>OU611998.1:10002500-11236000 GCA_914767915.1 Agriopis aurantiaria | reverse complement strand
TCCTAGCTTCCAATTGTGGTGATAGGAAGGTGTAAACTTGTAAACCAATATCACCATCCCTTCACCAACCAAACACTTCAACTGTACCCATCCTATTAAAAGAAAAAAAAAAACTAGCTAACTTCTCGCCGAACTCGAAAATCTGTGTCTAGGCGCCTAGCGATGTGTTGCGGCAACGCCACAAGAAACAGCTCCCATTCTTGGCTAGGAGTGAACATAGTGGTCTTTCGTGGTGACCATAGCATCTCCACACCAGGCGGACTGTGGTCAATAACTAGATAACCAGTTTTTTTTTAATTTGTGGTCCTTTATTGTTATAATGGACCTGCGGATTTCAGGACCGTGGGACGCGCAAAGCTCAAACATTTCCGAACCATAGGTAAACTAAAAAGCTTTCTAACTAGATGAACCCATCCATCTATCTTCTTTTACATAGTATAAAAGGCGATGTGTGTATGAATTTATGTTCCCTATGGACTCTGAAACGGCTGGACCGATTTCGATGAAATATTCAGGCAATCAGATTAGCTTGGTGAGTGATGCTGTGAAATTTATTAGCGATCGGATTAACAGTTTTTTTTTTTTGTATCTTCTCTCCATCTCCATAAACACATTTTACATCTTTGTCATCGTCATTGCGCTGTTTCGAGCCCGCGTTAAGAGGTACCGTTAGGCCCTTAGACACGTTTTTCGTAAATTTCTATTAAACCCAACATCCATGTCTTTGTAAATCGTCGATCTTAACAAATCATTCCGAGTAAAATTTATCATTTATGAAGGAGCAAAATGTCTCGTTTTGGAGCAAAATTTAATGATGGAGTTCCACCTCCAGTATGTTCTTACTGCTTTATTAGGGTCACGAATGGCTTAACCGGCTTGTCCAGCATAATAATTTAATCTCATTAAACGTATATAACACCGAAAGTGGGAAATATTTCCTTTGTTTACACAACATGTAGATAGAAGCTTCCCTTATTCTACAGAAAAATAAAATACAGAATCTCAACTGTGAAAAGTGAAAGTGCCAGAGAACACTGCTAATTAACCACAATGAGCTTAAAAACTACCTGGCAAGAAGTTGGAAGCGTTACTTTGCAAAGCTAACCAGAAGAAACCAGAAACCCTGTGATTGAATTAGTTAGAACAAGGCAGTTACAAATTGACTTTCTCTTTACAAATTAGGGCTGCGCTCACCAGACAGATAAATCTTTCGCACATAAAAAATAAGATAAATAATCACTGAGTAAGAATTTTAAAAAGCAATTGAGAGATCTTTAGAATAATTTCAAATGGTATAAAACAATTTTCGTGGTGATATTTTATAGGATGGCCGAGAATAAAAAAAAACGATCTCTTACGTCGTCATAAGCAGTAACGAATGATCTTTATTCTCATAACCAGTGTCCTCACAGTCTTGCCTGACAATTATTGTACACTGTATTTGAGTATAATGTTATACTTAGTACAATACGAGTACAATACAAGAGCCGAAACCAAGTACATTCGCAAAATTTAAGCCATTCAAATGGGGTCATATATTTAAATATTCGGGACATTTTTTCACACACGGTCACCTGACCCCAAACTAAGCAAAGCTTGTGATATGGCTGCCAGAGACTGATATACATACATATATAGTTTTAAATACATACTTAAATAGATATAAACAACCAGATATAGAACAAACATCACATAAATTTTTGTCCTAGGCGGGAATCGAACCCACGCCCCCAAGCTCAGAAGGCAGGTTCACTACCAACTGGGCCAACGGGTTATCTTATATATGACATTAAAAAATATGTAAAAATTTTACTATGACAATTTGCGGGGTGAAATATAAATTTATTTTTCTTTAAGTTATTGGTTTGTCAATATTTGAACATAGTCCTCCTCCATCCGGTTCCACTCTTGGCGATCGTGGCCATGTGCGTCCACGTTGACGCTGACGATGGCTGTGATGTCATCTGCCCAGCGTCAGCGCGGGCCTCCTCGCGGGTGGCACTTTGCTTACTTCCAGTGGAGCACCCTTTCACTCCAGAGATCGCCCTGAGTTCTAGCTGTGAGTCCC
Organism: Agriopis aurantiaria; assembly: GCA_914767915.1. NCBI lineage: Eukaryota > Metazoa > Arthropoda > Insecta > Lepidoptera > Geometridae > Agriopis > Agriopis aurantiaria. The sequence goes on along the minus strand of OU611998.1, from coordinate 11,233,932 downwards.
GCCCACCGCCATTTTGCAGCAATTTTACTGGATCTTTTATTTTAATTTTTTCTACGAATGTCTGTTCATTTCACCCTGTCTCTTTGTTTAAGGCTTAGCATCCTTCTTTCGGCTGAATACATTTATTTTTATTATGACCTCAGCTGTTATGGACCATGATTGGCAGCCTTATAGGTGTCACAATCGTGTCCATTGTCTTTTTCTTAATTGTTATTCTCACATTATACTTGAAGATTATGTTTGTGTAACCAATATGCCCTCCATGCCTTTTTTATTCTTCTCTCTATCTCCTCAATGTAGTGGCTTTTGATAAAAATATTTATACTTACATACATTTTTTATAACCGACTTCGAAAAGGAGGAGGTTATCAATTCGACTGTATGTTTTTTTTTTTTTTTTGTATTTTTGTTAAATATATATAAATACTCAGTAGTGGATGTCTTATGGCTAAAAGATGATGATAATGATACTCAGTGGCAAGTATCAATTGCATTTTGCTTAACAACAAGTGAAGTGGCGGTCAAACACAATCCTATTATAATAATAAAATCCAAAAAAAATATGTTGCGTTTTAGTCTATTCCTTTTCTCTGATGAGACAAGGATTGATCGTTAGAATGGCGACTGGATTTATGCGGATTGTGGAGATTTTCTGAAAGACGCCAATTTTGTATTATTTCGGCTCACAGATTGCGAGGATAGCGTTTTGTTTCAACTATTGTATTTTTTGTTTTGACATAGTTACTCAAAACAATATTATTCCGTACTAACTGTGACCCGCGGTTTCACCTGCGCAGTGGAGAAAAATGGTGATGATGATGAAAATTCTAATTCAAGTCTATGCCACTCTCCGACCCTTGAACTATACTCATGCAAAAAATCAGGTCGACCCGTTGCTCTGTTGCTGCGTGAAAGAGGAAGAAACAAACCAAGAAACTAACAAACAAACACACTTTCGTATTTATAATATTAGTATGATGTTCCATGGACGTAAAGTGGTACAAAGACAAAATCTCTGAAACCATCTTTCATTCATCAACACCACGAATACAGGAACAGATTTATTCGTCATAAGCAATTGTCAAACTTTTTCCAGAACTCCCGACTGAATCCACCCTTCACTAACCATTTTTTATTATATAAAATCATAGATAACTTTTTCAACGCCCACACATCTCTTTCCGAAATTCAGAAATACAATAGCTTACACAAATATTCCCGGGCTTTTATTACATAAAAACTTCTTGCAGTGGCGTGGGCCTTGAAAAATATTCAAGATAATAACAGAGCAGTTTGTTTCATAATAATTGTAACTAGTATCTTGGTAGTAGGTACATATCACGCAGAACAGATGGCCGATGGGGCCGAAAGGTTCTGGAATGGAGACCACGGACTGGTAAGCGCAGCGTAGGACGTCCACCCACAAGATGGACAGACGACCTAAAAGAGACCGCAGGGAAAAGCTGGATGCAGGCCGCTTCCAACCGGCCCTTTTGGAGATCGATGGGGGAGGCCTATGTCCAGCAGTGGACGTCCTACGGCTGAAATGATGATGATGATGATGATGATGATCTTGGTAGTTACAAATATTATTAAACTTATTGATCACTGTGTTGACCCAAATGCCCAAAATGTGATCTCGCGACCCTCTAAATCTTCACAACCTCTACACCAATTTTATTCATATTCGAAATAGAAATTAAATTTACATTAATTACTTGCCTTTGATACAAAATTTTATAAAGGTAGTTAATTAATATTTAATATCAACTAAAAAGGCAATAGGCCGAATATTTTTATTTTTTTTATAATTATGCTTGCTTTTGGCTGCCGGTTTACGATGGAGCACGCTTGCCTAGAAGAAACAGATTTATTTGCGACTTGAAGATTGTAATCACCCATTCAGGCAGCGCATTCCACAGACTACCGATAGCACAGTAATGGAATCATACACAAAGCGTTTCATACGGGTTTCGGAATTTCAACCATGAAACATGCTCAACATGCTCGTATTATAATTTTGTGTTTGGCCTTCCGATAGAAAATCAGGCAATAAGTCAAAGGGGGCTGCTGTCGCAAACTGCTGCTGTGCTGCTTCCAAGGGGATTGTTTCAACGAGGAGGTATATAACGCGGGTGAAACCGCGGGCGCAGCTAGTTTATCATATTTTTCAAAAGTATAACTGTACCTACCTCCATGATAGTTATGATATCGTAGACAACGTTTAGTAAATAGGTCTTTTTCTTGATCGCGTTTTGATCTTTACGGTTACCTAGATAAAACATTCAATTTTGATATGATATCATTTTTATGATTTTAAGCTAACCATGGAAGTAGACAAACTAAAACTAGAATGACCAAAATTACTATAAAAGTGGCAGTGGCAGTTTCTCTTCAAACCGTTTTCCTGCAATTTTCTTACGACATCGACCCATTTAAGACCATAAGCAGTGACGTTATTGTTCTTTATAGATGCTTTAAATAGTTGCTAGCAACCCTGTGCTCAGCTAAGCAGTCGTTTAGTGCAAATACGAGCCCGGAAGATTGCCCTCATGGACGCTTATTGGGTTAATCTGTGGGGTTAATGGTACAAAAAGCTATCAGATAAAATTGGTTGTTAAATTTTAACTTCAGATTTAGTCAAGCGTTAGTTTTTAGAAACTCTTCTATGGATATTGATGTTAATAGTCTTTCACTAAGTCACTGTTTTAAACTATCACGGTTGTTCACTAAAGTTATATGATTATTTACGGGATATTTACCGTGGTAAGGTAGTAGAATGAGCTCCCGATATTTCGCCGCAGTTACATGCACCATGTTCACGGGAAGACTGAAACATGCGGGCGGTAAATATCCCGTAAATAATCATATAAATTTCAGTGAGTATAATTAAAAACACTGTCATCACTGAGATTGATGACATAATATGGTGCTGAGACGTGGTCCTTAACTGTTGGCCTTATAGAAAAAATCAAGGGTCATACAGCGGGTAATATAGAGAGCTATGCTTAGAGTTTCTTTGCGCGATAGAATACCAAAGTCACCGACATAGCTATTAAAATTTACAAAGGCACGCGCCATATCCACACCGATCCTCGGCTTTTCGTCTAGCCACTGCCAACTACTCAGAGTCACACAGCGGGCAATGGAGAGAGCCATGCTACATCATAGACCGCACCGTCGCTTAACATCAGGCGAAGTGGCGGCGCAAGCCTATCTATTATAAAAAAAAATATAAAAATATTGGATGTTGAAAAAACAATCCAAAATAGTGATTAAAAATGCTCTTTATTCATTGTTTTCATTGAATAAAATAAACTTTTTAGAGAGGGAATGGTATAAACGTCTTTTGTTCTACGACTTTTGAAAATTCGCGAGAAAAAGTTAGCAGTGTTACTTTTGACAAAGGAAAACCGTAAGTCACACTGATCGATCCAGTTTGACCGTGAAGTCGCTTCCAATAACACCAATCTATCAGTATTTACGTAGTACAAGCTTCGTACAAACATATTATATGGATATGGAAGTACCAGAGCCAAGCTGGCGTTAGCAGATATTGCAGTGGTTGAAACTGTATGTAGCTATTCTTACACTTTATCAACGACTTTCCACGCTGTTGACTACATAACGAACAAATTTTGTTACAATAGTGCTTTTATAGGGTTAATGGTAATATTATGCTAACCTCTTGAATGAGGGCAAGTTTTGTACATTATCACAAACAACGTTTGTTTTAAAACTATTTCCTAAAACTGCACCATCACTGCGCGTCACCCGGAGCCACCCCGGAGCCGTGTCCCTTGGTTAATTTGAGTACGCATAGTTTTTTTTTTTAATTTTCTTTAGTTGTTCATAGTTTTTAATTTGAGCCAATCACAGCATCGACAAAATATAATTTTTCTGTAAATTCTGACATAATCTCATGCACTCGCTCTTTTTAGTGGAAAAACATAATCAAACCTCTTTGCACTACGAAATTATTGTACGCACTACGCACGTACAAGTAAATCAGAAGAGACAAAAATTAACTACCAATTTACTTTAGCAACGACCGAGGCCTTAAGCCCAGTTGTAGTAGAAGCGTGTTCTTCAATAAATAGATACATTAAATAACCTGCCTATATAGAAATATAAATGGTTTGGTTACCAACAATTTTCATTTACGACTTTTAATAATTAAAAAAGTTGTTGAACGAAAGTTGTTGGTGATATCCAAAATATATTAGCCTAATAAACCTGCATACATTTTTCCTACCAATAAAACGCCAGTCGTGATTTGAAGCAAACAGTACGGGCCCACGAACCGGAAAACGCAGCTTAGGTAGGCCGCCCACTAGATAGATCGACGACATTGTGGGAGTCGCGGGCATCCAGTGGATGCAAAAGGCAGGCTGTCGTTCAGTGTGGGAGGTTCAAAGGGGGAGGCCTATGTTCAGCAGCGGACATTTTCTGGCTGATGATGATGATGATGATGAGTACGGGCCCCGCGCACTTCGACTAGTTGTTGCGTCGCAAATCTGAACCTGATGTAGGTAAAGTCTACAAGATAAGTAGTCGTCGTACACAGCTTATTGTGCTGTCTAGCAAAGTTCAGATGTTTATTCTGTCCAATACTAGCTTTGAAAAGGGTCTGGAACCTTATCTCTGAACATTACTATTATACCTATATTGAGCTACTTATAGCCGTGCTCTGCGATTTCACCCCTGTGGGCAATTATTCCACAGGAATCTTATGGCTCTGACTAGAACGTCAAAGCATTCACTATACCGAACAGATCAGCTTCCCGCAACGTCCAGTTCCAAAATGTTCAGTGTCCCTATGGTATAAGTATAATAGTATAATTTAATCCTTTCTACTGAGTACCGTCGTTCCGTGTATACTTGTATTATTTAATCATTTGTAACATAAGTTGTACCTATAAAGGTACAAGATGTCCTGCACTTAGTACCCATTAATTATACAATATACACATCTTTCAGACTGAGTTACTGGTCTCTGCAAAACAGGGAATGCTAGTCAGGGACAGGGTTTCAAAAAAATTATTAACATAATTGATTTGTTAGATAATTAGATAACTAACAACTTAGAGTCTTTTCATGAAAGAAGTCCCACGGCAAACAGCGGAACTAAATCTCCATGTTGTAGTTGTCAGGTGTTGTTACTGTGTTTGGACGCTAGTGAGATTTTTATTAATTTTCCATCGTTAAAAAGTCGTGTACGATGCCAAAAGTTGTTAAAGTTCTACTCGAGAAATGATACTGATAGTGATTGATACGCGATGACAGCGCCGCGTCTGGGGGACTTCAAACATGAAAAGCACTCTAAACTTTGAAAGCCATGTATTTAGTCTTTTATTTGGATAATTATGTATTCATACTTAGTTTAATTTTAGTTTAGTTTACAGCATACCTTGTGTGATATATAAATTAAATAAATATAAATTAATTAATTAATTTATCTACGTATATTTGACTGTGTTTTGCCTCAATGTCATGAAAATTCAAAACATTCTACGAAAACAAAACAGTAAAATAATAAGTCCCGCAAGATGATACTCAACAATATCAGAAGACAAGAAAAAAACAAGATATCATTAAAATGAGAGCGAGTGAATTCCACATACCCCTCCGAATTTAGGAGTCGATTTCTGAGCACACTGCAGGGGAAGCTACTCAAACATTTTTGAGGCGGAATAAATGTTTACGGTTCATGTTTGTGCACATTGAATTACTTACACGTACCCAAAAATAGATAAATATGTTTATTCCTTTCTTTTTAATTCTTCAACAGAAGGTCCTCTGTATTTTTTTCTGTATGTGCAATATGTAAGGCGATTTTGGTGATGTGTTTTTAAATAGGAAATATTTGAAAAATTTACAAACTTACAAAATCAAATCATTGGTGCATGATGTAATGTATCATGCAGATTATTTTGACGATAATTTGATGACATGACGATAATTTGATGCAAATTTGAAGATACAAATACAAAATACAAAAATACTTAATACTTACAAAAATAATTGATGACTACAAAAATAATTGATGACTTGACAATAATTTTTACTTTGCACTGATTTGAGACTTGATTTATGTTCGACCGCTTTATCGAGAACGAGGTTTGGTTCCATGGTAAAAGTTGTTTATAATGATGAGTACTATGGACCCCTTGCAGTTTAGTACACCCTTTCCGCGTAACCCAGTACAGCATACACGTGTGCATAAAGGTACAGCTTAGGTAGAAACAGCTGAATGCTCCATTGAAATAAACCGCGTTTCACACAGCAGAGCAGCTGTAGGTAGAATGATACACGTGTATGATTTTACTTATAGCAATAATAATAATTTTGGAGAGTCAGAAATCCTCTTGGCTGTATAATATCAAAGAACAAAATTCATAATTAACTAATCAGGTACTAATTACATATCTCTATCATTGCTCTTGTGACGTTCGTAGTCACCTTTGCCCTTATTACAATCAAATGGCTGGATGACTTCCAATTATAAATAAGGCTACGTAATTACTTACTTACCATTTCCATTTGAGAAATTTGTACAGGAAAATCGCAGGGAAAACCAGCTGAAAATTACCTTGAAATAGATAATTAATCATTATTTTCAACTGTTACAGTTAAATCATCATCATTCACAGCCTTCCTTATCCCACTGCTGGGTATAGGCCTCTCTCTTACTATACCATCTGCCTTGGTCCTGTCTTAATGGAGCCAAGTTCGACTCCGCGATGGTGACAATATTGTCAACCTATCTTGCAGCTGGACGACCAACGCATCGCTTATCTTGCCTTGGCCACGAATCTGTCAGGACCTTACTCTACCTGTCATCACTGCGCATAGCAACGTGTCCTGCCCAGCTCCACCTTAATTTCGTTACCGCAATTTCAACGTCTCGAACATTAATTGTTCTTCGTCGGATTTCGGTATTAGAAACTTGGTTTTGGAAAAGCGATGGTGGCCGAGCGCGCTTTACAATCTGACGGCACCGGTTCGATCCCCGGCCCTGCACCAATAACTTATTTAGTACCTAAATAAAACAGCGTAGGAAAATATCGTGTGGAAACCGGTATCTCCAAGAACCTCAAAGTTCAATGACATAATATGACATTTACCAATATGCCTAGCCCGCATAGTGGATTAGGTCTCATCCTCTCTCTTAGAGAAGGCCCGAGTCCCAGCTCTGGGAACACGATAGGCTGAAATGGTGATAATGATGAACTCGATCTTGGAGTTTGATGCCTATCCTAAGGCATGGACCTCTTCATAGCTCTGTGCTACTTTGATTTTGTGCACAGCCTCATTTGTGAGCGTCCAAGTTTCGGCACCACATGTCATGGTGGGCAGGACACATTGGTTGAAGATTGGTTGAGGTTGGTTGGTCATTTGGTTGGTAACAGTTACATGACGTGTAAAATAAAATAACTAGGTATCTTTATTTTTATTCTTTGGTTTTTAAACAAACTTGTTTTATCGTAGACCGCATCTTCGCACCATTAGGCAAGTTAGCGGTCAAACGTGATAAACTTCAAATAAACTAAAGCTGATTTCATATTTTGATGTACCTAATCAGAAATAAGAAGGTATTACATTTTCGTTCTTTCTCTTTCGCCTAACAAAAAAATATCTGGAAACTCCTTACAAATATTTGCTTTTTTTTTTATTCCTATACTCAGTGTTTTTTTGGGTTTCGTACCCAAAGAGTGTCAACGGGTGTCAACCCTATTACAACGCCTGCGCTGTCTGTCTAACTTTCTTTTGAATTGTAATAGATAGCCAATTGAAATCTACACGCGTAATGAAATGTTACGGCGGAATAACTATAAGAAATAGCAATGATAATATTATCAAAAAGTCAAAACTAAAGGACAAACAGACAAACAAACAACAAACGTATTTTAGTCTTTGCTCTAGTGTTAAAACAGTTATACGAACAAGCTTTAAACTGGACATGAACATAATTCACATTCTAAAGTAAAACATAAAATACAAAAGTAACTCGGGCGCGCGCTAAAAACATTGAGTATTTTTTTTCTATTCAATAATAGGCTTGGGTATGACCGCCAACTCGCCTGATGTTAAGCGATGATGCGGTCTACGGTGGAGCACGCTTGATGCCTAGAAGAAACCGATTCACTCGTGATTTGAAGACACTCAGATTGTAACTATCAGGGAACACCCACAGGTGTGAACAAAGGCGGAATCAAAGCGCGTCGTTCGGGTTTTTGGAATACCAACTAAGTAGTAGCTAATAACAAGTCAACTCATGCACCGAAGGTTCCGCATCCAAAAAAAATAGTACGCATGGTCTGCAAGCGCCTTTAGGCCAGGCGTTTGCACCAACCACAACTCCTTATAAACAATTCTTTCTTGTTTTCTGATCTGAAGCTATGGATATTGATAATTATTTCATATTTATAGTAAGTATAATACTGTGACTCATTGAAAACCCAATACGGCTCTGCCATCTCGTAATAACCAAGCTATTGTATTTGTTCGCATCCTCTAACCTTTAGATTATAGGTAAGCGGTCTATAAAGGTAAGATTATTTATGAGTTTTATTTAACATAGTAAAAATGATGTTGATTTTATCCGAGTATTGATTTATTAGATAGCTTTAATAAAAAACTCTATCTTATACTGAGGTATCTTGGAAAACATCTAATGTAGATGATGAGGAATAACTTCCTCGTTGGGTTTGTGAAACAGTTCATTAATTGTTTTAATTTATGAACACCATCAAGAACTCATCACAATAGCCCAGATACAATCTGGGCTATTTGTGATATTATTATTATTTTATTTTATTTTTTAACGCTGATAAATCCGCGTTTGACCACTAACTCGCCTGTTGGTAAGCGACGATGTGGTCTAAGATGAAGCACATCCACATCTCATAGATTTTACGCGATCTTTTTGCCTCTCCGCCATTTCCGAGTAAATATAACACGGGGTTCTTTAAAAGGGCTGTTAATGGACAAAGCATCTGTGATGCTCCTGGTGCTACAGGTATGTATAGGTGACGGTGATCGCTTACCATCAGGCAGACCGTTAGCTTGTTTGCCACCTATGGTATAAAAACCCTATACTGTACAATAGTTTCATAATAGGCATGTGTCCTAATGTTTAATTTAGTACAAATAACTGGCTTAGCGATGAATATAACTAAATACATTACACATACTGAAAAAATAATTTATATCGGCTGATAAATCTCTGAGATATGAGTGTTTAAAGTTTTAGGTGGGGATAGAGAGGGAATGCTCTATCCCTTTCTCGCAAAGCGTGTGTTAGTATAGCATTTGTATGGCTCTCCTGAGCCGTGACGTCACGGCTCAGTATAGTGCGCTCTTTGTCTAGCATGAAATTAAAATGCTTATAACTTATTTATTTTTGAACATATTTTAATTTTGTTTTCGTTGATGTGCTCTATTTATGATCACCTTTTTTATGAGGTAATAAAAAAATTGTCACCATGCCTATTCCCATTCGCCTATTCCATATTTGTATTTTATACTCAACAGGGCCTCTTGGTGTTGTCTTCGGCTTCACCAATGCTTCTCAGATGTCCGGGCTAGACCCCTGCGTTAATTTAAATAAGTAAAGTAAAAAAAGTAATAAGTAAGTAAGTAAGTAGTAGTAAGTAATAATAAGTAGTTTTTATAGCTAGGCACAGCTAACTTATTGCCATCAACCAGAGCTTACCAGTCTGAACCGCGATTCAAAGAGACCTCTCAAACAAACGGCTTTAGCTTTATTTACAATTTCTAATCAAATGCAAACGGTATTTGTTTGAAATTCTGATTCGAATTGCTCCAAAAGGTGGCGATAGGATCCCAGTACCCCAATTATATTTTCTGCACCTACTAAAGAATATGATCTAACGTGGACCATTGGACGTTCCTAACCCTCTCGAGTTTGGGAATTTGGTTGGTTTCAACAAGTCCCATACCAATAGTTCCACTACTTACTTTCGGCTCCATCATCAGACCCACATTCCCAAGTGCACTGACTCCTCGAGCTTGGACTCCTTTGGTTTGTTTTAACGAGTCTCATATTAATACTTCCACTATCTACCTCCGGCTCCGTAATCAGACCCACATTCCCAAGTGCACTGACTCATCGAGTTAGGGTTCCTTTGGTTTGTTTTATAGTCACATTATAAGCTTAATTTTTTATTTGGTAAAACATAAATACGCTCCAAATAATATACTCGCTTACATCAATGCTCGTACATAATCAGTTTGACTCACGCGTGAGATTGGGGGTGTGTGATAACACCTACGTAGTAGCTTTACCTAACACCGACTGACACTGACTTGCAAAAACCCACCTTTACGTCACACTTTACTAACTCGTCCGCACGCTTCGTACAAACCCGAACTCGCAGTAACCATCGTCTTATCTGTACCCAAACACCAATCAACCAACTTAACAAGACCCCTCCTTCCTCCCGCAAACATTTTATATTAACTTTATCATCCATTAGAAGGAAAATGATTCATGTATCGAGAGGTCTTCAATAATCGGCAGCCGGGCAAAACGCGAAGTGACGTCACGATCAGTGAGATGCATCGGTGGCGTTTCGCTTGGGTTTTTACGTAGCCTTTTGAGTGATTAGAAATACCATTTTATATTATGAAAAGTTTTTGGAAATATTCTGACCATTGAATTTTATCTTTTAGAAACTCATACCTGCTGAGTTGACCCTGCATTGCTTGTCTAAAGGTCTATAAAACTCATCAGGAAAATATGCCTAAATATGTTAGGTTAGTCAGTATAGACTGCGATTTCAGCCGCCTTTTTAATCACAGTGCAAGTTATCGATCATAATTATAAGGTTTAATAATTTAACATTGTTATAAAGTTTGTAAACACTCGAAATATCAAAATTTTTGGAAAATATACCAAAGCTAAGCCGTGAAGTTCAGATTGGATTGAACTAAGTGATTACATTGAAATAACAGCTATTATTGTAAACACGATTTCAAGGTCCTAGGCTTTCTCGCAAATAAATAGAGAAAAATAATGCAACATGCGTCATCAGTCAGACCGCACACTTCGTTGCCACTTTTTTATTTATTTATGTGAATATTTAAGTAATTTTATTTTTGATAACTTTTACATAATTATATGTAAAAGTTATCAAAAGTTATCACGTAGTACGTACGTACTACAAAATTATCTAACTATAAAAATACAAATTTCGTTATGGTATATAAGTTATACCTCGCTGTCACTTCTACGCCTCCTAACTCTATATTCTTGCTGATAGGCGTAGCATCGTAGCGTCTCTCTTCCGTATTTATACAGTGAAGTTTCTCATTCAGCATCAGTCAACATTGCACCACGCATCGGACGTGTCGAATATTGCCGCGTTTACCCTATTGACTTCGCGTTTACACTTCGGACAACTATCATATTTTAACAGGTGAATATTTGTTTTAAACGTTTATCGGGACTTATCACGTATTATTTAATTTAGGTAATAATATGTACCTTTCACTCGACGTTTCGACCATGTTACAATGGCCGTGGTCACGAGCTGACTGAAAACTGCGGGTGAGTCCGGCGAGAAGAGCGGGTGTTTTGTTCTCCTACCCTCACTTGATCTTGAAAAATGGCAGGTGAATATATAGGTATGTATAGGTGAATATTGGTGCCCAAACGCTCTGTGGACGGTCATTTTGCTTACTATAAAAATAATATGATAAATCAAAATGGGAATATCGTTTTAGATTGATAACATCTAAAAGTAAAATAAATAAATATAGGAAATAGATAAATGCATGTGAAAATTGCTTAAAAACTACGTTTAGGTCCCTAAATACAATAACGGCTTTTGTTATAATCGCGAAAATTTTAAAGTTAACAATGTTTTATTTATATGATCATTTTGACACTGGACGGGTTTGAAAGGCGGGTTTGTCAGTTTCGGAAAATCTACTCTAAACAATTGTCATCGTTGTGTCATTTTTTGGAGTAACACGATTAGCTCACAGCAATTTTTTTATTATTGGGTTTACGATGAATAAAGTTGTTTCAATTTCTCATAGACGAATTTCGTCATATTGGTTTGGAACTAAATTTTTCTAAATGCGAACTTTTTGTTTGCGATTCATGTCCGGATAAAGATGAGGTTATTGAAAAATTCAATAATTTAGCTCCCAATATCAAATTATTAGACAGGCGTTCTCTCCGTCTCCTGGGTTCACCGATATTGGATGAGTCTTTTTCACCTTTTGTTGAGGAAAAAATTCAAAATTTTATGGGTGCTTCCGACAGGTTACTCAAAATTAACGCCCATATGGCGTTTACAATTATCAGATACTGTTTGTTTGTTCCTAAATTTATGTACACTTTACGATGTAGTCCACTGTGGAAACACGGTGAGCTCCTTTCGAGCTTAGACAATGTCGTAAAGGAAACTCTAATATCGGTTTTGAATGTTGATTTGAGTGACAGGACATGGTTACAAGCCTCACTACCTGTAAGGTTAGGAGGCTTAGGGATCCGCCAAATTTCAAGTGTTGCGTTACCGGCATTCTTGTCCTCATTTCATAGTACTCATAAATTAATAGAAAAAATCCTTGCACCCTCTTTAGGTCCTTCCGATGTAGTTGTATCTCATTCGAAAGAGGCAATGAATGCTTGGAGGCTGGCTTGTCCAAATACCGATTTTCCCAGGAAGTTGTCTTCCCAGAGACTGTGGGATCGGCCGATCTGCGAACTAGCACGGAAATCGCTACTAGATACGTGTCCTAGTATTGCAGATCGCGCTCGTATTCTTGCTGTCTCTGTTTGGGAATCGGGACTTTGGTTGCAAGCCATGCCCTCTTTTAACACAGGTAGCCTTTTAGATCCAACCGCATTTCGTCTAGCTGTCAGCTTACGCTTGGGTGCAAGGTGCTGTGAGGCCCATCGCTGTCAGTGTGGTACTGCTGTTGACCAGCTCGGTCACCATGGTCTCTCTTGCTCGAGAAGCGCTGGTCGTATTGGCCGACACGCTAGCCTGAACGATATCATACGCAGGGCACTTTCCACCGCCAATGTCGCGGCTGTGCTCGAACCGAGTGGTCTTGCGCGTGGCGATGGAAAGAGGCCTGACGGTATGACACTTGTGCCCTGGAGGTTGGGGCGGCCCCTTGTATGGGACGCAACTTGTGTCGATACTTTGGCGCCGTCACATCTTCCTGAGACACAAGGTAGGGCTGGCGCGGCTGCCAATTCGGCAGAGCAGCACAAGCGTCGCAAATATGCTAACCTCGGCAGTGGTTACATATTTGAGGCGTTTGGGGTCGAGACATTGGGCCCTTGGGGACCGGGAGCTCACCTCATTTTCAAAAATCTTTCAGAGCGCCTGGTTAATGCGACGCGTGACCAAAATGCTGGCGTGTTTCTGGCTCAACGCATTAGCATTGCCATTCAACGTGGTAATGCCGCCAGCATGTTGGGTACGCTGCCAACTGGTAGTGGGCTTGAGCATTTGGATTGTCTTTAGACCTTCAACGGTCTATGGGCAGTCTAACTGTATTTGTAGTGTTAGTTTTAGCTTGTATTTTGTTTAGTTAATAAAGGCACTTGCCCGGAAAAAAAAAGATAAAGTTGTCATTTTGACAGATTTCAATATGAAAGCTGTCATTGTCAAATGGATAAGTTAAAAAATATTACGATTGCAATATGAGCCCGTAGAATAATGGGATTGCTCCCCGGATTTTTTTTCCCCCAAAGTTTAACCGACTTTAAAAAAGGAGGAGGTTTACAATTCGACTGTATGTTTGCGCGATTACCTACCCCGCCAATTTATTATGAATATATTTTGATGATTCTTTGTTTGGTAGGTCATACTTCAGAGGTGGGTCTTATATACATTTTATCGAAATTGGTTTAGCCTTTTTGGAAACAAAAATAAATAAATATAAACACAGAAGACGTTTTGGTTTGTGGTTTTCTTTCAACAAACGTTTTGATTTGGACTTTCAATCTCGCTTTAACTGTCATTTTCTACTTTTTAGTAAAATTTTGTGCATGTAGGTATAATCTTGAAATCGGTTTATTGTCTTCTTAAAAATTATTTAAGCGTGGGTGGAAGTAGAAATTGAGTATTTGAATTTTAGCTTGAAAGTTATTTAACTTCGCCAGATATTATTTAAGTGTTATTTTTGTATATTTTTAAATGTAGATGAGATGCTTTTCTTTCGTTTTCTTAACAGAATTTGGGATAGATTCTTGCAGTAAGTTTACTTACTTTGCAGTTCATTATTTAATATACAGTTCATAAAATGGGTAGTTGTTTGTCCCAAACGCAAGACCCCTATAACTTGACATTTTTATGAACAAACAGCACGCAAGTTAAGTGCTCTCTCACATTTTTCGACGAAAAAAGCAATGAAAAACTTATTTTTGGCATTCTAATGCCAGTCAAATATACATTATTTTATCAAATATTGGAATAATTATCAACGTAATTATTAGCTCCAATTTACAAATGTAGTTTTTCGTAAATCTCTCGGAGAGAAAATTTTAGAGTGGATTTCGTTAAGTTGCTCACATAAAACAAACGATTTGAATGTTATGGTTTATTTGTTTTATATTCTTCTTGACAATTACGGCATAATTTTTTCGTTTTGTGCCCTAAAGTCCTAATCTCAAAAAAATTACGATTCTTATTGTAAGACGGCTCTTAACTTCGAACAAAAATAAACACATAAATATACATACATACATGCAAACACTTATTTTGTACCCGTAGACTTTCTGAACTTACTCTGTCAAAATAGCATAATATTTTTTTTGGTGTAAATATGCATAGGTAGGTATGTAGGTACAGTCAACTTGATTTTATGAATCAATAAATAAATAAAAGAATTGATAATTGCTTAGTACCAATTAGTACTAAATAGGTAGCAGTTTTACGATCTAATATGTACTAGCTAAACTGCAAATCGATAAAAAAAACTATTTATAATAATGACTAAAAATACCTAGGGCATACGCAAGTGGCAAGGGCCAAGGCATGTGATGAACATTGTTTTGTGTTTGTTCGATATCTGGGTATGAAATCTATTTTAAGTATGTATTTAAAAATATATATGTATGTATGTCTATCAGTCTCTGGCAGCCATATTACAAGCTTTGCTTAGTTTGGGGTTAGATTGATTGATTGATTGATTGATTAACTCTTTATTGTTCACACCATGAACCACCATGGTTCATGATGACCGTGATATGGCTGCCAGAGACTGATGTACATAAATATGTATTTTTAAACACATCCTTAAAATTGATTTAATACCCAGATATCGAACAAACACAAATTATTTATTCATTTTATATTTTTTTTAAATCTAGAAGTCGAATTTGCTGGTCCTAATAGCTGGCTTGCACTAGAGTAGAGACCTTAATAACCGCTATGTTATGTAGAAAATATAAGTAGCTCTATATGCATATAAATGTCATACGAATATGTTTAAAATTACATAATAGAGCAGAAGTAAAAGAATTGGTAGCATTTTAAAATATCACTAGCCATTCTACTATCAATTCCAATCAAAATATTGTTCATTTGACATTATACTTGACGTCATTATCTCTCTCAAGACTAAAAATAGTCACAAAGCTTTGCCCTTCAAGGGCCTGATTGTTATGTTACTGCACTAAACCGTCAACAGGAAAAACGGAACCAAAACCGGTCCAAACTGGTTACAAACTACTACAATTTATTATTTCTTTTCCAGACATGACGGCAGCGACCAGAATCCTATTAGCAGTAGCTTTAGTGTACGTCGTTCAAGCACAAAGGCCATTTTACGCTGGATTTAGACCCATAGGATACCCGGCCAATCCAACAGTGGATATAACAAACAGGTTTGGAGAAACAGACGATGCGCCAATCGAAGCTCTGGGTGATAGAAATCTCGTAAACAGATTAGATAAAATGCCAGTTGATAAACAACCTTTTTGGTATTTGAACTGGAGATATTATCAAGCTATGAGGCAGCAACCCCAGACTTACCCTCAAAGGCCCAACAGCTTCATTGACAGAGCTAGAAGGTAATCTAAGAAGGAGATTATTATGCAGGTGGAGTGATACAGAAATAAATAACTAAATGTACGTTTTTGAAGGAGAGCACGTGGATTAAAGCATTGATCGTTGTCTAAGTTACTGCCAAATTAAAGTCCAGTTGATATCGAACATAACGGTATCAACACAAAAAAGGTTTTGGACGATAAAATTTCTGTCTTCTGTGCAATATATCAAAATTTAAGTCTAGTTGACATCAAATAATAACGGTGTCAAAATTGCGCTAAACATAAATGCAAGTACAGTTGACATCGAAAATACTGTTAAACTACCGAATTAAACCAAAGTTTTAAAAGGAAAAGTTGTAATTTTATTAGTTAAGAAAAAACGGCTCTAAGAAAAACTGTGATCATAAAAAGTAAAAATGTTAACTGTATCTAGAGAACAAAAAGTTAGGACTAAGTTGAACCAAATTGATGTAACTGATTCTACCGTTAAGAAAGTAGCTGTATTTACTAACTGTAAAAATAACTGCATTTATATAGAATGTAAACAAATAAAATTACTTTGATAATTTAACTTTGTTGTTTATACTTTAGCAAACAAAAACTTTAAATTACGCTTAATAATTTGGGGTAACTTGTCAATCATCAGATAAGTTATGAAGAAATTATTAGATAGTACGACAGCTTATGTATTAAAATCTGTCAAAGTTAATTATAATATATTTATCCTATATATTAGTATCATAAACTAGCCTTAATTCTTGTGTAAATATGGAAATTTAAAACTCTTGTATAAGTGGCATCATACTGGTCACAGATCTAATTCTACTACAATTTTTTTGCCTTTGTCGCCGAGCGACGCTACGCCAAAGAGATGCAGTTAAAGTGCCGCTGAGAGAATGGCTCTTATGTAGAGAAACAGACAGAGTAGAGTCGCAAAATTTGTAGTTCCATAGTTTTTCGTAAATGGCGTCATAAACTGCATGTTTAACGAAAAATAAGTATTTTTTTTCACTTTACTAATGTACCTACTGTATAAAAACAATAGCAATAGGCATCACAGTCTCAAAGTTCTTTGTCCGCATCACAGTTGCTAACTGATTTCGAATGACTGACGTTTCTATGGGTGCAACTGGCTACAACAAACTTTCATTTTCTCTTCATCGTTTTCTTTTCTGTGGTAGGCATAGTATGAAATCTTTGATTTAATAATTCCTATAGTAACAAGAGAAAAGTATACATTGATTTTTTTTAATTAATAGTTAAACAGTTACAAAGCTAATTAAACAGTAAAAGGTACAAAAATTTATAATAAAATTATAGGAACACAGAAAACCCCAGTTTGTTGCAAGTCATGTTCTAATTACGAGTTAATGTTCACAAAATAATAACAAGTTTTATATTAATGACGTGTTATATATTTAATAATATTGTAATATTATTTTAATTATATTTGTGTACGGACATATTTGATGGCTTTAATTTTTATAGACAAAGTTTGTAAAGAATAATTGGCAGAAAACCTTTAACAAATACGCTATTTGGCTGTCATCAAAACGGCAGTTTTTGGCGGTAACGAGTTTTATAAAAATGTATGTTACCTTTAATACTAAAAATAATAGTTCAAATATAAACTTTATTACATTCTGAGAATATTTCCGAGAACCTGTGGGTGTCGAATTTTTATTTATTTATCTTTTTGGTATACGTATCATGTTTTTTATGAGGGCGCCACTTATGCCTGCTATTCACCATAATTATATTTAAAGCTTTAAATCTAACGCTTCATACTCCTATATAAGGATAGATAAGGATCATAGATAAGGATTCCCTATGTCGGACAAAGACATGAACAAAATGTCGACTCAAAGCAGATAATAAAATTCACCATTCAAATATCTGCCTGGCTATCGAAGCCAGCACTTCTTGCTTATAAAGCATACGCCATACCTTCCTACGTTCATTATTTTGAATTTTTGGACAATAGAGATGAGAAAACTATGTCACATTCGATACTAAAAACAGAGATAAGCTCATTTTTCTTCTCGTACAATCATTAACATATATTTTTCTCGCCGCAATTCCAATGAAAATCGACATGAGACAAAAATAAACTTAAAAAAAAACTAATCGAAAGAAACAATTGGAATCCAGACAAATCGAGATACTCGAACGGATCTCACGTCCTCTCAATTGCCTATCCTTCTTTCACCCGATCACGGACTGAGAATAACTCACCTGCTATACTTTGTGCCCGAAAATAGAAGAAAATAAACACGACGAAGAATGTACTGTGTAGAGAAAATAAATGGGACTACTTAAAAAGAGGTGCCATTTTCCTTTCTGTCCTTAGTTGAGAAGTCATTTTTAAACCCAAAGTTAAAAGGAAAGTATTATACCAACAGATATTTTATGTATTGTTTCCACCTACCTGTTTGGGAGCTATGATGCCATAGACCGTGTGACACGTTGAACTTATAACACCTCTCTGTTTTAACTTTTTTATAATAACTTAAGAATACCAGTCACAAAACTTAAAAAAACTATACTAACTAATTGAAGATTCGTTTTATACCATATTTATGCAACCTATTAATACCCTAACTACAACTATTACTTTTTTAATAATAACTTAAGTATACCGAACACAACACTTTAACAAAAACAAGATCGTTTATACTATATTTAACTTTAACTACCACTATAACTCGATGCATTACAGCGTAGAGCTGTCAGAATTGTCAACGATCCCAAGCTCACTGAACACCTTGAGCTACTCAGCATGCGCAGAGACGTCGGGTCTCTTTGTATCTTTTATCGCATTTACAACGGGGAGTGTTCTGAAGAAATGTTTGATCTGATGCCGGCGTCGCGGTTTTACCATCGCACTAGCCGCCACCGCCTGAAGGCTCATCCACACATCATAGATCAGTGGAAATCGCACACTGTGCGATTCACACGATCCTTCTTGCCTCATACCTGCAAAATGTGGAATGAGCTACCTTCTACGGTGCTTCCGAGAAGTTGCAACATGGGGTTCTTCAAAAGGCGAGTTAATAGAGTTCTAAAGGGTCGGCAACGTATTTGTGATGCCTCTGGTGTTACAAGTATCCATAGGCGACGGTGACTGCTTACCATCAGGCAGCCCGTCTGCTTGTTTGCTACCTACGGCATAAAAATAAAAAATAAAAATTACTTATTTAATAATAACTTAAGAATACTAAACTCAAAACGTAAAAAAAAACTGAACGAATTGCAGATAGTTTATTCTATCTATAAGCAACGCAGGACTATAAATAGTTCACAGGATCTCTTATTTTAGGCAGTGCCCAAAATGCTAGGCGCGTTGCCTCACTGAATTGCGAGGCTAACTTTTTTAGAGAACGGAACTTGTGATATAAGAAACTTCTTTTTCGAAGTAATTTTTTAAAAACTAATAATGACCTTGCTTTTGGCCACCATCTCGCAAAATGTTAAGCGATACAGCGGTCTACGGTGGAGCCCGCTTGCCTAGAAGAAACCGATTCGCTCGTGATTTAAAGACACCCAGATTGTAACTATCGGGGAACCAATTCAAACAGCGCATTCCACAGACTAACAGTTCGCACGATAAATGTGGAATCAAAGCGCTTCGTATGGGTTTTCGGAATAAGCTAAAAGTTTTTCATAAACTGTTTTTTTTACTATTTTAAGAACCCCGTGCTGCGCTGAGACGTGTTTTGTCTGTATGAAGCTTTATTCCATCCTTTGTTCAGTAAATTACGTAGATTTCAAAGAACTTGTCAGTTATTGTTACTGGGAAAGCTTTCCCTTGTAAGCTAACTTTAGTTTTATATAATAGAATCTTAATTAAAGTTAACATTTCAGATTGATTTCTGCTGAGTCAGTTTCGTTTAAAGTTACGTTAGTTTTTAGAACAGGCAATCTTCAGATTAGCCCTGCGAGTGTAGGTAAGTGAAGTTTGGTAGCAACCGGATCAAAAGTTTTTTTTTGTGTTTCAATAGTTTCCCCACAAAAAACAAGAACAAGATTTGAAGTCTATAATAGTCCTTTATATACCTTTATATATAGGGTATATACAAGATCTTTGATAATAGTACATTGACATAATTACATAATATAATTATTACATCAACATCATAGAAAGAAAAAAGATATTGTCAACTAAGTCAAAAGAGGTTGCTTCAAGGAGGTTACATTGTTTTCATCTTTCACTGGCAGATAGCTGATGTTATAAGTAGTAACTTAGGCTATTTTTGTCCCGGATATAACGCGGGTGAAACCTCGGGGCGCAGCTAGTGAAACTATAAAACTGTATGTACAGGGTTATTGTTTATTATCTGACAAAATCTCGCAAGCAATTATAGTGTTATTTTATTTCCCTTCATTATAGTGTCAGATTTTTCTACCACGGGGATTAGTCCTTATGCATCAGCTATCTGCTAGTGAAAGTCCTGTAAAAATTGGTCCAGACGTTTTGGAGTCCATAGGAAACATATTTTTTCTCATGTTGTGTGTTTATTGTTCTTTCCTGTCTTTGTCTTCGTTTAGTGAACACTTCATTTAGTGGTCGTTCTTCGACCATATCATCGCTTCCCACCATGTGACATAGTGGCCAAAAAATTCAAAGTGTTAAATTGGGTCAAAGGCATGGACAGTCAAAAAGTCAAAAAGTTCAAAAAGTGAGAACGCTAATTAAATACGCATACTGACATAATAATATCCAAAATTGAGCTGATAATTGATGAGCCCGTTCAATTTGTACGAGCAACGCATCCAATAGCATTTTCTGCCATTATTTTTCATCGCATTCGAAATTCGGATATTAATCGTAGAATAAATATAAGCTTTTAATTTTCGGATGATCGTAATCGAAATTTAATATAAAAGTTAGTGATTGATGATTATTTGTACATTGATAATGTTATTCACTGTTTTATTTTGTAGTCCAATTGAGTTGGCACCTTTGATTATACAGGGTTACGCATATAGACTGTACTAAACATATATATTTTGGTGTTTAATTTCGCTATAATAGGCATGTGTCCTCATGTTTAATTTATTACAAATAACCGGCTAAGCGAGGAATATAACTAAATACATTACACATACTGAAAAAAATATTTAAATTGGCTAATAAATCTCTGAGATATGAGCGTTTAAAGTTTTAGGTGGGGATAGGGAGGGGATGCTCTATCCCTTTCTCACAAAGCGTGTGTTAGTATAGCATTTGTATGGCGCTCCTGAGCCATGACGTCACGGCTCAGTATAGTGCGCTCTCTGTCTAGCATGAAATTTAAATGCTTATATATGCTTATATCTTATTTATTTTTGAACTAATTTTAATTTTGGTTTTGTTGATGGGCTCTATTTATGATCAGCTTTTTTATGAGGTAATAAAAAAATATTAGTCATTATGCCTATTCAGTAGCTCAGTTCAGCTGAATAGTACGGGCAAACAGTGAAAGTATGCTGTAATTTATTTTTATCAACGATACCTAGCGCAATTCTCAATGTTTCTTGGATTGGTCCCTCAACATGTGTACTTAATTCTCGCGCTGCTAAAATTAATTTAAACTTTTGGTATATGTTACCAATGCTATCTTGCACAATTTATTTAATTACTGATGATTAATGCTTGTCTAACTCTTTTATGCATAAATGCTCAATTAACTGATCTATGCTACAAAATTATCTTACTAATATTATAAACGCGAAAGTTTGTATAATTATATGGATGTATGGTTGTTTGTACCTCTTTCACGCTGCAACGAAACAACTGATCGACCTGGTTTTTTGCATGGGTATATTTCAAGATCCAGAGGGTGATACCCGCTACTTTTCATCATCATCATCACTATTTTTCATCACCACGCGGGTGAAACTGTGGGGTGCAGCTAGTAATTTATATAGCGTGAAAGTAAGACATTTTTATAGAACAGGTCTGTATTTTATGCATTTTTAGCTTTTATGCATAAAAGGGAAAGAATATAATTATTTGTTTACTTACAGCTATTTGCTTATTCGTTTTGTATAACGATTTATATATTAGGTCACAATACTATAATACAGGGTTATAAGAAAAGGGTATGCTAAGCCGAAAGGATGTCATCGTACTCATCACCATAAACAACTTTTACTATGGGACCAACCATGAAATCGCGAAAAAAATACCAGACGCCATCTATTGTTAAAGTTTAATAATGACCAAACTTTCGTCGTACCCTTTAGATTTATCCTTCTGTTTATTGGTATTCTACTACTCATTCTTTGTACTCAAGCAAGTCATTAGCGAAGGTCCCGCGATTAAGCGCAGACACGCGCATACGCGTTCCTTTTTAATTTGTGGGTGTGCTTAACATTTTAATTGTGGGGCAAATACGTGTGGCATGGAAAGGTAAAGCGTTAAATAATTAGAAAATGAGAACTGAAAACTGAGAAATGATCACTTTGTATTTTGACCTACATTGTATGGTAAGCGAATAGTCATTAGGTCATGATCAACATCAGTCAGAAGACGTCTACTGCTGAACGGTAGGCCCTTAGAACTCCACTCTGAACGACAGTCTGCAATAAGCATCCACTGGATGCCCGTGACTATCATGATGTCGTCGGTCCATCTAGTGGGAGTCCTTCTTACGCTGCGTCTTCCGGTTTGTGGTCTCCACTCATGAACCTTTCTTTCCCATCGGTTATCGGTGTGGCCTGCCTATTGCCACTTCAACTTGAAAATTTTAATAGCTATGTCGGTGACTCTGGTTTGTCAGCGAATATCCACGTTCCGGATTCTATCACGCAGAGAAACTCCGAGCACAATATAGCTCTTTCCATTGCCCACTGTGCGACTCTGAGGTTTTTTAAAAGGCTAGCAATTAAGGACCATGCCTAAGTATCATGGTGTCATCACTGACAACTCACTCTGGTTAAAGACCCTTTTCGCTATTCACATTTCTATCATCGCGTAAGCCGCGAGTTATACCTATGCGTCCAATAGTTTGTTTGCAGTAAAATCTGATCTGTATGGAGAGAGCTATTCCCGGAGTTTCTTTGCGCGATAAAATCTGGAACGAGGATATTCGCCAAAAACCACAGGAACTGACATAGCTGCTCAAATTTGCAAGTTGAAGTGGCTTAATGCAGGCCACATCGCTCAAAGAACCATTAACCGATGGGGAAGAAAGGTTTTTGAGTGGAGACTATGAACCGCAAGACGCAGAGTACGTAGGCATTAGGTGGACCGACAACATCGTGAGAGTCGCGGGCATCCATGCGGATGGCAGGTGTCAATCAGTGTAAAAATCTAAGGGGGAGGCCTATGTGCAGTGGACGTGTTCTGGCTGATGATGACGAGTAAAATCTGAAATTATAACATTATAATAAATAGATTAATTGACAGTTTTTGAGATAAAAATATATTATCACTAAATTGAGGACATTAGAATCTACTTCTTCACAATGGACGAGTATAACATTCTACGGTCGTTAGGGCTTAGGAAGTTTGAGCAAAATGAATAGCATTTCTCTTTTCATTGTTCCATTTTTAGGTCGCGTGAAAGGAAATTCAGATTCACTGGATTTATTCAATCATGATTGATATCTTTTTGTGCTTGGGTACCTACATCACATCATAAAATGCAAAAGTAATTTTATTCCTCTGTCTGTTTTTAACCGACGAAAGGCGGAGGTTTGGTGTGGTTTTTTATGTTTGTTAAGCGATTACTCCGCCAATTATGAATTGATTTTGATGATTCTTTTTTGTTTGGTAGGCCATACTTTAGAGGTGGTCCTGTATACATTTTACCGAAATCAATTCAGCTTTTTATTTAAATCAACAAAACCCAAGAATTTATTATACACGTTTTGGTTTAGGAAACATCCCTTCAGCAAACGTTTTTATGAGGTCTTTCAATCTCCGTTTTAACTGTATTTTTCAACTTTTTAGTTTAACCCTAGATAGCTAACGTCCGTCGAATCGACGGGCACTGCGAAGTTATATCGCTGTCTCTTTTTAACGGTGCATGTGAGTGTTTTGTCTCGGCTAGCCAACTCAGTCACTGGCAAGGTCTTGACAGCAGCGCATGCATCTTGCAGGTAAGTGTTGTAGTTATTGAGCTACTTAAGCTTTGCCCGTCCTTTCGACGGATGGTTAGCTTTACTCATTGTCATCCTCCAGAAACCTCACAAAAAAGTATTATTTAACTGCCTCAACGGAGCAGATCACATCACACAACATCAGCCAGTAAACGTCCACTGCTGAACAAAGGCCTCTTGGCAGGCAGCTTGGGGATCGCATTACGTGCACCGTGTACAAATAGGATGCTGCTGCCCATCCTCCGGTGTTTCTAGTCGCAATTTTAGGCCATACCCGGGTCCGTACAATGTGATGTCTATGTGTGTAAGGTAGCAATATGCGATGAACATAAAGTTGATTTTTGGGTGACATGTGTCAAAAAAAATTATAGAATTTATCTACATATAGTTTTAAGTTGCATATAATAGCAATAAAACTGAAATTTTTAAATTGTTTCTAGTAAATTTTGCAGGTTAAAGTGTATGAAAAGAAAAAATATTTTTTTTTTCAGAGATCTCAGGATAGTTCCTGTAGTTTTTAAATTAATAGGTCAAGTCTAATTCTATAAACAGTATTTTATTTAAAATCCTTTAGCTATGCAATAATTTAAAAAAAACAAATACATAAACATAATATTATAAGAAAAAAACGGATTTTTTAAAATACCCTTCGTTTCGACGGATGGTTAGCTTAAATAGTGTACGTTCGAAG
Source organism: Agriopis aurantiaria (assembly GCA_914767915.1). Lineage (NCBI taxonomy): Eukaryota > Metazoa > Arthropoda > Insecta > Lepidoptera > Geometridae > Agriopis > Agriopis aurantiaria. Next base: position 11,209,108 of record OU611998.1, on the reverse strand, counting down.
GTTAGCTATCTAGGGTTAAGTTTGTACATGTAGATATAGTTGGTTTTTGTCATTGTTTTTTTTTTTTTTAAATCATTTATGTTACTTACAATTTCACGATGAAACCGTAGTAAGACGAACATCCTAAATACTGAATACAGGTGTTAGCTTCACGAAGTTGGGAGTTCTGCATTTACTGTAAGCCGATGGTTACAATCTGGGTGTCTTCAAATCACGAGTGAATCGGTTTCTTCTACGCAAGCGTGCTCCAACGTAGACCGCATCATCGCTTAAGAGTTTATATTATGTCGTGAACATGGGTAGCGTTTCATCAATTTACGCGGTTATGGCAAACAGCAATAAATTAATATTTTGGTTATAAATATTTAAGTATACAATTAAGTTAAATGTAATTTTGGAACATAATTGGTGAAACTTTTCTTGATAGAATAACTCGGCGAAAACAGGCTTTCTAAAACACGTTTTAAGTTTTTTCTCCGCGTCTGGAAGTTCCAAACAATTTATTTATTCATATTCTAAAGGTCATTTGTTCAATAGAATTTAATGTAAATTCATTTTATTTAAAATTCAAATAGTTCTTGAGTAATTTGTTGAGAGTTCTGAGGCGAGTGCCGATTCGTGCGTATATCTTCCTGCAGGCGTAGATAGCATATTTATGTCTCTATTTCGCGCAGAGGCAAAACTTGAATTTGAGCTGACGACATATTGACTCTTAACATCAGGCGAGATGGTGGTCAAAGGCAAGCCTATTATTTATAACAAAAAAAAAAACATGCGTATAAAATACACTACAGATTCGTCGAAGAAACAGTACTGAAAATCTAGGCTAAATTTATTGTGATGAACTTAAAATAGAGATTGTATAAAACAAACAAACTTATATGGGCTACTTAAAATACAGGCAAACTACAAAAATGCGAGAGAAACCGCAGGCGCGGATATATTTTAAGAAATGTTGGCACTCTCAATTCATCAAGTCACAATCAGAATTCATCTGAACATTTTTCTTCATTTGGCAGAACAATTTGAACGTTCATGTGTCAATTGAAATTTGGCGGGAATTTCATCAACCTGCAAATAACATTCAGCTCGCGATTCAAGCAATATTAAGACTGACAAGTTCTTCATCCACTGATATTTAAACTGAAAATAGATAGAACCGTGTATCTTACCTATAATGTTCTAAACTCAGGAAGGTACCTATTGTAAATTGCGTTTACGGTTGATTAAGCACATAAACTAGATAACACAAACAGTGTGGTAAAGGCACGTTCCTGGCCGTATAGCTATCTATTTCGCACATTTTTAACCCGCGTTACCTTGAAGCAACCTCCTTGGTCGCGACTGCCGGTTTTAGGCAACGACATTACCAGCCACACTCCTCCATGAATAAAATTGTACAGAAAACCAAGGACGTTTTATACCCTAACAGAAAACACAAAAAGTAGGGAAGTTTTAGTTTTTCTGAAGTTTCTTTTACTTCAAAAAACAAACCTGTAAACATTGAGTTGTTTCATTCTAAGCAAAGTTTTATTAATCGACTTCGAAAAGGAGGAGGTTATCAATTCGATTGTATGTTTTTTTTATATCATTTGTCGTAGTAGGGCGGCTTCCAAACAATATGGACGGAGCACGCGGTCAAATTAGGGGTACGAGCGCACGGAGTGTATAAAAAAAGGGTTGTTCCAATTTGTTATATTACTAGTTCGATTGATCTAAGAATTTGATAAAAACATTTCAAATTTTAGGAACCCTAGTTCAGACTACTATTGTAATTTAATCGAATAGCGAGTATTTTAAATATAGTCAAGTTAAGTTAAATAATAAGTATATAGCAGTAGTAGTACAGGCGAGTCAGTCCATTTGACTAAATTTATACATGCAATAACAATTATCTTCTATTCATAAATTTTAGTATCCAGTTTAGACTACGCTAGTAATTTAATTGAATAGAGAATAATTTCAATTGTGTCAAATTGAACAAACCAACAACATAAACGAGTTTGTCAATTTTACGATTTTTTCGATCGATAACATTTCTACTAAGTATATTTTATCATTTTTTTTATCGAATTCAGACTACGCTAGTAATTTAAATTGTGTCTGACTGAACACAACAACAATATAGTCGAGTCAGTTCATTTGACAAAAAAAAATCGGGCGATACAATTTCTTCTAAGTATATATTTTTTTTAATATCTATTGCTTCTTTACCTATTTCCTCTTCCACCTTTTCTAAAATAGCCGTCACCAAGAGTTTTATCAGCTTAATTCTCAAATGAGCTAAATTATAGGTGGTGATTCTCCGTTATCCCTTAAATAATTAAGGGGATAATGGAGCGCCTAATTTTTACACAGGTTTGGAGCACTAACCAAAACTTCAATAGTAGTTCAATAGTAGTAGTAGTTCTTATGTACACCTTGTTTTATTTTGCAATCCTGTTAGATAAATTTTTACATATTTGCGATGTTTACCGAATATAAATTAACCATACAGACAATTAACTCCTAAACCAACATTGCAGGAAACAAAGAAACTGTTTCAGAGTATTAAAATTTAAATTATTATACACGCGTGTGAGTAAGTACAGGGAAAACCCCGTCTAATTGGATTATGGGATCTGTAATTTGATAATCGGCAATTGTTTTAAATTTAATTTATAATAACAATCCATTAAATTGAACAGTTTTGGTTGCAAAATATATTGTTTACCTTAAGCTGGTTTCACAGCTATGCGGCCGCCCGTGCTACGGGAGACGGGATCTACGCGGAGGCAAGTCCCATACGGAACAATCGGCTCTAGCGCCTCACGTATGTCTACTCCACTCCGGGAGCCCACGGGCGAAGTCTCCCGCTCAGCTGTGAAACCAGCCTAAATGAGTCAACATGTTTCACGTGAAACGAATAATAGGTGGAATTTTCGGATGATTTGTGTTACTCCAAAAACCAAAATTTCATGGAAACAAAACACTGTCATGCTATTTATTACAGGGTAGAACAAAGTCCAAATATTAATATCAACCTCTTTTTAACCGAGGTTCTCAATTCGGTCCATATTTTTTTAAATATTTTTTTAAGTATGTACTGTATTGTACAGCGCTTATTAGAGTACAAGAAGGTTTTAAGAATTCCACTATCATAGAAGTAAAAAATAAAATAAAAATATATTATGTAAATCACGTATTATTTAATTTAGGTAAAAATATGTACTTTACTATAAATTAAATAATCGATAAGTCCCGATAAACATTTAAAACATGTGTTCAAATCGCGAAAGTTTAAAAATTACTAAAATAATATTTAACACGGATTTTGAAGTCGGTGGGAACAACTAGAAAATTAATTTAGGAAAATTTAAATATAGGTTTGGTAATAAAATATATTTCCCGGCCGACTTTAACACGATATAAAAACAATATGTATATTTGCGCCGATTTTCCAAAACTATAAAATTTTCTAAACATATTATCTATAATATTATAAGCCATACAATATAAAGTAAGAAAACATTATGTTCAGACGTGTCATTACTATGGCCCAGGGAGTAGAGAATGTGGACCCTTCCTTGCCTTCCTAACGAGATTTTTATGATCCTATAAAGGGGTCACAAGATTGCTGTAACTAGCAGAACGGTCATTTAGGCCAAAATTGACACCTTTTCTTGATTATTTCGGGTAGAAATTTGATTATTACCAACGTTATTTTTTAGCTCGATTCGCCAACATTTTTGTTGAACCACAGGTAAGTAAGAGCTTTCTCAAAAAGGACTTTTGTTTTGTAATAAATGAATATCCATGTTTTTACTGTATTATCAATCTAATCTAAAGATTGAAACATGGATATTGACAAAAACATGGATATTGGATGTTGTGTGTGTATAAAATAATATCAATTATATATTTTATTTATATTACACGGGAATTACTCACGTAAGATTAAGCCGGTTACTCCGACTATAGTTTCAACAGCATTAGGCGGTTTTTAAATATATGATTGATATTATACAAAATTCATAACAAGTATAACATGAAAATAAATCACTGTTTTAAACTATCACGGTTGTTCACTAAAGTTATATGATTATTTCCACAACCATACCACGGTAAATATCCCGTAAATAATCATATAACTTTAATGAAAATAAATATTTTTTTAAACTATAAATGAACTGATAATCTTTAAACGGCTGAACAGTTTTTCTTGAATTATAGCTAAGAACACTCTTGATCAAGCCACATATCAAATAAAAAAAAACATCGGTTGGGGATAATTATTGTTTTGAATTTCAGTTTCAAGATATGACCCAAACCACAAAAGAAATATTAGTAAAAGTACAAGAGATTCACTCCGCAAAATCATTTAAATAAGTAGCGACTCTTGCTACTACACAATAAAGTCCAATTCAGGACGTGCGAGTGCTAATTACCTACAGCTATATTAACCTAGAAGTTGCTTCTCTGTCTATCGCGTAACTCTTGTCACGTTATCTCTGTCTATCGCGCGGCAGGTCCGACAAATCGGCTACTTATAGTTCATACGCGGAGTGCGCTAGGCCTGCCTAAACTTATAAAAGCTTGTAAAAGGTGGGAACATAACCAGCATACATAATATACATTCAGCACACTACAATACGCTCGTTTGGGTAAAAAAAAAACATCTGTCGCAAGTACGTTGTTTTGCGTTTGGGCATACGATCCGATTATCCTCTACTCCTCTGGGATAACAGGGATCGTTGCATATTAATACGTACCCACTTGTCAGTTGCGTTTCAATATTAGATCAAAGCGAGCTGTTTACTTTGATCTATAATGAAAATGAAAATGTAAATAAAGGAGAGATATTACTATACGTACGAGTTCCTGATAAATCTAAATAGAAATAATTAATAAGTTCCTATAGTAAAAGAAAGAAAAAAGGACATTAAAGTAGGATAGGTTAAAGAAGGAAGTAGGATAGGATGAAATAGGAAGTAGGATATAGTAGGTTGAAAGTACACGCATACACAGTTACGTTAAAATAACTGCTTAGAGTATAATGTATAGGAATAATCAAAAGTAGGGACTGCCCCTGGCAAAGAATTTCCATAAGAACTTGTAAGTTCTTATATGTAAATTCACGTGAAAGAAAAGGGTTCAATCTAGTGGAAAACGTAAGAGTTTGCTCCGATTTCTAAACTAAGTTGAAGAAACGAGAGTTGCGAGTGTCAAAATCTTTTAAAATTACACATTTATTTTAGTATTTATTTGTTTAAAAGTGTTCGGGCAACCCAATAGCTTAAGAAAATAATACTCCAGAATTTTTGATACAATTTGAAAAGATTTTTTTACAATAACACCAGGATAAGTTAAATTAGTTAGGTTAGGTATTTTCCCAAAACTATGTCTTTTCAGTTTTCGAGAAACGAGATTCATCCACTATTTTTCTACCCTTCATCATCATCATCATCATCATCAACCCTTTATGTCCCCACTGCTGGGGCACAGCGAAAGCTGGCCCAGTGTGAAACATTAAATATTTCACCCCTACAGCTGGTGCACTCTAAAATATGTAAAGCAATACAAAAATAACGTTCAACGAAAATATCGCATACTTAACAACAACAAAAAACCCAGTTAGGTTGAAAACCTCCTTCTAGGGTTCCGTACCCAAAGGGTGGAAACGGGACCCTATTACTATGCCTTTGGTCTCCTTTCATTTTAATAAGTAAGAAAAGGATGGCATCAATAAATATTAGAGCAGTAAAATTTTATAATTCACAAATTTGACAATCGGTATGATTCGAACCTGCACCATCCGGGCTTATGATCTGAGTGCTGCCCAAATTACGCAGGTTCGAATCTTGGCGTACCTGAACCCGTTGCCCGAATGGATGTTCCCCGATAGTTACAAACTGTGTTGGCTGTCTTCATCATTCAGTCGCGAGTGAATCTGTTTCTTCTAGGCAAGTGTGCTCCATCGTAGACCGCAACATCGCTTAATGGCGTCAAGTCTGCTAATTTATTTAAAATCCCATTGGCCTGCCACTCCCACATTCATAAATTAGCAGACTTGGGGCCCTGGCGAAGTGGCGATCAGATGCAAGCCTAATATAAATATATGTGGACTTCAAATATAAAAAAAACTTTCCTGTAAAATATAGTTTACTTTAGAAATTGGCACAACAGAAATCGGCGCCAGGGACCTTACGGCTAGCTGTTTAAAGCAATCGAGTTTAGATCATGAAAAAAATATAGCACGACCGCAAACCTATCTGGGCGCGTAAAGGTTCACATTCGCGTGATTTTCCGAACTGCGGGGTTTTACCGTTAGTTTGATACCGCGTAAGCAGTAGGCCGTAAGACCCCAGGTCCTGCTAAATTGTTATTTATAGCAAAGTCGTGCTTCCAAGTTAAATTGCCCGTTTATTCGCTCTAGTTACATAATTACTTACAGCCGGGCCGAGGTGCTAGAAATTAACCAGAGCAAGATTAGCAAATGAATATTTAGCTATTTTAGGGTTCCGTAGTACCTACTACAAGAAACCCTTATTATGTACGTTCTGTCCGTCCGCTTGCTTGTCTATCTGTCTGTCAATCCGTCAATCCCAATTCCTTAGAACTTTCTTACTTTTATAGTTTTATAGATAAGTGCATGAAACTTTGCCCAATCACATTTTTTTTTAAAGTATACAACAAAAATATAATTATCTATTTTATACATGTTATGATGCCTTTTTGTACATGTGAAATGAAGATGTTTTTTTTTAAAACAAAAACGGTTGTGACTACACCATATAGATACTTCATCATATTAGGTGTTTACAAGAAATAGGGTTAGTATGACATAGGTTCTCGGCTGATTTGGGTAGGTGCGAGAAACGTGTACCCCTGTCAAATTTGATTTCCGATATTCGGCAATAAGATGGGTCACAGGAAATCGAACCTTGATTAGATCTCGCACGAAATATTATCCATGAAAATTCATTTTACGCTTGATGCTTAGAAAATGCTGGTTCGTTTCGATTGAGATTTGTGATTTTATCCAATAAATTAAATGAAGCTTATTTCTATTAAGCGATCGGGAATCTTAAATCCATTTCAATAATTTTTAGTACAGTTATACCGGGTTACGCATATAGACTTTACTAAGCCCAAAAAAGGTCATTGTACTCATAATCATGAACAGCTTTAATCCAATATGGCGGACGCCCCAAGATGGCGGACAAATTGTTTACATCATGATATGGGCATCAAATGAAAGGGTTTGTTGAAAAGAATACAAAAAAGCTTGTGTTTAAAAAGTTTTTTTTAAATTATACTAGCTTATTTCTAGAATATATATATATATGAATATATGAATATATATGTTTAGGTATCTTGATTCCGTATCAAACATTTTTACTTGTACATTTTGGCCTATTATTAGTAGTCCGCTTAGTTAGTCCTACGATTGGACTGATGAGACTATTTCTTCTCAGTAGTCCGGTGTTATAAATAATTGGACTACTTAGATTTTAGTTATATGTTTACACGTTCAATTTTTTTTATACTACCTCATATTTTTCGTAATAAAAAAATTTGTGATTTAATTACAGTTTTTGCGTTAAGCGGCTTAGCGGTATAATAAAATAAATGGGTGAAGCACAGATACATTTATGAATACTAACGACAATTGTACTAAAGCATTTCTCCTCTATTTGTCTGATCTGAGGTTCCAAAATATTGAAAACAATTATTATTTATGTACAAATATACAAATAAAAATAAAAATCATAAAAACTTGTACTATTAACTATTGAAATTGTTTCGACAGTTAATATATATTTAATACTTTTATTTTATATAAAAAATATTTACGCTATTTTTATACCATTTCTCTAGATTTGTATACGTACAAACTAGGCAAAACATAATACAAAGTTAATATTTAATATACTAATAATGTATATACTAATATTTTAACCCACCCATTGTACATGCGTTTTTAAATATGTGTACGATTTACTCGTGTTTTGTGCAAATAAATTATCCTAATCTTTAACACAAAAAAAAAACCATATATACACACACGGTACACACAATGCTCTCATTTTTGTTTTGCATCGTAGGGTAGTAAATCAATCGCTTTTACACTACCCTACATCTCAGTCTTAACATCCGTTATCCATTACCACGCGCTGTTCGCAACATTGTTCTTTACAATTGCACTAGACTCGAATAACCAAGAGAAATGTCTTTACGTGGTCGGATTTAATAGGACCACTATGACACTCCACTTCTAGCAATGACTTTTATTAAATCAATTCGAAAGGACAGTGCCAATGGAACCTTTATCAGGTGCCAACTAAGTGATGAACACACGTTAAATATCTAACGACGAAAATTTCTTCACCGAATTTCAATGTGAGATGTGTTTTTAGGGTTACGTATCCAAAGGGTAAAAACGGGACCCTATTACGAAGCCTACGATGTCTGTCTGTCTGTCTGTCTGTCTGTCCATCTGTCCTACCTTTAAACGGCTGTATCTTTTATAGATATCGCATCGTCATAGATAGCTAGTTGAAATTTTCAAAGAATATTCTTTGATAATTTCAACTAGCTATCTATGACGATTAGTTAATCCGCCGTAACAATACATAAAAAAATAATAAAAAAGAAAAAAAGTAAAATGGAAAGATTCCCCAACAAACGTATTTTTGTATTAGCTCTAATGGAAAAACGGTAATACGTACAAGCGTCAAATTTGGCACATAGTACACATTCTAGAATATAACAACAAATAATAAATAATAGACAGGTGCGAGTCGATGACAAGTTCATTACCAAGTTATAACTGGTAATTTCGTTATTGTATTTCGTGGTGGTACGGACCCTCAGTGCACGAGTCCGACACGCACTTGGCTGGTTTATTGAGGACTCTACACATTTTGATGGAGTATTATGTGCCGAACGATGCCTTTATAAAACAATGCTATGCTAGAAATAAAATACTAGATGTTGCAAGTCCATGCAATCCTGCTCCGAATACGATAATGCTATAATTATATATTTTAAATATGGAAGAATTAAGCCTAAAATTGTAATATTGTGATTTGTTTTATTTTACAAGAGGTAGCCGTAAGGCCCCTGATCGTACGTTTGTAAGTTTGTATGTTTGTTCGACAATAATTTGCTTACCGTTAATCGGATCTTCATGGATTACATATTTTGTATTGACATACCTATCTCATTTCAATAAAAGTTTTTGATTCAAATATAAGCAAAATTTGCACAGTGGTTGCGAAAGCGCAAGGTCACGGCTTGGAGCGAATAACTAGTTGGTAAAACTTCAACAGATGGCGCTAATTTCAAGTAGGTACTAGACATACTGGGACGTTAATAATGGAATGAGCATATCCTTAACGTTAATATCTTTCACTTCTCGAGTGATTTTATGAGTAAGTTATAACCAGCTCCAAGGACCGAGGCGGAGTAAGGTGCTATGTAATGCACTAAAACTGAAGTAACCTGCTTGACAAATTTAGGTGCTCAGAAAATGTCTGAGAAAGTACCTACGTATGGAAAAGGAACTGTTATTTACTTCAAAGTCAATTTAATTAATAATTTATATGGTGCTTGTTTCTTACCAGTAAGCATCGTGATATTGTATCCAAAGAAATAAAGAAATTATGATTTTAAATAAGGAAATAGGTTGGAGAGATTCCAATTACCGTATTATTTTTAATTCATTTACATTTCGATAATACGAATTATATACAGGGGCAATAGGGAGTGATTCATGATAATTCAATCACGAGCGTAGCTATTGATTCATGTGTTAGAATCCTGAGTGACGCGAGTGATTCATGGCCCTCGATATAAATCCATTTATTTCAATAGTTGCTACTATAGTTTATACCAAGACTACGAGTAAAAGAAGGAATGGTATCAAATATAATTTTGTTTGAAAGGTCGCAAAAACTTCAGAACATTTATAAATATTGAGTGGAGATAGTGTGTACCCTGGATAAGATTTAGAAAGGTACATAGTGTACAACAGCTTGTTTACTTAGGGTAGGCTAAGTGATTCTATGTAGAGGCAGATATGTACCCAGAGTTTTGGTTCGCGACAGACATTAATTCGTTGAAATTACAATGTGATAGAGATCTACTATCCCCCCTCTACTCCTGAATACATATTTGGGTAGAAATACTCAGCACCTTGTAATCCGTTGCTACATGACATGATTAAACCTACACAAAATTTATATGTATTACATAATAATTTTTAAAAAAAAAAACCGTTTTAAAAAACCACAAAACATTCTAAACGGCTAGTGAAACACGGTAACACGTACGATATTTGTACTAAGGCATATCACCCTTGCTTGTCTGATTTGTGAACTTTTTTTTCCGTTTGAATAACCCGAGCATAATCAGATTCCATCATTTTGGTTTCAAGTCGCGACGTTTAGTCGGTAATAATGTCGCGTAGGATGAACATGCAATATCTCTTGCCGCGTTTCCAGATAATTATTTAATTTTCCAAGAAAATGTTACCATACGTCTTCAGCATTAAGGTTCAGTATCATTTATAGAATAAGAACTTGCATTTAAGCTTGATATATTGTTAATAACACTTCAGTTTCAAAAGACCTTTCAATATAGAGAGTTGAAGTTACAGCTGCATTTTGTGAAGATGGTAAGGACTAATTTAGTTTATGTTACTTTTGGGACAAGCGCTTTAATCTCTGCGCAAGACAGCAAAATTAGTTTAAAGTTAGTTTGTGAGCATGCCCTTGACTACTTCTGCTACTTTAAGGAAGATACGCGAGGCTATTGAAATTTAAATAACTTGAACTTTTAATAGAGTGTATGTAAAAAAGTTCTACTGTTAAACTTTTGCTATTTGAACACATGTTTTAAATGACATACCGATACAATCAGTGTTGTGTCGCAGTGACAACTCTGCGATTTTTCAAGTGCAAGGGAGGGTAGAATCACAAAACACCTGCTCTTCTCTCCGGACACATGTGCAGTTTTCAGTCAGCTCGTGACCACGGCCATTGTAACATGGTCGAAGCGAAAGGTACCTATTTTACCTAAATAAAATAATGCGATAACCATCCGTTCCGATAAACATCTATACTTGTTCTACGAAGCTGAAATTTGGCAGCGCTACCATCTTCGAAACTTTCACTTCTTGGTTGTTTCTTATAGTTCTAAAGAGAAAAAAAAGTCTTGAACATTTCATCTATTTAATATATTAATTCGATAAATAATTGGAATTATTTCATTCGTGTTTTTTTTTTTTTTGTGATAATATTAAAGAAAGCAATATGAGACATAATGTCATATCAACAAAAAAAATTCAAAACCAGTAGAATTTCGTTCAATTTTCAATTCGTTGATTTGATACTATGGTTTGAATATACCTTTGAATATTATTCGATGACCAAAATCAATTTTCCCGTTAAGTCTTGTTGAGATATCTACGAATTATCACGTTTAACGAATCTTTCACATTACAGACTCACCCGCACGCGTTCATCGCGGCAAAAGCAAACACAAACTTGCAAAGTATGCAAATACACAAGAGGCTAATAACGAATATTTATAATTGCTTAAATACAACGAATTGTTGATCTCCAACAGAGACATTGATAATATTCAAAGGCAAAGGCAATTAAAAAAGGTCTCACTTTAAAATAAAACTTTTGTTATTACCTGTCTTGAGAAATTTGGCTTAATAAATTAATTGTTAATTGATATTTAATATCTTAGCATTCATTTTAAAACTTACTGGTTTTACGTAATATTTATTATTTGTATATATGTGCCCAAAATGATGTTATTATGGACCCAGGTATGTCCTACAACTGCGACCAGAACACTGGAGGATGGGCACTGGGCAGCAGCGTATTATTAGTACACAATAACGTACTGCGATCCCCAAGCCACCTGCCAAGCGTGGGGATTATATGGCAACGCCCCTCTGTAAGGGTAGTTCAGCTGTGGACGTTTACTGGCTGATGATAAGAATGATGTTATTATACTGCACTTATATATGCATACATTAATTTTAAAATGTGATACAAGGTCTTTAAAATTAAAATTCAATGTTATCTTTCAATTATTGCATACTCTTTTGTATATTTATTTAATAAATGAAATGAAACAAAATACGTATCGAATTCCATACATATTTCAATATCGAAATCTAAAATATGTATGGAATTCGACAGTACATACTGTCAAAATATGCGACATGCTAAAGACAAAATGGCTTTCGATTAAAGCAATGAGTTCTTAAATATCGATATAAAGGCGATAAATAATAAAACTCAATCAGGAGAACGTACTAACCAGTGTCTTTAATGTGAACGCCGTAAATGAAAACCCTCGGCTTATCTTAATTGGAGTCCGTTCAATAAACGCTATTACTTCGACTGCATCAAATTGGATTCGACTCAGTCGATTGTTGAAAATGTATTTGATTGCCGTGACGATACTTATTGTGCGCCTTTGCAGTGAGTACGGCCAATTTTCATATAATTAAATTTGGACTAAGGCTCTTGAAAGATTTACTAAAACACTTCTTTTTAACTTTCAACGGAGGCCTTCCCGCAAAAATGAGGTGTAGGTACCTACCCGATAAAACTAAACCTTCCCGCAAAAATGAGACCTTCCCGAAAAAATTAAACCCACCCCCAAAAATGACGCATTTAATAAAGGACATAAGTTGCTTATGACAATTTATTACAGTGAACATTGTAACTCGTAGAAGATCAAATCCAACATCTCTAAAACAATAACGACACGAAAAATCAAACGAGAAAAAAGTGCTGCAAAAAATACTTCATCAATTCTAGAATGACCACTCATTCAAAAATAATGATCTTTGATCAAAATAAAATCTACCAAAAAAATATTTATGGACAGGCCCAGTAATAGAGCATTTTTTTAAGATAACAAAATGAGCACCGGCTATCATTTCGTTTCAGTCGGTCTCTAGCCGTAGGAAGTGCAACACGTGTCTATTGTTACGCGATACCGAAACATCTGACAAAATTATGCATTTATATGCTTTCCCGAAGTGTAAATATTTTATGTAACAAATATACTGTACATTTTAATAATTAGGTGTTGAAGAATATGTCCGACGGTTTTGATTCGTTTTTACTGAGCAATCTCAATGGTTAGAGCCCGTCCATTCATTTTATTTTAGTCGAAGGTATTGATGTTAATATATCCGAATAGATCTGCATTGACAGCGTAGGATCGATATGTATAGAATATTTGTACTTCGTCGACTGCAGGACTATCACGCACGCTATTGCCCACTCTTCTTATCCTAGTTTAAAAGAACCGAAGCTAGAATCTGGATACGTTTGTTTCGTTCTGGCGAGACAAAAATAGTAGAGACATTTTCTCACAGCTCACGTGTTCGGCCTGCAGCAGAGAATTCTTTAGAAGAAGCAAAGCGCCAGAAGAGAGAAAATCTGTACAAATACATATATTCTTTCAGCGTCATGTTTAGCGGAAATGTCAGACCCGGAAGAGTGTAATATAGTATGTCGACCGGAAGATACGCAATGCGCTTTTGACATCAAGAAACAAACATATAAGATGTTCTCGAGCAAATGCGCAATGGCAGCCTATTCGAAGTGTCACGGAATAGGTAAGATAATTATTTTGTGATGATCATTCTACCTAAATTGGAATATAAATAATAAACTTTATAAAATATTTATCCTGTCTTGCATTAGCTCACAAAATCGTAGCCATTTCAATTTGCATTTGTGATGGCTTAGGCTACGTTGTTGACCTAAGCAGGGCGACAGCAGAAGTGGGAGTGAGGCAACGATACGCAAAAGCATTTGAAAGAAATCTTTCTCGACATTATCTTAGCGGACATACACGGCTAACACTCACGCATGCATGGGATTCTTCAAAAGGCGAGCCAATAAAGTTTTAATGGGTCGGCAACGTATTTGTGATGACTCTGGTGTTACAAGAATCCATAGGCAACGGTGACTGCTTACAATTGTTTGCCACATATGGCAAAAAACCTGTAGGACTTAAAGAACACTAGAAATATCAAATGCTTAAAATGTATTACGTGAAATAAATCTATTTTTAAAACTAATGAATTAGCTTCAATGCCCGCTGATGTTGTAAACATGGCTAAACTCATTACGTATTCCAGATTTCGTTCAAACGCATCTAAAGTACTGCATCAAGAACCAAAGACGGTCCTACCAAGATTCCTGCCCGGTGTTTTGTCCAAACTACTACTCGCCAGTCTGTGGCGCGTCCAAATTTCGTTCCTATAACTATAGATCGTTTAACAACGGATGCTACTTGGATATGATCAATTGCCGTGGTGACGAAGATACTTCCAGTAAGTGAATGTGATATTTAAATTTCTTCTTCGTCGTGTCAATTTATAATGTCCTCTCCCAGTATTTGGCCATAGCGACTTACCTTGTACACTTGTACAGGTCATGTAATGTTCAAGGAAGAGTAGGGGCAAGAGTAGGTGCGACATGGTTGGCTACAATTGCACTGTTCCCTCTCATTGTATCCCCCATCTGCACGTGAGAAGGCACAGTCCAATTGGTCCGCGTCTCGTTCTAGGTCATCTGAAAACGTTATAATAAAGCATAGGGCAAGAAAACATTATTAGTTGTTAATCTTTTTCAAATTCGATTCGTTCAGTGTAAGCTAATACGTTTTATGATTACATCAACCTATGCATCAACACAAAGTTAATTAGGAGCTACTAACTGGAAAATTGGTCACAAGAAAATAAAACGTACCTAATGTTGGTAAAATCCTGTTTTTTATGGAAAGTATCATGGTGTTCACACATTTTGTTTTAATTATACTGGAACAATTTCCACGTGTGATTATGCTGCCTTTTTTAAAGCACCTGCGCGCGTGGCTTTGTCTCGCTTTACACTCGTAAGTGCAAAGCAAGCAAGGACGCACACAGAAAAGTCTGTGAGGACGCCCACAGAAAAAAGAAGTAAATATATATATTTTCTGTGAGGACGCCGAATGCGTTTGAGACTATAGTTAGAGTAGCCGAATTAATCTTATATGAATTAGGCATTCTCAAATAATAAAATAATTTACAAAAAAAAACATAGGTTAAATCAGTCACATTGTAAGTGTTAGTTAAGTAATTAGAAAAAGAATAAACTATAAAGAAAATTTGAAACCTTAAAAACAATAGAAGTCAATAATATCTCTACTCCCAAAAAACGGCTCAATTTTGTTTAAAAAAATGAAGTAAATAGAAGAACAACAATCTTCTTACAATAATACCAAGAGTATTCTGTGGAATTATCTAAGCAGATCTTTTCTTTATGGAACATTTAAATAAATACATACATGAACCAGGATATATCCTAAAACTGCGACCAAAACTACCGGAGGATGGGCAGCAGCACCAGCAACGTCCTATTAGTACACGGTGAACGTACTGTGATCCTCAAGCCAGGCGACTTGGGGATTATGGCAACACCCCTCTCTAAGAGAGAGGCATGTTTACAGCGGTGGACGTTTACTGGCTGATAATGGTGAATTAAACACAACTAAGTAAAATATCCACTTGCCACCAGCCACCTTTCGCAGGTCGTCGCTCCACGAGCCACGATAGAGCACGACGCTCTGCAGTCATGCTCTCCTGGTCCAGTACTCTACTGGTGGCAAGTGGATACAAAAAGCAGAAAATCGTGCTTGGTGCCGTTCTTTAGGAGACGCCTACGTCCAACAGTGGACGAACATCAAAAAGGCTGATGAGGATGAAGTGTAAATAGTATAAGTATAGATCCTATCGTTCGATATACTAAATAGTGCCATTTCGTATTTTATTTCAGCCTACATCGAAGTTCCTTTGCATTTCTGCCAGAACCATGCGATGAAGAACATATTTAATGAAAGAGTAGTTGTCAGTAATCTTCGTGATTATGAAGATTATGATCAATTTTAATGACTGTGATCAGAAATTTGTTTGAAGGACTCTGTACGCCGGCGAGATCACGAGGTGACGATCAGCGGATAGCCAATCGTAACCTGTAGGCTACATGCATCAATTAGACATCGTTTAGTTCTTGATTGTGGTTAGAATGAAGGACAGCTTTTTAGTCTTGAGCATCGGCGCAAAGTTGCTAGTCCATCGGTTTTTTATCATATACGCGGTGCAACGGATCTGGATGATCTAATTCCCTCCTGCCCATTTTTCTATCGGACTGCCAGAGTGGGCACGATAAATCCACACCGCTTTAAGGTTAATATTTCGAAAACCCGTACGAAGCGTTTTGATTGCATTTTTATTGTGTGAACTGCTGGTCTGTGGAATGTGCTGACTGCATGGGTGTTTCCCGATAGTTACAATCTCGGTGTATTCAAATCACGAGTAAATCGGTTTCTTCTAAGCAAGCGTGCTCCATCGTAGACATCAGGCGAGTTGGCAATTGTTCAAACTCTACTTATTACTAAATAAAATAAAAAACTGTCTTTTGTACAAATAGACTGATGGACAATCACCTGTTCGCGTGGTTATTTTGAAAGTGGCCACATTGCTATCGTGAGATGCTATGCTCTAACGCGTGGTGAGAGCAAGTGGAATGTCACAATGGGATTGATGATGCTCTAACGCAGATATTCATTTTAAAAGACCAAGGTCACCAACAAACGGTTGCAAACCTCACATTTAAGCTATTAACAGAACCACCCCGAGAACGGCAACTTTGAAACTGCTGATCGCCATGGCATGATTACGCCAGTTTACGAGGTCTTGACTTTAGGAGAATAATGTCATATTTTAATTATTGAGTATTTTTACTATAAGTACCAGATGGTCCCGGAAGGAAGTTGAAATACTAATAAATTATGATAAAAGTCAGTTATCGCAAAAAGCTTCACAAAAATACTCTCAACAGAATTTAATACACTGTGATATGGATACAGTATGGATATAGTTTTAGCACATAAGTTTGTTTAATATTGACTTCTTAAAACTCAAATGTCTGACTTTAGAGACTTCTTGTAAAAGGAAAATGCGGAGATAAAAGTATTTTTCCCGATGTTTCGACTTATTGACTGCAGTTGCATCAGACAACAGACTCTCGGTAAAGTCCCGTTACCCTTCTGCAAAATTTCTGAGAACACAAATAAAAATCTGCTTTTGGTCTTATAGTTTCAAGTTCTGGTATTATAAGATAAACTTTAAGGTATCTTAAAAGCTATTTTTGTTGGCTTATTATTGATTTTGTATACAGTATTCAAAGTTAAATTGGTTTGTTTAATTTTGTTAGACATGATTTGAAATTATTTTATAACTAAAATGTATTACGGTTTCTTAATATTATAATGGAAACGCAAATTTCACCCCAATTTCTGCCGGTCTTCTTGCTACATAATTAAATGGAATCTGTATGTGTTGTAAAAGAGGCTAAGTTGCTAAGCATCTAATTCTAATTCAAAGTAGAGTGTAAGACCTGCACTGACGTCCCGCTTGGGGTGTATTGTGCAATTGCCACTACCCCCGAAATCCTCTAATCGCAACTCCCAAACCAAATTCCTTTAAATCCTTAAATAACAAATCACAGCTGTGAGTCGGCATAACTATTCTAACCCTATTTTTCCAGGTGTTGGAGTATTGGGGACTTGTTGTAAAGTTTATTTCAAGGAATCGACCTTAAACTTAATCCTCCTGTATCTGTATCTGTGTCCTTAATCCTTAATCCTCCTGTAGCCTTGCGACGCAGTAACATAAGCTTCACGGCACAGTGCACTGTGTATGTGTGGCTCCAATTTTGTGCAAGTGATAGTTTAGCTCACAGTGACCTGTAAGCCTTTAACCCTTAGTACAACTTTTTTCGTTTACGTATTGTTCCATACATTGCTGGGCTGAAAGGTATTCGAAAACTTTTTTCGTATTAGAGTGAAGCAATCTATACCGCCGAATACTACCGATTTTAGTTCCTACGCGTTTCCGCTGGAGGCGCTTTACTAAAATGTATGGAACAAGAAGTAAACGAAAAAAGTTTTCGAAAACTATCAAATCTGCGACTAAGCGTACCTACTGGAGTGGTACCTATCATTAGACAAAGGTCCGACCTAGTCACGTAAGTTACTTCTTGTCTATTAATAGGTAGAAAAAAAATCGTGTTTGCATAATATATTATTATTTCATAAGTGATAAGCAATGAGTTTGAATGGCAAAAAAGTATTTTTTTCACTAGTGCATAAAAGTAAATTAAACGTCACCAAACTAACGTTAAATCCGCTCAATTGGAAAATCACGTGAAACTTAACGCGCCCAGATACGGTTTACGGTCGCGTGATTTTCCAACTGTGCTGATTTAACGTTAGTTTGGTGCCGCAATAGCAGTTGTTCGTATATAAGGCCCCAGGACACCTTTTAAGTTGTTCACAGAAATTCAGTTTGTTATACATGTTGGAAGTTTCCTTCGGTTTCTCATAATAACAGGGTAAAAACTAAAGACGGGTCGGGTTAAAGACTCCGATAACATTTTTGTCGAATGGAAAGAGGTTTTGATGCCAACTTTGGTCTTAATGGCGTTAGCCTGCCCAATAATGAGCGATAATAAAAGAGTAAAAATAGAAGACTGTACACAAACTGTCTCAGACACGTCTCAGATCAAAAAAGCAAACTGTACATCTTCGGTGTTTTGCTTTTGGCACCAACATGGAAAAAAACATGTCGACTCATTGTATTAATTTCCTAAACTTGTGTAATTTCGATTTTTTAAGTATAGTAAATGGTGGATTAGCATTTATTAATGGTTAGTGATTGTGCTCGCGTGTATATATTGATATATAATGAGGTTAAACATGTATTTTCATGTTGTTTCCAAAATTACATAGAAGCCTCTAGTAAAGTCTACTATACGTGTTACTTACAATATCACTGTTTCATTTCCTCGCATTTAAAGTGAGAAGCCGAGTGTAGAACTCGTGCTTAAAACTCATTTATGCCTCGACTTAGATATCCGCCCTCACCTTCGGCTCAGGCTGATAAACGTCTCGGTTAAAATGACTCGTACAATCTACTATAGTGTAACTGTCATTTTATTTCCAACGATCGGATGTGTGGATCTGACGTCAATGCGAACTGAATCCGTAGGCATTTGTACTATTATTTATTCTTTGTCGTGGGCCGTGGGTAAAGGACGTCAATATCAATCGTTATGCTTTTATTGCATAGGTGGTACGGATTCAATAAAATTCTTTTGAATCGGGGTGCGATGAATAATGAATGTATTCACCTAACTGGTTTTGACAAGGCTTGTGCATAAATATGAAAAAATGCTTACATATAATACACGGGCAATAGGACGGACAAGTACGTATTCAATTGGGTCAGTTTTTTTGGGTTCCGTACCCAAAGGGTACCCATACTTACACCCTTTAATTAAGGGTGTAACTAACTAACTACTCGGGACCTTACGTTGTCTGTCTGTCCGTCCGTCTGCCGTCTATCCTACCTTTTAATGGCTGTATCTTTCGAACCGTAATAGATAGCCAGTTGAAATTTTCACAGAATATGTAATGTTACGGCAAATTAACTAAGAAATATAATAAAGACAAAACTATATATTAAAGTGGGGTTAATACAACAAACTTTTTTACACGTATTTTTGTATTTGTTTTAATGTAAAAACGGTATTACGTACAAGTGTCAAACTTAGCAGGATTACATTAAACACTCGATAGTAAAACAACAAATAATAAATAATGGCCAAGTGCGAGTCGGTGACAAAGGCGCGCTCGGTACTCGGATGGATGACCGCCTGGGCGTGATGTTGTCTTTTTGCAGAACTTTTTTGTACTTTAGTTACTTATTGACAATTTATGTGGTGGTACGGAACTCTCAGTGCGTGAGACTGACTTACACTTTGCCGGTTTACTTTTATTTTTATAATTGCCTTGTTCAAACTTTCATACACCCAGCATGGGAAAATACAACAGAAAAACATATTTTTTTGTTAATGGCTGTCAAAGCATTTTTGTAAGAAATTTGTTGTAGCCAGTTGCACCCATATAAACGAAACGTCAGTCATTCGAAATCAGTTAGCAACTGTGATGCGGAGTTCGACGCGTTGATCTAAATAATAATGTTCAATCAAGGTTCACTCATAATGCCTGGTAACAGATTTTCCTTCTCATTTCCGTTCTATTTACTTCTCTTTTTTGTGGAAAATATAGAAACAAAACTGTAACATACATTTTTAAACAAAAGACCTGTTAATCTTCAAACTGCTTAACGTAGTTTCTTGAATCATAGCTAAACCAATCTCGATTAAATCACCTCGACTAAAAAAAACTAAATTATAAGCGGTTCCGCGTTTGGGAGCTACGATGCCACAGACAGACACAGACACGTGGATAAACACGTTAAGCTTATAACACCCCTCTGTTTGCATCGGGGGTTAAAACAGATGAAACACAGGCACAGATTCAATAACGCGGAGTTTTCTCGTTAAATCCTAGATAATAATTTAAACCCGTCACCATTTCTGGATCCGATCCAGCTGAATCAATTTCTTTTGTTTTTCACCGCGTGGACACAAACAAGGGGAGAATACGTGTTGTCGTTAAGGGTAGTACTATTGTTTTTACTCGACGATGTAAAGCAATAAGGAAGGTTTTGTAATCAGAAATCAGAAATTTATAGCCCATAAAAACGCTGCTCTTACTTTTCAGTTACCTAATACTTGTACAGTACAGTCGGGTTATATTTTTAATAATTTAATTATTTTGCTATTAATATAGATTAGTTTGATTACAAAATTTTAGATTGAGGGCTGGTATGTATTTTGTGTTGAAGGTTCTATATCCGTTTGAGTTATACTATTGGTTGAAAATAAACCGGCCAAGTGCGAGTCGGGCTCGCGCATTGAAGGTTTCGTACCAACACTAAATACAATAATTAACAGCTTAAAAAAACTATTTATTCCGACTTAGCGCCCACCAAAATAGCCAAGCAATTGTTACGCCGTCACATAGTTAATATTTTGCAAGTGACACGTGTTTATTATTTGTTGTTATACTTTAGAGTATTTACTATAATCATACCAAGTTTGACGCTTGTACGAGGTGAAACCAGTATTTTCGTGTTGTTTCCAAAGCTCCATAGAAGTCTCTTGTAAAGTCTCCACGACTTTGCTAGGGCATTTGCACTTTGACTTGACCGTGAATTACTTTGCTTCGCTCTGACTATGACTGACTTGTTTGACAACATTTCATTCATTCATTTTCATTTCGTTTTTTTTATTTATTTCTGGTGTGCACAATAAATAGTTTCTATCTATCTATATCACAGATCTATAAATATATCTACATTTCACTTACATTTCATCAAACTTGATAATTTAATACAATTGACACTAGCAAATGCACAAGAGTGCGACGCCAAACGCCTCAAAGAAAAAAGATTAAATAAAAATCAAAAAACAATTCACAGAACTATATTTTTGTTTTATATTTAAACTGTAGGATTGTTAGCTAGTAGACAATAATTATGTACCTACTACAGATCCTTTTTCAATAAAGCTTTCCACTCTAGCATTCAATTCTCTGCAGATGTCTGTAATGAACAAAGGGAGCCAATTCAAGCCGTTTGTTGCACATTCCCATGCAAAGATATTTATAATTACAGATTCAACATCTTCGCCGAAAAGGCAACAATATGCAGTGATTAAATTAAGAAGCACATTTTTTATTTAATTTTTTATTTTATCTAATAATATATTATATAAAAAAAAAAAAACAGATTCAACATCTTCGCCGAAAAGGCACCAAAATGCATTAATTAAATTAGGAAGCACATCATTACTCAGAGTCTCGCATTTGACATTTAATATAAAAATAGATAGAAACTCTTCGTTGTGCACACCAGAAATAAAAGTTACAGACAAAGAAACTTAAGAGCTAGTGCCACAAGTGGCTGCTTCAAGCGATCTCTTCCAGACAACCATTGGATGGATAGCATTTAAGTATCGGTAAAACGGGAATGTAATATGTAGGTTTTAATAGTTGTTTTGAAATCGTTGATATCATTTTATATTATAATTAGGAATCAATTATTTATTCATTCCAGTTTTGGAAGGAACTCCTCTACGCTATACGGTGCCATATCAGTCAGAAAGACCTTAAGTTTATTTTTGAATAAATACAGCGACTTGGCGTCCCTTATGGATTTAGGCAAGGCTCAAGTCCACTACCAGTTGGCAGCGTACCCAGCATGTTGGCGGCATTACCACACTGAATGGCAATGCTAATGCGTTGAGCCAGAAACACGCCAGCATTTTGGTTACGCATCGCATTAAAAAGGCGGTCGAAAGATTTTTGAAAATAAGGTGAGCTCTCTGTCCCTAAGGGCCCAATGTCTCGACCCCAAACGCCTCAAATATGTAACCACTGCCGAGGTTAGCATATTTGCACCGCTTGTGCTGCTCTGCCGAATTGGCAGCCGCACCAGCCCTACCTTGTGTCTCAGGAAGATGTGACTGCGCCAAATATAGATTGATGGTGACAACGATGATGATTGGAATTTGTCCCCGTAATTAAGTCGAACCCCTAACATTTTCTTACCTCACTTTATTTAACAATTGTGATTCGGCCGTTATAGAAAGTTCTAGGGATGGCGGCTGAGCGGTAGTATGTGCACTTTACAATCTGATGACACCAGGTTCGATCCTCGGCCCTGCACCAATAACTTATTTAGTACCTAAATAATCTATATCAAGTTTCGATGCCATCGCTCAAAAACGGTGAAGGAAAACATCGCGAGCAAACCGGTATGTCCAAGAATACGTAATGACATTAACCATCATGCACTGGGCCAGCATGGTGGATTAAGGCCCATCTTTTCTCTCTCTGAGAGAAGGTTTGAGTCCCAGCAGTGGAAACGAAGCTGGAATGATGAAAAATTATATCATAGGTATTATTGATAATTTTGAATCTTTAGTTTTAAAAGATCTTTGCAGACAATATATAGATGAGGGGAGATGGTCCCGGTGACAGATAACTTCCAATCAATACCAATGCAATGAAGCATCAGCTGGAAACCTACTGTGCTTAATTGTATGAAAGTAATAGTTGATGGCTTTAATACAGGGTTATTTTTAACTAGCTGTACCCCGCAATTTTACTCCTATGTATGTGTGTATTGTGTGTGTATGTAGTACAATGACCTCCTTTCGGCTTAGTATAGTCTATATGCGCGCCCTGTATTTAGTTTTGTGAAAAGTATTAACATTATTCTTTGATATTACCTGTCATTTAATTCGTTCAAGAAAAATAGCAAAAGTTTAATACTTACATGAAACTTGATTACAAGTCAAAATTTAGGTATAAAAAACTAAGTACTTTTATAAAAGGAAAATAAATTAGGGGTCCATAACCAAGCCATATCATGCCAGCCTTATATCTATGAATAAATTTAACTATGCACCTCAGAGTTGCTACCTTTTACACGAACTAAGTTATTAGCACGTAAGTTAAGCAAGCAATTTAACTTTTTCGTTCAAGTTAGAAACAGAAACAGGTAAATGTTTTGTACTTGCCAGTGATCTAAAGTTTTCGATTTCATCATTAAATTATCCGAGAAAATTGTATCGTTAAAACACAATGTAAAACTTGAGGTAGATATCAAGTGTTGATACCTCAAGTTTTAAATTGTATTTGGGTATTGTTATTAGACGTGGTTAAACGAGTCACATAATATGCTACAGAGACGTGGTCTTTCTGCTGGCCTTATGGAAAAAAATCAGAGTTTGCACAGCGGGAAATAGAGAGACCTATGCTAGTAGTTTCTTTGCGCGATAGAATCCGGAACGTAGATATTTGCCAAAGAACAAGAGTCACCAACAAAGCTATTAAAATTTGCAAGTTGAAGTGGACATGGGAAGATTGGGCAGGCCACATCGCTCGAAGAACCGATAATTGATGGGGAAAAAGGTTTTTGAGTGGAGACTACAAACCGAAAGACGCAACGTAGGTCGATAGTCGTTCAGTGTGGAGTAAAAAAAAAGGGGGTTCCATGTTCATCAGTGGACGTCTTTTTGCTAATGATGATGACGATGATGAAATGTATCACGAGAAATGGAGATAGGAGGAATACTTGGTAAGAAAATTAAGCGGAATGTAAATAAATGAAATTCTAGTAATAGTATTAATATAAACAATATTATCGTGCCAGCGCTGTTATTGTAGAGAACACCATGACCTTTCCTCAATTATTAAGTATTCAAACAGTATGCCAACTACTTTATTTTCTTTTAGACTAAACGAGTTGGGTCAGTCTTCTATAATAGAAGTCGAATCGTGGCAATAGTATACTTTATAATTATAGAACAATATACTATACTATACTTTGCTACTTTTTACTATACTTAGTATTGGAACAATTACAGCGTGTTTATTTTATGAGAGGGTGTCAAAAAGTATAATCAAAATCAAATAATATCAAATCAAATATTTATTTATTACCTAAAAATGTATAGTTAAACAACCAACATGCAAGATTAAGATCTAAAAACCTCAAATACCTAAATTAATTTTACATTATGCCAGTCAGAGTTCCCTCTATGATAATAAGGCGCAGGCGCCAGTTTTCTATTGAGAGCCAATGTTAGGTATCGTTTTATTGTGAGCTCGAGTTGTTTTATAAAAATATATCAGATTTCTGTACATAGTTTGTTGGTAAATCATCATAATAGGTATACTGGGTTACGCATATATATGACTGGTGCGACAGTGGAAATATTTGAGGATATCATTGTACACATCATTATGAACAACTTTTACTATGGAACCAACCCCGCAATAGCGAAAAAAAAAAACAGCCGTTCCATACAAAAAGTTCATTGACACTGGACGAAATGTCTGGAACAGCAATTTTTTTCGCGATTTTAGGTTTGGTCCCATATAGTAAAAGTTGTTCATAATTATGAGTGCAATAACCTCCTTTCGGCTTAACAACATCATGAGGCCGAAGATTCATAACGTCGACTTAGAAGAAATCTATTCACTCTAAGCCTTGAAGATGCTTGGATGCCATAGGTATATAATAGGTATATAATTTTGTCCTCCATATCAACATTATGCATAAGGAAGCCACCACGAGGCCACAAACGAGTGTTCAGAGAACTCATTTACATACGTAACGAATTTTCGAGCTACAATTATGCGGTAATGTGTTACTTAACGCATTTCACCTCGTTTTAGATCCTTCCGTACAACCCGGCATTTCCAGATGTCCACTTACTCTAAACTCTAGTACTAAAGTTTGAATTCGGTCATTTCGACTTTACTGGTTTTTGAAAATGTGTGATATTTGTTAGATTCAAATAGTGTAAGCTCTACAGTTATATGTTTATTAACGGGATATTGAACAACCGTGACAGTTTATAACAGTGTTTAGCGTAATCTCTTTATACAGGGCTAAGAATATAACGCTGTTAAAGTTTGTGTGTGTGTGAATGTAGTCTGATCTTGTTAATTAATATTAGAATTTAAAACCCTTTGAGATGGATTAAAATTTGTTTATTGGTTGACCTATGGAACATAAGATTTTTTTTTCGCGATTACTGTGTTGGCCAAATAGTAACAATTGTAATGATGAGTACAACGGCCTCCTGTCGGGTTAGTGCAGTCTATATGCGTAATCCTGTATTAAACAGCGAAAGGTTGCCTACCTCTGACATGTACTGTGCGTGACTAGTATTTTCTCCTGCAGTCCACCATAATAGTCGAAATACCAGGGAAGTGTAAGGTAGGAAGACCTAAAATGTCGTGGCTCCGTAATATTAGAGAGTGGACGGGAATAAACATGGTAGAACAACTGTCCACACTGGACAAGGAAAACTTCCGGAAGCCTGAGTAGCTTTATACTTTGCTATTTGAAGCGTGTTTTCATTTTAAAATGAGTACAAACCACTCAGAACTTTATATGATTTCGAACAGCTTTATTGTTCTGCGGAAACTACAGCAAAACAATGATTACTTTTAAAGATGCGCGCCTTTATAACAAAATACCCTCGGAAATTAAAAATACAAACTCGTTTAACACATTTAAATAAACCAGCCAAGTGTGTGTCAGGCTCGCGCACTAAGAGTTCCGTAGTTCCGTACCACCACAAAAAAACAAAGAGTAGTGCAAAAAGACAATATCAGCAAGCGGTCAACCATCCGAGTACCAACCTCGTCCGACATTGTTAATTTTAAGTTTTACTTTAGAGTGTGTAGTATAATCAGGCCAAGTTTGACGCTTGTATGTATTACCGATTTTAACTAGAGAAAATACAAAAATACATTTGTTGTATGGAGCCTTTTAAGTTAATCCGCGTATTACAATAAATATTTTGTGAATATTTCAACTGGCTGTCTATTATGGTTAACGTAGGATGGACAGACAGACACAGACAGCGTAGGCTTAGTAATAGGGTCCCGGTTAGACTCTTTGGGTACGGAACCCTAAAAAGTGTCCTACCACCAAATAAAAACCGGACCAAGTGTGAGTCGCACCCTGAGGGTTCCGCACAAACTCAATAAATATGTATGTATAGATAGTTCATCTATTCCGGGAAGCGAGTCTAGACGTTGAAAAATTTATGGACAAACTTAACTTTGTATTGGCTAACAGGTGCTCCTATACATATCAACTATGAAATGTAAGTTTGAATTTTTAAATGTGATGTAACTTGAAATTAACACGTTTCGGATTTTTCCCTTTATAAATGTGCTTTTAAACCTTGCTCTTGCCAAATTTCATTATTCTAGGTCAACAGGAAGTACCCTATACATTTTGATTCCCCTAGTCTTGACAAACAGATATACGGACAGACAGACAGACGGACAACAAAGTGATTACAGGATCTCTTTCCTTTTTTTCCTTTTGAGGTACGAAACCCAAAAAATCTTATAAAATATTGTTGTTTCTTCCACGTCATGTAGATATGTGTTTTCATTCAATAACAAGGGGTCATCATGCCACCGCATCACCGCTTAACGTCAGGCGAGTAGGCGCTCAAACGCAAGTCTATTAAATAAAAAAACACAAAACTGTCACAAATTCCGAAACATTGTTCCTGGTACACATCTACATGGTGTATCAGAAACTGTGTATCCGAAACATTGTTGCTCAATATATACATGGCTTTACGTGTCCAAAAACATACGAGTAAAATCACAGGAAATACATCTAAAAACAAAAATGACGTCTTTAAGGCGAAATAATGGTAGAGAACCATACACTTGTATGACGGTAATGCGGCTTCCCCGCGCTTTCAAATATTTTTAATATTTATTTTCTGCAAATAATCTTACGCTTTTACAAAAAACTGCGACCACTAAAGTATTTGAATGATTGTTAGGATAAGACACAATTGTTTTTGATAAAAATATCTTCTATAGAATCTGAATGAAGTTGATTCAATCCATTGAAGGGAACGTAAAAACGGGTGTTTATTAGGAAAGTTTACGATTTTTTTCTATCGAGCCAAATTTCTTTAATCGTGTATCGGTGAACACATCCGAATAAAATATTTCAAGAACATTTATTAAACATAAAGAAATAATGTCAATTAATCTATTTTAAAGGTCTACTTTTGAATATTCGTGATGGCGAATCGTCAAATTTGAAGCATATTTCGTCTTAAATACCTATCCACGATAAAAGTCAATTTAAATAATTATATGTCCCATTAATCATATCGTAACGTAAAATACACAGTCTAGAAAGAGCGTCATTAAAGTGGTTTATTAAAATTAAGTCTCGAGCATTTGCAGAGGAAAACCCCAACTAAAATGAAATGCAAGATGCGTCACCGTTTCAAGTGTTTACTCCACATAAAATATCGCTTTGTCCTTTTTCCTCGGTAGTAAAGTCATTTACTATCTCTGTCATGTAGAATATTTTAATATTGAATTATTTATATAAAATGTTGGAACTCTAGAGATGGCAGTGTAGAGTTCTGTTTGGGAACAGAAAAGACGTGTCATATGCTATTTTCCTAACGTGTGATTAATAATTACGCGTAATTTTTTTATCGCAACGCGGTCATCGATCCCTGGAAGTGATTACTTTAAAAGTGATTATTCATAATAATTTTATAAGGAATTAATTAAACGGTAAGTTTTATATTCAAACAAAAAAAATATAGCTCTTAATTTATTGTCACAACATAAATAATGCAATTTTTTTTGGTAAATAAGTATACATAACTTTATGCCTGCCTCTTTGAGAATCGTAATTATATATCGAAATCACTAAAAACAATGTAAATAAGAAACAAAAATCCATATCTTCTTATAATATAATTCTTCTGTACGTGTGTATTTGTCACCTAACTCCTCCTAAGCTGGACCAATTTGGATTAAATTTTGTGTGTATATTTCAATAGGTTCCTGGATGGTTTGAAAACACAATTGGACACAATAAAAATAAATAAAAAAAACATTTTATTGGATTGGTTCAATTGGATTGTTATTAAAATATGTGGCGCTGCTTTTTCTTCTAGGACGACGTCTGCCGGGTCCACTAGTAGGTGTATAAAAATGTATGTGTGTGGCTTTAGACTCCAAAACGGCTGGACTGATTTTGACAAGACTTTTACTGGCAGATAGCTGATGATGACAGATAGATGATGTTATAACAAATTACCTACTTAGGAACACTACCGCGCGTGAAACCGCGGTACGCCGGCTAGTTTCAAACATTACGAAACCATGTAAATGTTATATAGACACTAACAAATATATAAAAAAAATTGAGAAATGCGACCATAAACACCGTGAAACGAGATTTTTATATATTAAGAAAAAGTAAACAATGCAATTTTTTTTACATAACATCACAACAATTTTATACCGTTATTATTTCTTTTGAACCACCTACCAATCTACTAATATTAATTTTGACCACGCATTGAACACTGAATAGTATATTTTAAATAAATTTTTATATAATTTTTTTTTTATTACCTACGAAATTCACATGCCGAGTAATGGCAAAAGGGGAGAACTAAATGTAAAATACCTAAGATCAATTTATAACCTTCTTTTTAGTGAATAAATTTCATTTCATTTTAACATAAAATTTATTAGTAAATCCCAAAGTGTGGACCAAACACTTCAAACATAAAAACTACTAAACCAGTTCCTATACTTGGACCTATCTTAATTCTGATACACTAATGACCTTTGCGGTCAAGAATCGAGTGCATTTAATAAAATATTATTATATCCACTTTAGACTGTTGATAAACATCAAGTCATCGATCTGTTTCTTTGGCGAAATGAAATGACGAAATTTCTGTTCTATTTTAAAGAAGAATTACTCTTCTAAAATGAGTAACGAGAATTATTAGTTACTTCTAAAATTAGCTCAAAACAATGTTTTAAATTTAAATTGCAATGAGCGAGTCTGACTTGAACTTGGCCAGTTTATTTATGGATTCAGGGCCAGTGGAGACAGTTTTTTTTTTTTGCAATTCAGAAAGTTCTGTTACATAGTCAGTGCTATATCAATGGCCCCAAACTAGGCGAGACCTGTATCATGGTGGCCCGGTTCAATCGGTTTACAAAAATTGCTTACGCGCGACTACGTTAGTGTAATAAAACACTTTCTTATTTCAGATATCAAAATGAACACATTAATCTTCGCAGTACTTTCCATTGTCGTCGTATCCTGCACGGCACAAAGATCACCTTATGCAGGAAGAGGTCCCATTGGGTATCCGACCCTTGTAAGCACCACTACTACAGCTGATCCCTTGGGTGATAGGTAAGCATCACTGTATCACCACCACGAAGAACAAACTTTTGTTCTACTAGTAACCATGATGCTTGAGAGAGAACAAAGTGCTCAAAAGTACAACGACAAAATTGTGCCTGATCAAACGTTCCCGGATACCGCTGGAGAGATCAAGTGGAAAAAGACCAGGGGTATTACGGCTACTTCTTAACGTGGGCTCGAAACAACGCTGTGCGGAAAATCACGCGAACATGAACCACTGTTTGCAGTCGCGCAACTTTTCGCAATCACCTAAACAGAATCGTTTAAAACAGGTCCAGTCGTAAGGCCCCTGAGTGAACTGCAGGTTTTCCTTTCTCATTATACTGCATGAGGTATAAAGTTAGACATTTCATAGTCAGAGGCGAGAAATCAAGAGTTTGTTTAGGTCAATTTAGTTAGTAACAAGGTAACAATAATTCGTTATTGCCTGCGTTATTGCATTAGGATAGTTGTTTTATTTTATTTTTATGTTAAACCAATATTGTTTTAGGTGTAATGTGATAATTTTTACGTAAACATAACATTTTTACCAGTTCAATTAACTAAACAAATTTTATTATTGCAGATTCGGCGAAGACCCTGTGCCCACAACAACAATTCGTCTTCCAATCGAAGCTCTCGGAGATGTCGAACTCTACAACAGGTTACTGAAGCTTCCTATCGATAAACAGCCCTTCTGGCTGATCAACTGGCAAGCCCTGGAATCCCAAAGGAACAACCCACAGACCTACAACAGTAACCAGAATTCCTTTGTTGATAATAATGTTAGAGGTTAGATTTATGTGTAAAAATAGGAAGACTAAATGTAGACCTTAGACTGATTATGTATGTAATTATATTTTTGCCAAAAAAATTATGACTGTTACTCAAGTTATATAATTGCCTACTAAACTCTTAATACAGTAATTTATATATTCTTATTATTTTTAAATTGTAGATTACTAAAGTACAAATAAGTAGTATCACGCCCAGGCGGTCGCACCCATCTAAATACCGAGCGCGCCCGACGTTGCTTCTATTACGGATCGGAAGATACAACCGTTAAAAGGTAGGACAGACAGACAGACCGACAGATAGCGTCGGCTTAGTAATTGGGTCCAGTTTTAACCGTTTACGGGTACGGAACCTTAAAAACGTAATACTCTCGACGACTCATCGCAAATTCTCGAAAACTACTTGACCAACGAAGCTCAATTGGCGAGTAAATTCCTTATGCAGTGTAGAGATCCGCTAAGAAGGTTAGTTAGTTAGTTAATAAGCAAGTCTATAATAATATATAAAAATCTACGCGTATGAAGTCGCGGGCAACGGCTTGTTATCTACACAATAGTTTAAGTCTCGTAGCATATAGAAAGAAAGAAAGAAAGAAAGAAAGAAAGAAAGAAAGAAAGAAAGAAAGAAAGAAAGAAAGAAAGAAAGAAAGAAAGAAAGAAAGAAAGAAAGAAAGAAAGAAAGAAAGAAAGAAAGAAAGAAAGAAAATATTTATTTTGCGCACAAAACACTAGAACATCAACATTACAAAATAGAAACAACAAAATAATAATAACAATGTACATGTTAAGTTGTCGCTGTAGTGTCCAGTGCGACAAAAGAAGGCAGCGCTCAGCGATAATGCTACAGATTTCTCTGCAGCACTGATTTTCAGCGCTGACCTTCTGAGACGCACGGAACTACAAATAGAGTATAAAAAAGCACATTACAATAAACACACAAATAACATGGACAACAACATCAGAAAATCTATCATCTATCCGTGATGACCTATAACTGGCTTTGTGTATCTATTTAAGTTTACTTATAAGACATTTGAAACCAATCTGTTGGTCGTCCTTTTAAGCAAAAAATCAAAAATAAAATAGAAAATACAAATAAATAAAACACGAAGGGAAGTATATTATATACTAGCGGGTCGCCCCGGCTTCGTACGGGAATATATATATATATATATATATATAGCCTATGTCACCCGGGGATAGTGAAGCTTCCCTACAGTGAAAGAATTTATCAAATTGGTTCAGTACTTTCGGAGCCTATTCAATTCAAACAAACAATCAAATCTTTCCTCTTTATAATATTATTATTATCTAGTATAGATATAAGCACGTGGCACATATATATATGTTATAGTTATATATTTTAAAGCTTTATTACGTTAAAAGATATGAACTAGGCTAGCAGAGTTATAAAAAATTACTACTTAGGAGTGAAATTTTAGAAATGTTCTTTAAAAATTTGGTAACCTTTACTCACCCATTTATAATGCCGGGTCCTGGAAGGGCAGCGTATAACAACTCTCGTTAAAGTTAAGAGGATTCTGCTGAGAGGTCCATTCATATCCAGCTTTATCTACAACCCTCCATTCAAGTGGAGTCTTGGTTAATAGCATTTAAGCTAGACATAGTATTATCTGACGTTTAAAAAGCAGTACAAGTCACTGAGACTTACCCTGTAATTGAAACAGTTCTAAAATTAGTTTTCACTATTGCCACTGGAAAAAGAGCATTTAGCTTATTGATAACAGTGAATAAAACTCACTTTTAGTAACTAAGTAAATAAAAACATTTTTAATTTGGAACATTCACGAACTATGTACACAAAAAAATAAGGCGTGCTGAACGTACTTACTGGCCGGCAGAATGAAGCTTGTCCAATAAGCAATCCAATTTAGGTACCCGGAGGTAGAAGGACCCGGGCATGTCCTAAAACTGCAACCAGAAACACCGGAGGATGGGCAGCAGCATCCTATTAGTACACGGAGAACTTACTGCGATCTCCAAGCCGCCTGCCAAGCGTGGGGATTATGGCAACACCCTTCTTTAAGAGGGAGGCCGAGGTTTTTGGCGCCAACGCGGAAAAAACATATCGGCTCGTTGGATTATTTTCCTAAACTTGTGTATTTTCGAGTGTTAATGTGTACTAAATGGTGAATTATTATTCATTAAGTGCTCGTAAACGTGCTCGAGTGTGGGCAAGTGATATAACGAGGTGAAACGTGTCTTTTCGTGTTGTTTCCAAAACTCCATAGGAGCCTCTTGTAAAGTCTCCACCACTTTACAGGGGCATGAGTTCGACTTGACCGTGACTTACTTAGCTTGACTCTGATTGTGACTATGACTTGTTTGACGCTATTAAGACAAAGTAAACTGTTTAATATTACGAGTAAAGGACATTGAATCCACGCTCATGAAGATTTTAACAAAAAAAAAAAAAAGAGGGAGGCCTTTGTAAACAGTGTCAGTGGACATGCAAAGGCTGCTGATGTGAATCCAATTTAAATTAAGGAAAAAAAAAAATACCGCTTGTTTAAGTTAGTGTCCTTTTACTAAGTTTTCATCATCATCATCAGCCAGAAGACGTTCACTGCTGAACATAGGGCTCCCCCTTTAACCACCACACTGTACGACAGCCTGACATCTGCGTTCACTGGATCCCGCGACTCTCACGATGTTGTCGGTCCATCTACTGGGAGGTCTACCTACGCTGCGTCTTCTGGTTCGAGCTATGTGGCCTGCCCATTGCCACTTCAACTTGCTAATTTTAATAGCTATGTCGGTGACTCTAGTTCATTGGCGAATATCCACTTTCCGGATTCCATCGTGCAATGAAACTCCTAGCATAGCCATTGTTTGCTGTGATTAGTGAGTTCCGGTGTTTACTCACCTCCTCATAAATATCAGTGTGGATAATATCATAAATATTAATTATGATATAAAATTAAATTTATTTAGCATAGTATTAATAACCATATTATAATTAAATAATGTTTATAGTCGAGGCATATTAATTTCAAAAAAGTGTGGATTATCATAATAATTTATGATGTAGATAATCTGTTTACGATAGTCTTTAATTAAGAAAGCCTTACCCCCTTATTAATAAACGTGGAGTAGGCTTGGAATAGTTACTCCGTCTTTTGTCTTTTTCGATCGAGTTCAAAATGTGAAAGAGAGAAGAAGACAAAACACGGCGTAACTATTCCAAGACTACTCCACGTTTATTAATAAGGGGGGTTAGAGTTTGGGGTAAGCTAAAATAAGATAAATAACCCAGGTTAGAAGAACACACTTGCATATTAGATATTTTGAAGTTTAGAAATATCTACATAGGACAGTCAGTCCTTTGGAAATAATGTCAATAGTATAAAAGTACATAAAAACCATCATCATCATCATTTCAGCCATAGGACGTCCACTGCTGGACATAGGCCTCCCCCATCGATCTCTAAAAGGGCCGGTTGGAAGCGGCCTGCATCCAGCGTTTCCCTGCGGTCTCTTTTAGGTTAGGTACGTATATCCATCTTGTGGGTGGACGTCCTACGCTGCGCTTACCGGTCCGTGGTCTCCATTCCAGAACCTTTCAGCCCCATCGGTCATCTGTTCTGCGTGATATGTGCCCTGCCCACTGCCACTTCAACTGGCTAATCCGGTGGGCTATGTCGGTGACTTTCGTTCGTCTATAAATCTCCTCATTTCGGATTTGATCTCGTAGAGAAACCCCGAGCATAGCCCTCTCCATAGCTCGTTGTGCGACTTTGAGCTTGCTTATGATGCCCATAGTGAGAGACTACGGTTCAGTGCCGTATGTCATCACTGGTAACACACACTGGTCGAAGACTTTCGTCTTAAGTTCGTCGTCGTACTTAAAAATACTTAAAACTAAATATTTAGATATTTTTTTTTACTAAGTTATAAGTGGATATGTGAATCAAAGTTGAAATGAGTTTATTAGATACGTAGACGACAGCTCGGCGCGAGATCAAAAAGTTTTACGACAGAATAGAACCAAATATAAGAAAATCTTATAACGAGATAAAATAAGTTTTCATAAATATTATTCGAGAAAGGGTTGAATGAAGTAAATAAATCCAGTTAAATACATAGTAGTATGAAATGTACCTTGGTAGGTATTTGCTTGGTTGTACGGTAGTATCGTATATTATCATAATTTATAACTCAAGAACGGCTGAACTGATTTGGCTGAATTCAAATTCAAATTCAAATTATTTATTGAGAATAAAAACGGACAAATTCCACTAACATTTATCTCACATACTGTTAAAACTAAAATAGATTTACTAGTAAAAATGGGAATAATATTATAAAATTACTAAAATAATAAATACAACAAATTGCTGTAAAAATATGTCAACATAAAATTTGTATGTCATACAAATTGGTAAAATTGGTGGGGAGGTAGCTTAGAACCAGGAGACGGACATAGGCTACTTTTCATCAGCATTATCACTATTTTTCATCACTACGCGGGTGAAACTGCGGGGCGCAGCTAGTAAAAAGCGAATATCACTCACTCATTCACTCACTGACTCATCACGAAATCTCGAAAACTACTTGACTACAGACCTATATGGTCTGTGTACTTGACCTACGAAGCTGAAATTTGGCAGGTAGATTCCTTATAGGGTATAGAGATTCGCTAAGAAATGGTTTTGGAAAGAGTCGGCAAATGAGGGGTTGAAAGTTTATATGGAAGGCTACGTGTACAAAGTCGCGGGCAACAGCTAGTAATATTATAACTATAATATCATTCAACTAACGCATAATAATTAGTGTAAAGGTAAACACAGATCAGTCAAACAAAGGAGATGCATTAGTCTAATTATCGCTCATGTTTAAATATCTCCATGAATACTTTTCCACGGTAAGTACGGCATACTTAGGTACAATTTTTTTAAGCACACTAAGAAACTTGTTACTACAACGATGAATTAACTAATAGCCCACATGCAAAAAAGAGCTGCTATGTCGCTTGCAGGGTGGTGAGTTTAACCATAGATAAAGGTTTAACCAAAGGTATCAAGCTTGATATAAGCCTTAAGCATTTGCACCCGCCACGCCTAATTACCACTAGCTGATGCCCGTGACTTTGTACGCGTAGCCTTTCATATAAACTTTCAACCCCTCATTTGCCGACTCTTTCGCAAAACCATTTCTTAGCGAATCTCTATACCCTATACTTTCATATAATCTTTAAGTGCCCATTCGCCCCCCTTAATTCAGCTCTTTCGCAAAATACTTTCTTAGCGGACCTCTACATCCTATAAGGTGGTTTCTTCCAAATTTCAGCTTCGTAGATCAAGTAGTTTTCGAGACTTCGTGATGAGTCAGTGTGAGTGAATTTCGCTTTTCTAGAGGTATGTATATAATTAGACAGTAGACAATATTTCATTTGTAACAAAAATCCACACACACATACTTAGATCCACATCTCTCTCATTTGTCTGATCTGAGAAATATACCAACCAATATCGAAATGTGACCTAAGACTTATTTCTGACCTAACTTTTCACAACATCAAACACAAGTCAAAGGAAATTGAGTTGTGAATAAAATATGGGCTCAAAATCAACCCTAATAAAAATTCGTACCGAGACTAGAGGCTACCCTACAAAACATAATGACATTACGCCAAACGCCAACTGACTTCCAATTCTATCATAAACGTCATAAAACTTTTGAAATTGGAATATTCGTACGCAAATTCTTACATGGCCAATAAATAATATACGGGGCGGAATATACGGAAAATAAGTGAGATATTCAAATTGCAGCGCCAATATAAATCGCACCTACGCAAATCACCCTAGCTATTCCATAAGCAACACATTATGGCTTGGTAGGTATAGTAAACCTTATATCTTTACCTAGTCTGTGAGTAAACCTGTAATAAATACTGGAAAAGAACTCAGTTTCGCTCGGGTAAGTTGAGTAAAAATTCAGTGAATGAGTAGGTAAACTTAGTCAAGCGCACACTAAGGTTGACACCTGAGTTTTTTTGTTATAAATAAATATTTTAATTTAATAATAATAGGCTTGCGCTTGACCGCCACCTCCCCTGAGGTTGTACCCTTGAGTGTACACGAAGACTTTTTTCAAATGACAAAAAAACTAAACTAAGAAAGGTCTCAGATTTTCATGAAATTTTGTTGGCAAATAGTTAATTTTAAGGCTGCGCTCAACATTCGCACGTTTTCAAAATTTTTGAAGGAAAAAAAAACAGTGAAAAAAACCATTGGCCCCGATTCTACTAAAGAAATTGTTTTTAAATTGTAATTGTTGCGATTTTAATTGTTAAATAATTGCCTCAAAATTGACAGTTTTAAATATATTTTTTATACTAGAGAAATACAACCACCTAATATTATAACTTAGAATAAATTAAAAAACTGTCAATATTGAGGCAATTATTTAACAATTAAAATCGCAACAACTTAAATTTAAAAACAATTTCTTTAGGAGAATCGGGGGGCAGGTCCAACGCAATATGCATTGCCATTCAGCATGGTAAGTGGTAATGCCGCTAAACTCTAGACCCGCAGAATTTTAGGAAATTAAAGTACCTAAACACCTCATAATATCTGTTTTCAAGTGCTACATAAAAATATACAAAACAAGTAGGCACTGCATACAGCCTAAGTGACAAGTATCTTTCATAATAATATTATAAAATTTCGACGCCTATAGTATATTAGCATGATACAGAATAAACAGCCTACAGAATAATAATACAGCGTCGGTCAGCTATTCTAAAGATAACAGTTCCGTAAGGCGCTAAGTTTATGGGTTTATTGACTTGATTATTGTCCTAAAGTCATAACATAAGATATATCTACGTATCTAGCCATAAACTACTATAGTCATAATTCATCATCATCATCATTTCAGCCATAAGAGGTCCAGAGTGCATTGCAGTAGCAGTGATGTTATGTGCTTGAACAGTGATGTTATGTTGTTTACTGTTAGAATTACTTATTATTAGAGGATAGGACATATTATATTAAATAGGCATGTGTTCTAATGTTCAATTTATTACAAATAACAGGCTAAGCAATTAATATGACTAAATACATTACACATACTGAAAAAATTAATTAAATTTGCTTATTAATCTCTGAGATTTGAGTGTTTAAAGTTTTAGGTGGACATGGAGAGGGGATACTCTGTCTCTTTCTCGCAAAGCGTGTGTTAGTATAGCATTTGTATGGCGCGCTTGAGGCGTGACGTCATGACTCAGTATAGTGCGCTCTCTGTGTAGCAAGAAATTAATTTTGATTTTTATTTATAATCAGCTTGTTATGAGGTAATAAAAAAATATTAGTCATCATGCCTATTAGGACACCAATTATTATGTCAATCATTATAGCCCCTAATTTCACTTTAAACTCTCTTCAGTACGTCTTTTAAACGAGGATGTTTCTGTGAGGATTCTAAACAAGTCAAACTTCAATAAGTATTAATGGGTTTTGTTTGGGTATTTTAATTCCTCTTGTCGGTATGCTAGTCGTAAACAATATTTTACACAAAGATATTTCCTACTAATTTTACACTATTCCAAAAAACATCAAGTTGTTAGCAAATTGTGATATTGCAAGTACATTTATTTAAGTACCTAAAAGAAGTGAATACACCATAAAACAAAACGTGGTCTCATCTTTTAGTATAATTTACGGCATACACGTATATAATACAAACCGATATTATTATATCATATTATGATATTATTATATCAAATCAGAAATGAGGAGATCCGTAGACGAACGAAAGTTACCGACATAGCCCACCGGATTAGCAAGTAGAAGTGGCACTGGGCAGGGCACATATCACGCAGAACAGATGGGGCCGAAAGATTCTCGAATGGAGACCACGGACCGGTAAGCGCAGCGTAGAACGTCCACCCACAAGATAGACAGACGACCTAAAAAAGCCTGCAGGGAAACGCTGGATGCAGGCCGCTTCCAACCGGCCGTTTTGGAGATCGATGGGGGAGGCCTATATCCAGCAGTGGACGCCCTACAGCTGAAATGATGATGATTATGATATTTTTATAAATTGATTAAAATACTACCTCGTTGATTAATAAAAACTCTTACTGAAACCACTAGCACTTAGTAAATTTCATCATTGCTACCTAATCTAGGAATTAGCGGTGTTTCCAAATAATTATCGTCGTAATATTTACCATTCATAAGTTCGTTTTCATAGCGAACGTAATACTTTTTGTTAGACATAGTAGACTAAATTATCCCGATTTGCATTGTTTGGATAATACTTTTTATTGGTATTTAGTTTTCTAAGGAGTCGGTTTAGTTCTGGATATTTTTCAAAGCCATTTAGTTTGATATCGTATGTGACTAAATCATTTGTTTTGGGATAGTAGTATATCTTAGGCAGTCTTGTTTCAAAGTTGTTTATCAAATTATTTGTTTCTCGATAATACTTCTTAGGGCGATGTAGTTTCAGGTCATAATCACCTAAATAATTGCTATTATCATAAATATTTTTCTGGCGATCTAGTTTACGTCCATAATCAATTAAATCTTTTATGTTGGTGTAGTATTTTGTTCTATTGTTATTTGTGCTGTCATAATCAAAATAATTACTGGTTGGAAAATACTCATATATGGGTTTGGTTTAACGTCTTCGTAGTCTTGATCATCCACAACATATTTTTTATATGTGTTTGGACTAACATTTTCCTGGTCTAGATCGTCCACAAAATAGTTGTTGTATGGCTTTGGTCTTACATATTCCTGGTCTAGATCATCCACAAAATACTTCTTAAATGGGTTTGCTTTAACATTTTCGTGGTCTAGATCGTACACAAAATAATTCTCATATGAGTTTGGTCTAACATCTTTGTCAAATTTTTCCGCTATATACTTCTTATATGGATTTCGTTTATAATCACCATCAACTAGATCGTCTACGGAATACTTTTTAGATGGATTTTGATTATTCGGGTAGCGAAGCTGATTTTGTTTAAATTTGCTCAACGGATCCTCATTATAGTAACTTTCTTTATTGAAATTAGCATATTCGTTATAGTTTAATATGTTATTGTTGTATCCCGGTTTCAATTGCTGTTCAAGATAATCATATTCTGGTTTATTATTGTTGTAGTCAATTGGATCAATAAGCTTTTTTTGCTTCGGTTCATAATAGCCGGTGGGATTCACACCATACGGTAAATTACTAAAATAATTTGGCTTATATTTTATGTGATCCGTAGGATGCACTAAATCCGGTAAGTACCTTAAGTCATTTGGTTTACTATATTCATTAGGTTTTTCATACGTTTTGTAATTTTGGTCATATAATGGATTAAAAATTTCTCGATAGTCATCTGGCTTGTATGTATCTTGGGTGATCGGTGTTTTGAAATCCATTTTGTTTTTCATGCCTAAGTCTCGATATTCAACTGTATTGAAGTCGATTGGCTCCTCTTTCACTTCGAAAGGTGATTCATATAGTTTTTCATCGGTATTAAAAATATTCTTGTATTCGTTGCCGTTTGATGTTCCAGACTTTTCTTCGGGAATCGGTTGGTTTAAATTAAGGTTTTCACGCATCAATGCTATATACTTCTTCCAATTTTGATACCAATCAGGTGTTTGGTCGATCGGTGTTCTATCTAGTTTCGCAGCGTATTTCGGATTATTAGTTATTTGTGGCGGTAAATGTATTACCGGGCCGCTGCCGATGATTTCAGGACCATATTTAGACCACGGAATAAACTGACCAAAACAGGGAACAAGGTAAAGTAGGAATAGTATTAATGACGTCATAATCCTGCGAAAGATTGTACTTTAGTTATTTAAAGTTCATTGAAAAACATTTTCAAAGAAAAAAAAACACAAATAAACTTACTAAGAACCATACAGTCAAGGGTTATAAATAAAGTAAACATATTACAAACTAACATTATGTATAAATATAAATAGGTACTTTTCAAGCGTAAAATTAATTTTACAGAATAAATCATTACTTAATAGGTTTAGTTTCAAATAAGCAAAATTTAATATTTGTAATACACAAACGAATTAAATATTACAATAAATATAATTTAACGCCAACATAAATTCAATTTCTTACTTTAATAGTGTTATATTGAAATCTACAATAATTTACACACCATAGATTTACTATGATTGTAAAGATATTGTACGTACCTACGTATTTCAATGTCTAAAATGGTTTGAAGTTTATGCTAGAATTAAGTACAGACCAAAAAATCTATCATTTCCAGATGGCTATAGGTGATGTTTTGTTTTATTACAATTTCTCGAAAACTTAAACCTAAACACCAAAACATTTTTGGGATAGTAAAAAAAACTTTTCTTACAATTTCGCAACTAAGTATTACCAAGGAAGATAGACTAAGAGGAAAGACAATAGCGGAACATTAGAGCGTAGCTCGGAAATTTGCCTAAAAACGGTACGAACTTAGATGGCGGTTAGATGCTATCGATGCATATTCTTACATTAAATACGTAATTGAAGTTGTAGCTCTGTTTAATTCCCTATTTCAATTCTGCCACAAACTTCGTACGTAAAGTTTTGCCAAGTTAGATGGGTTTAAGTTTTCCTTACCACATGACCAGTGGCGTAATACACTTAGAGGTTACATGTTATACGAGGACAGTGAAAAAATTCTGGCAAAAAATAAACAAAGAATATTTATTTTGTGTTTTTATTATTTATTTTTCAACTTATGGTCTCCACCCAGCTCAATAGACTTCATTCAAAGTTTCTGCAACTTTTTATCATTTCAATATGTATGATGATATTTTGGCAACCATTCAAAATAGGCGTTGGTTTTGTGAATTATCTCTTCATTCGAGCTAAATCTTTTTCGACCCAGATAATTCTTAAAATTAGAATCAGGAAATGGGTATAGATATGATGATTATTGGTGATATGGTGTTTGAAAGCAACTCCATGGCAATTGCGCAGGTGTGCATTCGTGCATTGTCCTGACGGCAAAGG
Source organism: Agriopis aurantiaria (assembly GCA_914767915.1). NCBI lineage: Eukaryota > Metazoa > Arthropoda > Insecta > Lepidoptera > Geometridae > Agriopis > Agriopis aurantiaria. The sequence goes on along the minus strand of OU611998.1, from coordinate 11,167,528 downwards.
ATATCCTTCTTAGTCATGCTGCATTTTTAGGGTTCCGTACCCAAAGGGAAAAACGGGTCCTATTACTAAGCCTACGGTGTCTGTCTGTCTGTCCCTCTGTCTGTAATACTTATTAACGGCTATAACTTTCAAACCATAATAGATAGACAGTTGAAATTTTCACAGAATATGTAACGTTACAGCGGATTAACTAACAAATAATAAAAAAGTCAAAACTAAACCGAACAACTTTCACGTATTTTTTTACGTATTTTTGTATTAGCTCTAATGTAAAAACGATAATACATACAAGCGTCAAACTTGGCACGATTATAGTAAACGGTATGGTAGGTTACTCTAAAGTATAACAACAAAATAATAAATAACGGACAAGTGCGAGTCGGTTACAAATTTCTGCTCATTACCTACCAAGTTATTATACTCGAGCGCCTGTAACAAACTGAGTAGCAAATTACTACGACAAATTTTGGAAGGTGTTATAATACCTAACTGGTAATTCGGTTACTTGGACAACCTTCTTGTATTTTTTGGTGGTACGGAACCTCAGTGCGCGAGCCCGACTCGCACTTGGCCGGTTTATTTCCATGAAGCTTTGTTGAAACGGTCCAATAAATCAGCATAATATTATTTGTTATTAGGTTATTACCCTTCTGTATATAAACAACTAGCTGACCTGAGACGTTGTCCTGTCTTAGAACTGTCAAACACGCAATGTTAAAATTGTAAATCTTATTTTTTTTACGCCTTGGGTTATATTATTGGAGTTTTAGTAAGGATCCCTTTTTTGAAAATATAATATAGTCTATGTTACCCGGGGATAGTGTAGCTTCCCAACAGTAAAAGAATTTTTCAAATCGGTTCAGTAGCTTCGGACCCTATTCAATGCAAACAAACAAACAAACAATCAAATCTTTCCTCTTTATAATATTAGTATAGAAGTATAGATATAAGGCAGGCTGTCGTTCACTGTGGAGGTTAAAGGGGGAGGCCTATGTTCAGCAGTGGACGTCTTCTGGCTGATGATTATGATGATGATGATATAATCAATGTGGATTATTTATATACCTCGTTCATCCCAATAAACTGTGACCATTACTTTACTTTCCGATAAAACTGCTTTCACTTTCTTCGGCGCAAGTTCATAAGTGTAGCAATCTACTGTTTTGGTTACTCGTTGGATTCTGGTATACAATGGTGGATCCACTTTCCGTCCACTGCTATGAAATGACGCATACATTATTATTTTTCCGTCGGAACTACGCCAAGCCCACCTCTGAAGAGGTCACCTTTTACGTTTTTGATCCACAGGGAATACTATACCGCGGCATCCAACGCGCGGAGAGCTTTTTCATGTCTAAATGTTGATGTAAAATATTTCGCACACGTTTGTCTAAGATGTCCAGTATCTAAACTATCTCACCCACTTTCACACTTCAGCCATTTAATACGATGTCATGGATTTTGGCGACTATCTCAGGAATCATGACCTCAGTTCGGAATCACTTCTGCTTCTGCGACAACAACAAAATGAGTAAACCGTTTCGACGATGCGAAATTTTCAAAATATTTGTCGTTTTGTTTCGTGCCTAATAGTTTTTTTTACGCAAAAATGTTTTTTTAATCAACACACAAAAATCAGTTTTCTCCACGTTTACGCCAATTCAAGCAATTGTTTTTCCTTAATGGCTGTCATAGAAATATCTGACGGATGGTTGCGTAGTGATGAAAAATTGTGATAATGATGATGATTAAAAATAGCCGATGTCACTCTCCGGCCCTTGAACTATACCCATGCAAATAATCAGGTCGATCCGTTGCTCAGTTGCTGCGAGAAAAAGGTACAAACAAACGCACTTTCACATTTATAATATTAAAGTTTGATTTTCCGCGGATTGTCGATTTATGTCATCTCTTGTAGATGACGATGGTTTAAAGAAGAAAGTAACAAAGCTTTGCAATAAGAATCATCATTCTCATCAACGTCATTGTTATCATTAACAACCTTCAACAATTACTTGCATTGGAATTACGAAAATGTAGATATGCAAACAGAATTACCTAAATTGGACTAATATTATCTGTTCTAAGATTTATAGCAAACTCACATGTAGCTGACAAACTAGCAGATTATCGTTAATTTATAATTCAAATTCGGCTGCAAAAAGTGCGATAATAATTTGATCTTGACTGTCTAAAGTTTGGATTAGTAGTTTTATGTCATGTTCATTTTGTTTCAGTCCAATCGTTTTGTTATTTCTTACGTTTTTTACGCAAAAACGCGGCGACTGTGTTGCGGCCGAATAATTCTCAATGTAATAAACTGACTTCAAAATTAGAAAGTGCTTAACGGAATTATTGCTATTGCCAAATCAACAGGCACTCAAACATTATTATTCGTATTATCACGATCAATATCAGCCTTTCATGTTACCACTGCTGGGATACTGCTCTCTGAGAGTGAGAGAGAGAGAGAGAGAGAATGGACCCTAATCCATCATGCTGGCCCAGAGCATGTTGGTGAATGTCTTATGAATTTGAACTTTTGTGGTTCTTGGACCGGTACTAGAAATCACGATATTTTCGTTCACTGTTAAACTATCAGTATTGTTGAGCGATTGCACAAAGCTGCACATAACTTACTTAAGTACCCACTAAAGAAGTCATTGACCGAGGATTGAACCGGGTGCCGTCAAATTGTATAGCGCACATGCTACCGCTCGGCTACCATCGCTTTAGGAAATTGTTGATGGTGATAAATGTTCTCAAATTTCATTTAAATAACATAAACTATGATAGATTCGTTTAATAAATAATATCACGCGTTTAAAATATAATTACAACAAAGTAGAATGATAATTCAACTCGTGTTAATTATTATCCAATATTTTCATTGAAAATACTAGGTCTCTGAGGGTAAGTCTGGGGGTTTCTCAGTTGCTCTTCGTATTTCTTCTGATTCAGATACCAGATCGGCCGCTGGGCTTCAGGCAGCTGGTCCAACCTGAAAACACCACAGATTCTTATAATGCACTGTTTCCAAGAAACGAAAAGCTGAAGATCAGACTGAATGGCGTGCTCCACCACATTATCCATAAATAACTGATGATGATGAAAGCGTCCATTAGTTAAGTTCTACGGATGAACAGAAATAAGAAAAGAACAGAAAACAACTATAAAAACCTGACATGGTAGCTTTCCGATAACACGACCAACGCTACTTGAGCCTGCCATAATCTGAAAAACTATTTTATTTTAATCTAATACAGCGTTACACGAAACGGTGGTAAGCTAGCGGTAAAAGCATATAAAAGAGAACTAAACGAAAAAAAAAAAAAAATATGTGGCTAAAAGAGAGTCATTGTACTCATGATTATAAACTAGTTTTACTATAGGATCAAAGCACAGACAACAAAATTTTTGGAACACCTTTATTGCTATTTACTATTTAGGGGATAAAATGACGTTTTGGCTTAGTACCACCGCTTCGAACAACGCTGTACAGAATTTTGTCTTCTTCTTGTGGAGAGATTAAACGAGACAAAATTTAAAAGACAAAAATAAGAATGCCTAAAGTTTATTGTAGGCCCCGACTCCCCGAGTCGTGAGCCACAGCTCGTGTCTACACCGGACTACCAACACAATGTCAAGTGCTAAGAGTTCATATCAGCGTGCAGGCGAGCTGATAATCGTGCCTTTTTTATATAGTTGGATTAATGCAAAACTTAAAATAAAATACGGAAAAAAATCTATTAGACGGTTGACCAAGAAATTGCCAGGAAACAAGCTAACCTGTTTGCATAAGCAACATCTCCATTGAGCGCAGCCGGGAGGTCTTCACCGAAGCGTTCGTTTATACCAGCATTGGAAGCAATTTCAGGATATCCGATAGGCCGGAGACCAGCGTAGAATGGCCGTTGGCAGAGGCAAGGGACGACAGCGATGAGGAGTAATAGAGCTGTTGCAGACTGCATGGTTGGGCTGGGAAGAGAACAGTGATAATAAAAAATGATATTAATTCATTTAATAAACCGATCAAGTGCGAGTCGGGCTCGCACTCGAACTGAGGGTTCCGTACCACCACAAAATACAATAAGGTTGTCCAAGTAACCGAATTACCAGTTATTAAACGCCGTCTAAAATTGTGGAAATAAATTTGCTACGCAGTTTGCTACAGGCGCTCGAGTATAATAACTTGGTAATGAACAGAAATTAACCAACTTAAATGAACCCTCTCTAGAGGGAGGCCTTTTTCCAGCAGTGAACGTTTACTGGCTGCTGATGGGATGATGTAAACAGAAATTTGTCACCGACTTGCACTTGGCCATTATTAATTATTTTTTGTAATACTTTAGAGTGTGTACTACAATCGTGCCTAGTTTGACGCTTGTACGGATTATCGTTTTTACATTAGGGCTTATACAAAAATACGTTAAAAAATACGTTTGTTGTATGGGGACACCCTCATTTCGTTTTTTTTTTTTGACTTTTTTTTTTTTTGTTAATCCGCCGTAACATTACATATTCTGTGAAAATTTAAACTGTCCATCTATTACGGTTCGAAAGATATAGCCGTTAATATGTAGGACAGACAGACAGACAGACAGACATCGTAGACTTAGTAATAGGGTCCCGTTTTTACCCTCTGGGTACGGAACCCTAAAAAACAAAGTATATTTCTTAATATTCCACACTTACAAATATAAATATTATCACATACATTTAAATGGAACCACCCAAAAATAGCCTATTCAATAAAAAGAGAGCTACATAAGTCACAGACTGGCTAGAGACAGTGCCAGACCAGAACCGATGGCATTCTCTTCTGTCGGAGGCCAATACCCACAAAATAATCATTAACTGACTTTAGGGGAGGTTTCCAATTCGGTCTATAAAAGGTCGCCAATGACCTTAAAAGTTATTTTTTGGCAATTATTTGTGTTTTTGATCTATAGAAAATTCGTCTTGTTTACGTACTTGTTTTATACTCGTCATGACAAATACGGCTTATTTCTCGTTTTATTCCTAAACATCCATATAAATAAAATTGTACGATTGCGTGGGTAAGTGAGTCCTATGTCATAGAAATCATGAGTTATATACTCGTATCTCTAATCTCTTCCCATAGTTATAATTTTACATTTTATCTTATGTAAATAGTATCCTAAATGAATTTATTACTAGAATATACCTCACGACTCAACATGGTTATGCAAATATGACTATAAAACATTGTTTAATTATAAATAGGTATTTCCTAGAGACCCAGTCACATAGGATTAATTTTTAAAGTGAAGTACCAATACACAGTAGTTAGCGATGGTGGCCGAGCGGTAGTATATGCGCTTTACAATCTGATGGCACGCGGTTCGATCCTTGGACACCAATGACTTATTTGGTTTAATAAATTAAGTGCTGTTTAAAACGGTAAACGAAAACATCGTGATGAAACCGGTACGTCCAAGAACCACAAAAGCTTAGACATGACATTTTCCAACTATATACTACAGTGAAAATCAATCTATTTATATAAAAGGCGATGTGTGTATGTATGGATTCCGAAACGGCTGGACAAATTTTAATGAAATTTTCAAGCAATCTTCAAATAGCCCATCCAGTGATCCAGTGAAGTGTAGAATAGTGTTTTATATTATAATTATAAAAAACAAGAATTTAAGTTAGACATTGATTAATTACATCAAAGTTAAGTTCTTTTCCGTTGCTTCAAGTAGGTATATAACGCAGAAACAGCGAGGCGCGGCTAGTATTAAAAGAAAAGTTTTGTTTTTTTGCTAGTATTAAAATATTTATTTTTATTTTTACAAAGTTGCTGTCATATTTTGTTTTTTAAAGCTTTTTTTGAAGTTGGTTAAACGAAATGACTAGTCAGAGCACAAAATTCAAACACGTATAGTTGTATATCTAATTACCGACCTACAAACTTCAATCACTTTACAAAACAAATAATCACCTGGTTATCACTAAACTGTTGCACCCTGAATACAAGTGAACACTGCTGTGCTGAATGGAATGTGAGTGCGGATAAAAATGCAAGTGATTATATACCATTTTCCGAGCCCTCTTACATATACAGGCAGTAGGCACATTGTAACATAGAGTTAAGAACATATTTGAGGCGTTTGGGGTCGAGACATTGGGCCCTTGGGGACCGGGAGCTTAATGCTACGCGTGACCAAAATGCTGGCGTGTTTCTGGCTCAACGCATAAGCATTGCCATTCAACGTGGTAATGCCGCCAGCATGCTGGGTACGCTGCCAACTGGTAGTGGGATTGAGCATTTGGATTGTCTTTAGACCTTCAACGGTCTATGGGCAGTCTAACTGTATTTGTAGTGTTAGTTTTAGCTTGTATTTTATTTAGTTATTAAAGGCACTTGTCCATAAAAAAAATAAAAAAAGAACATCACTCCGATAATGATGCTTTATATTAACACTTCATTAAACATACTCCAGACTTATGTTGGACCTAACTATATGACAAGTTTTTTTTAAAGTAATTTTTTAGAAAAAAATAACAAAAACTGACTTCAAGACCTTCGCAATTCATGTACAAACTTAAACTAAAAAGTTGAAAAATGATAGTTAAAACAGAGATTGAAAATCCTCATTAAAACTTTTGCGGATTCCCTCCCGCAAAAGTTTTAATGAGGACTTTCACCACAAATCAAAACGTAATCTGTGTTTCTTGTATGTTTTAATGTATTTTTTTTCAAAGAGCGCTAAATCAATTTCAATAAAAAAAATATGGGACCTCTGAAGTGGCTACCAAATAAAATAAGAACCATCAAAATCAATTTATAATAGACGAAGCTTAGAATAACTACCTAATACCTAATAACCTAATACCAAATACTTATTCTAATACCTAATAATCTAATACCTAATACCTATTCTAATACCTAATAATCGCGTTACAAACATGATTGATAACCTTCTCCTTTTTTAGTCGAATAAAAAAGACAAGATAAGGTTTCACTCACGCCTACTTTTCTTTTAAATTTATTTTCTTAAATGCTAGTTTAGTTATGACCATATTTGTAGGAGTCAGTTTTCTAGTTCTACGAAGTATACTTAATGTATCTGACGATGATTTATTACCTATTGCAAAAAAAACGGATGTGAAAATGTTAACTCTTCTCTCTTCTTGATCACCAGGAGGATCACCAGAACGTCCAAAAGAGAAGGACTGTGTGACAGATGACACTATTACTTATTAGGTATGAGACAATTAATGCCGAGATGACACTTAATAGAGTGAAGTAGAGAAAGAAAACGTGCTGTGCCATACCCATCTAATGAAAAAAAGGTAAAAAGAAAATAACGGTTTTGGCATCGTGCACTTCCATAAATGCTATTTTAATAGCATAAATTCGTCTACTGTTGACATTTTTTACTCAATAAAAATCATAATAGTAATTCTAAAAAAACAATTCATCTTAAAAAAAAAAATTGCTAACTCCAAACTGGACTAGTTGTGCAAAATGTCATGCTTCTAGACCCAGTGGTTTTAGTTGGCGTTAACTATCAGTGATTGGATGAAACCCTCGACCAAATCTGTCAAGAAATAGTGTTTTTTGGATCAAACAAAGCTGACGGTCATCTGCTTTTAATAAAATCGGTCAAGTAGTTTTGGAGAAAAATGGTAACACACACTCTTACAAACAAACTATTACCCTAACGCATTTACCTTTTCTATTTTTTCATGATATAGGTAAAAATAGGTAGGTAGAGATAAAGTATTATTTTTTTGGTTACGTGATGATTGATGTGAAAGTAAGTAGTAGTAGTGTGTTAGTAAGTATATTTGGCATTTGAATCTCACATCACTAGGCTTTGTGCACATGTGATTCATTCATTTCAGAACCCAGATAGCCAGCAACCATAACTTCATGGTAATTTCCATGAATGACAGCTATTTATGTTGAGCCTTGACGTTTTAAAAACCTCAAACGAGGCTAAATACTTCATTAGTGTGTCTAAAGTTACACATTTTGTTTTAATTTAATCATGTATTGAATGTTATCATCAAGGACGCAACAACCGGGGCAACCTCGTGACTTGGAAATGGGATAATTTAATTTTAATTTCACGCAAAATAATACAATTATTGTTAGTTTATGGTTACGGTAGTTTTAGAGATTGTAATTTTACACAAAAAATTAAATAGGAAACACTGTTTTAAACTATCACGGTTGTTCACTAAAGTTATATGATTATTTACGGGATATTTACCGTGGTAAGGTTGTGGAATGAGCTCCCGATATTTCGGCGCAGTTTCATGCACCAAGTTCACGGGAAGACAACATGGAACCACAACATTCTTCCCGTGAACTTGGTGCATGAAACTGCGCCGAAATATCGGGAGCTCATTCCACAACCTTACCACGGTAAATATCCCGTAAATAATCATATAACTTTATTGAAATAGGAAAGTTACATTGTGGAATTAGATATGAAATAAAAAAGATTGCATCATATCTATCATGGTATTGATGGGGAGGATTAGGACAAGACAATAACAAACTGTGAAACACTAGTGAAAACGTCTGGATTTTGGGATGTCCGGATTATAGAGAAATCGAATTTTATTGTTTGAACGTTTGATATCTTATCATTCCAAATTGCAATAAAACCGCCGAAGTGCGAGTCAGGCTCGTGCACTGAGGGTTTCGTACAAAAAAGTTGTGCATAAATACAACATCACGCCCAAGCGGTCACCCATGCAAGTACCGACCACAGTCTACATTGCTTAACTTAGTAATGAACATTTATTTATCACCGACTCGCACTTGGCCATTATTTAGTATTCGTTGTTTACGTTAGAGTGTGTACTATAATCGTGCCAAGTTTAACGCTTGTGCGTATTACCGTTTTTACCTTTCTTAGTTAATGCGCCATAACATAACATTTCAACTGGCTATCTATTACGGTTCGAAAGAAGCAGCCGTTAAAAGTTAAGACAGACGGACGGACGGATGGACGGACAGACAGACAGACAGACATATTAGGCTTAGAAATAGGGTCCCGTTTTTACCCTTTGGGTACGAAGCCCTAAAAACTAAACTACTGAACTGATTATCTGTTATCTGTGGATTCTTTTAAATGGCCCTCTGCATTTATTAATTTGTTGTACTGTATTTAGCTGTAAGATTCCCAAAAATTCAAAAATAAAATAAATAAAATTTTCATAAAAATGGGACAAATCTGAAAGTATGTCTTTCGAATAAAAAAATATTTTTTCAAATTGGTTTACAAATAACGGAGTTCTGAGGTAACAAATATCAAAATGAGTTCAGTAGTTAAGTTTTTAAATCAAAATAACTGGAACTGGAAATGACATAATACTGTAAACTAAATTGTGAATTTTACTAATTTTAAAGTCAATTTTTTAATAATAATTTGAAGTCGCTTTAAATTGATGATTTCTTTTTTTTTCCATTCATAGCAACTTCCAACTCTGGCAATTCTATTATTTCAAAGCTCTACATCACAATAAGCTTAAGCTCACGATTCCAGACTTTACTCGAAATCGCAACCGCAGCGTGCGTATGCCTTGCATTTGCATACTGACTCATCACAATGCATCCTCAACATTGTCAAAATACAATAAAGGTCAATAAAAACCTTTACTTTGAAGCTGGGTCTCTTTTTCCGCCTGCCTCGTTTGCTGGGTTGAATCACGTTCGCTCAAAGTCCTACGTTCTGTTATTCGATTGATTCATCTATGACCTGTATGAAAGTTCATACGTGCTAGTGAGCAGTTACTGAAACTGCATGCGTAGGGTCATCATGATCATCATTTCAGACATATGACGTCCACTGTTGGACATAGGTCTCCCCCATTGATCTCCAAATAGGCCGGTCGGAAGCGTCATGCATATAGCGTTTTCCTGCGGTCTCTTTTATCTCGTCTGTCCATCTTGTAGGTGGACGTCCTACGCTGCGCTTACCGGTCCGTGGGCCCATTCGAAAACTTTTCGGCCCCATTGGCCATCTGTTCTGCATGCTATTCATCCATATATGCCACTTCAACTTCCTAATCTAGTGGGCTATGTCGATAACTTTCGTTCGTCTACGGATCTCTTCATTTCTGATTGGATCTCGTAGATAAACCTGAATAAATTCCCTCTCCAAAACTCGTTGCGCGCCTTTGAGCTTGTTTGTGAGGCCCATAGTGAGAGACCACGTTTCAGTGCCGTATGTTATCACTAGCATATTTACGCACATGCGTATTTAGGGTGACACTCCGCAAATCAGGCGAGTTGGCGTTCAAATGGGACCAAATCCCAATTTTTTTTTTACCAAGGATGACGGGTGTCTTTCCAGGGTCACACGGAATGGTGGTTCTAAGCCGAAAGGATATAACTGTACTCATTACTTTAAAAAAAAATTGCTATGGTTCCGACTCGAAAATTGCAAAAAAGCAATTTTGTGTTCGAAGGTTTTTTTAAAGAGCGGAAAACAATCATACCTTTATATATATATGGGAACGTATGGGACAGCTGATAGTTTTTTGTCATATCAGAACTATTCTCATTGTAGAGCTTGTACATGATGATCAGTAAAATTACCAAAAAGGTCATAAACATAGGTAAACATGATAAGCCAAAAAGGCTTAGCATGTTTATCTATCTAAGAATATTTATTTAATCATTTTGTGCAGACTCCTTAGAACTTGAAACTTCTTTGGCGTCTCTTTGAGTTGTCTGTCCACGCAGACTGTTTTAAAAAAAAGCTTATAAATCGGACAAATTTAAACATTGACCAAATTGTACTGAACTGACCCCTAATGGAGATTAACGAGGACACCAGACAAAAGGAGGCCAGCGGGGCAGCAAACATCCAAATGCGGGACTAATATTTGCCAATCGTACATCTGCTCCATTAGATGGAACTGTCCCTTATCTTGGATCTATAGCATTTATTACGAGTACTTTTCGCAAAAACAGTATCAAATATGGACAAAAAAATGAGATAGATACATAATTTAAAAAAACCACCCACTCAGTCGGGCTCGCGCTCTGAGGGTTTCGTACCATTACATAAATTGTTAACTACTAAAGTACAAGAACAAGTATGTCCTAAAACTGCGACCAAAACCACTGGAGAATGGGCAGCAGCGTCCTATTAGTACAGGTGAACGTACTGCGATCTCCTAGCCGCCTGTCAAGCATGGGGATTAAGGCAACACCCCTCTGTAACTGGGAGGTCTTAATTCAGCAGTGGACGTTTACTGGCTGGATAGAACAATTTGAAGTTCATTCTCATAACCCAGATCACCTATGTAGCGTTATCTAGAATATAGCTCTTAGCGATAAGACCGCTTTTTGTGTTTCTGTTTTAATTTATTCTTTTTATGTACTTTCTAACCGATGGGGAAGAAATGTTCTTGAGTGGAGACCACAAACCGGAAGACGCAGCGTAGGTAGACTTCCCACTAGGTTGACCAATGACATCGTGAGAGTCACGGACATCTAGTGTGCGCAGATGGCAGGCTGCGCTGTCTTTCAGAGTAGAGTTCTAAGGGGGAGGCCTATGTTCGGCAGTGGACGGCTTCTGGCTGATGGTGATGTCTTTTCAGTGATTTCGATAAAGTGTATTGTATTGTATTGTATTGTATTGAGCAATGATAGCTCAGTGGTTGGTACGTTTGGATTTCATGCCGCAGGGTCTGGGTTCAAATCCCAACAATGAGATTGAGATGCCAGTGAAAGAAAACACCGTGAGGAAACCGGTATGTCCAAGAATCTCAACAGCTCAAACATAATACATAATATGACATTTATTAGGCCCAGCATGCACTGGGCCAGCATGGTAGATTAGGGCCCCTCATCTATTTATAATGATAATGATGATGATAAACGTATTTAAGAAGGCTGTTAGTATAATGTTCCATGTTTTCCTTCTTATCGACGTCATTAGTATTTTTGCGGATTTTCCCTGATACGTGTTTGGAGTTTTACTTTATCACTCGATGAAGGGATTAGGTTAATATTGTGATAACTGGAATGTACTAGAGTATTCTTCAAAAAGTAACGCAAAAAGTGCCTTTTTTAGGGTTCCGTACCTCAAAAGGAAAAAACGGAACCCTTATAGGATCACTTCGTTGTCCGTCTGTCTGTCCGTCTGTCCGTCTGTCAAGACCCTTTTTCTCAAGAACGCGTAAAGGTAGCAAGTTGAAATTTATACTAAATACATAAGTCTACGGTTTCTTTCGCCTGTAAAAAAATAAAAGTTGTGAGTCAAAGCGATCAAAAGATATGAACGTTTATGTTGTATATTTTGCGATTTCACAGGGGAATCAAAACCTATAGGGTACTTCCCGTTGACTTAGAATCATGAAATTTGGCAAGAGGCAAGGTCTCATAGTCCATAATATATAAAAATAAATCCAAAAGTTATAAATTTGAAATTATATCATTTAAAAATAACTATTTTGCTATTACAAACTTACATTTTGTAGTTGGAATGTATGGAAGAACCTTATTGTCAACTACAAACTTAAGTTTGTCTCTCAATATTTTAACTTCAGTTAGTTTTTTTTTTTTTGGTCTCGCGCTCCCGGGTTCCGTTAGACGGAACCCTCAAACCACGAGTCCTACTCGTACTTGTCCGGTTTTTTTATTTATAATTTTTCCTCCAGGCCTTTTGTCTATTTCACTAGTACAGTGTCAAGTATTTGAGTAGGTATTGCCATTATTATTTATGTTATACTATTTTTATCTCTTAATATATATATTTATTTAAAATTTTCATGTTGATGTAGCACCGGACAGGTCACATCGCTCGAAGAACCGATGACCGATGGGGAAGAAAGGTTCTTGAGTGGAGACCACGAACCGGAAGACGCAGCGTAGGTAGGCCTCCCACTAGATGGACCGACGACATTGTAGAGGTTTAAGAGGGAGGCCTATGTTCAGCAGTGGACGTCTTCTGGATGATGATGATGGTGACTATTGTATCTATTTCATCATCATCTACGGCCTTCTTTATCACTACTGGGTGTATTATATATTTTTCATTTTAATCATTATTTACATGAATTTTATTGACAATCCAACAAAGATTGTCAAGAGCTATTGCAAAATTATACTTTATTTACAATCACTTAGTGATAATGTATGAGAGGGCCATTGAATTGGAGCAAGTACCTAAGAATGTCTACATAAACAATTCTAAATTGCCGGAGAGATCGCGTAACAAACATTAAAAAAAAAAAAAAAATACAAAAAAAAAAACACAATCGAATTGATAACCTTGCCTGATAAGGTTGCCTGGAAGAGATCGCTTTTAGCGATAAGGCCGCCAGTTGTTACACTAGTTTTTAAGAGTTTTTTGTCTTCTGTATCAAATTTCATGGTGTGAACAATAAAGAGTTAGTCAATCAATCAATCAATTAACCTCCTCCTTTTTAAAGTCGGTTAAAAATTACAAGCTACTTTACAGAAAGTTCAATAAACGGGATTCATCCCCTAATTTTCCACCCTCAATGGTGAAATATAACGTTTAGAAAGCGATATTTTAAGTACTCAATCTATATGCTGAATAAAGGTTATTCAGCATACCTAGTTCACAGCCTAATGTGTTTAGTTTAAGATTCATCATCATCATCATTGTCAGCCTGTATCAACCCACTGCTGGGTATAGGCCTCCTCTCCCTTGCGCCATTGATCCCTGTCTCGGGCTAATCTCATCCACGTATGACCTGCGATGGGCCTGATGTCATCGACCCATCGGGCTGGTTGTCTGCCTACGGAACGCTTATCCGCTATTGGTAACCACTCTGTCAGGGCTCTACTCCACCTGCCGTCACCACGATTAAGTTTAAGATTACTTTTTACTAAATATTTGATTAACACGTTCCAAAAATGTTCAATGAAACTTTTCATACGTGTTGAAAGTCGACTTTTTAAGTATATCTTAGTTAATCCGCCGTAACATTACATATTATTCTATGAAAATTTCAACTGGCTATACCTATTACGGTTCGAAAGATACAGCCGTTAATAGGTAGGACAAACGGATATACAGACAGACGGATAGATGGACAGACAGACAGACGGACAGACATCGTAGGCTTAGTAATAGGGTCTCGTTTTAACCATTTTGGTACGGAACCCTAAAATCACAAAAATTTACACTAAATCCACAGACAGACTTAGATTAGACTAGACGAAAGTAGACTAAAACTAAACTAACTAATAGTTGAGTTTTAGTCTACTTTCGGTTCGGACAATCTTCGTCATCCAGTTTTAAATACGTTTTACTTTGATTTGATAGCCCGTTGGTCTAGTTGGTAGTGACCCTGCCTTCTAAGCTTAGGGGCGTGGGTTCGATTCCCATCTAGGACAAACATTTGTGTGATGAACATTTGTGTTTGTTCTATATCTGGTTGTTAATATCTATTTAAGTATGTATTTAAAACTATATATGTATGTATATCAGTCTCTGGCAGCCATATCACAAGCTTTGCTTAGTTTGGGGTCAGATGACCGTGTGTGCAAAAATGTCCCGAATATTTATTTATTTATTTATTTTATCACCTTTACTTTCAAACAATTAAAATGTGTCGGTAACTTCGGCAAAGGATTAGCGTTCAATTAAGTTTACTAACTTAGAAGTTATCTTTAAGTCACAGCAACAAAAGAGCTATAATTTTCTGAAGGTTTAAAATATCATCATTATGAAGTCCAAAATAAGAGGTTTGTAAAAGGTTTTGAAATTGATACAGGGTTTCTTCCAGAGATTAGAGTATAAGTTGGTGAAAAGCCCGCACCTAGGTCTGAGCTATAATTAGATTAAAAATAATATTGTTTTTCAGTGATTTAAGCTATATCTTATTATTATAAATATTGATGTTGATAAAGCGTGCTTTAAAGCGAAGGTCTTCAACCAGTATATGTTGCCAGTGATGACATACGGCAGTGAAACATGGTCTCTCACTAAGGGCCTCATAAGCAAGCTCAAAGTCGCACAACGAGCTATGGAGAGGGCTATGCTCGGGGTTTCTCAACGAGATCTAATCAGAAATTAGGAGATCCGGAGAGACGAATGAAAGTTACCGACATAGCCCACCGGGTTAGCAATGAAGCCATAAGCCATGCCAAATGAAGTGGCAGGGCACATATCACGCAGAACAGATGGCCGATGGGGCCGATAGGTTCTCGAATGGAGACCACGGACCGGTAAGCGCAGCGTAGGACGTCCAGCCACAAGATGGACAGACAATCTAAAAGAGACCGCAGGGAAACGCTAGATGCAGGCCACTTGCAACCGGCCCTTTTGGAGATCGATGGGGGAGGCCTTTCTCCCGTAGTGGACGTCCTATGGCTGAAATGATGATGATGATGATTATTTATGTTGTCAATGAATTATTATTGAAAAATGTATTGGCGCTCCTTGGCAACAAAACCAATTCGTATGCCGTGACGGCAAACGACATGACGCTCTTTTATGCTGTCATGTTTCACGTCTGCCGAGTGTCCCGTGACGGCCAACTTTTTAATCAAAACTGAATGACTATTGACTATTGCAATTATTATTAATATTTTGATCACATTCTTGTATAATTATTGTTAATGGTATAACCGTATTAATATTAAAATAAATTATCAAATTCTGTCCTTTGCATGTTTACCTACAACAAAAAAATTGAAAATAAGAAATCACATTTCATCATATTTGGGAATTAAAAAAACTATTCAATAGTTCTTTAGAATATTATTTCAAATGTTTCAAAGTTATTTTCGTATTGATATTTTTTTGGCAGCGGAGAACAATTTGAAATTAAAAAAAAAACTAACATCGAAAACAATTCTAAATTAGCGGAGTAATCACGTAACAAACATAAAAAAACATAAGTACAGTCGAATTGATAACATCCTCCTTTTTGAAGTCGGTTAAAAATGTTGCTATTTTCGATCTCCTTTGCCAAAAATTAAAAAAATAATGACAAAAGATTCTTTAAAACATTCGTGATGTTCTTATGAAGATGACGCCAAATAGATTATAATTAATTGATTTTTATTATCTTTAAAAATGTTGCAAATATGCAAGCGAGGTGTGTCGGGAACCAGATTCTGTAAGAGATTATACTTAGTGATAAAGATGACGGTGGAGTGATACGCCGTTGACAGCGCCCTTCGCCATAGAATAAATCATACTCAGTTGACAGCGCTTTGCGCCATAGAATAAGTCATACTTAGTATTGACAGCGCTCTGCGCCATAGATTAAGTCATACTTAGTTTCTAATAACAGAATACTTAGTATCTAATAACAGAATACTTAGTAGTTACTATTAGTTATAATTAATATAAATAAATGACATGTTTGGTGGGCAGTCCGCCCTATGATATTGACCTGAATAGACGTTGTAAAAGTATAAATTGTTTAAATTATTTATCTCCCCTTCTGTCACCGTCGTAAACCTTACACACGTAGCCCATAAGAGTACGTGGATAAGTTCACCACAGTTAAAATAAGGTGGTTATTGTGCGAACTGCTAGTCTGTGGAATGCGCTGCCTAAATGGGTGTTCCCCGATGGTTACAATCTGGGTGTCTTCACACGAGTAAATCGGTTTCTTCTAGGCAAGCGTGCTCCAACGTAGACCGCATCATCGCTTAACATCAGGCAAGGTGGTGGTCAAACGCAAGAATATTATTTATTTTAAAAAAATACTTGAATTTTTTTCGTCCTCTTGCCTCAAAATAAATAATCCCATTTTAATATTCCCAGCATGTATAAGTTAAAACCCTCATATAGCTGCGACAAAATGCCAGTCGATATAAAACAAGCATTCATAAAACGATAAGTGACGTGAATATGTGCAATACGGGTCTAAATCTGCAGACGAAATGAGTCATAGTTTTCCCTCTATGAGTCATTAGCATAATTGAATGATGGGTATAGAATGGCTTCGAATTTGACGTTCGTTTATTCCGCCTTTTCAACAGACGTCAAAAAAAGGAGTTACTCTATTCGACTGTGTGATGATTTTTAGGGTTCCGTACCCAAAGGGTAAAAACGGTATCCTATTACTAAGCCTACGATCTCTGTCTGTCTAACACTGTTTTAAACTATCACGGTTGTTATACTAAAGTTATATGATTATTTACGGGATATTTATATCCGTATTTATCTGTCTGTCTGTCTGTCTGGCTGTCCGTCTGTCCTACCTATTAACGGTTGTATCTTTCGAACCGCAATAGACAGCCAGTTGAAATTTTCACAGAATATGTAATGTTACGGAGGATTAACTAAGAGATAATAAAAAGTAAAAAGGTAAAAATTAAAGGCAACAAACACATTTTTAAACGTATTTTTGTATTAGCTCTAATGTAAAAACGGTAACACGCACAAGCGTCAAACTTGGCATGATTATAGTACACAGTCTAATGTATAATAATGGCTAAGAGCGAGTCGGTGACAAGTTTCTGTTAATTACCAAAAAATATAAAATTACCAAGTTATAACTGGTAATTTCGTTATTGAATTTTGTGGTGATACGGAACCCTTAGTGTGTGAGCCCGACTCGCACTTGGCCGTTTTTTATTTATTGAATAGGCTATATCTAAATACAGATATGTCAATAAAAAAAAACAATAAATTTCAAATGGGGTTTTCACAAAAGTCCCATTTAACTTTTAATGTGAAAATATTTCACTAAGGGTGAAAAGCTACGGGGCTGAATCCCCTTTACTGAACGTCCCATGAAATCAGTTTTTATACGATTTATAAAGGTGCGTCTCACATGTTCAGCTTTTTTCCAGTCATTTTACTATTATTATTGCAGTAAGAAACAAAAATTATAGCCATTTACTTTGCGATAATACTACAATAGAACTGGAACTAACCACCAAGTCACGGGTTCCAACAAACAATTGGCGGTTAGCGCCGGTAGCAGCTAGGTTTTTTTTTAAATCTTAATTAAATTTTGTGCTTGAGTCGCTTTGTGATTATGTCAGCTCCATTATGTACATTCAGTATCGTATATTTATATTGAATCACACAACAGTATAGGTGTAAAGAATGTTCGTGCCGCATCACACTTTGAATGACAGAACACTTTGAATCACACCTTTATTTCTTGAATAGGTACATTTTTAGGGTTCCGTACCCAAAGGGTAAAAACGGGACCTTATTACTATGCCTACGCTGTCTGTCTGTCTGCCCGTCTGTCCGCCTGTCCTACCTATTAACAGCTGTATCTTTCGAACCGTATTAGATATAGCTAATTGAAATTTTCACAAAAAATTTAATGTTACGGTGGATTAATTAAAAATAATAAAACAGTCAAAACGTGAACGTGAGGGACTTTAGTTTGTAACATCACAATGTACCACGTTTGCTACAATAAATAATTTTATTATTTTTCATTAAAGCTTGATAGCTTTGGTTAGTTTTCTTAAAAAGAAAGTTTGATTACCAAGGACAACTAAGTTATATTTCTTATGTTTAATACTTAAACCAACAAAAGTAGCCATTAATTTATTTTAATCACAAACCATCCGTCACGAGGGTTTACGTGATCCTTACACCCATTTACTATCGGCGACTGGCGACACGACAACGACTGGAGACACGACAACGACTGGCGACACAACAACGACTTGTTCATAAGTTAGTGTTTAGAATTTAACTACAACGATGACTACTACCCTCTTTTCCCTCGTTTACCAATTTTGGTCATTCTAGTTTTAAATGTTTATCGGCACTTATCACGAATTATTTTATGTAGGTAAAAATATGTACCTAAATAACTAAATAAAATAATTAGTGATAATTCCCGATAAACATTCAAAACATGACTGTGTTCAAATCGCGAAAATTTAAAAATTACTATTCTAGTTTTAATTTGCCTACTTTCATGGTGAGCTTAAAATGATAATAATATCAAAATTGAATGTTTTATTAAAATTGTAAAGACTGAAACAAGAGTAACATTTCGCTCGATAGAAAAAAAAAGTAACATTGATTTTCACTTTTCTCTGTTTTTGGATTAATTAAAATACCTATTTACTAAATGATGTCTGTGATATCTTAATATATAGATTTCATAATTATGGAGGGAACCGTAAAGGTACATTTTACATTACAGCTATACTTATACCTTTTCGAAAAATATGAGAAAACCCTCAGTAACAGAAGTAGCGAAACGCACGACTGTGTGTAAGCGCCATGGTTTTGCTCCACTAAAAGTGACTTTAATACAATATATTAAGCCTTATAGTCATCTGTAGTGTCAAACGTTGCTTAAAAGTGGGAAAACATCGTCATAAAAAATCACGCTTCAGGCAATACGCACGCGAGCGCCACGGGAGGAGAATAGAGACAAAAATTATTAAAAAAATATTTTACAGAAAATAATTTCACCATTGATGAAATCAATACAGTAATACAGTTGTGATATTTTTATAAATATTGTTGCTAAGTTTAAGAAAAGTAATACGCAAATCTCGAAATCAGTTAAGTAGACGATTGACTCGATCGCGCTATGCTAAGCTTCGCCTGTACGAGGGCTCATTATCGCATTGTCTGTCGTATAGGCTGTCGTGTCGCCAATGTCGCCTCCTATTAAAACATACCATACGAGTCCTTATAGACTCAATTGTGCTATGCGTACCTCAGCTAAGCGTCACTTGTATGAAGGCTCATTGTCGCATCGTCTGTCGTATAGGTTATCGTGACGCCAATGTCACCTCCTATTAAAACATACCATACGAGTCCTTATAGACTCAATTGTGCTATGCGTACCTCAGCTAAGCGTTGCCTGTATGAAGGCTCATTGTCGCATCGCCTGTCGTATAAGTTATCGTGTCGCCAATGTCACCTCCTATTAAAACATACCATACGAGTCCTTATAGACTCAATTGTGCTATGCGTACCTCAGCCAAGCGTCGCCTGTATGAGGGCTCATTTTCGCGTCGTCTGTCGTATAGGTTATCGTGTCACCAATGTCGCCTCCTATAAAAACAAACCATACGGGTCCAATCAATCATGTAACACATTCGTCGAACGGCCGATTACTCTCGCACGATCGCATTTCGAGTTGGATTAATGCGTCTCCTTTCCTTGGAAATATGCTCTGATAACATCGTCGTCTGTGGTTTTTCCAGCGCACTGCTAAGCTTAAACGAGTAAATTGTTGAGCGTTCTGAAGAGCCTTACTATTGGACTAGAATACCAACCATTCCTATTTCACTGGATATTGATGATATTTGCGGCCATGGAACTTGCTTCAAGACAAATAGTTTTACAGATACTCTTTCGGTTAGTGTTCCCCGTCGTTTATGAACAAATTTGACATTTTTAGTAATGCGTTGCTTATTATTTTAAGGTAAAGACTCGACTCACGTTTCAAACGTTTTAAAAACCTTAAATTCATTTATTTATTCATTAGTTCGTTCACTGACAGACAACGCACACCACTGGGAATATATAATAAGCATAGAAGCATGAAATTTGACATAAAAGTTTCTTACATAACGGAGAACGGAAGCACTAAGAAAGGATTTTTTTTAACCTTGAAATGAGAATAAAAATATAGCAGTAGGAGTAGCGCATAAAAAAGGGAAACGAAGCTTGCCATTTTTGAAATTAGTAACTTGGAAGTCGGTACTTAGACTTCTATTAATATAATTAAGTATGTAAAACTATAATGTAGCAGACGAATGTATATTTTCATCCCATCTATTCGAAAAGGACGATTTGGTGCGCCTTTAAGTGCACCCAAAGATGGTGTTTTCTATAAGAAACTTTTAGCGGGCTTTTAGTAATGAGTTTTTAATCCTCTATATAAGTGCGCTGCAATTATCTTTGCCGCGCACTTTTTGAATTTGGAACATCTTAGTGTTCAGCGCCAAAGAAATCGATCGCAAATATTGTTTGAATAAAGACTGGCTGGAAAGACGGCCAATAGTCGCGCCGCCAGCTGAATAAAAAAAAAAATTATTAAATTAAAAACGCGCGAACTACAGCCCGCGTTTTCGTAAATTTTCACGGATTGTTAGAAATTCATGGTTTTGTGTAACAAAAAATTTTCATAATTGCGAAAATGTCTCAAATGTAAATTTAAGTTTTTTGTTGTTTTATTATTAGATACTATTTAATTTCAATTTAGTTGTTACTCTATGTTTTATTAAATAATAATATTACAATGAAATATGAGGTGCCTTTTATTTTCTCATAGTGGGTGATGAAAAGTAGAGTGTATCACACGGGCGCAAATTTGGCTCGGGCGACGTACTTTGAATCCCTCGCTACGTTCAGGATTCTACTAAAGAATCCCGCACTTCGCTCTGGATTCAAAAAAGCGCCCTCGCCGTAAAAACAATATTTTGCTCCCTTATGTTACAATCTACTATTGATTTCAAAACTATGTTCAAAATATTTTAATCATCTAAAATATGTTATTTAATATATACGTTCGCTCAACTCTAACTTCTACAAACTCACGCTTTTCTGTCAATAACTAGCCAATAAATTTACTGCGACATGTGGCAGCTTTGCCTAGATCCCGGTCACTTTGTCGCAGGCAATAAATCTAAGTAACAGTTTTTTTCTTTTTGGCGCAGATCGTAAACAAAATCTTTTGGCTTGAAAGCTGAATGATATTGACAATACTTGCTTGAAAACATATTATTTAGATTTATTATTTATTTAGAGATTAGGAGATTAAAAAAAACGGCTTAATTTAAAAATACTGCTGAACTGCTGACTAGGGTTTAAAACCACTGAAACATTATTTTGAGATTAGGTCGAGGTGTTATTTTTAAATTATATACGGAAATTTATCACAGAGAACTTTCAAGATCTATTATTTCTCTGGAATTTATCTGCTTTTACGTGCCAAATCAAAACTAGTTATTAAAATGAATAACCAAATCTGGGTACCAATTATCTTGTATCTCGAACCATACCTTATTATCTAAAGCTCTTGGGATCTAATAACAAAATAGGTTATTTCTTAAACGTCACGAAAACAAGCGACGTTTTTATTTTGTACGGATTTATTTTAGGTACGTTTTTAACATTATACAGACATGTGATTAAAATAACAGAATCGGGAATCGGTTACATATTTTTTTGTATTGTGCGTTTTATAATATTAAAAATACCAAAGCGAAATGGTGTGTACGTTTACGGAAAGTTCCTTCCAAATTGCCAGAAAAGCATTAGGGCTTGGCCATATCAACACGGTGCGGTGCTGCCGCGGTACCGGCGTTGTATCACGACCGGCATGTTGCAAGCGGCGGCACCACCGCCGCGCTGTGCCGTCGTTGGCGTACGACACAGCGGCGTATTAGTAAAACGGTGCGACGACGTGCCCGTGGCATGGTAGTGATGTGGCCAAGCCCTTAGTGCCCACAGTTTGGCTCCTCCTGCCAATTTGTTTCCTGGTAAACCTCTCCTATCACTGTACCATGTACCATGTACCATGTCAAAGAATAACTAGTGCAGAAGGGAAACTCAGAATATATTGAAATTTTGTAGATATAACCACGCTGAACTTCGTTTTATACGGTGTCGTGAATTTTCGGAGAAGCCATGTGGATACAAACAAATAACACCCCGTTCCAAAACAGATTCAAAGTAATCTCATTACAAATATTTGTTCTACCGAGTATCGAACATGGAAAACATGCAGACTGCCAACTACACTGCCTTACTTATATCATTTCACTATCGAATCTCAGGTTAAGCTAAATCCTAGTCTACACTCTTAAACATAATGATGAGATTCGTAGACGAACGAAAGTTACTGACATAGCCCACCAGCAGCGCAAGTACCGTTCTTTTAGCGATCGTCAAATTGACAGTTGAGGTCGTCAAATTCGATATTATGCAATTTTTTCAGTACTCGCTGTGATCGATTCTATGGCATTTTAGCGAATTTGACGGTCGATAAAGAACGGTACTTGCACTGCTGATTAGTAAGTTGAAGTGGCATTTGGCAGGGCACATAGCACGCATAACAGATGGCCGATGGGGCTGAAAAGTTCTCGAATGGAGACCACGGACCGGTAAGCGCAGCGTAGGATGTCCCACAAGATGGACGGACGACCTAAAGAGACCGTAGAAAAACGCTGGATGCAGGTCGCTTCCAACCGGCTCTTTTGGAGATATATGGGGAAGGCCTATGTCCTGCAGCTGACGTTCTATGTGTGAAATGATGACTCTAAAACTCATTTACCCCAGCGGTTATCGGTTTTGCGACAAATATCCGGCTCCCTGCTACCAGCTACCGGCACTTCAGCCTGCTGACACTCTGAGCCATGCCAGTGACCTTGGTTTTATGGCAAATAATTTCATCAGAGAAATGCCAAGTAAAGACCTTTCCATAGCTCGTTGAGTGACTTTGAACTTGACTTTGTTGAACCGATCCAATAGGCTTGCTTCCTATTTTTTAATTACCTCCTATAAAATCATAAATAAAGTCCATCAACTAAAACAAAATTTAAATTTGTTCGTTATAAGTATTTTGATTTCATGCTTGACCGAGAGCGCAATAAAGCACGTTATGACGACAAGCCGTACGCGCGCTGTACAAATGATATACCTCTATACTACTTTGCGGGAGAGGGCCGGAGAATCCGCTTTTTATCCCCAGCAAAAATTTTAAACGTTTATATCTCAGAAATTAATTACCCAATAAATTTTTTTATGTGTTATATATATCCTTTGCTGAGCCATCTGTGATAAATGAAACATTACGACATAGGCCTATTCTTATATATTTGTCTTCAATTCTCTGCTAATGCTAGTAACAGGCTGTGACAAAAAAAACAAACCAAAAGCTTATGAATACAACAAAACCTACCTAATAAGTACAACGAGTACTTTTTTGTTGCCAACTCATCGAAGAAAACTTCCTCTAAGAACTTCAAAAAAAATTGAAGTTTTCCTTTCCATCTGTTTTAATTTGTGTGGATATATTGTGATTTATGACCGTCACTGTACGTATTGCTTTTGTTTATGAGAAAGCTTCGTGAACCCTTTATTAAAATCGGTTACTTGCTAAAACAAGTGAGAAATGAAAATTTGGAAAAGTGATTTTAGCATGTTTTCTTTGATCGAAACACGAGAAATCTAACAGGTTTTCATATACTTTACGATACCTACGTAAAAACTGTGATTTGTGTTACAAGGAGACAAAATAATATTTTGTTTGTCGGTGGCGTTAGGTATTTTGAATTCAATTGAAACCCTTTCACTTGATACCGATATCACGGGGGTGCATAAAAAGTAACTCGACCGCCATGTTTGGGAGTCCGCCATATTGGATTTAGAATGACGTCATTTAAGTAACAGCATATTGTCATCCAAATTAAAAGTGTATGCAAAATTTTAGCTCATGTGGTTGGATAACTGTTTTAAAACTCAGTTTCAAGATTTGACCCATAAACACAGGAATCATGATTAAACCAGTTACTCTGACTATAGTTTCAACCGTATTCGGTGGTCTAAAGCTAGTAAAGGCGGTAAACTATAGTCTCGAGTCATATAAATGTATCACGGTTGTTCTCTACAATCATATGATCCATCCACAACTTTATCACGGTATCCCGTGAATAATCATTTATCCCGTTAAATATAATACTTAAAATTTTATACGTTACAGAGGTGCCATCCGTACTTAATCTTGTGGCAAAAAGTTACAGGTCAAAAGTCAGACATGAACGGAGCTTCGCCTAGTTTCCCGAGACCTTTACTGACATAAATCACTTACTTACCTATTTGGGAGAATCATGGGTGAATCCCTCCGGACTGTCACATGAATCTAATAGACTTATGAGGGTTGATGTAGTAAAGCGTTCTATACACGGGCGTTTGAATTGCACAGTTTTGTCTGGACGTCACGACTACATTAGTAGTTCACCCCGAAATGTGACCTCGCGACTCATAAATTTTCAGAAGCCGATTTAGCCCATATTCAAACTTAAAAATTGTATTGAAATTAACTACTTGTTTAGAAAGTTTTATAAAGATCGGATCAACAATCAACAGTTATCGTCGAGAAACCCATGCATAGAAATGCCGATTGGTTCTATTAAAATAATATTTAAAATAATTAATTTTAAGAATTTAACAACCTTTCTCAGTCAATTATTATTGCACAATCATGACTGAACTCACTTTTGCAGTAGATTGTACAATATTACTGTCCGTGAATGAGACACTTTACACGTAATCTATACATTTTCTATACATTGCCTACGACGTAAGGGTTGAAATAATAAATGTCACTACGATAACCCGGATTATGTGCCGGATATAAACGTCACCGGCTATAGGAAAACTTTGCGGACTATCCTTTGTTCAATAATCTGAAATTAGTGAAGGCTATGTGGGAAAATGTTTTTCTTGTTTGGGGTTCGCAAATTAACGGATGATTTGATATCCAACATAGCGTGAACAGACCAAAAATCAGCTTTATATTTTTAGGGCAACTATCTGAATACATTTATTTTTAATATCCGACGCAAAAAGAGTGCACGTTCTCGTGTTTTAACGTTTGTATCTGTTTATTTATTGTGTCTGTATATCTGTGTGTTTGTGTGTGGCTTCGTAGCTCCCAAACGACTGAACTAATTTTGATTGTTTCAAAGGTGCATTCATTGAGTGTTTAATTTTTATTTATTTTAAAATAATTAATAGGCTTTCGTTTGACCACCATTACGCCTGGTATTGGTGTTAATGGTGTTAAGTTATGGTGTTAAGCCATGATGCGATCTACGTTGGAGCACGCTTGCCTAGAAGGAACCGATTCACTCGTGATTTGAAGACACCTAGATTGTAACCATCGGGGAACACCCATTCAGGCAGCGCATTCCACAGACTAGCAGTTCGCACAATAAATGTGGAATCAAAGCGCTTCGTATGGGTTTTCGGAATATAAACCATAAAGCTTTGACGATTTTTCGTTTTTAATTGGCTGTTACAAGAAAATCTTTTCAGCCGTTTAAAATTATCAGCTGTTTTATATTTTGTGGTGGTACGGAACCCCCAGTGTGCGAGCCCGACTCGCACTTGGCCGGTTTACTTAAAGTATATTAAGGTGCCGCGTCTTATTAAAAGACCTTATTACTGTTGAAAACTGTAATGTCATCTTATAAAACAACAAAACCTACAATAACATTTGTCTAATTATCCGTCCTTTGAATTTATGAATGCGCAATGCAGCTAGTGAGAGTATAAAATATCAGAAATAATTGATTTATTCGGAGGCATAAAAACATATTTTTCTAGATTCCCACAAAAAAATATCGCAAACTCCTCTTGAACCTAAAAAAAATTACGTCAACACAACTCCGAAAGCAGTTTTCATCGAAGTTTTAAAACAAGAATTTTCATTTACTCTAACTAGAACATAGAACAGCATGATTGAATAATGCGAATGAAAAATGGAAAATTGAGAGCGTGGAACATAATTCCAGAGTTTCACGGAGAAAAATGACGATATTTCGGGAATTGTTAGAAAGTCACAGAGTGCTAGAAAAGGAAAATGTGAAACGACAGCGAAATGCACTAAGATATTCGCGAAATCATAGTTCGATGGATTTCTGATAAGTAACTTTCGTTGCCTTTTGGACTTTTCGACGTATCATTATCATCATTACCACCCATCGAGATACAATACCTATAGAGTTACAATCTCTTAAGTGAAAATAAACAAAAAAAAACGAGTATCGAGACTACAATTATATGATTCACAATGCCACATTTACTCCAATTTAGACGTTATGTCACTTGCATAGTGTTCAACGTCGCTAGCCTGCTGTCATCACAGCACTGGCGTCGGGCAGCGTTGTAGTTGGATCGTGGTTGCCTTACAACTAACCAAAAAGTCGGCACAGTGCGTAGCGGGCGCAGAGCTTTGGTTCTGTCTTTTTTTTTGGCATGTTTGTGACTCTGTAGGTATTGTATCTCGATGTTATCAGCCTATCATGTTCGCACTGCTGGGTCACAGGCCTTCTCTCAAAAAAAAGAAAAAAGGAAAGAAGAAAGGATGAGCTCTAATCCACCATGCTGGCTAGTGAATATCATCATGTCTTTGAACTTTTGAGGTTCTTGGACATACCGGAAAATAATATAAATAAAAATATGAAAAAATATGAAAAAGCTTGTGATTAAAAAGTTTTATTTTTTTAATTAATATATCTTGTTTTAGGCATGTTTTCAGTAGGCTTAGCATTCAAATAAAATAAATTATTGTCAACACTTATTTTCGTTCGACAAAGTGATAGATGTATAAACAATCGTAGCCTTATCTCATTTATGCACGACATAAAGAGTCACCGATTTTTTGGTTAGTAAGGTAACTGCGATCCGACTACATCGCCGTGCGATGCCAGAACTACGATGACAACGTGTTGGCCACGCAGCGTTAAAGCCAGTCGTCCTACACCAGCCTCCTTGGTAGAGTGCAGCCTTCATGGGCGAGCAGGAGGCTAGTGAAGGACGACTGACACGGCGCGTCAATAATTTGAAAATATCATTCGAATAAATGAATAAATTAGAACATTAATTTTCTCCATAAACGGTTTTTTGGTGCTTTTCACTCGCTTCTGCACCCGCCGGTCGCTAACATAACGGACAACTAACGTTGAACACTATGCAAGCGACATAACGTCTTAATTGGAGTAGGTAAATGTGGCATTATGACGTACTTATATAATTGATACAATGTATGTAAAATGACGCTCGGATGTTTTTTTGACTGTTTTCACTGAGAGTCTGTGACTCTATAGGATTTGTATCTCGATTTTTTAAAAGCAAATATTTGTTAAAATCCACGTTAATTGGGCCTTGCTTTTGTTTACTCCATCTTGCTAAAGCGCTCAGCAAACGCAGCCGTATTCCCCATGATGCAATAAACAATGCAGCCAAAAGAGTTTTATACTTACTTGTTAACAAAATCAAGGAAAGTTATTTGTATTACTGTAAATTACAGTAATACAAATAACTTTCCTACAGTTAACACTAACAGTTAGTGTCATGTGTACAGATAAACAAACCTTGGTTTGTTTGCCATTGTGATGCTAAAATAAATGTTTTCTTTTCCTGGATCAATTACTATCGATACCTACATCTATAAAATACAATGCGATGCATTTATAAAAAACTGGCCAAGTGCAAGTTGGGCTAGTGCAATGAGGGTTCCGTACAGACATAATTATGTTAAATATGTTGTAAATGTTTACTTTGTTTTTTTTTATGTACCTATTATAAATCTTGAAATAGTTTAAACTGCACAGTATCAGTAAATTAACTTAAACTCGGTCCAAGTATTTATTTTTTTGACAGCTTCAATATCATAGCAAAAAAAAAACAAAAATCTTATCACTTTCGCTAGGTTTTTCAACGGAAGACTATAGCAGGTACCCGATATTTCGGTACAATATTAAATGTTTTTTTTTTTTCGTTTCAACTTTTTATAATTTTGATCAGAGCCGATCAGAAAAAACTTTTTAAAATTTTGAAGCAGCTATCAGGAAAAAAAAATTTGGACCGAGAATAATAAGCTCCAGAGAAATAGATATGATCCGTACTGCTGTCGTTAAAAGGAATAAAGTATTGTTAAATAAATAAATATAAATATTTTCGGGACATTTTTCACACACGGTCAACTGCCCCAAACTAAGGAAAGCTTGTGATATGGGTTCCAGAGACTGATATACATACATAATATATAGTTTTAAATACATACTTAAATAGATATTAACAACCAGATATAGAACAAACACAAATACTCATCACATAAATGTTTGTCCTAGGTGGGAATCGAACCCACGCCCCCAAGCTCAGAAGGTAGGTTCACTACCAACTGGACCAACGGGCTATATATATTGTTGTTACTTACCCCTACTCCTTCCTCCCGAAAGCAAAGCATCCAAAAAAAAAACCGGACAAGTACGAGTAGGACTCGTGCTCTGAGGGTTCCGTTAGACGGAACCCTCAGAGCGCGAGACCAAAAAAAAAACTAACTGAAGTTAAAATATTGAAAGACTAACTTAAGTTTGTAGTTTTTTTTTACTGGGCAAGTGCCTTTAATAACTAAACAAAATACAAGCTAAAACTAACACTACAAATACAGTTAGACTGCCCATAGACCGTTGAAGGTCTAAAGACAATCCAAATGCTCAAGCCCACTAGCAGTTGGCAGCGTACCCAACATGCTGGCGGCATTACCACGTTGAATGGCAATGCTAATGCGTTGAGCCAGAAACACGCCAGCATTTTGGTCAAGCGTCGCATTAACCAGGCGCTCTGAAAGATTTTTGAAAATGAGGTGAGCTCCCGGTCCCCAAGGGCCCAATGTCTCGACCCCAAACGCTTCAAATATGTAACCACTGCCGATGCCGAGGTTAGCATATTTGCGACGCTTGTGCTGCTCTGCCGAATTGGCAGCCGCGCCAGCCCTACCTTGTGTCTCAGGAAGATGTGACGGCGCCAAAGTATCGACACAAGTTGCGTCCCATACAAAGGGCCGCCCCAACCTCCAGGGCACAAGTGTCATACCGTCAGGCCTCTTTTCATCGTCACGCGCAAGACCACTCGGTTCGAGCACAGCTGCGACATTGGCGGTGGAAAGTGCCCTGCGTATGATGTCGTTCAGGCTAGCGTGTCGGCCAATACGACCAGCGCTTCTCGAGCAAGAGAGACCATGGTGACCGAGCTGGTCAACAGCAGTACCACACTGACAGCGATGGGCCTCACAGCACCTTGCACCCAAGCGTAAGCTGACAGCTAGACGAAATGCGGTTGGATCTAAAAGGCTACCTGTGTTAAAAGAGGGCATGGCATGCAACCAAAGTCCCGATTCCCAAACAGAGACAGCAAGAATACGAGCGCGATCTGCAATACTAGGACACGTATCTAGTAGCGATTTCCATGCTAGTTCGCAGATCGGCCGATCCCACAGTCTCTGGGAAGACAACTTTGAAGTTTGTAGTTGACAATAAGGTTCTTCCATACATCCCAACTACAAAATGTAAGTTTGTAATAGCAAAATAATTATTTTTAAATACCTTCAAATTTATAACTTTCGGATTTATTCCTATATACCTATGTACTATGAGACCTTGCCTCTTGCCAAATTTCATGATTCTAGGTCAACGGGAAGTACCCTATAGGTTTTGATTCCCCTGTGAAATCGCAAAATATACGACATAAAGGAACCCTAAGAGCGCGAGACCAAAAAAAAAACTAACTGAAGTTAAAATATTGAAAGACAAACTTAAGTTTGTAGTTGACAATAAGGTTCTTCGATACATTCCAACTACAAAATGTAAATTTGTAATAGCAAAATAATCATTTTTAAATGATATACCTTCATATTTATAACTTTCGGATTTATTCCTATATATGTGCTATGAGACCTTGCTTTTTGCCAAATTTCATGATTCTAGGTCAACGGGAAGTACCCTATAGGTTTTGGTTCCCCTGTGAAATCGCAAAATATGCGACATAAACGTTCATATCTTTTGATTGCGTTGACTTACAACTTTTATTTTTTTACAGCCAAAAGAAACCGTAGACCCAAGTATTTAGTATGAATTTCAACTTGCTACCTTTACGCGTTCTTGAGAAAAAGGGTCTTGACAGACGGACAGACAGACAGACGGACAACGAAGTGATCCTATAAGGGTTCCGTTTTTTCCTTTTGAGGTACGGAACCCTAATAACGTCTGTGCAAAAAAAACAAAGCATCTCTTCAAGAAAACTATAAACCTAATTGTAAGTCTCATGTCCACCTGGCTCTACCTTGAACTTTGAGCCAGCACCCTACAAATGGCACATTACGGTCCCGACCGGATCGACCGAGTTTCCCCAAAGAACCGCACCATCTGTCGCCTGAAATACAGATAAATCTTTACCAGCTGATTTACATAACCCGAAAGCTTACAAGCCTGTAGAAAGGTAGGTACTTGATCGTATAACATCTTTGTCAAAGCGATTGTTAAGGAAATGATGGTTTGGAACCACACTATACGTTGCCCTGAATAAAAAAACGTTACACTCAAATATCCCTAGGATTTTAAGTGTCGGGAATACTATGGACTACCCGTAAAGACACAGGAAACTACCATCTAGAATTTTTAATTCACCATTCAAAAATCTGCTCGGCCGGGAATCAAATTTCCTGCTCCTAAGGTAGACGCGCCTGACCACTTGACGAGTGGTATGGCTCAATCAGTTTTCTCTTTGGTTAACCCAAAAAAGTTTATGTTATGCCCATTGAGATACAATATATATAAAGTCATAATCGTGCCAAAAAATGTCCGGAACAAAACTCGGCGCTAGAGTTACAAGATAACCGCGATCCGACTACAACGCCCCGCGATACGAGAGCTACGATGACATAGCGGACAACTAACGTTGAACACTATGCAAGCGACATAACGTCTAAATTGGAGTAAATGTGGCATTGTGAAGTATATAATTGATACAATGTATGTACAACGACGCTCGGACGTTTTTTGACTGTTTTCACTGAGATGCTGACTCTATACGAATTGTTTCGCGATGGTTAATGTATGTCGGATGATTGATCTCTGAAATTTGGCTTGGTTCTGAGGCTGTGGTAGAATCTCCTTCCTTCAAAGGTTTACCCACCGAGCTTCAACATGATTATTGAAGCGTGTTTCTCCAAGCTGGCAATAAGCACCATCAACACCGCTAGTGTTGCAGGTGTCTATAGGCAGCGGTTTATGCTTACCATCAGGTGGAACGCACGCTTGTTTACCACTTTTTGACTAAAAAGAGCTTCTCTCGTTTGAATTTTACTGTACATGACCGCCAATTTCAATTTCAAAAATAATTTAGTTATTTAATTTGTTACGGTTGTTATTTAATTTGCTGCCAGCATTCTTGGGACCTTTCTCTCCACTAATGGTCTTTTAGTTTAAGTTTTTAGTTTGTATTTAGTTATTATAAGTTTTAGTTTTTAGTTATTTATTTAAGGTTTCGTTAATTTTCTGTTTTTTAAGTTGTGCATTGTAAATATAACAAAATTTGTTGTTGTTAATTTAGGTTGTTAATATCTATTTAAGTATGTATTTAAAACTATACATGTATGTATATCAGTCTCTGGCAGCCATATCACAAGCTTTGCTTAGTTTGGGGTCAGATGAGCGTGTGTGCAATAATGTCCCGAATATTTATATAATTAAATTCAAAAAATAAATTCCTTATTGAAATGTAGAAATGAAAAAACACTCCACTCCAATAGGTAATTGAACCTATCATAGAAAAAAAATACTTTACTGGACACCACAGATTATTAGGTTTTTTATATATTTTTAAACTCGAAATGGTTTGTTTTGTAATGAATAGCATTGTTTTCACTTTTAGAATAAAACACAACTTATTTCTAAGTGGTAAGGTATGGTAAAATATAATTTGAAAGGTCTTGTTTCAATTTCAATACTCGTGTCCCAAACAGTTTTCGAAGCCACCCTTTACCAAGCCCAATCGCAATTTCATTTTCAGGGTACATCTACCCCACTTAAATTTTTTCCTGTTTTAATAAAAATCTGAAGCAATTTTGTTGCATTCTCAATTTCAATACATTTTGTAATCAATTTACCCAACAAACAAGATTATTACCCCAGAGTTTTTTATTTTGCTAGACAGTTGGTAATAAAAATTGATTACGGTGCGCTTTTTAGAGAAAAATTGTTTGTTTTGCTAATAAAAACAAATTTGAGGCAATATTCTACGAAGTAAGGTGGATGTTAAATTGTGGTTAATGTCTCAGAAAAAATATATTTTTCAATAAATAAAAATGTTTGCATGATTGATTCAGATTTTTATTGTAAAAAATCTTTGCGGGTAAAATATTCATTAATTACAATATGGTCAACTATTTGTTTACCAGTTGAAATAGTTATTGATGATTTAGAATTTTTCAGTATTTAGAGTTACCTAAGTATTTGATTTATCAGCCTATCATGTTCCCACCGCTGGAACACAAGCCAACTTCTCTCTGAGAGGGAAGATGGGCTTTGATCCAATATGCTGGCCCAGTGTATGTTGGTAAATATCATATCTCTATGATCTCTTGAGTATTTGACTGTTTTCACTTAGAGATTGTTACTCAATAGGAATTATTATCTCTATGCTTATAAAATAAAAACAAGTTCTTATAATAAAAGCGCCTAACTCGTATTTCCGAGCCACATCTTATCCCTAATAACAAGGGCTTTTATCAACCTGTCGGACAAAACAAGCTTCCCTGCGAATAAAATTTATTGAAATCATCCATAATCCCGATGTGGCAAGAAAATGCTAACAAAAATAAAAATTGTCAGTGAATTACTTGTAAAATATTTGAGACACAAGGGAAAAATTATGTGAAATTGAGAATCATCATGAGCCAGTAAACGTCCACTGCCGAGAGAGGGGTGTTGCCATAACCCCTACGCTTGGCAGGCAGCCTGGTGATCGCAGTACGTTCACCGTGTGCTAATAGGACGCTGCTTCCCATCCTCTGGTGGTTCTGCTCGCGGTTTAGGACATACCCCGGGTGGGAAATTGAGAATAATGGTGGGGAGAAACGAGGTGATGAATCTGATACTTTCTAGTTTGTTTTTTCTGTTCAGCTTATTCTTTGCTTTCTCGATATTTCTAAGTCATTCCGCATGCCTCATTTCCGTACAGCCCAAAAAAAGACGACATAGGTGCCCCTATACTCCAACTCTCTATACTCTAGGGAGTCACATCATGTTCATGACCCACATCGCCAAAGTAAACAGAATACACAATTGCAAAAAAGTTATTATAGTAAACTTTACAGTCATTTTTATAGTACCGTATTTTTGCTTTGAAAAGTACGGCACAGTAAAAAATAATTAACACTGAATGTGTCTGCTCTTTTATTATCCAGTTAGCTTAAAATTACTGCTGATCCTATATACAAATATGACAGCGCTCCAGCTTTGCAAGAGGGTTTTGAATAGAGGGCAGCATGCACCGTTCTTTGTGATCTTTTATTCGAAAATAGCTTTGAAACTATAGGGTTAGGTAAAAAAAAGTCGCCAATATTCCATCCAATTTCATGCATTTATTTCTCGCCAACTAAAGCTACATTTTGTTGCGTGTGAATTTAATTTTTCTATGTAACAGTTGTTTCAATGAATTTTTTTCACGGTTCAAGTTTGGTCCCTTTATTTATAACTAGTTACATCCTGCGGTTTTATCTGCGTAGACGCAAAATATATCGCGTAATTCAGTCATCAGCATTTTAGTCGTAGGACGTCTACTGCTGAACAAAGGCCTCCCCCATCGATCTCCAAAATGGCCGGTTAGCAGCTGCCTGCATCCAGCGTTTCCCTGCGGTCTCTTTTAGGTCGTCTGTCCATCTTGTGGGTGGACGTCCTACGCTGCGCTTATCGGTCCGTGGTCTTC
The DNA here is from genome assembly GCA_914767915.1 of Agriopis aurantiaria. NCBI lineage: Eukaryota > Metazoa > Arthropoda > Insecta > Lepidoptera > Geometridae > Agriopis > Agriopis aurantiaria. Next base: position 11,133,098 of record OU611998.1, on the reverse strand, counting down.
ATTCGAGAACCTTTCGGTCCCATCGGCCATCTGTTCTGCGTGCTATGTGCCCTGCCCACTGCCACTTCAACTTGATAATCCGGTGGGCTATGTCGGTAACTTTCGTTCGTCTACGGGTCTTCTCATTTCCTATTCGTAATTCAGTATATTACGGGAATTACTCAAAGCGAAAACTAAGCAAAGTGAGATGACGCTGCGCTCTATAGTTTACAATATTATTATGACGATGAATACAAGAACTTCCTCTCGGCCTAGTACCACCGTTTCGTGGAACCCTGTATCATAATACATTTTGTAAAATTGAGGACGTTTTGCATGTTTTTTACCTGCGGAAGTGATGTTGTTTACGGAAGCACGGTCTAAAATTAACTTGCCAAATTTTCAATTTTGAACATTCTGTAAATAATAATTTTGCATATTTTAACCGTCCCCAAAATAAATTAAACCAATCCAGTAATCCGTAAATGAATTAAAAACAAAGTTCCACCAAATCGGTAAACACGACCTTTTATGGGACTAAAGTTCATCAATGGGTTTTAATAAATTGGGCGCTTTAAATGCTGAAGGTTTTTTATCTCGTCCATATTAAAATTATGTATGGTTATAATGAAGAGTTATGCATCTATCTTGGTGGTATTTCTCCAAGTTGCCACTAAAAGAACCCATTACTAAAATGATACTACAATAAAACACTGTTTTAAACTATCACGGTTGTTCAATAACGGTATGATATGTTAGATTGCCTTTAAAATAAAAATCCGCGTTCAAAATACTTTACGATACAGTGAGTACTTTTGCCGGGACTTAGGTTGCGTTTCCACCACAAATGTGCAAGGAAGATGAGCGGTGCGCGAGGAAAAAATCGCCCAAAGAGGAAAAAGGCCTTCAAGCTCACTATCAGTTGGCAGCGCACCCAGCACGCTGGCGGCATTAAGTACCACGCTGAATAGCAATGCTTATGCGTTGAGCCAGAAACAAGCCAGCATTTTAGTCACGCTCTGAAAGATTTTTGAAAATGAGGTGAGCTCCCGGTCCCCAAGGGCCCAATGTCTCTACCCCGAACGCCTCAAATATGTAACCACTGCCTAGGTTAGCATATTTGCGACGCTTGTGCTGCTCTGCCGAATTGGCAGCTGCACCAGCCCTACCTTGTGTCTCAGGAAGATGTGACGGCGCCAAAGTACTTGTTTACAGTATATTAGGATTATATTTATTTACAGTTGACTCCTGATTCTGTAGTAATTTAGTTGAACAGTATCGAAACGGCTTTATACAAAAAAATCTACCTTTTATTTCAGTTTTTAGTAATAGGTAGGTTCACCTTTTAATCCTTCAAATTTTTTTCCCTTAACTTCTATGGGTAAACATTTCTCAATGTAAATTATCATTTAGTTATCAAAACCTCTTTGTGCTTCCCTTGTAATAAAGCAAAAATCCTTTGAATATTTTGCTTCATTCTACACGTAATGTTGAATAACGGGAAACAGGCTATATTTTCATTCTTTGCCCGTAGTCCTTCTGGGTAAATTTTTACCGGTCTTTTTAGGGTACCGCAGACTACAAGGAACACTTTTTTTTTTTTTTTTTTTTTCATTTATTTATTATTTAAAAAAGAAAAGTATACAAATAGGATATAACAGCATTTAAAAACCACTAAGGTTTATTAGTAATGCCATAATTATGGAGTTTTAGTCTACGCCGATTTACTATATAATAATGTTTTAATATCTAAGTAAGTACACAACTGGCAGCGAGCGAGGCAATTACATCAGATTGTTAAAAAGTAGGATTTTAATTTAGTTTTAATATTATATGGAGTAATGTTTTTACATAAATCTGAAGGTAGATTATTAATTAAACGAGGAACTAAATACGAAGCGGTCCGTTCCCCGTAGGTATTGTTTGTACGTTGAGTCGTGCAAAGCCGGTTTCGAGCGACGGCCCGCGTGTATACAGTATGTTGGTATTTTTTTCTAAAAGTCTCATTAAAAAAGTGTTCTTTAAGTAGCATCATTTGGAATTGCGCATAAACAGGTAAAATTTTACAGTGCTTAAAAAGTAAGTTATCGTCGTTTTCGAATTGTTGTTTAATTTTGGCACTTACAATATTTTTTAAAATTTTTAGTTGGAGCCTATAGATTTGATTTAGATATGACTTATATGTACGGCCATAGCTCTCAAGTCCATATTGTATATAGGATTCAGCCAGTGAATTATACAACATCAACTTGACTTTATAGGGTATACGATTTTTAAGGATTATAATATTAGCTAAAAAATGTCTCAATTTATTACAAACACGTTCAATATGATTGCTCCAGTTAAATTTACTATCAATTATTAAACCAAGGTAAGTTTGAGAGTCTACTATTTCTATATGTGAGCAGCTACATGTCATATTATTATTCAAAGCATGCAGACAACTTATAAGTTTGTTATGAGCGCGGACATGCGCGGAAACACAGAAAATTACAAGGCATTACATTATTAGGCCATTCTTCAAGTAAGAACTAAGAAGGCAAAACTATGAACCCTAATCTAAGTAGGCAGCTTGTAGAACGCGCCATCGTCACCCATTTACTCACCCTTGAAGAAAGCACTGTTTAAGTTTAAATTAGCTCACTTAAATGAAACCGCCATCAAGGCGTTAAACTAAGTAACCTACTAAGTGAGGTCCTTAGTGTTGCCGAACGACGACCGCAAAGCTTTAAGTTGTTACATTTAATTAATTACGGACAACAAGCTCCAACTTAATACTTAGAAGCTCAACTTAATACCATTTATTGGTCACAGGTGGCACTGTTTGTGATGTTTATCTGAATAAACAATAACTGAATTCATTGATAGTAAGTACATGAAATACTCAGGTACGAATAGTTAAAAATATTACTTCATTACACAATAGAAATAGGTACCTACCTTACTTACTGATTTTTTCGTTAAGAACGCGCGGATGGATTACCTACGCAGTTTCTCGCTCGTATAGTGTACTTCTTTTTAGGATTCTGTTGTACTACAAGGTACCCTTATCTACCCGATTAGCGTCTGTCCATACTAATCCTTAAGAACCTTTTAACTTCTATAGTTTTTAAGGTAAGTGCATGAAACTTTGCATACATACAGTGTTACTATTAGTAGATAATTTATAGATCTCAATTTTAAAATTATGAAACATAATTTTATAGTTTAGTTTATACATCACTTATTTACCAAGTGTAGATATCCTTTCCAAAATATGGTCAGCCAAAGTGGCAAAAAATAACTCGCAACGACTGTTAAATTATGCTCAGTAATATATTCCATATTTATATCCTTTGGATGCGGAACCCTAAAATGATAGTTGATAAATTAAGGTATTATTGGAACAAAAGTTGTTAAGTATAACGTAGAGAAGCTGCTTTGCTTCTTAATACATTAAAATTTAAAAATAACCCTGAGTAATTGAGGCAGGTGCCAAAAAAGGCTGGTTCGATAGTTGTGAATAGTTTTTTGTCTCTATAAATAAAATGTGTAGGCATCATAGATAAAGTTAAATGAGATAAAGTAAGTATTCTTCGAAAACCGTTGGCAAAGTTTCAAAGCATACTTCTACCGAAATGTGACTGCTAGGTACTCCATTTGAAGTAATGTACGCCGTATTTTAAACTATTACTCTTGTCTGAACCATAACATAAACTGAGGCCAAAATAAAGCCGAAACGAAGCCAAAGTCTCAACCTCGAAATGTTTTAGTTAAGAATATTTGAAAAGAAAGAAGAAACAATAGATAGTGGATAGCCCCGTTGGTCCAGTTGATAGTGACCCTGCCTTCTGCGCTTCGGGGCGTGGGTTCGAATCCCACCTAGGCCAAAAATTCATGTGATGAACATTTGCGTTTGTTCTATATCTGGGTGTTATTATCTATTTGAGTATCTATTTAAAAATACATATGTTCGTATAATTATCAGTCTCGGGCAGCCTTATTACAAGCTTTGCATAGTTTGGGGTCAGATGACCGTGTGTGCAAAAATGTCCCGAATATGTCCCGAATGCAATTTTTCTATCTACTTATCATCAACATAATCAGCCTATCTTAGTCCACTTCTGGACATTGGCCTTTACCAAGGCAAGGCTGAGTTGTTCACTTTCAGCCACTGTCAGCTGCCTGACGTATATCATCACTCCATCGAGTCTCAGGGCGTCCTATACTACGTATGCTGATTTGTGGTTTCCACACTAGCACTCGTCTACCCTAACGGTTATCGGTTCTGCGATAGATATGATCGGCCCACTGCTACTCCAGCTATGTCGGTGACTTTGGTTCCTGGCGAATGACTTCGTTCCGGATACAATTCTTTAGAGAAACTATCACCTACAATGGATTATGTAAAATAGGTGTTAGAAACTTTAAAAAAAATTGAAATAGTTGATCTAGTGGCTGACCCCAATGTCACTGGTGAGACAAAATCATATAGACTACGCTGATTCGGTCAAGTAATAGGCTTGCTTTTGACCGCCATCTCACCTGCTGTTAACCCATGATGCGATGTACACTACACGTGGAAGGAATGGGAGAATTAAAAGCAGTTAAACCAGCGTATCTGAGACAATCAAAGGGCCGACAACCATGTGGACGCCCCGGATAGCACTGGAAAAGTCTGCCTAGAGAAGAACCTGCGCGAACACGGAACAATAAGGAAAAGCTCATAGAAAATTTCAGCTCAATCGATTGAGAATAACTGGTCTAAAATTCAGTTGCAAGTTTTGTCCCACACCTACGAACAGAACATACATGCTAACATGTTGAATAAAAAGCTTGTAAAAAAGAAAAAGTCTTCGATATGAATTTCACATGGTGTCATAATGAAATTTCTTAGCGCAGGTTTGAAAATATTTTTAGTGCCACCATATTTTTTATATTTTTTTTATATATTTTCTTTTCTAGAATTTGTAGCCTATTTATCTTTTAATTATAGTATGTTTCCATTCTTAAGAAATTCTTGAGTGCGTGTAAAAGCTCTGCAAACCGGCCAACTCTCGATGACAACATGACATTTATAGGTGACCTGTCTACAATCGCTATTCTTTTTTTACAAATAAAACTGTGAACTTTGCATGACAGTACTTTAACTGTAGAGTATGGTCAAAGGTCAATAAACTACCCGAGTAGGTACCAGGGTGACTTTACAATATAGCCATTACTATTTGGAATGCGTGCTAGAATTGCGTGACTATAATCTATTTAATTCGGCCCTTTGTTCTTGGGCCTGGTTTTAAGACTACAAAATAAACAACGAAAAAATTCTGCCCGACTCACATGATATACAGAGAGGTAAAAAAACCTTTTTGCGATATTAGAGTGAACTTGTCGCAAGTGCTAAAAACGCAGAAGTCTAATTAACGCGTCCTGCGTTTTTATCAAATATTTTTTTATTTTCTCTGCCAATTTACTTAAGAGGACTATAATGTTACGATAGACACCAAGACATGATTTTGTTACTTTTTGGAAATTCACACTGATTGATTTTATATCTTCAATAATGTGAAAATGTGCGAGCGAGAGAGCTGCAGACGGGAACAGTCCCCTTAACATCAAATTTTGCTATAATTATCAGAGTAGTTTCGACGCAAGTGTCAAAAACGCAAAACTCTAATGAACGCGTCCTGTCAGATACGCTTATCACAAAATGTTGCTATATCTGAGTAGTTTCGACGTCAGTGCCAAAAAGCAACTCTCATAAAAGCACCCTTGTCAGATACGCTAAACACCAAATTTTGCAACTTCTGAGTAGTTTCGATTCGACACAAGTGCCAAAGACGCAAAAGTCTAATAAAAGGAATCTTCTCCTTTTTAGGGTTCCGTACCCAAAAGGTTAAAACGGGACCCTATTACTAAGTTTAGCCTATATTTTCTCCCTACCCCTGGGCGAAGGTCTTCCCCATCTGACAGACAGCGTGATCACTCATCAGATTTGATCAGTCTATCTGAAATGCATCGAGGTCATCGCGCCAGTGTTTTCTCGGTCTGCTTTAACTCTATCGTCCGTTTTCAAGCACCTGCGAGATCTTGCCCATCTATCAGGGTGAAATGATCAAAAATGTGTGATTTGGTCTTTTGCGTTTTTTGCACCTAACAGTTACAATTTTTGTTTGAATTACGGAAAACTAATATATCGTAATAAATATTTGTAATTTGTATACTCGTGCAGTATTATTTGTAATTCCCGGTAATTCATATTATTCCTTCGTAATATTTCTATAAATTAAGTTAATTCTGACTTGATTTACTACCAACCTAAGCCAACATACTTTTGGCAACATACCTCTATGCAATACTTGGAATTTTAGCAAGGGCAATTTGACCAATCCGCAAAATATTCTAAAGAAATATTTAAATTGACTCACTTTTCAAAAGAACTTTACGGTTGATCTGATAAGACCGTATTGGAGTCCATGAATAACAAAATTCACCCTTGAACTGTGGGTAGTGATAAAGTGGTATGAGGGCAAGTTTAAGCCGGTCACTTCACTTTTCGGCTTCTTACTTTATTTAAGCCATTATGTTCTTTGTGTTCTTGTCATATGATTTATTACATTTCTATGATTATGACTGTCGAAATGGTTATTAAAAATCCGGCAAAGATTTTAAATTTTCCGGCCTAAATGCTTTTTTGTTGCAACCTTAATAGTTCAAGGAAGTTCTTGGAAATACAAAAGCCTAGGATATAAGATCGCATTTCGGTTATTTTTCCTAATAGGTTTGGTATTCCGAACCGTCTACTCAGGTCTTAGGAAGTACTTATTTAAATTCTCCAATGAAAACTTATCACTGGAGAGTACTTACCCTTGGCGATATTATAACTGCGAAAGTGTATATTTATATGTTTGTTTATTTATTCATCTTTCACGCAGCAACAAATCAATACAACGATTTAACCAAAGATATAGTTAAAAGGCTGGAGAGTGACATAAGATATTTTATCCCGGAAAAAATATAGTGAAGGAAAAATTACAATCTAATCCATCAATGGATTTGTTCAGTGGATTTAATTATAACAGGGCTTTCTTAATGATTCTCTACGCACTACGCAGGTAAAACGTAGGGCGTAGCTAGGACCTATTAGAGAAAATTCGAACATACTTCAGTAATTTAATACACTTTTCCCCAAATCTGTAGTTTTTAGTCCGGCCAGATATAAAAATGCCTCAGCAACACAAATAAGCCCTATAGTTTATCGTCTATGGTTTGACTGTAATAGGCGGTCAGAATAGCCAAAACTCAAGGCTAGATCGGCTTGATTCGGTACGAAACGATGTAAATGGCAATGTGACAGCGAAATTGGGACTGAATAATGTGAAGGATAAAGAAACTTTGATTATAATATAGATTTGATGCATGAGACAAGGAGACTTGGGGTAACTTACCATCTGAACAGACTAGATGTGGGTCACCTCAATGTGAGTCTAATGTGAGTCACCTTATAATATGGTCAAGTGACCATCGACTGTTTAAAAAGATATGTAAATAATAGACGTGCGTTTGACCACCATCTCGCCTGATGTTATGCGATGAAGCGGTCTACTTTGGAGCACGCTTGCCTAGAAGAAACCGATTCACTCGAGATTTGAAGACACCCAGATTGTAACCATCGGGCAACATCCATTCAGGCTGCGCATTCCACAGACTAGCAGTTCGCACAATAAATGTGGAATCAAAGCACTTCGTACGGGTTTTCTGAATATGAACAATAAAGCGGTGATGATTTTTTGTGTATTAATTTTGAGTCTTCTAGATTAGAACATACAATGGGACTGCCATGTAGAATAATATACGGCCCCAATTTTTTTAAAAATGAAATTGCATTTAAATTCTAGAAATCATAGAGATTATACTATCCTAATACACATTAATTATTTTTTCTATTCAGTTACCTAAAAATTATTTTGCATCACTATTCCTCAAACTCGGTGACAAAAAGAACTGGCATGCACTACGGCTTCGTCGTTTGACCGACGAGGGCTTTTGAGTGAGACGATTAAAAATAGTTCCAGATGGCTCAATAGATGGCAATATAACCGCTACTATCTAACAATATTTAAATGTTAAATACAACAATAATTGACAAATGATAACAAATAAACAAAAATACAACAACTAACACAACACAATCAAAACAACAATACAACAAAATTTACGCTAAAAAAAGCATAGAAAAAGTGATGAATATTTTCATTCGGCTATTTACAATACTGTCAAAACTAAACAAAAAAAAAACAAAATTGCACCGAGTATAGTAACAGTATCAAACACGTTTATCGTTTTTAACATTCATGGCATTTTAAATAATCACGTTTCGCTTCATGTCTAGAATTTCGAAGTTTCGAGGACAAACCTCGAGGGTTTTACGCTCCAAGGTCTGCTAGACCGTAAAGGGTAATTTATGTAACTGGCAACATAATCTGTAATCACAGCTTGGAGTAACGGGTGTTTATTAGCAATGATTGAAGGGTTGAAACTGCAGGGTTCGAAACTAAGTGCTTGGAATCAAAATGTACAACCGAGTCCGAAAAAATAAAAGTTCTGACCTTAGAATAACTACACAAAGAAACCAAGTACATTCGCAAAATTTAAGCCATTCAAATGGTGTCATATATGGCTCGAAAAAAAACATAAAATTTTTACTATGACAATTTGCGCGGTGAAATCGTACCACAACAAATCAGAAAAGCAGCATAAGAGTTATGGTGTGACATTCCACAGGTAATGCATTAATTTTCTTGCTTAAATCATTTAAAATACCAATCGAAACGTAAGCTACAAAGCGAATTTGTAGCTTACGTTTTGAGAAGGCGTTGTTTGGAAACCTACCTTCTCTGAGTAGTTATTCTAAGGTTCTGACGAATTCAGAACCTTTCTTTTTTCGGACCCATTTTTTTATCGTGTATAAGTCACGTTGTTTAGTGAATAAGTATCTTTTGAGTCTGCGTGCTTCATCTTTGACCAACAGCTCACCAAAAGGCGAGATGGTGGTCAAAGGCAGACTTACTCGCGATAAAAATAAAAATAAAATAAGCCTGCTTTTGTCCACCAACGTCTGAAATAAAGATGCCTATTATATCTGATCTTGCAAAGACCTAGATTATATTTCTCCGGAACCAAGGTATTTATATTTATTTGTTTGTGGGTAAATCAACAGTTTTTTACACTAAAAATATACAATGGAAAATCAGCAGGTGACGCCAGATTAAAAATATCCACAAGCGCACAAACATGTACCTACATTGAAGTAAAAAAAAAAAAAAAAAAACATTATGTGGGTTACTCCAGCCCCAAGTAGCGTTGTATGGTTATGTAAGTAACTAATTTAACTTCAGCTACACGGTCAAATACCAATCAAAAAATGTACTCGTATATTATGCAAAGTTTAGAATTTGTTTATGAATTTAAACTTGACCGTCAACAACAAACGTCACTTATTTACTATTACGTATGTCATAGAATGCTTTGCCGCAAAAAATTTGTGGTTGACCCTTTCTATAGATTTTTTCATAGCCCATTTTAAATAAAATAAGTTATTGGCAAACAATATAGCTTTAGAAAGCGTTGGTGGCAGAGCAGTAACATGTTCGTTTTACAATCTAACGGCACCCGGTTCGATCCTCGGCCCTGCACCAATGACTTATTATTATTAAGTATGTGCAGTTTCGGTGCCAGCGCTCAAAAAACGATGTTGGAAAACATCGTGAAGAAACCAATATGTCCAAGAGCCTCAATATGCACTAGGCCAGCATGGTGGATAAGGGCTCTCTTTCTCTCTGAGAGAAGGCCTGTCTCCTAGCAGTGGGAACATGATAAGCTATTAATGATGAAACAATCGATGGTGACGTTACGGTAAGTGGTCGCCGTCGCTTATGGACATCACTATACCCGGGGCATTGTCAGCGCGTTGCCTACTTTTATTTAAGGACTCTGTTTACCCTTCCTTTAAAATAGCACAAATTGTACTTCAAAAGAATAACCGAAGGTGCTAGACCGTTCCAAAACCCACAAGTAGAACCAATCCAGCGCCAGCTTTGGGGTAGATCGAGAGAGGAGCCGTTCTAGTCGTCAGATAGTAAGGGGTGCCAAAATGCCAAAAGCGAAAAAAACCATGAATAATACAATTTTGGTGGTACCTCGTGCCTCGGGACGGGGCGTGGCGATGCGGCACACTTGTGTTATTTGTAAACAGCATAAAATTTTGATGTGGAAATAGATCGTATCCTGGATCATGGAATACTTTTTTTTATCCTGGAATCGATTCCTGTACGTTAGTTAACGCAGCGAAAGACCAGTGCTGACCTAATCGATTAAATCGAACGATGTGAGATGTTAAAGTGTTTAAAGTTCAGAACAGAAAAGGAAGGTTACTACGACCCCGTATTAAAAAAGGACTTTATCAACTTTTGTTTTACTGATACCTGCCCTTAGACCAAATTCTTTCAAGCCAGCACCAATACCGCGCGATCACGTGACTCAAGCCCATAAAACGTTATATTGAAACAGCGCCCTTTTCAGACCATAGACTGGGTGTAAACGTATGCAAATGCTAGCTATATCGATTTTCGGTATAGATTTTGATGCGCATTCTGCTTTTTATATGACTTTGATAGCTTAGCGTGTTTTTGTACATCTATAAATTTTTACAAGTTTTTATTTAACTTGCCCTGTTAGTATGTACATATGTGGCACGATTTCAGCCATAGGACGTTCACTGCTGGACATAGGCCTCCCCATCAACCTTTGGAAGCGGCCTGCATTGAGCGTTTTCCTGCAGTCTCTTTTAGGTCGTCTGTCCATCTTGTGGGTGGACGTCCTACGCTGCGCTTACCGATCCGTGGTCTCCATTCGAGAACCTTTCGGCCCCATCGGCCATCTGTTCTGCGTGCTATGTGCTCTGCCCACTGCCACTTCACTTGCTAATATCTATCTGTATACTTTTAAACAATTGACAAAATGATTTTCTTAAAATTTTGCAAGGCTTCGTGCAGACAGGCAATACTTGTAGAAACCTTTCATAAAAGTAAAATGAGGTAGTTACAGCTAATTCATTTTCATTTATTAGTCCCTAATAGACAGTTAAAGATGAGTCAGTTACAATACAATCTTGTCTCGTGCGCGTTACGTTAGAGGGCCTCATTAATGGCAGCCCTAAGACCCTCGAGAGTGTTGTGGGTCCATAATCATCTTAGGCAGACATCTTTGAGTAATAATATGGAACTACCCTCATATTTAGCGGATTTGTTACAGTCGTGATTTCTCTCCCACGCTGATTTAGTTAGGTTAGCTACATTAATTGTTGTACTAAGTATTAGGAACTTGTGTATCCTTTTAAGCAGATCGTATTGTTAATAGAAAGTCTTTTTAGGGTTACAAACATAAAAAAAAACGGAGCCCTTATAGGATCATTTTGTTGTCCATCTGTCCATCTGTCCGTCTGTCCGTTTGTCCGTCTGCCAAGACCTTTTTTCTCAGGAACGAGTAAAGAAATCAAGTTAAAATGTATATCAAATACACAAATCTACAGCATCTTTCAGCTGTGAAAAAACTTAACATGTCAATTTACGCGATCAAAAGATATGACCGTTTATGTCGGATATTTTCGCATATTTTGCGATTTCACAGGGGTACTTCCCGTTGACCTAGAATCATGAAATTCAGTAAGATGCAAGGTCTCATAGCACATATAAATGTAAAAAATCCGAAAGTAATAAATATGAAGTTATATCATTTAAAAATACACAATACCGAAGAAAAGACCGAAAGACCGAAAAGACACTATACCGAAGATATCCCGGACATCAGCCTGTACGAGATTAGGATGGCCCTGAAACAGCTCAAGAACAACAAGGCGCCGGGGGACGATGGAATCACATCAGAGCTTCTGAAAGCGGGTGGAACACCGGTACTCAGAGTCCTTCAGAAGCTCTTTAATTCTGTCTTACTCGAAGGTATAACGCCAGAAGCATGGAACAGAGGCGTGGTGGTGCTGTTCTTTAAGAAAGGTGACAAAACCTTGCTGAAGAATTACAGACCCATCTCGCTTCTGAGCCATGTTTATAAGCTGTTTTCGAGGGTCATCACGAATCGTCTCGATCGCAGGTTCGATGACTTCCAGCCTATCGAACAAGCCGGTTTCCGAAAAGGCTATAGTACCATAGACCACATCCACACGCTACGCCAAGTTATACAGAAGACCGAAGAATATAACTTGCCACTATGTTTGGCGTTTGTGGACTATGAGAAAGCCTTTGATTCGGTCGAGACATGGGCGGTGCTCGAGTCTCTCCAGCGATGCCGCATTGACTATCGGTATGTCGAAGTGTTGAAGTGTTTGTACAATAACGCCACCATGTCGGTTCGAGTACAGGAGCAGAGTTCGAAGGCAATTCCATTGCGAAGAGGCGTGAGACAGGGAGACGTTATCTCTCCGAAACTGTTCACTGCCACAATGGAAGATGCCTTCAAGCTCCTGGAATGGCAAGGACTCGGCATCAACATCAACGGCGAGTACATCACTCACCTTCGGTTTGCCGACGATATTGTGGTCATGGCAGAGTCGATGGAAGATCTCAGCATGATGCTCGAAGGCCTCAATCGAGTCTCCCAACAGGTGGGCCTTAAAATGAACATGGACAAGACAAAGGTCATGTCAAATATCCATGTTGTGCCCACCCCAGTATCAGTTGGGCACTCAGTTCTTGAAGCTGTTGACGCGTACGTCTACCTAGGACAAACAGTCCAACTAGGTAGGTCCAACTTCAAGAAAGAGGTCAATCGGCGAATCCAACTCGGCTGGGCAGCGTTCGGTAAACTACGCAACGTCTTCTCGTCCAAAATACCTCAGTGCCTTAAGACGAAAGTCTTCGACCAGTGTGTGTTACCAGTGATGACATACGGCACTGAAACGTGGTCTCTCACTATGGGCCTCATAAGCAAGCTCAAAGTCGCACAACGAGCTATGGAGAGGGCTATGCTCGGGGTTTCTCTACGAGATCGAATCCGAAATGAGGAGATCCGTAGACGAACGAAAGTCACCGACATAGCCCACCGGATTAGTAAGTTGAAATGGCAGTGGGCAGGGCACATATCACGCAGAACAGATGGCCGATGGGGCCGAAAGGTTCTGGAATGGAGACCACGGACTGGTAAGCGCAGCGTAGGACGTCCACCCACAAGATGGACAGACGACCTAAAAGAGACCGCAGGGAAACGCTGGATGCAGGCCGCTTCCAACCGGCCCTTTTGGAGATCGATGGGGGAGGCCTATGTCCAGCAGTGGACGTCCTACGGCTGAAATGATGATGATGATGATGATCATTTAAAAATAGTTGTTTTGCTATTACAAACTTACATTTTGTAGCTGGAATGTATGGAAGAACTCTATGTCAACTACAAAGTTAAGTTTGTCTTTCAATATTTCATCTTTTTTGTTCAGAGAGATTTGTTTTGTTCTTTTTTGGACTCGTGCTCTGAGGGTTCCATCCGACGGAAACCTCAAAGCGCGAGTCCTACTCGTACTTGTCCGGTTTTTGAACGTAATGGTTAGGTGTGCACTTACTTTATTAAATCAAGTCTAGTAGCATGTGTGATGACATATGGTACTGAGACGTGGTCCTTAACTGTTGGCCTTTTGGAAAAACTCAGAGTCACACAGCGGGCAATGGAGAGAGCTATGCTCGGAGTTTCTTTGCGCGATAGAATCCGAAACGTGGATATTCGCCAAAGAACCAAAGTCACCGACATAGCTGTTAAAATTTGCAAGTTGAAGTGGCAATGGGCAGGCCACATCGCTCGGAGAACCGATAACCGATGGGGAAGAAAGGTTCTTGAGTGGAGACCACGAACCGGAAGACGCAGCGTAGGTAGGCCTCCCACTAGATGGACCGACGACATAGTAAGAGTCGCGGGCATCCAGTGGATGCAAAAGGCAGGCTGTCGTTCAGTGTGGAGGTTAAAGAGGGAGGCCTATGTTCAGCAGTGGACGTCTTCTGGCTGATGATGATGATGATGGTGATGAGTAGCATGTGTGCTTTACAATCTGCAGCACTTGGTTCAATCTTCGACCCTGCCTGCACCAATGAATTATTTAGTACTTAAAATAAATTATGTGCAGTTTCGATGCCATCGCTCAACAACGATGAAGGAGAACATCGTGAGAAAACCAATGTCCAAAACCCTCAAAAACATAATATAACATTCACTAACATGCACTGGGCCAGCATGGTGGATTAGGGCTCCTCCTCTTTCTCTATCTCTCTTTCTCTGAGAGAAGGCTTGTGTCCCAGAAGGCTTGTGTGGGAACATGATAGGCTGATGATGATGATGATGGTGATGACGATGATAACGATGAAACAAAATAACCTATGATGGCGGGTAGACCGAATTATCCATAAGGTTATGTTGTACCAAGAAACTCTTTTATGACGCGGAGCGTTGCGCGGCGGCGGTAGTGTAGTTAATTAAAACGTATGGCCCACGCTATTCCGTGAACCCTCTTGTACGATTTTTGTGTCGAAGTGTTCACGCATTTGACCTTTCATTATGTTTATGTATCACATATACCTGATCTAAGATGGCGTTTCCCGGATTGATGCCCGCGGACGGCAGTACTCACGCGACTCTTTGTTTAGGATTGCGCTTGGCTGCCAACTCGTGATTGCGATCTACGATAGAGCACACTTGCCTAAAAGAAACCGAGTCACTCTCGATTTGAAGACACCCAGATTGTGACTATCGGGGAACACCCATTCAGGCAGCGAATTCTACAGACTAGCAGGTCAGCGTGACGCACCACTTCTCCATAAAGATACAATCCAATGATTCAATGACTTTATTGGGCAATTATTTTCTTGGAAGTTCATTGGTTGAGAATTAAACTTGCTCCCATAGTTTGTCGTACAACTGCGTCAATCACTGAATTATCAATACCTCAAAATTCTTCTTGTTGTAAAAAGTCCCAAAAATTAATAGAAATCAATATTAAAGTCGCAATGACCCATATAGGGGAAGATGAGGCGAAACAGTACAAAACAATGCAATGACTCCGCTTCGCTCACCGTCACGCGATCACTCGCGTCGCAAGCTTACTGCCAACTATTTGTTGTATTAAGAATTGGATAGAAGTGACTTTGGACCTTAAAAGGAAGAATAAATCTCTTTTTAACCGACTTCAAAAAAGGAGGAAGGTTCTGAATACAATCAGTTTTTTATTTAAGTTCAAAATCTGCGGGCGGCTTTCTAGCTGCGTGTATCACATACCTAGGTAAGGCATTCCAGAAGGAGGTAAAATTATTTTATTTTATGAGAGACGGCGTTTGGCCATAGCTCACATGATGGACGTTAAGTTACAGATAAGTAAATGTTAATAAAACAAATGGGATGGTGAAATGCCTCAACTTGTTCCGAGCATTATTTTTTTACTGGGCTATATAGTGTCTTTGTTAACTAAACAAAATACAAGCTACAACACTAAATAGTTAGACTGCCCATAGACCGTTGAAAGCCTAGTAATGCTCAAGCCCACTATCCAGCATGTTGGTAGCATTACCAACGCTGGATGGCAATGTTTAATGCATTGAGCCTGAAATACGCCAGTATTATTGTCACGCATCGCATTAACCAGGCGCTCTGAAAGATTTTCGAAAATGAGGCGAGCTCCCGGTCCCAAGGATCCAATATTTCAACCTCAAACAGCTCAAATATGTAACCATTGCCGTTGTGCTTTTTGTGTCTCAGGAAGATATCACGGCGCCAAAGTATCGATACAAGTCACGTCCCATACAAAGTGACGCCCCAATTTCCAGGGAACAAATGTCATACCATCAGACCTCTTTCCATTGTCATCCGCAAAACCACTTGTTTCAAGCACAGCTGCGCTGCGACCTTGGCAGTGGAAAAGGCTCTGAGTATGATGTCGTTCAGGCTGGCTTGTCGGTGAATTCAACCAGTGCTTCTCGAGTAAGAGAGACCATGGTGACCGAGATGGTCAACTGCAGATCTATTTTGACAGCATCGGGCCTCACAGCACTTGCATTTAAGAAAGAAAAAAAGCATAAAGCATTTATTCGCTCAGACAGACAGATAGACAGACAGACGGGTGATCAGAACGAACTTAAAAAGCTTCCATCTAATTATTACGGAACCCTAAAAAAGGAACTTGGGAATGGGAATGTAATATAGTGACGCCAAAGGAACAAAACAAAAGGGATTCATGATAAAAAATTATTTTTTTAATTTTTATGACCGTGGATTCGATGTCCTTTAGTCGTAATTTTAAACAGTTTACATAGTCTTATTAGCGTCAAACAAGTCATAGTCACAGCCAGAGTCAAGCTAAGTAAGTCACGGTTAAGTCAAACTCATGCCCCTGTAAAGTGGTGGAGACTTTACAAGAGGCTCCTATGGAGCTTTGGAAACAACACGAAAAGACACGTTTCACCTCGTTATATCACTTGGCCACACTCGAGCATTTAATGAATAATAATTCACCATTTAGTACACATTAACACTCGAAATTACACAAATTTAGGAAAATAATCCAACGAGCCGACATGTTTTTTTCCACGTCCAAAAAACCCTATTCATGATAATCTATTTTGATGTGACTCTTTCCAACAAAAGTTTACCCACTTATCCAAGAAGATAAAAAAGTACTGCATTATAAACAAACTTTTAATTCGGACATTTTTATCTCTGGCAATAAAGCGTTATTCGTTTAAATACAGCACGGGGAGGCATAAAATGTTGTCAGTATTCCACGTATCCAACTGATAAAATTACTTAATTAAGCTAATCCCGCTGGGTTTGTGCGGGATTTTAAATTAAACAATATTCGATGAGAGACACTCAATTCCCTCATTACTTACATTGAGTTTAAGAAAATATTAATTAACTGAGAATTTAGTAAAAGCGCTGATCTGTGTAACTTAAGAGCCGCTTGCCGTATATAAAATGCATCGTAAATTTTTTGGTAACTGGATTTTTGGGCATAAAACGAAAAAATTAAGCCGTATTGTCTCTAGACAATACGAATATACGTCTCCGAATATATAAAATAAGTAAACCATAACATTAATATTGTATATTTTATGTCAGTAATTTAACGAAATCCACTCTCAAACTTTACCTCCGAGAGTTTTACGAAAACCTACTTTTGTAAATTGGAGATAATAAGTTGATAATATGTTGAGCTTTTCCAAATTTTGAAGCTGGTATTTTCAATAAAAAATACAGATCTTTTTAAAACAGAAATTTATAATCCCGATATAACATAATAAATGCAGTTAGACAATTACTATTTTCATTATAATACAACGGATACAACTGTTAGAAGTAAAATATATATATATACATATATAATTTAACTTTTAGGCAGTAAAGTATGTGTGCATCTCGGTTTACTGTGTAATATGATTGTATTAGCTGCGCCCCGCGGTTTCACCCGCGTAGTGATGAAAAATGGTGATGATGATGATGAAAAGCCTATGTCACTCTCTGGCTCTTGTTGTCTGGTTCTGGATCCGTTGTTCCGTTGCAGCGTGAAAGAGGAACAAACATCCATATATCCATACATACAAACTTTCGCGTTTATAATATTAGTAGGATGAACATACATTTAAAAAGTAAATTTGATTGTGTGTATACTGCAAAATACTTTTTTTTTTTACCTCTTTTTACTCAGAGAAAACCACTTTTTATGTTATCATATTTTAATTATTATGACGTAATCTACCCAGTGACCATCCTTGAACTTATAGGAATCTATCGACACTACATTTATCAAAATCGGTTGAGACATTTAGGCTATTGGTAGGAACACCTAAACGTTCTCCTTTTGGGTTTGCGTCTTCGGGTAAAAATATTACACTACACTACTAAAACACTCGCAATTTTCTAGTTTTCCTAGTAAAATAATTCAAAATAAAAATATTATATATCAGTATATACATCCTTCTTCATAATTCACACAATATCTCTGCAAATTTTCATCAACATCATATTGGTCAAAAAGTTAACATCCAAAACGATGAAGACAAAAATGCTTCACGCGCTTCTTAGTTCATATAACATTAAGGTTTCTCAGAAAATAATATAATTATGTAATGCAACTGACTTTATTATTGGGTGATTCGTAATAAAATTTTCATTTGTTCCCATCGAAATTGGCCAATAGAAGTGTTCTTACCCTTGTCTTATTACCTTTGTCCTGCCACTTCTAAACCACTCACAGCCTACAATAGCAATTCCTTGGTCGCTATAACGACGGACAACCCCACTGTTTACGAGCCGAAGTCTGCACGAGAACAGTAACGCACCACCTTCGAAACCAAACGGTCACAAGGCACCGGCTGAATGCCTCAGGCACAGTGCTTCTGAAATTAAAAAATTAGTTTAAAAAATGAAACGTCAAAACTGAGCTGACAATGAAACAATCAAATTTAAAATCAGAACGTGTTCTCAAAAATGTTTCGAATAATAGTGTTGTTACTCAAAATGTCGATAGTTTTTTCGGCACGCGAACCGAAGCAGATCAATTTAGCGAATCAAGGAACGATTTCGGGAATGTATATTACTAGATTTAGAACTAAAAGGATAGCGGCGTATCTTGGTATACCCTACGCTCAACCACCGGTCGATTTCCGAAGGTTCATGCCTCCTGAATACACCGATTTGCCACAATGGGAGGGGGTGAAAAACGCGACCATGTTTACTCCCGATTGTATGCAAAGCGATCCTAAAAAGGAGGACGTACAGAACCCTTTGAATAAACACGATGAGTTGTTTATGAAGTTGCTGGATTCACAAATGGAGGAGCCAAGAAAAAAGGAATATTCTGAGGACTGTCTTTATCTCAACGTTTATGTACCCGACGGTGAGTGACTTTTGTTAACTTATTCAGTTGGATTGGGAGTTTGCGTGGCTTCAACATCGGTTTCAATATGTATGGAGAAAAGTATTTTGGTCGTTTATCTTACTTACTCGAGGAAAATGAGGTAGGCACAAGTATTTGTAGGCTTTGGAGTTATTACCTATTATATTTGTCTTGCGTAAAAATATTTCCTTACTTTTTAAGGGAAATTTTCCCCTTCATCCTTAACGAGACACGAGTGAAAGGAATAATGGGTTGCGAAAAAACAAGCGATGAAAAGTTAGGGTTCATTTTCCCGCTTTTTTCTTCAAACACATACTAAGAGCTCTCATTCGGTATCTTTGATAAATTATCTGTTTTATCGATCACTCTGGCGTCACTAAAGGGCAAGGATGTAAATTTTTTCTCTTTTAGGTTTTGGCTTCGTTCTTCAAATCTATTTAACTACCATCAAGTATAATTATTATTAAGAGTTGTATGTGATTTGATTCCTTTTTACGGAACCATTAAAAAAAACTAAATTCACAAGTTTTATAGTATCATAGACAATCGGGTGTGATGTACGGCCAAGGACATTTTACCTATTGATTATAGTATATACAAGGATTTTCTACTTTAGGGTTTATTAACATCCTTGGGTATATGTAAGATCCTTGTGTACGGCACACTAGAACAGACAGACAAACAGACAACGAAATCTCACTTTTTATTTTGCACGTTTTCAACAATATTGATGATAAAAATCACTGATTAATATTTTTTTTTTTAAACCTATTTGACATTTATTTTAGAATAACATTGCTAATAGTATAATGCAATGTTCATGTTAATATTGCATATGATGACGGAGAAGATAGAAAAAAAATTGTGTAAAATTGTATATTTATATCTCATCCACTATCATAATGCAATAACATAAAAATTGTAAACAATGTAGTTAATCTTAAAGATAATGCCCAATCGGTATTTTTTTATTCTCTTAGAGGTTTTGTATCTACAAAAATGATGAAATCGTGCGAGTCTGCGCGCATTTAGCTGCTCAATGCTCAAGCCCTTCACCAGTTGGCAGCGTACCCAGCATGCTGGCGGCATAACCACGCTAAATAGCAGTGCCTATAAATATACGTTAAGTCTGTAAAACGCCAGCATTTTGAGACTTACTTCATAGTTTCATACATCAGTTTGCATTATACTATAAATATCTTTTAAGGGTGAAATGACCCTTCTCTGCGTATGTGACGTGGCGAATAACCGGCAGCGTAAAAACGAAGCGATGAAAGCTAAGGATCGCGTTTCCTTCCTTTTTGTTGCGAAAGGGTTAATGGACTTTCTTGATAGATAACATGTATAAGAAATAGATGGAACTAAAGTTTGTTTCTTTTTAGATGTCCAACTATGTAAACAATCATGGCGCTTTTCTACCAATAACAGCTCTGAATTTCTTCGCTAGTGATTGTCATTGGTCGCCTGTCAGCCATATTTGTTTACATAGCTAGACATCTAAAAAGAAACAGACTTTACATAAGGGCTTTGTGCATTTATACCGAAACAGAAAAAAATATCGGGTTTGATAACTATTAGCGCCACCATTTCATGGTTGCTATTCCATCAGGCAAGTTGGTAGCCATAGGCAGATTCTATTCTTTTTTTTTTTTATTAACCTACACTGTCCCACTCCTGGGCAAAGGTATCCCCCAAGATTCTATTCTATGAATTTAAAAAACCCTTTTGGGGCGCTGATTCTGCTTTTATTGTGCGAACCGCTAGACTGTAATATGACCTGTCTGTAAAAAAAGTATTCCCCGTTAGATAGAATCCGGCGTGTCTTCAAATCGCAAATGAATCGGTTTCTTCTAGGCAGGCGTAGTCCATCGTAGATCACATCATCCTTAACATCAGGACTAATCAGGAGAGGAGAAACGTTAACCTTTTTAACCGACGAAAGAAGGAGGTTATTAATTTTATTCGACCGTATGTTTTTTTGTAAGATTGTTACACGATTACTCCGTCCTTAATTGGACACATTTTTCGTGAATTTTTTACTTGATCCAATCCAACATCTACGTGTTTGTATATCAATGACTTTTTATATTTATATTTTCTAGCAGATAGGAACAAAAATTCTTTGGGTAGGAAGGATATTATTGTAGCAGTCTTTGACAAATTATACCTTTTATCGATCACGTTAACACTTTCCGCGCTTCAGCGCAGAGGGGAGAGAAGATTTATTGCGACAATATCTCAAGACAGTTTTTTGTTTTGAGAATGTTGCCAGAGAGTAGGAACGATGTTTTTAATATCGCTGAAGGATGTACTGGAAACGTTATTTATCCATAACCTAGTTTTACGGCTCAAAATACACTTATCCACCTCATTGATTTAGAAAACCGAAGAAATTGCATTGCCGCGCCAACAGTGGCTAAGATCAAAAGGGCTTAGGACGGACTCCAAGCAAACTTAGTCGCACACGGATTGAAAAGCGAACGCAATGCCGAAGTGCTCAGTGAAAAGGTGCAAAAATAACACTGTGCTAAAAAACATAGTCTCGTATTTTCGGTAAGAAAATCTGTTACTTTCATATCGCTTTTTAGGGTTCCGTACCCAAAAAGGTAAAAACGGTACCCTATTACTAATATATATACATTCGCGTATATATATATATACTCTCGTTTTGATGTTTTTAGTGTGGCTATGCCGAATGCCTTGGCTAAACTTGGCTTGAAACGAAATTTGTTTTTAACCTTTATGGATAGTACAAAAAACGTATCAATGATAGAATATTTTATTTTAGAATTTCCTTTCATGACACCTAACTTTCATTGAATAAACTGCAAAACTTTATATTTGCCCTCCATTTCAGACCCAGAAGAAAAATAGAAAAAACAATACAAATCCAAAGTTCAAATAGCTTTTATAGTTACTGAGAAAATTGGCTGTGATGGACATAATATACCAAAGTCTCACCGCTTACAAGCCGACGCGACAACGATTCGACTGTCAGACCACGCGAAATAAACTGTGCTTTATTGCTTTACAATAAAGCACGGTTCAGAGCGCGGTCGCGTGTAGGTTGATCGATCGATCGATTTGTTAGTCTGTGCGAACTGAATTGTGCTCTGTTGCATTGCAATACAGCACTATTTTGTGCGGAAATCGATTCGATATTGTTCGCATTCGTGACGATGGACGCTAAGGGTTCCATTTTTATCATTTTGGTACGGAACCCAGTAGAACGTCAACGTGTGCAGTCAGTATTATTTAAGTAAGTGCGTCAAATTGGATCCATCATCCACTTAAATTAAGTACTAAACAATTATTTCAGTTTTAAACTTACTACCTACTTGTCCCTATAACACCATCACTTACGAAACGGCATAAGAAATCCTCCATTAACCCAGTTGTAGGTACGATCCCCCTCGATCTGATAACAAGTCATTTTGGGCCACTACTGACTTTGTTACCGGACTTCACGAAGTTTCTTGCCGTTCTGATTAAGTACATACTACAAAATTAAGGTCAGCAGAATCCAAACTAAGAATGGAGTTGGCAACTTTCAAAGTGGCAAGAGTTTTTTTTATTATGTAGTAACGGGAATTAAGCTAATGAGGACCCTAAGATATTTTTAACTCACTGATTGGATCGAACGGTAAAAACAAAATTTCCTAACAGCATGCTTATTGCTTGTGCATGCTTGTACTAATTAATGCTTCATAAGCTAATCTATGCAAAAAATGGGGAAAGGAGCAGTTTATCCAAGTCTGGAACTGGACCACATAACTGGGCCCACGTTAGTTGCGTTATAGGTATATACGATTTGTAGCACTGAATAATCACTTACCCCCTTATTAATAAACGTGAAGTAGCCTTGGAATAGTTACTCCGTCTTTTGTCTTTTTCGATCGAGTTCAAGATGTGAAAGAGAGAAGAAGACAAAACACGGCGTAACTATTCCAAGACTGCTCCACGTTTATTAATAAGGGGGTAAGGGTTTATGGGTCCGGATAAGGAAAAAGAAACAAGTATTTCTTCATAGTATAAATAATCATAAAATACATCCTATCCCTATTATACAAGTCACAATTATTTAAAAGGAGACATTTTATTTTGAAAATGTGTAAAAAAATGTTAAATGTAAAAAAAAGAAACAGGCTTTTTTCTATTACGATTGACTAATTAAATTATCATATTTTCCTCAGATCAAGTATTAAAAAAAATAACTTTTACTTTTATTATGGAAACTGAAGTGGTTTTTACACATTTCGGTCGGTCGGTTTTCAATCGGAGTGACCGGCTTAATCTTACGTGAGTAATTCCCGTCTATAATATAAATAAACTTATTTTACTTTATTTTTTTACCATCTTAAAAAAAGAAGGGGTTCTCAATTTGGTAGTATGTTTTATTAAATGAAAGGATATTTATACTTTCAGATTGGTTCCATAGAAATTTCATGAAAATCGGTTTAGTGGTTTGACTTAAATCAAAATAACTGGAAAATTCGATTACTTGTACTTCTTAGGTTCAACTGGTTCCAGTTTCCAAATTTGCGTATTTTTCTAATTTGAAAGTCGGTTTTTTATTTCATGGGCCTTATTATGATTCTTTGATCGGGATCGAGATTGCATGCCGTCCCGTTCGTATCTATTTACTCGCACCACGTGCGTAAGTGAGATGGCACGCGATCGCGATCACTATCCGAATCATCAATAATAAGGCATCATATTTATATTATCCTTTACCAATCTACCTTTATTAATTATTCAGTAGTAGGCACAAAACGTCACTATATCTAAACTAACGTGTGCTCTGTTGTCCATTGATGTGGTCACTTGGACCAGTTCCAGACTTACCAAACCACTACCCTCTAACCCAAAAAAAACGAGAACGCGTAAAAGTGAGACAAAGTAGTAGAACATAATAATTATAAACGTTTATGCTGCAAAGAGTATTCTATAAATGAACTGCTACAGAATAACCAGTAGCCTTAGTCCCAGATTTGAAAGTTTTCGAAAACTTTTTTCGTTTTCTTTTTTCGGTTCCATACAATTTAGTAAAGCGCCTCCAGCGGAAACGGGTAGCAACTAAAATAGGTAGTAATCGGCGGTATAGATTGCTTCACTCTAATACGAAAAAAGTTTTCGAATACCTTTCAGCCCAGCAATAAATAAATAATAAATAAATATTCGGGACATTTTTTCACACACGGTCATCTGACCCCAAACCACAGAAGACATAATCCCAAACTAAGCAAAGCTTGTCATATGGCTGCCAGATACTGATATACATACATATATAGTTTTAAATACATACTTAAATGGATATTAATAACCAGATATAGAACAATGTATGGAACAATACGTAAACGAAAAAAGTTTTCGAAAACTATCAAATCTGGTACTAAGCCTACTGATATAAATCATCGAGCAATCCGAAATTGCTTACGTGGAAATAGAGTTATACGAATTATTACCCTTTTTATCGAAGAATGTAGGGTCAAGCAAGACTATTGCCGGAAATTTATAAGACCTTCGGAGAAATGTTACGATGTGATATCGAAATTAAATGGCTTTGATAAGTTAAGTGTTTCTTAAGGCGATAACCGAACGTCTAACTTTCAATTTGGTAGCTATAATTGAAGAAAAACTACCGGTTCTAAGCGGTTATTACGGGCGTTTACCCGAAAGGAGCAGAAATACATCGTCATTTTAATTTTAAAAATTATATAAAAATATGAAATTAAAAATATGTTATTGACATCGCCAGAAGACGTCCACTGCTGAACAAATGGGGTGCTTAGTGGCACCTACGAGTATTTACCGAAGTATTTTCTTGAACCAATGACTTATTTATTTATTTAATTCATAAAGAAACACCAACAGTACACATATTAAATAATACAAATAACACTTATTTATAATTAATACAGTTCTGATATGTGCTCCCTTAACAGGTGTTTACAACGTTCACAATTAAAAGTGGTAAGACAAAAAATATGAGATATAAATTATATATATAGGTGTGATGTGAATACAATATGACTTATTTAGTACCTAAATTAATTACGTACAGTTTCGACGCCATCGCTCAAAAACAGTGAAGGAAAACATCTTGAGGAAACCGGTATGTCCAAGAACCTCAAAAGTTCAAAAACATGACATTCACCAACATGACATGGGCCAGCATGGTGGCTTAGGACCCAGACTCTCTTTCTGAGAGAAGGCCTGTCTCCCAGCAGGAACATGATATAGGCTGAAATGATGAAGTAATTTCTTTATGTATGCGGGGTTAAGCGGAAAGGGTGTATACTACGCTATAAGGGGTCTCGATCATAGTGTTTAAAAAAAAATATGGAACCATTGCTTTAAAACGCGAATATTAGCGTCATCGCAATATATGTAGCCAAATCATCATATAAAGTTTTCTTACATCGCGATGACATTCGCGCATATTTTCATTGCGATGTCTAAGGACCCCAAAAAATCTTTTCTGTGAAGGCCCCTTTATTGTAACTAAAACATACCTAATGGACGCTTCAATAAAAACATGGGGTTTCACATATCGCGATAACGTCAATACTCACGTTATTTATTGTCTGAGTTACATTCCTTATACACCACATTCTTGCAATACTTCTGAAACTATAATTACCAATTATATCTACGTTTTTTTTATAGTCAAATGAAGCATCGTAATCGTCATCAGCTATTGTGGGATACATACCGTCTCTTAAAAATAGAGAGGATGGGTTCTAATTTACCATGCGGGTCCAATGCATGTTGATGAATGTTGAATGAAACACTATCAAAAAGTAATAAAATTAAAAACAATGTGAATATTCGCGTTTTCGCGATGTTAGTAGATATATTGTCACGATGATTTCTCATAATTTGAATACTTACGATATCATACTTCGCGCTGATTTTCGCGCAAAACTTCGTCGATGTCATAGTTTATGAAGCCCCAGAATATTAGTAGGTGCCACAAAATATCGCTTCGCCAAAGAAGCTTAGTTATAATTAGTTTTCGTGCCACTGCTTGTAGTAATTTATGCGTATTTAAATTAAGAGACGGGACAACCCCGTCACGTGTGGTGTTTTAATTTGGAGATTAAACATCTGATATGATTTATTTATGTTTCATTAATATTCATTATTATTCGTAGTACCTGCAATGTCTTGCAATTCTATCGCAATTTTACCCTTTTCACGCATGTTTCCAAAAAAAGTATTTCATGTCATATCTCTACATACTTACATACTTTTTTGTCAAGTTTCATAAAATCGGTTAAGCAATTTTTTGTTGTCGTTTAAATGTCGGTGGCTGGTATGGTGATGCGCTGGTGTGATAAATTATGGTCAAAAATGTAGCAAAAGCTTACTGTTATCATTATGTGCAGATTTTGATGCCATCGCTCAAAATATGTGAAGGAAAATATCGAGAAGAAATCGGTATGTCCAAGAACCTCAAAAATTCGAAGATATTATGACGCTCACCAACATGCGCTGGGCTAGCATGGTAGATTAGGTCCCATCCTTGGTCTTTGAGAGAACACCTGTGTCCTAGCAAAGGGGTGATGATAGGCTGATAATGATGACTAGAAAGCTGGCTTTCTTTTGATTCTATGACTCTCATCGGTCCCTTACCAAACAGTCATCCGTTCCCCGTTGTTTTTTGAAATGAAAACTTCTTTAGCTGCGTTGAGCGACTTTTGTCAGGGCCAAAAATTATGGGTTCGCGTCACCGACATGCTAATGTGACCTGTGAGTTTTATGTTTTCATTTCTGTCGGCAGTCATCATAACTGCATTTTTTTATATACTCTGACCACCTCATTTCAGTCTACTTGAAAAGTGAGGACCACTGAGTACTGACCCAGTCTAGGCCACCACGCAGCTACCTCCGTACACCACCTGCCGTCACCGTGCTTGACCATGAGTATCCTCATAACAAAGTAATAAACTCTAACAGCTCAATTGTTCAAGTGGAAATAAGTACAGTCATAACCTCAGATCAGATAAACAAGGGAGATATAATAATAAGTTAATATAATAATAAGTTTTTTATTTCGTTTAAACACTGGTGTTGGTAATATTATTAGCGTAAAAATATTTGCTTAGGTGTATAGTGGTGTACCTTTAGGATTACTATACCCTGCACTAGGTCTCATTAGAGCCTGTATTGCAGTGTTCAGTTCAAATATGGTAAGGTATGATAAGGCGGAGGGGAAGACAGTGCGAACGCAATTGGTCAAAACCACCCTGCCGATGACCTTGTCGCCCTTTTGTTGTTGTCATTAGTTTCGCTAGAAGTTTGTTGGTGTGAAAAATGAGTAGGCAAGTGGGTACTTACCGTTTTTGCGTTTTTGCGTATAGTGAAAAAAATTATGAAAATTTTTGACATTTAAACACGAACGATAATTATTGTACTAGGGCGTTATCTCCCTTGTTTGTTATCTGTGGTAAGCTCTATTTGAAGGGTGTTATAGAGAAAAAATATTATGTTTTTTTTTGACATTTGAACACGAACGATAATTATTGTACTAGGGCATTATCTCCCTTGTTTGTTATCTGTGGTAAGCGCTATATGAAGGGCGTAGCTAGGAAGTACGCTTCCTAACTGCAGCACCTACCTACTTCGTCAACTTAGTTTGTACAAGTACTTTTTATTACAGTGAAGTGCACAATCGTACATAATATATTACCAACAATTTTTATGTATTTAGACGTAAAATCGCATACCAGCCATTGCAGGCGTGTTAAAAAGGTTCAATCAACCAAGGAGTTATTCATCTATACTAATATTATTATAAAGAGGAAAGATTTGATTGTTTGTTTGTTTGTTTGTTTGTTTGCATTGAATAGGCTCCGAAACTACTGAACCGATTTGAAAAATTCTTTCACTGTTGGGAAGCTACACTATCCCCAGGTGACATAGGCTATAATCTATACCCGTGCGAATCTGGGTCGGACCACTAGTAAATTGATACATTTTCAACAGAAATCGACACTCCTTTATGGTTAATATTCCGAAAACCCATACGAAACCCTCTAATTCCATTTTTATTGTGGAACATTTTATTTTGCTGTTCCCCGATAGTTACAATCTGGGAATCTTGAAATCAAGAGTGAATTGGTTTCTTCTAGGCAAGCATCCTCCATCGTAGACCGCATCGTCGCTTAACACCATGAGAGTTGGCGGCCAAACGCAAACCTATTGTAAAAAAAAAAAAATGACTGAACCGTGTCACACACCCAGCATCAGCATCTGCATCAGCGTGGCACATCTCAACGAGGGCCTACTGATTGGCTGTGAATCAGCGCGCTGACGCGGACAACATGACGTCAAATAATATCAGCTGTTATATTCTAACAATAACTTCATCGTCATCAGTAAGTACACTGCTGGATATAGGCATCTCCCAAGGCAAGCCACGCTGGCCGATCTTCGCCTTGACATTAAAAAAAAACCTACCAAGGGATGATAAAGTTGTTAGTGGACAATCTTGGTCCATTACAATCTTGGAGTGTTCAAGTCTAGGGTTAATAGGTTATTACTGGGCATCTTCGACCGCATCATCGCTTTCCATCAGGCGAGATCGCGGTCAAACGTTAGCTTAAACCGATCTAAAAAAAAAAAACTAACCATACGACCACCACCACTCCACCACTCCACCACCACTCCACCACTCCCCCACCACTCCACCACTTACCACTCTACGATCGTGAATACTTATCTACAGCTTCAATAATAATTAAGCAGGAATCGTCCCAGTATCTAAGATTATTTTTATTGCATGCAAAGTACTGAGACAAAAATACGGACCGAATTCAGAACCTTCCTCCTTTTAAATAGATATCAAACACGCAAATGTCATGACACAAAACTTAATTCCTTAAAGTTCATATCTGTTTCAAAACCTCATCACTATACACGCAGATAGTACATTTATAAATACCACAACTCAAGGAAATTTACTCCGAAACTGATACGTAACAGAAACTTTAATTACAGGAAAATGTCTTTTGAACGTATTAGTTATTTACAGCTTTGACTATCTACTATAGCTTTATAACGGTGGCATAAGGGAGTAGGATGCCGTGGGAATGCGCACGTGACGGGGTTTAGTTTCCGGGAAGTTTGTAGTTTACTCTGTTTGGGAAAAATTTACCTAAGATTTTCCGGTCGCTTTGAAGAGCAGAGAGTATAAGATTGATATTATATCAATAAAAATTGTAGAGAGTGTACCTACCCTACAATTTTTATTGGTAGCCTGCCACTGTACTTGACCAATGGCGCCGGAATTTGCTCTCGGGTACGTTACCAGTTGCACTATAAATTATGCAGCGAAGTAGTGAAGCCACACATATATTTATATCCAATATTATAATTGGGAATATAATTAGTATGTCTAAATTGTTGTGTTCATACTCGTTGATGATGAAATTTTGTAAAGAGAGTTGATGTCTGCCCACAAACTGCTATGCAGTTTGGCAGAGTTGTGTTATAATAACAATATGTATGTTATTCAATAAGAATATATGTTAAATTCAATAAGATAAAATTTTTTTTTTTATATATAATTTTAAATTAAATAATTGATATTACATATTAGAGTTACTAAATACAATAAAAATAAACATAACTGTATATATTAGAAATTAGAACTAAATTAAACTGTCTACCTAAACTATAAACAAAAAACTGCATTGAGGTCGCTGTCTTCGGGTAAGGTGCCCAAAAATCTGGCGACATTACCACGTTGGATGGTCAAACTTATTCTTTGGCCAAGGTAAGCACCAGCTCTTTGGTCACCTGTCACATCAACGATAAATAAATAAGATAAATAATTTAAAAAATAAATGTACTTAAAGTGTCAATTACTCGGCGGATAATGTTTTCTGTGACAAATAGCGACGCTGTCGATTGAACTTCAGTCTTTGATTCGGGTGGACAAAATGTGAGCTTTCCCTTGACAATGTTGATAGCGAAGTACTTTATAGTGTCAGTTACTTGGAGGATAAGATTTTCTGTTCTCAATAGCGACGCTTTTATTAATTTTCTTTGACGCGTCTTTGATTCGGGTGGACAAAATGTAAACTTTCTCTTGACAATATGCGGTAATGCGGTAGTAAAGTACTTATAATATCAATTATTATTTATCATCATCACCATCATTATTTCAGCCATAAGACATCCACTGTTGGACTGCTGCCTCCCATCGATCTCCATAAGGGCCAGTTGGGAGTGGCCTGCATCCAGCGTTTCCCTGCGGTCTCTTTTAGGTCGTCTGTCCATCTTGTGGGTGGACGTCCTACGCTGCGCTTACCGGTCCGTGGTCTCCATTCCAGAACCTTTCGGCCCCATCGGCCATCTGTTCTGCGTGATATGTGCCCTGCCCACTGCCATTTCAACTTGCCAATTATTATTACTCGGCGGATAAGATTTTCTGTTACGCAGACTAAATGTAAGACGATCTTTACTTGCTTTAAAAAATAAAGTTGTTTCATCATCCAGGAGCCAGAAAACCATAAAGAATGCAAGAGGACTAAACACGTAAGATAAATTATTGGCAAGGGAATTATGAATTAAACAATAATGAAAATTCTTTATTAATTTTTTTATAAGGCTAAGGACCGAATAAAATTACTTATCCTGTTTGGTATTCTTAGAGGATGATATTCATCCCCTTATATTAATAAATTCTGGGCATTCCGTCGGTTGGTCGGTGTAAAATTAGAATACTGCATTCTTTGACAAAAGGAAATGTGTGTGAGTAGGTATTTGTTTACTTAAACGTTTTAAAATTTATACTGATACTTATTGTATGACGTTTTGGGTAGGCCTTACTTAATAACGCTAACAATGCTTAACGTATAACTTTTTAGAAGCCTTACTTAAAAACGCTAACAATAGTTAACATAAAACTTTTTATAAGCCTTACTTAAAAACGTTAACAATGCTTAACGTATAACTTTATTATGTAAGTCTTACTTAAATTTTTACAGTAACATTGTATTATTTTTACCTGAACAGAAACAAAAGGATAAAATCTCAAAAACCTACTTATTTAGCTTATTACTTACTCACTTACTTACTTACTGAAACAGTTAATTTTTGTCATGTGATGGGGTATAGGTATACAAGGAAATAGAACACTAAAAATAGAATAATAGTTATTGATACGTTAACACCACAGAGATTCCACAGAGTTTTTTTTTGTAAATTTACACAATAACTCATCGTTTTCAAAACTTTTTCAATAAATCGCATGACATCTAAAATTGAAGATGATTATCTTTGCGTCCGAAGTGTGACCCGCATACTTGAAAACGACGAATCGCTGATGCACGGGTCAGAATAAAGATGTAGCTAACCTAGCCTAGTATGGAAAGTGCTTTTTGCATCATAGCTCCCATATGGCTGAACAGATTTTGATTTAGTCGTTTTTGTTGGAAAGGTGACTTGATCGAGTGTTCTTTTTCATTCTTTATTATTTTTATTTCTTGTAAATAGTTATGTATTAATTAACCTGTCCCTCTGTCTCACTATTTACGTCAACTCGGTGTGTTTCTGCGAGAGTGTACATTGTATATAGTCGTCTTATAACATCCTCACTCTTTCTACTGTTCTCACTCTTTCTGTGGTTCCTAATCTTTCTACCGTTGAAACCGTTAACAAGTTACCTGTCAGGTTTGAGAATTGATTGGGGATTTTTAAGTTACTGATTTATTAAATTAAATTAAGGAATTTCTTAAGGATTTAGGGTTTTTTTTCGTAATGCATTTTAAAAAAAAGACTTCTAAGAATAGCTTAAATTTTTTAGTTTTCATGGAACCTAGTTAATGCGTTACCACTTCCAAAATAATAATCATCAAAATCAATTATAATATTGGCGGTTAATCAATTAAATCAATTATAATATTGGTGGTTAATATTTTTTATTATCATAATATTGGCGGAGGCACATAACAAACATACAAAAAAAACATATAGTCGAAGAGATAACCTCCTTTCGTCAGTTAATACGCAGGTATCATTAGCATGTCGGTGAAGCGAACCCATAAGGTTTGCCCCTACCAAAAATCGCTCAACGCAGCCAAAGAAGATTTCACCTCAAAAAAAAACCACACCTACTTATGACGTAATTATCTATACTAATATTATAAAGAGGAAAGATTTGATTGTTTGTTTGTTTGTTTGCATTGAATAGGCTCCGAAACTACTAAACCTATTTAAAAAATTCTTTCACTGTTTGGAAGCTACTCTATCCCCGGTTAATATAGGCTATATTGTATTTTCAAAAAAAATAGAGATCCTTACTAAAACTCCAATAATGTAACCCAAGGTGTAGTAAAATAAGATTTGTAATTTTGACTTTGCGTGTTTGACAGTTCTAAGACAGGACAACGTCTGTCAGGTCTGCTAGTAGTCTTATAAAATGAAAGTGATAGTACCTTATAAAGTAGTACTATTATTTATTCTGTAGTGATACTTCCAAAGAGCTCACTCCATACTTTTGAAAGTGGCGTAATACACTTATGGCAAACTTATAGCAAGTTTATAGAAATCTATTTGACGGATAGTGGCGATAACCGAGCGCTTTCACACCGAGATATAAAACATTTTCCGATAGAAAAATTCAATTTGCCTGAAGAATTTTTCAGGAGATTGGCACAAAATTTTTCTCTCTTTCAGGTCTAACATAAGAACAATGGCAATGAGGTAAATGAGGTGTGGCACTAAAATACATTTGTACGGTATTATTTTTTTACAAGCAAAAAACAGTTTGTTGGTTTGATGGTTAGCAAACACATGTGCGGTATTTTTTTTGTTTCCAGACATCTTGTCTATTCAGTCATCAGTGTCAAGTTCATAAATTGTCAAGCATCGTAATCAATCGTTTTAAGCTTTAGAAGATATCTCTAAATAGTCAAACTCTAGTTAATATTTATGAGACCGCCTGGGCGTGATGCTGTCTTTTTGCACTAAGTACTTTTTGTGTTTTGTAGTGGTACGGAACCCTCAGTGCGCGATCCCGACTCGCAGATGGTCGGCTTTTGTTATTTACTAGCGGTCCACCGCAGCTTCGCACGGGTAGTGTTTATAGCCTATGTCACCCGGGATAGTGTAGCTTCCCAACAGTGAACGAATTTTTCAAATCGGTTCAGTAGTTTCGGAGCCTATTCCATGCAAACAAACAATCAAATCTTTCCTCTTTATAATATTAGTATAGATATAGATTACTGGGAAGTCAAGAATTTTATAAAAAAGATAAGAAAGCATTGATTTACAAATACATGGATGTTTTAGTACAAAATTCACGAAAATAAATGTGTTCAGAGTTCATTTTCATAAATATTGATACTTAATTATATTTTAGAAATATAGATAATTTTATTTTACCTACTAACAAACTAATTTAATTCTTATGCGGTTATGGCAATGTCTTATTTAGATTGTAACATGACCTAGCCCGGTTTCAGCAATGACAATACCTACTGGTTTAGTCTACTTTGGTTTGAAATTTTTTTGAGTGTCTTTTCCCTCCCATTCAGGCAGCGAATCGCACAGACTAGCAGTTCGCACAATAAATGTGGAATCAAAGCGCATCGTACGGGTTTTCGGAATATCAATTATAATACGGTGCCGATTTTTCGTGCTCGCTCTGGTAGTCCGATAGAAAAATGGACAGGAGGGAATTAAAAATCAAGCAGATCATCACTCTCCGAAATGTATGCGATAAAAAAACTTTGACACAACAGTTTAGACTTGCAACTTTGCGCCGATGCTCAAGACTAAGAAGCTTAGTCTGAACCAGGACCACTGGATGCTCAGGCAGGATGATGACCAGGATCTACATCTTATTAAATGTACCCATATCCACAGATTTAAATATATTTGTAAGAAAGCCTAAAAATCTACTCAGTATCCAATCTTTGATTAATTACCATCAAAGTATTACAAAATAACCAAACTATCCCAAAGGCATTAAATACTATTCGCACCGGAATAGGCGTTAATTACTTCTGCATATTTTTCTCATTTCCCGTCGTCGCCATTAGCATAGGCGATCAATTAATATCCGTCGACGCCGAGGGGATCGACTTATCTATGTATTTTTATAATAAAGAGACTATACAGAAGTAAAATAATTGTTAAAATTTACCACTGTACAGAAGAGAACTGGAAAAACAGAGTTATTCCGATTCCACGTGAAGGAAAAAGGAAACATGAGGACAAGGAAAAGGTGGAAGGACATTTTCATGAAAATGGTGGGACCTGACTGAATGACAAAATATTATAAGCCATTTACATTTTAGCACATAGCTAGTAGTTATATGATTATTTGCGGGACATTTGCCGTGGTAAGATTGTGGAATTAGCTCCCGTGAACACGGTGCATTTATCTGCGCCAAAATATTGAGAGCTCACTCCACAACCTTACCGCGGTAAATATCCCGTAAATAATCATATAACTTTAGTGAACAACCGTGATAGTTTAAAACAGTGGTACCTATACCTAGTAGTAATTCATATTACTACCTATAGGTGAATGCAAAATAATAATAATACGGTAGGTAAGTTATTAGAATGGCCAATAAACATTACCGGTGACCTAATGACCGCGTGAAAACAGGTCAACCTGTCGCTTGACTCATAACCGACCCAGCGTTATAATTGCCCACATGTACTACAGAAGAAATAATAGTAAATGTACACGTACTGCTATCATTATAATTGGCCGATGATGATTGCAATACATAATCATCTCTAGTTGATATAATTATCAACTAGAGATGATTATGTACTGCAATCATCATAATTGGTCTAATAATTCTATCATCAAGAGATGATCTAGATTGTCCAATATATAACAGCACTCATGACTAAATAAACCAATTCTGGAGTCATAGATGAGGCCACATATTCCACTTACCACAAAATAAGTGAACTATTCACGGACCCTAATTATCATCCGAAACGCAACTTAAGTAACGTAGGTATGCCCTATTAGAGCAAAAACTAAAATACGCTGAAAATAAACGTTTGTTGTATCGCCCCCCTATAAGGACCTACTTTAAAATCTAATTTCCGACGAAGTGGTTCACCATACTAAGTATAGACACACAGTCACTGAACATCGTGCTTAAAATACCTAAGTATTTACCTAGTAAGTACCTACTGATGATAAATGACTGTAATCTAGTTTATCATAATATTTATGTTCAAATAAAGAAATGGAAACAGAAAAGATAATTCCAAAACATAAATCATTTTCGCCAGTCGCTGAACAGCCAGTGTTTCCGTTCCGAGAAAATTCCCTTTTTGTTCGGGTAAATAAAAGTCATTAATGCAAGAATACCGTGCCAATACCTCTGGCCAGTTTGACATGGCCGACCTAACCTTAATCTAATTCTTGACCCAAATTCTTGCTGTAATTCATTTCAAACTGGCGCAAATAGTTTGGTGCAGTTGTTTTGCATAAACTGTAATTTTCAGGTTAGGTTTTAATGCTAGGCAGTTGGGGTA
Organism: Agriopis aurantiaria; assembly: GCA_914767915.1. Taxonomy (NCBI): domain Eukaryota; kingdom Metazoa; phylum Arthropoda; class Insecta; order Lepidoptera; family Geometridae; genus Agriopis; species Agriopis aurantiaria. The sequence continues at coordinate 11,097,682 of OU611998.1, read as the reverse complement.
ATTTTCGTGTGATTATGGCCACCCACGTGTTTGGTGCTACCGTTTTATGTTCGGCACGTAAAAGAAGGCTTTTAATTTTCTTGCATGCAAGTGTAGGAATAAGTTTTTTTCTCTTCGCTACTTAGAGACCTATTAAGTTTGAATTGGTTTAAAATTCGAGAGATTCAAACATAAGTGGTTTTATTAGATAAGATTTAACTCCTAATAGGTTTGCGAATTTACTTTTAAATCTTTTCGAAATCTGTCTTCGTGCTTTGAACTTGTTACGCTTGGGAATTTTATCTATTTCGTCTAATGTGAAAAAAGTGTAACCAGCTTTCCAGTCGGATTTTATTTATTTATGGCAATTTCAGCTAAAAAATAATATTTAATGACTACATTTTTTTATACCAAAAATTAAGAGTTATAAAACACTTGCTGCAGTTTAGACCGTGTACGCATTGCCACAGGAACAGTACATTATTCCGGGATAATAAATATCATTGGCTTTTTGTTTTGTATTTTGTTTCAATCTCTGTTAACTAAAGCTGCTAGTTTCTCTAAAAATAAATACGGAACCCTAAAAGAAGAAAATTGGCTAAATTGGGAGGCTTCTGCGCTGGAATAGGCTGAATGAGCTAATGATGAATGGGGTAATAATGACGATGATGATAATTAATTATTTATATTATCTATGGTTTATTCCAACTACACCGCCTCTCATGATATTGCTTTGAATTTTACACAATTTTCATCAGTCTCAGCTAAGGAGCACGTCAAAACTCCTACAAAGTAGTTGTAACACAGAAAAGAAAAAAAAACTCTTTTCTGTGAGTTTCCTTTCCAGTCTTTGCCTTCAACGCAACCTTGAGGCAGTCTCACCATGTTGCACACGCAAAAGTTTGTTTTCCATAAAGTCACTTTTCCATATAAGGCGCTAAACTCTAGTTGAAGATATTTGAATCCGGCGGTGTTTCTGTATCTGTGGAAATTCAGGATTTATCAAGGAGCACATTAAATATCAAGGTTTTTGGTACATAGTTGTAAAAATTGATGCAAATACTTTATGAGGTCAAAAACTTAAAATTTGTACTATCTATATTTATTGAATGGTTTTACCCGATTGACCAAAATGTGGGTAATGTTATAGGAGTATGTAATAGTCTAGTAGTATCGCGGCAATAAACGGTCCTGGAACTTACAACCCTCACCTACGTAAAATGACACCTTTTCGGTAGAAAACGATCCGTATGTCCAGATGCCTTCAACAATCAAGTTGGTATTTTATGCCATAGCTGGCCAACTAGCTAAGTTCAGCAGTGTTAAGCAGTTACGTTCACCAATGGGTATTATTTTGAGGAACCGAGGGTATCACCGACTTAAAAATTCAGCATTGTTTTCCTTCTTTTCAGATTTCAAAGTGGAAGGCTATCCAACGCTGGTATGGTTCCACGGGGGAAGCTTCGTCAGAGGGAGCCCTAACAGCATCAATCCTTTCCAAATCGTGCTAAAGCAAAAGGTAAAAGCAAAAACTTTTCAATTATTCAACTTTCAAAATATAATTATCGTCGTGCATAAGCCCTGATTGACATTCCTAGAGACATTCCATGGAGAGAGCTATGCTCGGAGTTTCTTTGCGCGATAGAATCCGAAACGTGGATATTCGCCAAAGAACCAAAGTCACCGACATAGCTGTTAAAATTTGCAAGTTGAAGTGGCAATGGGCAGGCCACATCGCTCGGAGAACCGATAACCGATGGGGAAGAAAGGTTCTTGAGTGGAGACCACGAACCGGAAGACGCAGCGTAGGTAGACCTCCCACTAGATGGACCGACGACATAGTAAGAGTCGCTGGCATCCAGTGGATGCAAAAGGCAGGCTGTCGTTCAGTGTGGAGGTTAAAGGGGGAGGCCTATGTTCAGCAGTGGACGTCTTCTGGCTGATGATGATGATGATGATGATGACATTCCTAGACACATACCTTTACTTTGTTTCGGTCCGGCTGTCTGAACAAAATTATTATAAAACTAGCTGCATCCCGCGGTTTCATTCACGTGGACATTTCTTCAGGAACCATACATTATTACAATATAAAAACCTTACGTCATTTTTAGGTTCTCCAACTATGTCAATGCAAAAAAATCTCGTCGATGTGTTTTTCTGTTGATGTGTGTATGAGGAACAAACAAATATTACACTTTCTCGTTTATAATATTATATTTTATTATTATGTAAAAACTATGTAGTAAGATATGAGGCTTCAAAATCCTCCATTCATTAAGAACCTTGAACCATTGATAATTATGTTTTGTAAGTTTTACTCAAACATTGCTCAGAAGATAAGTTCTTTTAGACGTTGTTCTAAAGTGAAAATCTTATTTTTTCCAGGTTATTTTCGTCTCTGTAGCCTACAGGCTCAACATTTTCGGCTTCTTCTCAACGCTAGACAATGAAGCGCCTGGCAACTTTGGTCTCATGGATCAGGTTGCATCTCTCTACTGGGTGAAGAACAACATCGCAAGTTTTGGAGGCGATCCAGACAATGTCTGTATATTTGGTCACGATGCTGGTGCTGTCAGCGTTGGGCTTCATTTAGTCTCAGCATACTCTGCAGGCCTCTTTCAGAAAGCTATAGCAATGAGCGGAAACGTTTTATCTCCCGACACAGTCAACATAGCTAGAAGAGAACTAATAACAGTCGATAAAGTAGCCAGCGCTTTCAGCTGCTTTCGAAAACCAACATACCAATTGCTAGATTGTCTAAGAAGGGTTAATTATCAAGCGCTTCTTGATATAGGAGAACCTTTAGCAGATTGGAAACCTATTGTTGACACAGGTTTTAGTAATATAACAGGACCCTTCCTCCCAGATTTTCCAAGTAAACTGTTCAAAGATGAAGTCTTTACCCCAGTCCCACTTTTGACCGGCTACACAAATATGGAAGATGCCCTTCTACTAGACAAAGGTGAAAATGAAGATTCAGGTATAAGCCAAAGAGAATTTGACGTTATGAGAGAAGAAATAATACTGTCAGATATTACAGTAGACAACAGTTCTTGTTTTACCAATCAACATCACATTCAAGATGCAGTCGCGTTTTTCTATAAGCCAATACCGCATACTTCGAATGAAACAGTTTTGCGAAAGCTGTTTTTGGATTTCTATACGGACAAAGTCCACGGAGCGACTACCTATCAACTGGCGAAGCACGTGAGTAAACAGGCCCCTGTTTACCTCTACAGGTTCGATTTAAAGCCGTTTTCGGATGTAGCCAACGAGGGCGTCCCAGGATGGATCGCAGTCCCGCATAATTTCGATTTAATTTTCACTTTCGGCATGCCGTATTTGGCCTTACCCGAAGACTTAGGCAAATGGGATTACAGAGATAAGAGCATTTCAGAAATCATAATGAAAATGTGGACCAATTTTGCCTGGTATTCGAACCCGACAAATTCGGGCGTTATAATTGACTGGGACGCGTTTGAAGTGGAAAAGCCGGGATTTTTCATAATCGACCGACAGAATTTTACAATGAGCACTCCACAGACTATAAACTTGAAAGCGTTCGAGTTTTGGACAGACTTCTACCCGAAAGTTGTGGAAATTGGCACGAAGTGTTGTAAAGAAAGTTACGAAGACTCAAGCGCGGAATCAATTTTAACTCTGAAAATGACACATAGTTTGATAACTTTGTACTTAGTTTTAATCATCTTGTCGTAACTGAAAGAGAAAAGAGCACATTTGATGTTATTTTTGTATAGTCTATTGAAAGATTATTTTGTTTGAACGTTATAATAAAAATATTTCTTCTGGGGGATTATTCGTGTAAATAAAGCAACGTAAGTGAATCAACAAGAACGTGTTTCGATTGTTGAAGTTCGTTTAAAGAGCTCAACGTTTTAAAACTCAAAACCCACCACGTGTACGAGAAAATGATAAACTATTAGAAAAATGTGTTCCCACTGCTGGAACACAGACGCTGGCCTTCTCTTTGAGTTGACCCAGTGCATGTTGATGAATTTCATGTCTATGAACTTTTGAGGTTCCTGGACATACCGGTTTCCTCACGATGTTTTCCTTCACCGTTAATGGGCGATGGCATCGAAACTACACATGATTTATTAAAGTACTAAATTAGTCATTGATACAGGGCTGAGGATTGAACCGGGTGGCGTCAGATTGTAAAGCGCACATATGCTACTGCCCGGCCACCACCGCTCTCATTTGTTTCCCACTGAGGGTAAGTAATTCTAGCTAGAGAATATATGTGTGGTAATTTAGTATTTAAATTACCAATGAGATACAAAGAAAATAAAAGCGTCATTGTGAAGACGAATATTAAACAAGAAGATTATTGTAATTAAAATTATTAATTTCATTTTTGTAATTTAACGAAATCCTCTCTTAAATTTCCCTTCGAGAGTTTTACTAAAATTACTTTTGTAAATTGAAGATAACTTGATATGATGAGTTTTCCAAAATTTTCGTTATCATCACCTATAAAATATAAATTTATTACAGAAATTGAATTTTGTATAAATCTTTCTATTTGATAGAATGAAAACGCCAAAAATACAATTTTCCTTGTTTTTTCCGTTAAAATGTGAGAAGTAGCTAGTAAACTAGTTTATATTGATAAGTCCATCCAGGCACACTTATCAAGTCTCGGTTGGTCTTGAGCTTGAATCAAGTTTAAAGTCAAGAGTCACTCCGAAGTCTGATTGGTCACGCTCGCCTCTTCACTCTATTCTATCGACTGAAAATTACATTCAAGTTTGAGAACATGCCACATTAGAAGAAATAGATTTCTAGCTTCTAGCTGATAAAGAAGAACTTTGTTAACTTTCGCAAAAATGTTTCGTGAAAAAAAAAAACGAAGGGATGACTGATGCGACACTATTTTTTTAATCTGACTCTCAAAAAGGAGATTTTAATTCAACAGTATTTTTATGTATGCTACGCAATCATCAACCCAGGTTGTTCCATTCTTGGGCAGTGCGTATCATAAAATCGTTGTGTACGAATTTTTGGAATTTCCACCAGGACACACCACTACCACACACTACCACCCGGTAGTGTGAAATCCTTCTACTTGTCATGTAGTAAAAGGGGGAAGGTGCTAAAGGTCTTGCGCACACTCGCCAAAATATATCCGATAGAATATATAGACAAACAAGCTACTTTACGGTGGCTTTGCATTTTTTTGAAGAATTTTATTATTACCAGCCAGCCTCATGCCGTCTACCGAATCTAAAGCTTTCAGCATTGTTTGGTCGATTGTGAAACGATTTTGAAGATATTTTTCATTGGATAGATATTTTTCAAGGGTTGAAGAATATTAGAGTTATAATTTGGGAATGAATCCGGTATTTTTTTTTTTTTTTTTTTTTTTTTTTTTAAGGTACACAAAACAGGATACAGTCATAACAAAAACTAAATTAAGTGTGTTGACAATTGTGAACTAAACCATATCCCAAAACATTTATTGAATACACCCACTCTTTTCGGTCCAATTAAGTAAAAATCTACGACTAGTCCGTCAACTACGATAAATAGCAGCGACAGGCATACATTTTCTTTGAATTTGTATGAAGATACATTGTGATAGGTACGGCAACACCATATAAAAAATTAAAACATACGTTTTACGAATTGCGAAGATGATAAATTCCTCGTTTGTCAATTGGCGTCACTGACTCGAGCTGTAATTATTTTACTACCGTTTCACATAATCAAGGATATGCTGGAGTTTTGGCGCCAACATAAAAAAGCATGTCGTCTCATTATATTACTTATTTACCAAAACATGTGTAATTTCGTGGGTTAATGAATAGTAATGATGGATTATTATTTATTAAGTGGACGTGTTCAAGTGTGGGTGAGTGATATAACGAGATGAAACGTGTCTTTTCGTGTTGTTTCCAAAACTCCACAGAAGCCTGTAGGTAAAGCATCCACAACTTTACTATACTATAGGGCATGCCTTTGACTTGACTGCATCTAACTTTGATAACTCTGACTTGTTTCATGATATCATTTATAAAAACTTGAAAATATTACAATACTTGACACCGGAAAATGCACAAGACGTGTGATGCCATAAAAAAAGAAAGAATAAAAAGAAACGATATAGTGCGAAATGTGAAAATCCTATCTATGTTAATTGTATACCAAAATTAAACTCGTAATATCTTTTTTTTTTAATTTTGGTCAATTATAGTTGTGTGAAAATTAGAAAGAAAGAAAGAAAATAAATTTATTTGTGACAAAGTCACAAAACAGCATTAGGCACTGTATTGCCCCATTAACTTTAACTATTAACTAAAATTAAAATGTTGCTGGAAAATACCACGCAGAAGAGGCAGACACATACAGTCGCCATTCTACGAAATTTTCTTTGTAAAGCACGAATCATGGTTATTATTTTCAGCTTTTGCATGACGGTGCTCGAAGATCTCGTGTTGGAGGGCTATTAGTCATGCAGCAAACTGTTCGAACGTCATTCCTTAGACGATTACTGTAAATAAAGCTCTGAACTGCATTGGTGACCTCGTACGTTCGCTAGGATTGCAGCCTTTGGTTTTATGGCATTTTTGTACCACTTCAATTGTACAGTTGTATTTTTTCGTGAAATTTCTCAATATGTTAGGAAAATTATTAAGATTATATCTACTTCTTTGGTAGGTATGCTTAATTGACTAAAATAATCCATAAAATATAAAATCATCATTTCAGCCATAAGACGTCCACTGCTAGACATAACCTTCCCAATCGCTCTCTAAAAGGGCAGGTTGGATGCGGCCTGCATTCAGCGTTTCCCTGCGGTCTCTTTTAGGTCGTCTGTCCATCTCGTGGGTGGACGTCCTACGCTGCGCTTACCGGTCCGTGGTCTTCATTCGAGAACCTAAAAAGCAATACATAAATATTATAAAGTATTAAGACAATCAGCCCAAGGTTACGTCCACGACTTACGTCCGATAGTTTGCACAGCTCAGTGTAGATTCACGATCTAGATACGTTTATGTCGCGTCCGTCAGCCGCGTCCGATAATTTATTTCCAGATGCGTGCGTCAGACGCGTGCGGCTGCGATCGGCCGCGACGCACGGAACTGCGATCGAATTGAAACGCAATTGTAAAAACTAGCACTAGGCACTCTGAGTATCTAGGTAAATGATTCACTCACAGGTAAATGAGTATGCTGTTTGTAATAGGTTATTAGAATGATGCGCAATCAATATTTTATTGTCACGTCGAAGGAACTTCCCGTAAGCAATTAAATATTATACAGACATACCTATATGTGTTTACCTAGTTCAATTATGTATGGCGATATTGTAATAATTGTATGTCGAAGTACAAAAACATTTATACGGAACAAGAGTGTCGTTAGGAGGCGACTTTCCTGGTTTGTCATTATCATCATTATCGGCCTATCACGTTCCCACTGCTGAGACACATGCCTTCTCTCAGAGAGACAGTATGGGCCCACGATGCTGGCCCAGTGCATGTTGGCAAATGTCATTACGTCTTTGAACTCTTTAAGTTCTTGGACATGCTGATTTCCTCACTCCTATGTGTTTTACTGCACTGTTGTTGAGTGATGGCATCGAAACTGTACATTGGTGCAGGGCCGAGGATCGAACTGGGTGCCAACAGACTGTAAAGCGCACTGCTACCCATGCCACCATCGCTCCACTTCGAGTTAATGACTCTAGCTATTATGTATAGTTTAACTTTTTGCAATATAAGTATGACGAAAGTTATATGATTATTTACGGGGTATTTACCGTGGTAAGGTTGTGGAATGAGCTCCCGATATTTCGGCGCAGTTACATGCACCATGTTCACGGGAAGACTGAAAATATTCATATAACTTTAGTGAACAACCGTGATAGTTTAAAACAGTACCTATAAGTATGACGTTTCTTACAATCACATTGAAGCCGATTCCATAGCAGCCGTTGACATTTGCTTTAAAAAACATCAAATTTGCGAGTGAGATAGCCGGTTGCCATATTCTGGAGCACATAACATTAAACATTCTAATGTTCCATAACAAAATGTTTTATGTAAATTAGCGATTATAATATTATGTACCTACATAATACACCGCACGGATTCAAAATGCCGTTACAAAGCAAGGTGCTTCGAAAATGTACCGTAAGGATCGAAAATAATATTGTTGTATACATTATTATACCTACTTAATTGATACACAGTTTGTGTAATACGTTCATTACTAACTGCATCCTGCTGTTTTACTTATAACTTTTAGGGTTCCTCGAAAGTCTGCCTCATAAGCTGAAGGTCCCGGTGTTAATTCCCGGCCTATGTCCATGTCTTCGTGCGCGTTCCATGGCATTCCTGACACAGTCGAGCTATGAATGTAAGACGTAATTTTTCTGGGAAAAAATTAGATACTAAGGCAGTATATTTTCTCTGAATATGCAGAATATGATGATCATGAGTGGCATAATCTTGCCGGGGCCTTACGCCTAAGTCCTTACGCAGTCTCAAACTAATCGGAAAATCACGTGAACGTGAACCTTAACGCGCCCACATACGGTTTGCGGTAGCACAACTTCTTTCATCTGGACTGCCTAAAACAGCTAGCCGTAAGGCCCCTGAACACAATATCGGTTCTTATAAACCATACTAATAAACTACTTGCATGTCAAATTGCATCAGTCATGAAAAGGGACAAACAGACAAAAGTTGTAAGTTGTAGTGTTGTAGCTAGTTAAGTTGGCAATAGTAGGGCAATTGTGCATCCTATAACGTTTGACACCAGATTTATTTATTTTTTGTTTATCTACTGCAGCTTTTTATACACATACTAGCTGTTGCCCGAGACTTTGTACGCGTAGACTTTTATATAAAATTGTAACCCCCGTTTGCCCTTCTTAATTCTCCCTTTCGCAAAATCCTTTCTTAGCGGACCTCTACACCCCATAAGGAAGCTACCTTCCAAATTTCAGCTTCGTAGGTCAAGTAGTTTTCGAGATTCCGTGATGAGTGAGTGAGTGAGTGAATGAATGAATGAATTTCGCTTTTATATATTTTAGATCAGGTATTATATACTATGTACCTATACCAAAGTGTAGTAGTAATTCTCCATGAAATAGTTAACTATATACCTACCAAACCATAATACTGCTCGTGAGAGATGCGCGTAGAAAAGTAGATCAGTGAAATAATTTAATGTAAATACAGTAACATAATGTTATATGTACAGTTCTTTTATTTAATAAGATGACTTACGTGAACAGGTTTTAAATTTTACAATAAAATCAAAATGACTTCTGTGTTCAATCTGAACTCTGTCATTGTGAGACAATTTTGCTAAGCATAAAAAACTGAAGGGATTGTGAAACTTTTATTACGGTAAAGTCCTAAAATAACAAGACTCCTTTACATACAAAATCCAAGTTTTCCTCGTTCGTATACTATATTTTTTGTTTGCAGTGGTCGATAAAACCAGTCGGTGGAATACCGTTGTAAGCATCGCTTGTGTTTAGAGATATCCACTTTGACCAGTTAAGAAGTAAATAGCTGTTTACGGTAAGCGTCTATTCTATTCTAATTTGAGTATCATTTAAGTAGGTTATGTACTAAGTTACTTGGTGAAATATATATACGTAGAGTCTGTGTGTGTTTTTACACCGTCAGTTTGTGCGCACAGTCATGTTATTAAATTTATCTGCATAACTGATAACTTGGTACGTACCTAGGTATTGTCTTAACGCGCAAGTAATTTTCACACTTACCCAGCAAAACTCGAAAGTACTTATCCCTATTCAACCGACTTCAAAAGAGAAGATTTACATTGTTATCGTTTTGTATCTTTGTTACGCGATTATGCATATTTAGATTTATTTGTCGATCCCATTTAAATAAACACAATTATATCAACATTTAAAAGTTCCTTCAAAAACTTTCAAAAAAAATACATGTTATTTTATAAAGAATGCTTTATCGTTTTTTTTTCCTACAGGTATAACAAATTTTTATTTTTTTGAATGTTTTTAAATATGCTAAATAAATAATTCTGACCGTTGATCGCGGGCTAAGTACATACGTTTAGTTATTTTTATTAATCACCCCTTTAATTACTTAGGTACTTTATTTTATTAGTTTTGTGAATCCTGCGTTACGTCATTCCTGCCTAGGTATAATGATTTTACGGAAATGGTAGTTAGATGATTGAATAGCAATTAATTTAGCTACCTACTTACTTAGTTGGCAAAACCAAGAAACATAAATTAATACCTAGTTTTTTTTGCCTATGTATCTTCAGGTATTTTATACCTATGTTTAAAATACTTGAAACAAAGTCGATTTTCATTATCTTTGATTTATTAGATTGGTGGTTTGTTGGTTTGAGCGATAGCATCGCAATTTTATTATAGAAACTGACGCGGCTTTCACACTTTTGATTTTTTTTTCTTCTTACGTGAGTAATTCCCGTGTAATATAAATAAAATGCACGTAATTTATTTAAGAACTAAATATCTAAGTCATTGATGTAGAGCCGAGGATCGAACCGGGTGCTGTCAAGTAGCTAACAGAGGAGATACGACTTGGTTGGCGGATTGCCGTCCATCCAACGGGAGAAAGATAAAATTTTCTCTTTCGCTCCCGTTGGTGAGCTGGCGGTCCGTCGAACAAATCCACACGTCTGTTAGCACTGCCAGATTATAAAGCGCATACCTATGCTACCGCTCGGCCACCCTCGCTCACATACATAATTATCCATGTAGGTACATTAATGTAAATAAATTATTTCTATATCGTATTACAAAAATCAAGTTGAAGTGGCAATGGGCAGGCCACATCGCTCGAAGAACCGATAACCGATGGGGAAGGAAGGTTCTGGATTGGAGACCACGAACCGGACCGGACCGACGACATTGTGAGAGTCGCGGGCATCCAGTGGATACAAAAGGCAGGCTGTCGTTCAGTTAAAGGGGGAGGCCTATGTTCAGCAGTGGACGTCTTTTGGCTGATGATGATGATGATGATGATTACAAAAATCTAGCTACATCATATTTAATCCAAAGTTTTTTAATGTTCATAGAAAATGGGTCTACCAACATTGCTTCTACTATCGTTCGCAACCCTCACGCTGGGTCAACGACCTTTCTTCGCCGGTAGCCGGCCTATCGGGTACCCCGAGGTGACCACAGAATCGTTGGGAGACCGGTGAGTGCTACCTTCAATGTTACTGGACATAATAGAGCCCTTTTTAGCCCTTATTTGAACATTTTAACAATTCTGCTTGAAATCCAATTTTCAAACCTATGTCTACGGTTTTGTAATGGAACCAATAGGTAGGTACCTTTTATTATAACCGTACCAGCAGTGCAAGTGCCGTTCTTTATCGATCGTCAAATTGACAGTTGAGGTCGTCAAATTCGATAATATGCCATTTTTTCAGTACTCGCTGTGATCGATTCTATGCCATTTTAGCGAATTTGACGGTCGATAAAGAACGGTACTTGCACTGCTGGTGGTATATATTTCTCTTAATCGTTGGTAAACAAGTATTTACTACTTATCTATCTATATTATCTATACTAATATTATAAAGAGGAAAGATTTGATTGTTTGTGTGTTTGCATTGAATAGGCTCCGAAACTACTGAACCGATTTGAAAAATTATTTCACTGTTGGGAAGCTACACTATTCCCGGGCGACATAGGCTATAATCTATACCCGTGCGAAGCTGGGGCGGACCGCTAGTATGTATATAAAAATGAATCCCTATTTACCTTGGCCACGACATAACTTGAGAACGACATTACCGGTTTCATTCATCTTTTTTAGTTTCATTGTAGAAGGTTCTTACAGAAAGAAATATAAAGAAAATTGCGCTGAAAATTTGAAAGTTTCAGAAAACTTAACGATGATTTTAACTCGCGGTTGAAACTGCAGGTCGCAGCAAGTTAAGAATAATTATCAATTTATATAACCAACTTTAAAATTAGTAAATGCGCATCTTACTCTACCTGATTTAACTCTCTATTATATAATATTTTCCAAACCAAAATGTAGTAGAAAAACATTCAATTTGCAGTTTAGTAAATAAACACCGGTCAAGTGCGAGTCAGGCGCTATATACAAATTATCATAAAATATAAATAAAAATCATAGTTAAATTATCAATTAAAAATCAAGGAAAAGTGGCCAGAATGCTGGCAGCATTGCCACGCTGGATGGCAATGCAAATTTTTTGGCCAAAGTATGCGCCAGGGCGCCGCCACCAGGCATTTGGCCAAGTCCCTATATAAATCATGGGCGGCCGGCTCCCACGGTCAACGGGTTATTTACTGTCACGAAATTTTAAAAAAAATATGTTTCCTCTTTCAGTTTCGGTGAAATCGACGGCACAACCCAAAGACTGCCAATCGAAGCCAACGGCGACCGTGATTTGGTAGACCGCCTCAGCAAGCTGCCAATAGATAAGCAGCCCTTCTGGTTTATCAACTGGCAAGCACTAGAAGCACACCGACAAAAGCCCCAGACCTACCCTCAGAAACCAAACCCATTTGTTGAACCTATCCAGAGCAACGGCGGATCTAACTCTGCCAACCTTAATACTGGAAATGTAAAGCCTAATGCTGGAAATGCAAGTCTTAATTCTGGAAAAGTTAATTTTATTTCAGGCAATGCTCCTTTGGGTGACTTTTTTGGGTTTTTAGGTTCCAATCGCTTTGGCGTGGAAGAGCATCCAAATAACCAAGATCCAATTGAAAATGCTTACACCAATTCTAATTCTGTAGGAAATATTTCACACTAAAAGAAAAAATCACCTTAGCAAGATAACTTACCGTAACTATACCTAAGTCATCATTCATCATCATCATTATCAGCCTGTAAACGTCCACTGCTGAACAAAGGCCTCCCTCGTAGAGAGGGGTGTTGCCATAATCCCCACGCTTGGCAGGCGGCTTGGGGATCGCAGTACGTTCACCGTGTACTAATAGGACGCTGCTGCCCATCCTCCGAACGTTACCGTTTACCTAAGTACTTAATGTAAATGATAAATCGAATTGGCGTCAGTTATGTTAAACCTTTCTCTAACAAAATTAATTTGACAGCGCTTTTATTATATGCGTTTTTTTTCGTAACGTGTGAGTTTTTTTTTACAATAATTGCAAAGCTGAGATTGGTTCAACGAAATCCATCCAATCTAAGCAATTATTTATCGAGACCACAGAAAAGAAATCGTCTTTTCTGTGAATTTGACTTATCTGAATATTCCATTATCTTTATTTTTACTTTTAAGTTTTGGCTGCGGGCGTTTTGTCTATTTAGCCAATGACCTTTTAAAATTCTTTTGAACCTATTATTGTAAAACCATTCAAAGAAACGTAATGGTTTACTTTACTGCAACAGATGGTCTGAAATGAGCTTTTTAATTATCATAATAGCTAAGCCTATTTTATAGACATTTTTATAGGTACTTAAGTATTTACAAATGAAACATTTAATATATTAATAAAACATTTTATTGACTTTTAAATAATTTAACTTAATTACTAAGCGTAACCTTAGAAATAATACATATCATAAAATAAAATAATAGCGAAATGCAATCATCATAATAGTAAAATATTATGACTTGAAAATACATAGTGACATTTAGTAAAAATTGTACAAAAATACAAAGTTTTTGTTCGACTCCTAGTTCTGAATCCAAGACGCAGCCCTAAAACGAAAAGGCGACTTAGAGTGCTTTTCATGTTTGAAGTCCCCCAGACGCGGCGCTGTCATCGCGTTTCAATCACTATCAGTATCATTTCTCGAGTAGAACTTTAACAACTTTTGGCATCGTACACGACTCTTTAACGATGGAAAATTAATAAAAATCTCACTAGCGTCCAAACACAGTAACAACACCTGACAACTACGACATGGAAATTTAGTTCCGCTGTTTGCCGTGGGACTTCTTTCATGAAAAGGACTCTACGTTACACCGTAGACAAAATATCCCTTTTTAAAACTGAGTGAGCAAATCACTTGCCGGATGTTAAGTGTCATAGTAGTTGCAGTGCAACCCAGAAATACAACAGTTCAAAACCATGAACCACGCTCATCACCCTAATAAATTAGTTATATTCGGCCCAAGCATTTATTTGCTCTAACGGTTGCAATAACACAGCAGTATGAAAACATTTTCTCTGAAGTATATCTTGTATCTTTGACGATGTACATTATCTAAGTCGGTACCTTCTACAGGCATAAATTCAAAACCCTAGCAAAGGTGTTTATCATTCCAATTTTTTTACAATGTTATTGCAGCTGTCAGGGCAAATAAATACTTCGATCGAGTTTACTTACTGATTTTCACTTATAAAATATAGAGAGCAAAAAGGTTGTTTAACATTTATTTTTTATCTATGCTTATTCGTTTCCGAGGCATTTTCGGCAATTATACTTCAGTACATTTTATTATTAAAATGCTAATTTCGTTTTGAACGCATTGCTCTTAAATTTATTGCATTGCTTTATTATCATTAATTATTATTTCACGAAATAGCGACTCAGAAATGCATACCTACGACCTACATACACAGATTATAAGGTTTAATAAATGGGATTGCTAACTGTCAAAGTGGCGCCAGGTTAGCGTACCTTTGTCAAGGATTCTCTATTACGGCCACAGACTAGGTAAAGCACAGTCTTTATTTGATTATTTGGATTTGATTAGGGGATGGGAAACAAGGTCACGTGATGCTCAAGATGGCGTCTCACTATTTCTGACAGGTAAAATACCTCTTTAGTTGGCTCTTATTCTCTATCTCACATGAGATAAACACACATGAACCTGAATAAAATAATTATAACACTTATTTTTTGTGGACAGTAGTGTAAAAAGGTTAGCTTTTTTTTGCTTCAGTAACGGCCACCTGTAAAAAGTTTTTACTAGCCAATCCCATTTCTCCGGCATTAAAATTGCCAGATTGAAAAAATACAAGTAGATTAATGCATCACCTAGCATTATATAAAAAGTTATACACAAGGAACATTCTTGACAGAGACATGAAATCAGTCGAAAAACACCATGACTTTAGTAATTATTGCTGTAATTACAATTTAACCTATTGATAAAAAACAGTACTTACAAAAACTCACGCTGTAAAATACATGAGCATGCTAAGTACAAAAATCACAAACATTTATTCCTTACGAAAATAGGACACGCTTTGGTATATGACCATAAGAAGCGAATAAAAAAAAAAGCGGATACATTTTATGTATTTATGTACACTGACATACATACAATTAGTGTTACCAGCTTTTCTGCTAAAAAAAGTTTGTTAAGGTTATCTATCACGTGTCTTGCGCTTACTCGCTCGCACATTCAATACTTCTAAAGGTATAAAATGATTCGAATACTCTAATTGAAAAATATAGTAGGTAAACACAATTTGATGATTAAATTAGAACTTTTAAGAGTGAAAAATAGGATAAGTAATATGAAGATAAGAAGAGAAGAGACGAGCAAAAGAGTGCGCGAAAACCCATGTCAACCTTTTTAGTAATTAGTTCCAATTTTGTCTTCTTATTTTGATAGTAAAGTTGGTAACACTACCTACACACGACTAAAGGACATTGAATCCACGGTCATGAAAATTTTAACAAAAAAAAATGAGTACAACATATTATGGTACAAACCAAATCGTGATACACAATCTGGCCGATAATAAAACAACTGAATTTGAAAAACAAAATAGCAACGAAAAAAACAACAGGAAATATCATTGGCAAACTACTCTTTAGCAAACTTTTTTTCTTTTTTCATTACCGTGTGACTAAGATCGTTATGCATGTTGTGCCTACAGCCAGTAGTGTCGCCGGGTTAAATTTTAAATTAGTAGCAGAGGAGGGTTTTGTTACTGATGGTAGCCTGACGCTTTTGTAGTGGCAAGACTTTTCTGAAGTGTCATTGTCGATCAGCTCCTTGAATTCTGGGTAGTTTTGGATTTGGATTGGCTGAAATAAATAAAAAATGTAGACAACACAATATGCCTAATTTTAATAATCATAATTATTTATTTATTTACGTAGTGCCCTCGGAGTGTTTGTCATCTTTACTTTGAGTCAGTTCAGTTACGGCTGACTGTAGAATAAAATCCTAAATTTTTCGAAATAAATCAGCCAAGTGCAAGTCAATCTCACGTACTAAGGGTTCCGTACCACCAAAAAAAAATGCAAAAAGATGACAACACGCCCAGACGGTCACCCATCCAAGTAGCGACCGCTCACAACGTTACTTAACTTAATGCTGAACAGAAATGTGTCACCGACTCGCACCTGGCCATTTTTTATTTTACTCTGAGTATGTACTATAATCATGCCAAGTTTGACGCTTGTACGTATTACCGTTTTTACATTAGAGCAAATACAAAAATACACTGAACTACAGCCTGCCTTTAGCATCCACTGGATGCCAGCGACTCTCACAATGTTGTCAGTCCATCTAGTGGGAGGCCTACCTACGCTGCGTCTTCCGGTTCGTGGTCTCCACTCAAGAACCTTTCTTCCCGATCGGTTAAACGTTAACAAACGTTAAGACGGTCAAATTGTCTTGTACGAATTACGAAACGATTTGTTACTCACCACGCCCCACGTGTCATCCCGTTTCTTGCAGAAGGTCATGTGCATGCCGGAGTAGAGGGACTTCTCTATCTGTTGTGTAAGCAGCTCTTCCTGCCAGGGCATCTCGTTCAGATGAGCCATGAAGGATTTGTTGCGGAATTCAGACGGCTCCCAGATTACTAGCTCCTCTGTAAGGGAAAATGTTAGTGGAATGAAATCATAGGAATGAGGATTACATTCTTTTGTATTGCATAATAGGCTTTAATTTTTTCCTTTTGTTTCTTAAGTCTTATATTGCTTTTGACCGCCATCTCTCCGATGGAGCACGCTTGCCTAGAAGAAACTGATTCACTCGCTCAAGACAGCCAGATTGTTACTACTGGGGAACACTATTGTTTTCGGAATATTAACCATTAAACGGTGTCACTTTTTCGTGCCCACCTTGGCAGTCCAATAGAAAAATGAGAAGAGCAGGTAGGAATCAGACCATGCTGATGTGATACACAATCTTCAAAATGCGTCCGATAAAATACTGATAGACTAACTAAACTAAGGTGTCATCTAAAATGTATCGAAGCTTTAAATTTGGTTAAACTTACTCATTAGTCCAACGCCTTGGTCGTCCCCCTGTATTTCAATTTGTGGTTCGAGAGCGGGTAATTTTGACTCGTCTTCAAACTCAAGCTGTGGTTGTTGTGGAAGATTCTCGAAATTTCTGAAACATCAAAATTATTCTGTTTACCACAACTGTATTTACTGTTTTGTAATAACGATTTAGGAGTACCAAATGGGACCGGCAATCTCTGGTCACTTTAAGGTAAACAATCAATTTTATAAAGTTGGAGCTACAGATAATCCTCTATTCGAGCTGTCGACAGGAAAATTAGACCATAGAGTATGTAGCTACTACTGCACTACAAGGCCACAGAAGATATACGATTAAGGTCAGGACTCATGGCAGATACTCCACAAAAAGTCTCAATACCACAACACCTGGAGAAATAGGGGAAGAACAGTTAAATCACCAATCCAAAGTCGTGCTTCATTATTTTAAGGAGCTTGGCTGGTTTAGTTAAGCTGGCAGCAGGCAAATGCACAATACACCTCAAACGGGATGTGAGTGCAGGGGCCTTACGGACAACTGCTATTTCGCCACCAAACTAACGTTAAATCCACTCTGTTGGAAAATCCCGCGACCGCAAACCGTATCTGGGCGGGTTAAGGTTCACGTTCACGTGATTTTCCAACTGAGCGGATTTAACGTTAGTTTGGTGCCGCAATATCAGTAGTCCGTAAGGCACCAGGCCTTCTCACCCAAACTTTAAATTAGAATTAGTGGCCGGCAATGTTCTTATGAAGATTCATATATTATCTAACGTTATTAGTGGCCAGCAAAAATAAGCTTGAGATTATTTTCATAATTTATAATGGACTTAAATGATGACGATCGTCATCACTGATTGGCTCAATGTCTCAAATTTTCAGTTGTCCACCAATGCCTGATTTGTTGGCTGGTACCGCAATACTAAGCAAGCGGTGGACGGTGGACCGTCCACCGTCTACAGTAACATTACGTACGGTTTTGGAGTTGTGGGGCCGCGCTGCCGACTACAAAAGAGTCTTTGTAATGCAGAAACGTGCCATACGCGCCATGTTTGGAGTCTCTGATGACGTTTCATGCGTAGAGTTCTTTAAAGAACTCCGCATACTTCCCCTACCGTGCGAACTAATATTCCAAATAGGCTAATTCGTGAACTCCAATCTGAGTATGTTCCGGCGGAGGGGCGTCCTCTCGAAGTTTAATTTGAGAAGCAACATAAAAAAGGACCAGCTTGTGACACCAACTCATAAGCTGGCGAAGCCTGAGAGGTCAGTTTACGTTGGAGGGCCCGCGATATACAACCGTATACCCGCTGCCGAAACCACGCAACGGATTTTGATTTTTGATGCGGTTTTCACCATCAGTTAGATATGCCTGATTTGCTAGCTGGTACCGCAATACTACCAGTCGAAAAGTTACCAGTATGATGAGGTTTTTTTAATGCCGTAGGTAGCAAACAATCAGACGGGCCGCCTGATGGTAAGCAGTCCCCGTCGCCTATGGATACTTGTAACATCAGAGGCATTACAAATACGTTGCCGACCCTTAAGGTCTCTTTTAACTCGCCTTTTGAAGAACCCCATGTTTTAGCTTCTCAGAAACACCACGTTGTGTACCTCATTCCACATTTTGTAGGTTTTTTTAATACATCGGACTAGTCTAACGTTTGACTGCGATCTCGCCTGATGGAAAGCGACGATGCGGTCGAAGATGGAGTACGTTTGCCCAGTAATAACATATTAACCTATGGATTATCCACAAATATATGCAATCTACTTACCCAGAAGATAAGAAGATGTTCTCAACCTGCATGAAGTTGAGTCCATAGAACTCCTTAACGCCGAAGGTTTCGAAGAACTCTTTAACTGGTGTCATGGAGTAGCAGCCGGCGAGAGCAGTGCGAGGGTAGTACACGATGAATGATAGGCACATTTCCTGGGGAACAGAGTGGATTTTGTGAGCTAAAGAGTAGGTTTAGTTCGGCACAGACTTGATTAAAAGGGCCCAGCAAAGAAAATGGCATGTGGCCTGCATAGTTGTGGGGAGGGGTAAAAATTGCATACATTTGCAAAGAGGCTCGCCATCAGAAAAACGGCGACGCTATTTAAACGGCTTTTGAGTGTTAATGTGTATTAAATGGTTATTAATTATTGAGTATTCGTGAGTGTGCGCGAGTGTGGACAAGTGATATAATCAGGTGAAAAGTGTATTTTGATGTTGTTGCCAAAATTGCATAGAAGCCTTCCATGAAGTCTCCACTACTTTACTGGGGCATACAATGTCCGTAAAATATGTAGGTACGTAAGACGAGGCGGTATAGTATAGCTTTATTGGATTTAGCAAGCCCAAATGGCGAAAAAACAAAAAAAAATGCGTGATGTGACAGTTGCGTAACTTTACGCGTTACGCATACCTATACCATGGATTAACCTAGGATTTGCTATTGTCTTCTGTGCCCAGGAACCTAATTGCTACCCTAGAAACGTAGGTACATTTTTATTTACTAGGGTAGTAATTATTATGCTCTTCCGAACCGAACATTTGCGTCTAGGTCAAGGATTTTATGACTTTAAAATCAACTAGAAAATTAGTCACCATCTACTTGAAAATTAGGCACCATCTGTCGAAATCTGAACTAAGTCGAATTACCTATGTGTGTAATGTGTATGTGTTGTGCAACCTATTGTTTTTATTTTTCCAGCAATTTTTTCGCTATCGTATAATGATAATATTGACACTATGGAGAATTCTGTGTGGTTCTATGGCTATTGGCTATGGTATAAAAAGTAGAATTATATGACATGATTACCTGTGTCGCCGAATATCCGCCCAAAATAGGCTTATCCCTCGACGTGCTGTCGTAAGTACATTCCGTGATCAAAGTGTCGCCTTTCTTAAACTTCCTGCCGCCTGGTACCACCCGAGATTGCTGGAAACGAGCGTCGTAAGATTTTTCCTGAAAAACGAATAACATAATTTATTATAGCGCCATCTGTAAAATATTATTCTCAACGTAAAAGAATAAAGTAACGCCATCTATAATTAAAGTAATGAACTAGAACACTATTTTTAATTTCAACGCCATCTTCTCGCACAGCAAAGAACTAGTTTGTCATCTTGGTTTCAGAGCCTCAGGAAGTGAACTAATTCGCTAAGCATTACTCAATCTTCGACTCCTAATGATTCAAATAATTCCAAAAATGTTACTAGATAGCAGTTTAATGCAATTTCTGTTTATTTTTGCAGGAATTAGGGATACAGTCACGTTACTTACTTCAGATATCCTAGGCAGTTCTTCGTTTCCTCTAATGTGTTTCAGGGATATCTTCCTAGCAGTTCCGTGGGCGTGCAGCAAAACCGAAACTATGTTGATACCTTCTTCTGGCATTGTCTGGAATAAAAGAAAAGATAATTCAATTCCAATAGTAGGTACCTAACCTAACTAGTTGTTCACCCCGAACTGACCTTGTGATTACTAAAATGAATAACTTCACAACCACCTAACTGATTTTGCTTATACATATAAAAAAATAAAAACTGTTTATGTATGTTCATACAAAGAGCTTTGAAGATTTTGGCCCAACATTAGCTACCATTTTTCTTTCAAAATCTCGATTCACATTGAATATTATATATTTGGATATATCAACATTTTATTTCATCTTATCTACGAAACCTGATGCTTTAGGACATTAGAATAGGTACTTAAGTATATGACATTTCTTCGCTGGATGTAGGCCGATTCTAACCGGCCCTTTTGGAGATCCATGGTGCGGCCTATGTCCAGCAGTGGACGTCCTTTGGCTGACATGATGATAGATATAAATTCTTTATTGTGCACACCAGAAATATAAATTACAAACATAGTATCAAAGATTATATACTCTCACGAACTAGTGCCACAAGTGGTGGCCTTATCGCCGATCGATGATGATGATGATGATGACATTTTTGTTTGTAATGTGTGATGTGTCCTCTATCCAAATACATATGTAACTTTTATTGTGCACCGCGTTTGAAATGGAAACCGATATTAGGGCCACTCTCCATACAAAAACCTTCAAAGCCCTAATAAGTCAAATAATAAGAATGAATTTTGTAGGCGAGTTCTACTTGCCTCCAACATTTTTGACTATCGGATCAACGGTAGGTACTTACTAAAGTTATTGTCGAACATAATTATACAGAGTGTAAGGGGAACACTCTCGAAGCCAAAAGAAGGTAATTGTACTCATCATTATGAACAACTTTTACTATGGGACCAACCCGGAAATCGCGCAAAAAATATCAGCTGTTCTATAGAAAACGGTCATTGACTCTCGACAAAATGTATGGAACAGGAGATTTTATTTTTCGCACTTTCTTGGTTGGACCCATAGTAAAAGTTGTTCATAATGATGAGTACAATTATCTTCTTTTGGCTTCGAGAGTGTTCCCCTTACACCCTGTATACAAACTCAGAAACAGATCAGAAATAGCTTTTTTTTTTTTTTTTTTTTATGCCATATGTGGCAAACAAGCAGACGGGCTGCCTGATGGTAAGCAGTCACCGTCGCCTATGGATACTTGTAACACCAGAGGCATCACAAATACGTTGCCGACCCTTTAGAACTCTATTAACTCGCCTTTTGAAGAACCCCATGTTGTAACTTCTCGGAAACACCGTAGAAGGTAGCTCATTCCACATTTTGCAGGTATGAGGCAAGAAGGATCGTGTGAATCGCACAGTGTGCGATTTCCACTGATCTATGATGTGTGGATGAGCCTTCAGGCGGTGGCGGCTAGTGCGATGGTAAAACCGCGACGCCGGCATCGGATTCGGATCGGATTCTTTTACCTGTTCAGTACATTCAGAGCTACAAATGCCGACAGTTCGGTACTGGCGCTGTTTGGGCGGTATGACGTGCAGCGCTGATACTCCGATACCGGCTCCGAGAAGCGCCGCGTCGTGAGCCCGTAGAGATGGAGTGTAGTGGAGACGGATGCCGGAACTGTCTAGTACTGGAAAATAAGAAAATATCGTTTATTCCTTACTAGGGTATATCATACTGCTTCAGGCAGTGTGCTAGGCGGATACCGGTGCGTTCCTATGGAGATCCCGGTGCCCTCCATCTGGCACAGAGGTCGGCCACCAAGGGGGTTTTAGTGGGTGCAATCTCACATAATAAACGCGGCTTCACCCCAATGCAGCTGGGTATCTTTTAAAGATTTACAAACAGTCAACAAAAAAAAAAATAGGGTATACGATACTATACCGTTCCTCAAAAAAATATTTAAGCGTTATACCTACCTAAATTTCCCTTTTAGCACTTTCTGTCCCCTCCCCTCCTGATGCCCCTGGTGTTACAGGTGTATATGCGACGGTGATCTTACCATCAAGCGGCCCGTTAGCTTGTTTGCCACCTATGGCGTACAAATACTATCACCATGATCTCACCCAGTACATAGATATGGAAAGGGGGGCTTAGTACTCATAGTTACCAAAAACTTTTAATAAGTCTTGGAACAACCTAAAATCACGATGAAAAAAATAATTCATAAACGAAATGTTTTGAACAGCTGATATTTTTTTCGTGATGCTGGGTTGGTCCCGTTATAAAAGTGGTTCATAATGATGAGGACTATAAACCCCTTTCGGCGTAGTACACCCTTTCCGTCTAACCCTGTATTTAGTACTAAATGTATTTATACGAACTCAGTAATGGAAAACTTTAACAGTTAAATAGATATCACTATTGTTTAACATAGCACACCTTCATTATGTTCTATCTTTTGGTACATATCTACAGAGTCACGCATATAGACAGTACTAAGCCGAAAGGAGGTCATTGTACTCATCATTATGAACAGCTTTTACTATGGGACCAACCATAAAAAAGGGGAAAAAAATATCAGCTGTTCCATAGAAAACGGTCATTGACACATGACATAATGTTATGGAACAGCTGTTTTTTTCCACTGATTCAGGGTTGGTCCCATCGTAAAAGTTGTTCATAATGATGAGTACAGTGACCATTCCGCTTAGTACATATATGCGTAACCCTGTATAGGTAAATATATATTTACACCAACTGATAGGAAGCCTTAGTCAATCGCCCCGGCCCATCTTATCACTATGAAGCTAAATAGCGATAAATTGAGTTCAAATTATATTCAAACAATGCCATACCTTTATGTAGTTCCCGGTTATCATAATGTACTTCGAGCATGTAGTAAGAAACACCTCCCTTCTTGCCTAGCGGAATCCCAACGTTTTCGGGTAGAAATTCACCTGTAAATTAAGTTTATTAATTAACCTCTCCACATACAAATTCCAACTTAAACTTCCGAGAAATAAGGAATATTATTCCGTGAAGAGGATTAAGGAGTTGGAAGGATAATAATCAACTTCCTCGAGTTTAAGAAGGCTGGATTCGACGTTACATTCTTTGCAAATTGGTTGCTATGTTCTTTACGGGTTTTATTATGTTCATTGTTCGGTGTTTTTCTTGCGGGATGTTCTTTGATAATTTTTTTGTAGATATTTTGTGGGAAATTTTGGTGCGGAAACAATTACAAAAATTGAGGTAGGATTTTCGTCGGTAAGATAACTGATAGAATAAGGCAATTACTTTGCGGTAGTTGCAAATCTGGAGTTTTGGCGCCAATGTGAAAAAAAAACATGTCGGCTCGTTGGATTATTTTCCAGTGTTAATGTGTACTAAATGGTGAATTATTATTCAATAAGTGCTCGTGAACGTGCTCGAGTATGGGGCAGTGATATAACGAGGTGAAACGTGTCTTTTCGTGTTGTTTCAAAAACTCCAGAGGAGCATCTTGTAAAGTATCCACCACTTTACAGGAGCATGAGTTAAACCGCGACTTTCTTGACTCTGACTGTGACTATGACTTGTTTGACGCTATTAAGACTATGTAAACTGTTTAATATTACGACTAAAGGACATTGAATCCACGGTCATGAAAATTTTTACAAAAAAATAAAGTTGCTTATCTGTTGAGTATTTCCGCTTCCATGTTGTGTCAAAATATAATAAGGATTGGGACTTGGAGATATAATTATGAATTAATAAAAATAATAGAGATCGATGGGGAGATACCGATATGATACGGCCCTTTTCTATGTCCAGCAGTGGACGTCCTATGGCTGAAATCTGAAGTGATGATGATGAAAAAATATTACATGAATATCTTACTAGCTGAACGCCTTTCTTCTCTCATCTATTATTCAATGAAAATTACCTTTTGATCCCATAGCCCACGCTGCAATAGGTGTGGCACAAGTCGCCCAAATACTGGGCCTCTTCGGGCCATAAAACCCATCACCCATGGCCCACTCATTCCACGTATGCTCATCATCATCCATAGCACATTCGTACAACACCATGTGGTGAACTGGCGACGCACTGTTCTCTAGAACAGGTCTTCCGTTCATGATTGGTCTGCTATCGATTAGGGGTTCGTAGCCGACGATGTGGTGTTTTCGAGGCAGGTCGGGGACTTTGAAGATCTTGCACCAGAAGAGAGTTGCCATTATGTGGGGGATTGTTAGCTGGAAATGATATTACTGGGATTTAAAAACAAGTTGGTGGTCAAAAGCGGACTTATCCGCGATAAAAATAAATAAAAATGTCGTTCACTTGGATGACATATTTTTCCATTTAATTTGATTTAAAAACCAAACTACGAAGCCCATTTTGATGAAATTTCTATGGGACTAACCTAAAGTATATTCTTTCAAAAAAAAAAAACGTTTAAAAATTACGGTAAAATACATGCAACCGAATTGAGAACCCCCTCCCTTTTCAAAGTCGGTTAAAAAGTTGGAAATGGGTTAGTAAAAATGACCAATGATGCACATTTAAAATCTAAAAGGCTGACTGCATGGATTTACTGAGTGCAGACTGTAGTTATAATATAATAATATAACGTTTATTTACTCATTTTTTTTCCAAACATATGAAATAGGTACAAAGATAAAAAACTAAATATGATATTGGGTAGGTGAGAAAATGTTTACATACCTACTCCAAATAAAGTAAAGTAATTATCAAATGAGTATTAAATATGACGGGGGGTTTCCTCGTGGACCCACTGCTATGACCCACTTGGGGGACTACGTGAATTTTTCCCCTTGGACCCACCACGCTAGATATGAAAATAAAAATAAAAACTTTATGGTAGCAAAATAGCAGATCCAAATTCTGTCATAGTTACGTTAGATCGTTAGAATATACGCAAAGTAATAAGAGCTGACAAATCATAATTACATTGGTTAATTTAACATCCCAGTGCTTCAGCGGTATGGAATCCGGCTTGGAGACAGGCTGGAGCAGTCGCAGAGGTCGAGAGCCGCTCTTCATGTGTTTAGGAAGATCACCGTCCGAGCCTGGTGGACCAAGAGCCCATAGGATCTGCGTCGTGTCATCCTGCACAAACGGAAATTATGAGTTCGACATTGTCCATGTCCATACTTCTCTATGTTCTTCTCTTCTCTTCTCTTCTCTACATAGTATAAATTGAAGTCGCTTTCCGCGTCTGTCTGTCTGTATGTCTGTATGGCCGCTAACTCCTCCTAAACCACGCAACGGATTCTGATGCGGTTTTCACCATCAGTTAGATACATTTTCACGGAAGGTTTATATATATATATAACTAGCGACCCGCCCCGGCTTCGCACGTAAATTACACCCGTGCGAAGCCGGGCGAGCGGGTCGCTAATTGCTTATATAGTAGGTTTCTTGGTTTTGAACTAGTGAGATACAATACCTAGCTACAGAGTCACAATCTCTAAGTGAACAGTCAAAATCGTCCGAGCGTCGTTGTACAGACCTAGACATCAACTACATAGCTCGCATTGCCACATTTACTCCAATTTAGACGTTATGTCGCTTGCATAGTGTTCAACGTTAGTTGTCCGCTATCTCATCGTAGCTATGGCATCGCGCGGCGTTGTGGTCGGATTGCGGTTACCTTGTAATTAACCAAAAAGTCTGCGCAATTCGTAGCTTGCGCCGACACAAGCTACGAATTGCGCAGACTTTTTGGTTTTGGTTCGGAAATTTTTTGGCACGATTGTGACTCTATATGTATTGTATCTCGATGATGACAGATCACCAAGTAGTTGGTAAGGTAGATACCCGATGGTAGCCGAATTTTCCATCAATCGCATTGTGTTGTAAAGCGTGTTAAAGTAGATATGTGTGAGTGTATGCCAAGTGTATGCTCTCCCTGAAACGTGATCGCTCAGAATCTTGTGAAGTAACAGATTTGGAGCGATGATGGCTGAGCGGTAGCATGTGCGCTTTACAATATGACGGCACCCGGTTCGATCCTTGCCCAGCACCAATGACTTATTTAGTACTTAAATTGTGCAGTTTTGACGCTATCTCTCAACAACGATGAAGGAAAACATCGTGAAGAAACTGGTAAGTCAAAGAACCTCAAAACTTCAACAAAACTCCCAGCATGGTAGGTAGGGTCCATCCTCTCTCTCTCTCTCTCTCTCTCTCTGTAGGAAGGTCTGTGCCCCAGAAGTGGGAACGAACATAGCTATGATAATGAACAGATTTATGCAGTTTGCGTCATACTTACGCCAATGACAAAGTCCTGGTTATCACACGTGTCGAGTGGTCTTCTGAACTCCACGGTGGTGTGGGTTTTGTTCTGGTAGCCGGATATCAGCTCGTAGTTTTGCACGTCGTCAGCCACCACTCGGTCTTCAACGGTCAGCCCATGGCCGTCCTAAAAAGATAAATAAATAAAGTTAATTGGCGCTGAGTCAAGTACTTACTTGACTCAGCGCCAATTAACTATATTACTTTACTTTTCTATTTCTTTAGAACCTAGCTTTTATAGTTATTAAGGTTCAAGTGCATGAAACTTTGCACAATTACAGTTTTAGTATAGATCTCAATTTTAAAATTCTTGCATACCATACTATCATTGCCTGAACTATCAATGTGACCACAATTATATGGCTTTGGGTACGGAACCCTACTATAAGCGTGACACGGTTTTGGCCAGTTATTTAGCTATTTTAGATCGTTGAAGTTATAAGCTTATGGGATTTTTAATGACTCATACTCATACATACTTTTTTATTCATAACAATTATAGTTACAAGTCAGTGTATACATTGTTACTATCGTCAAACATGAAAGAAAAAAAAATCAAAAACAAAACAAAAAAAATTAAAACATCATTATTAAATGTCATAATGTCAAATTAAGTTAAACAATTAGGATAAACAAATAATCATCATCAAATAACAAAAATTATATTAGAATAATAAATAATAATAATTTAAAATGTCAGCTTTACATTCTAGCAAAATATGTATTAAAAATAATTAATGCCTACTCTAGTATCTATCAAAGATAATTATACTGTATCTATTCAGCTAAATATCATAAAAAGGGTTCTGTAAGATAAAATTAAATCAATGGTTCAAATCGTTGTACGTGATCTGTAATTTCGATTATCTAGTCTAGAGTCAAAGTATGGAGGCCTTCCAATATCTGAAACCTTAATAGTATATTCAAAACGACGCCAAAAACAACTTTTCTCATTGAATACAAGGTAAATAAAAACACCGATTAAATAAAATACCCATGCTAACTTTTCGCATCGAAACAAAACTTCTATATTAAACCTTTCCATTCGAAAAAAGTCCTAAACCTTTGGAATACCTACTTTATATCTTAGGAACTCCACTCAAATTCAACGGATACAAGCATTACAACCAAATTCCAATTCTAACTTTAAAAGATTATGGTTGAAAATGTAATGCAGAAGAAATTAAGATTATAAGGCAAAAGCAGATGATGCGACATCGAAAATAGAACAGATGTGGAAGAGGTGCCTTTAAAGATAAATAATTGGGTATTATTATTATTTGAGTTTTTTTTGCGTTTTGTAGGCAGATGTTGAGCGCACGTGCCATAACTTAACTGCTACTTATTCTGTAACTGCCTTCTGTTGAGGCACCTGGTGTAGTAATGATTGGGGCCTGGTGGTACAAAATGCCGTATCCCTAAAGTTTTGTTAGGGCCATTTTGGTGACCTTTTGTCACAACTGCAGTTCCTTTAGTTATTATTTTTCTTGGAGCTACAGCGCGTCGTTTTTATTCCGACAATGCAAAGCCGAAAGGGTATTGTAGTTACCGGTATAATTTTTATTTTTCGTTTAACCGTCACCTCGCGGCCTCGCCGCTATGATACGGTGTTCGATGGAGCACGCTTGTCTAGGAAGAACCGATTCACTCGCGACTTGAAGACACCCAGCAGGGCAATCGCGCAAAAAATATACAGACGAATCGTTGACGAAACGCAGACGCTCCACAACTTTTGGTCGATTTCGTATCGGCGCGAAAAAGTTGATATTTTCTAGCTTTATCACAAACGTTCGTTTGACAGCGTCTACGTTCCAACTGTGATCGGGTTGCGTTTCGTCTTTGGTTAAAATCATTAGCGCGATACGAAATCGTCCTTAACTGTTGGCCTTTTGGAAAAGCTCAGAGTCACACAGCGGGCAATGGAGAGAGCTATGCTCGGAGTTTCTTTGCGCGATAAGATCCGAAACGTGGATATTCGACAAAGAACCAGAGTCACCGACATAGCTGTTAAAATTTGCAAGTTGAAGTGGCAATAGGCAGGCCACATCGCTCGACGAACCGATAACCGATGGGGAAGAAAGGTTCTGGAGTGGAGACCACGAACCGGAAGACGCAGCGTAGGGAGGCCTCCCACTAGATGGACCGACGACATTGTGAGAGTCGCGGGCATCCAGTGGATGCAAAAGGCAGGCTGTCGTTCAGTGTGGGGGTTAAAGGGGGAGGCCTATGTTCAGCAGTGGCAGTCTTCCGGCTGATGATGATGATGATGATGATGATGATGATGATGATACGAAATCGACTAAAAGCAGTGGAGCGGTTGCGATTCGTCAACGATTCGTCTGTAATTTTTTTGCGCGATCTCCCTGCAGATTGTAACTATCGGAAACTGGGTGGGCCAAGCAGCGCAGTCCACATATACTAGCGGTTCACACAATAAAGATGAAATCAAAGCGTTTCGTACGGGTTTTCGGAATATCAACCATGAAAAAGTGTCGCATTTTGCGTGCCTTCCGTGAACGTCCGATAGAAATATGGGTAAAAGGGAATTAGATCATGCAGATCTCATGCACTGTCTCCGATAAAAAACCGATAGACCAGGGGGGTTAGACAAGACTTACTTTCTGTTAGCTGTAACGCCTGCGGAAAGATGAAATTGTATGAAAATGACTATTAGCTTGAGAAAATATATCTCAAGCTAATGTCATTGTAAATGTCATTTTCATAAAATTTCGTCTTTCCGCAGGTGTTAACGCTAACAGAAAGTGGGTCTTGTCTAACCCCCCTGCAGCTTTGCGCCGAAGTTCGAATTGTTCAAAGCTAAGAAGCTTACTGTACAAGGGAAGGGTTTTCTTTAAAGTTTTTTGTTTTAGTTTTACCTTCTATTCGTATTTTAGTATAAGTTGAGTCATCTTAAGTTAAAAACTAATTAAAGTTAGTGTTCCCATTTTGGTAATTTGGAGTTGTGGCCAAAACATTCTGCCTGAAACAAACTGTCACGATGACTTTAAACAAAGGCACCAAAAAACTGTCAGAGCTGTCAGCCTTGATTGATGCTGTACCAAACAGACGGCTAAGCCAACCAATTTATCTGTAGTCCAATGGAGGAGCTACCATCGCAATTCTGAACAAAACTGGACCGCTTTACATACAAAGATTTTAGTTTCCACTTTTACCCAACTCTAGAGATAAGTTGGTGTAGTCTGAAATAGGTACGAATAACCCTTTGTTAACGAAGCTTAAAACCTTGCCATATATTTTCGAGTAATACAGTCTGGGTAGTTGAACCTAACTTGGCAATGTGCCAGAATATTCTGTGAGACAGGATATAAGCTGACTTGGCTGACTTGGCGGTAAGAAATCATAGAGACCAAAACAGACGTAATCGCCCATCTAAGCCAACCCTAATGAACCACAGTATGTGTATGGGAACTATTATCTACAATCATGGGCGTATATAGGTGGGGGGGTTAGGGGGTACGGAACCCCCCTTAGCATATAACGAAAAAATCGTGGAACATTTACAGATGGCACGGACTTTGTGCCACAAAATATGTATAAATAAGTGCACGCGCCGCTTATTTGTCATAGCAACGGTTCTTTGCTGTGTCAACTACCTATTCGAGAGAAGCACTTAGGCGTTTGCCTTTTTCTGCGTGAAGTCCGGGCAAAAACAACATTTTTGTACCCGTGGAACTCCGCCCATTTGTCTACAATAGTTTACCGAATTCAATAAGGGCTCTAAGAACAAGTCTCATCATCATCAGCCAGAAGACGTCCACTGCTGAACATAGGCCTCCCCCTTTAACCTCCACACTGAACGACAGCCTGCCTTTTGCATCCACTGGATTTCAGCGACTCCCACAATGTCGTCGGTCGATCTAGTGGGAGGCATACCTACGCTGCGTCTTCCGGTTCGTGGTCTCCACTCAAGAAGCTTTCTTCTCCATCGGTTATCGGTTCTTCGAGCCATGTGGCCTGCCCATTGCCACTTCAACTTGCAAATTTTTACAGCTATGTCGGTGACTCTGGTTCTTTGGCGAATATCCACGTTTTGGATTCTACCGCACAAAGAAACTCCGAGCATAGCTCTCTCCATTGCCCGCTGTGCGACTCGTGAGTTTTCATAATGGCCAACTTCTGTATTCTGAGTGGCCAACAGTTAAGGACCACATTTCAGTAACATGTGTCATCACTGGCATCACACACTGATCAAAGACCTTTGTCTTTAGGCGCTGTTTTTAGTCCGTGTCAAATAATGGCCAAGTGCGAGTCTGTGACAAGTTTCTGTTCATTGCAAAGTTATAGCTGGTAATTTCGTTATTGAATTTTGTGGTGGTACAGAACCCTCAGTGCGCGAGCCCGAATCGCACTTGGCCTGTTTTTATTTTTAAATTATGCAGCTATACGAAACCAGATTTATTCGCATATTCGATGTAATCTCAGCGTTCCCACGGTACCCTTGCACTACGTAGTAATTGTTGTTTATTCTGTGACGTTTTATATTAATTGTGCAGATTTTATGAATCCTGTTTATCAACTTTCGTGTAGAATTGCTTAAAATTGTGTTTATAATATTTTCGATTAGAGTTCAGAAGACAAAGTTTCTCAATCAACTGCGGACGGGAAGCAGACAAAAAGTGTCGGCAGGGGGCCCTTAGAGTCATTACATGTATCAGAAATCATAGCGTAGATTGCAATAAAACTGCTGGAAACTATAGTAAGTAGTAGTAGTAACTGTAATATGACCATCTTTTGTTTAATAGGCTTGCGTTTGACTACCATCTCGCCTGATATTAAGCGATGATGCGGTCTACGTTGGAGCACGCTTGCCTAGAAGAAACCGATTCTCTCGTGATTTGAAGACACCCAGATCGGGGAACACCTATTCAGGCAGCGCATTCTACAGACTAGCAGTTCGCAAAATAAATGTGGAATCAAAGCACTTCTTACGGGTTTTCGGAATATCTACCATAAAGCGGTGACGATTTTTTCGTGCCCGCTCTGGCAGTCCGATATAAAAATGGGCAGGAGAGAATTGGATTGTGCAGATCCGATGCACTCTCCAAAATGTATTCCATAAAAGACCGATAGACTAGCAACTCGACGTCGATGCTCAAGACTAAAAAGCTTAGTCCGAACTAAGGATTTGTTGCTGATGAGCTTCTTGGCACGTTTCTCTATAGACTCCAATGCCTCAAGCTGGTACTTAGCTGATCCATCCCAAAGGTCAGAGCAGTACTCCATGCACGATCTTGTACCGTTGTTACGCAAAGACCAATATTAGAATAAGACAGTTGTTCCAGAAATATACATAGGAATCATAGCAACAGCCGTTAACCGTCCAAGAAACACCGTCAGCAAACTTGATGAGCCTGCAAATGGTTACACACTATCAAGTGCTATCAAGTCTTTTACGTAACATTACAATGTGAGATTCTATATTCAAGTTCAAGCGGAAGCATTAGCATTCTTTCTACGTACAAAAGAATAAGTTTTGAGAATTCAGTTGATGGGCCGCGCATGGGAATCGAGAACACAATAGAATCAAAATCGTTCACGAATTGCAGCCTGATTTCAGAGGAAAATAGCTCTTGTGGCTTGATAATAGAAGTTATTCAATTAATACAGTTATTGTGCGACCAACTTATTAGTGGAGTTGAATGGGGGTGCGGCTATAGTATTTTCAGTACAAAGTTGACAGGTATGCGTAGAACGTTTTTAGTTCCGTCATTTAGTCGACTCTACTGATAAAGTGGTCGGTACCTGAGATGGAATGTGATTTTGGCGTATGTTTTGCGCAAGATAGAATTGCATTCGAGGCCGGTTTGTGATAATATCTGTGAGAAGCACACCGGTTTGGTTGTTTGTCTTTTTTATTTTCAAAAGTCTGGTATGTAACACCTTTTTGTAGATTTAGATGCATGCAGATTTCGTTGTCTCATTAAGAAAACAAAGGTATCTGATTAGAGGCAAAGAAAGGGTAATAATGTCCTTGAGGCAATGCAACATAATGATTTTTAATTTTTATCTACGACTCGACGGAACGGAGCAAATGTATTCATGCGTTTAGATTAGGGTGAGAGGTTGTATGTTTGTGTGTGCAAAAAACCGGCCAAGTGCGAGTCAGGCTCGCGCACTGAGGGTTCCGTACCACCACAAAGAAACAATAATTATAATTTTAAAAACCGACTCCAAAATTAGTAAAACACGTCATTTCGATTCAGTGAATAAATTATGAGGTCATACAAATAACCCAATTACCTGTTATAACTTGATAGGTAATAAATTAGTCACCGACTCACACTTGGCCGTTATTTATTATTTGTTGTTATACTTTAGAGCCTGAGATACTTTAGAGTTATACTTTTTTACCTACTATAATCATGCCAAGTTTGACGCTGGTACGTATTACCGTTTTACATTAGAGTTTATACAAAAATACGTTAATAAATACGTTTCTTGTACGTTTTAGGACACCCCTTTCGTTTTTACTTTTTGACTTATTTATTTTATTTGTTAGTTTTTCCGACTTTATATTACATAACCGTACACTTGTATGAAGGTAATGCGGCGCGCGCGTTTTAAATATTTTCAATATTTAGTTTTTCTTTGTTTCTACAAATAATCTTACGCTTTTACATAAAACTGCGACCACTAAAGTATTTGAATGATTAACACACAATTTTTCTTGATAAACATTTCTTCTATAGAATTGAATGAAGTTGATTTAAGGAACGTAAAAACGGGTGTATTTTAGGAAATTTTACGATTT
This sequence comes from Agriopis aurantiaria, assembly GCA_914767915.1. Lineage (NCBI taxonomy): Eukaryota > Metazoa > Arthropoda > Insecta > Lepidoptera > Geometridae > Agriopis > Agriopis aurantiaria. The sequence continues at coordinate 11,064,110 of OU611998.1, read as the reverse complement.
TTTCCTATCGTGCCAAATATCTTTAATCGTGTATCGGTGAACACATCCGAAAAAAATATTTCAAGAACATTTATTAAACATAAAGAAATAATGTCAATTAATCGATTTTAAACATCTACTTTTGAATATTCGTGATGACGAATCGTCATAATTGAAGCATATTTCGTCTAAGTCGTTTTTTTTTTTAAACTGCTCCCGGAATTTTTAAGGGTCATTGATCTCATCAGCTGATGCGGCATTTCACGCTCAGCTGTTTTGTCACCTGCCGGTTTGACGGTTCTTCCACACGGTCTACGTTTTTTTATCTTCGCATTCATTAATTCACAGCACGTACGTATATATATACATATACATGATTAAGGTGCAGGTGTCTGTCCGTCTGCCCGCATGCACCTTGCATTGAATGAATTACTAACCTAATGTTTTAACAACACTACTTTGTCGATAGCTGTCTTTTTACTGCCTATTCTTTGATGTTAGTGTTTAACATAAAATGTTTTTAGGGTTCCGTACCTCAAAAGGAAAAAAGGAACTCTTATAAGATCACTTTGTTGACCGTCTGTTCGTTTGTCCGTCTGTCAAGCCCCTTTTTCTCAAGAACGTGTAAAGGTATCAAGTTGAAATTTATATCTTATTTTTATATATGTGAACAAACTAAAGTCAACGCGATCAAAAGATATGACCTTTTATGTCACATATTTACGCATATTTTGCGATTTCACAAGGGAACCAAAACCTATAGGGAACTTCCCGTTGACCTAGAATCATGAAATTTGGCAAGAAACAAGGTCTCACAAAATTTATTAAGGAAAAAAAACCGAAAGTTGTGAATTAGAAATTATATCACATTAAAAAATGTTTTTGCTATTACACACTTACATTTTGCAGTAGGTTTGGTATGTATGGGAGCACCTGTTTGCCAACTAGGTACAAAGTTTAGTTTATCATTCATATTTCAATCTTTTTAACCTTTTCGGGTAGACTCGATTCCTGGATCTACATACATATTTATTAAGTTTGTACGGAACCCTCAGTGTGCGAATTCTACTTACACATGTCTGGTTTTTTTATGATGAAATGGGCAAGCGTTTGACCATATCTCACCTGATGGAAAGTGACGATGTATATAACGGAGCACGCTTGCCCATGAGGTGTCGTCTATTCACTCTTTTCTTGAAGTGATCCAGTTTGCACTTTATAGGGAACATCGAGACAGGGATTCTAGTGCATTCTATTACTTTGCTTGCAGTTCGTATTAAAAAGGATTTTGGAAACGCTGTGTGCGGACTTTATCAAAGTTCACGACGTAAGGACATGAAATGCCTATTCATTCTTGTCTTAAAAAGACTCAGGTTGTACTTTATAGGGAATATATAGACATGGAGCGCATTCCATTCCTTTAAAGGATTTTTGGAAACACTGCGTGCGGACTTTGCCAAAGTTCACGACGTAAGGATGGAATGACTGCCTCGAATGATGGAATAGCGTAAACGGCTCTTCTGCACGGTTACGTGGTGGTTAGGTGTTCTATTGTTCTGGATCCTCAAATCTTTACAATATTGAAGCTGAGTCAGATAGCTCTGGGGGTCTAGACAAGACCCACTTTCTGTTAGCGTTCACGCCTGCGGAAAGATGAAATTGTATGAAAATGACATTGACAATGACATTAGCTAGAGAGAAATGATCTCAAGCTATGTCATTTTCATACAATTTCATCTTTTTGCAGGCTTTAACGCTAACAGAAAGTGGGTCTTGTCTAGACCCCCTGGCCGGTGAGCGAGGTCTTAAGCATCTAAACATCGAATACAAGTTTATTTACCCCTTCATGTTTAGAGTAGAGGCATTCCTTATCTCGAAAGCCACATTTGAATGTCTAATGGGATAGAAGCTAAATCTGGGATTCTGTCCAATCAAGGGTCAATCGTTAAAGCTTGGAGATAAGTGGATAGTACTTAATTATAGTTGAAGATAAGATTATATATGAGTCTCTTGAGTAGCTTATGCTTTTTGTCTTGGGTAACATGGAGTGTCGCCCAGGGGGTCTAGACAAGAGCCACACACTGTTAGCGTTAACGCCTGCGGAAAGATGAAATTGTATGAAAATTACATTAGCTTCAGATACTTTATCTCATGCTAATGTCATTGTCAATGTCATTTTCATATCATCATCTTTCCGCAGGTGTGAACCTAATTCTGTAAAGAACATGAACTCTTGAAAGTACAAGTGGCGGGCGCGCGTATACAGGATTATAAGGAAAGGGTAAGCTAAGCAGAAAGGGGTTCGTTATACTCATCATTATTTACAACTTTTACTACGGGACCAACATTGTAATCGCGAAAAAAATATCAGACGTTCCATAGAAAACGGATAATCACACTTGACAAAATGTATGGAACAGCTGATATATTTTTCAAGGTTATTCAAGGTTAGCCCCATAATAAAAGTTGTGTATCATGATAAGTATAAAGAACTTCTTTCAGCTTATCATACCGTTTTCCTTACGCCCGAAAAACATTAACCTCTTTATTAGATAATCGGGTAAAAAATTATAAAAAAATGAGATGGAAACAAACACAATAACCCCTTTTAGCGTTGCGTAGTCGGGTAAAATCATAAATAATAAAGGGAATAAAAAGAAAAGTCACAAAATGCGGTCTTAACGCTAAAGAATAATTTCTTCCCGTATATCATACTTTATAATATCCTTACTAATATATTAAAAGCGAAAGTAACTGTCTCTCTGTCTCTCTGTCTGGAAGTTTGTTCGCTTTTCACGACTAAACCGCTAAGCCGATCTTAACGAATTTTGGCAGGATGATAGTGTACATCATATGGACGGACATAGGGTACTTATTCTCCCAGAAAATGTGGGAAAACTGTAAAATCGCGGGTAGCACCGCGGGATTCAGCTAGTATCATTATAAATGCGAAAAGTTTGTTGGTTTGTTTGTTCCTCTTTCACGCAGCACAGAGCAACGGATCGACCTGATTTTTTGCATGGGTATAGATCTAGGGGTGGAGAGTGAGATGGGAAGTACTTTTCATCATCATCATCATCACAATTTTTCATCACCACGCGGGTTAAACCGCGGGGCGCAGTAAGTTATGTTAATAAAAAGAGGTGATTGCCCAAACAAATTGGTCACTTACGTGGTACTTACGTTACCAGTGACAAAAAATTACAAATTCGTCTGGGGGTCAAATCAAATCCACTGGAATCCGCCGTCCAGACATTTAGTCATAAGGTGACCCAAAGGTGCCTCCGATTATTTGGTCATATTCTTCAACCATATCACGTTTTCTTTGTGCGAGTTACTTAAAATTCCTTTACCGAGGCAGCATTCTAAATGAAGTCAGTTAAGAATGTTACGACTTATATATCACGCGGCTCTAAGGATACGTTGTATGAATTGGTGATTGGTCAATTGTTTTGTAGCGATGATAGCTCAGTGGTTGACGTGATCGACTTCCACTGCAGACGTCGGTTCAAATCCTAGTGAATGCTTTTCTTTCACTTCAGAATGCCGTAGGGTGTCGTAGACATTTAATAAAACTCGAGATACACTAGATTTCTTTCTGAAATAGTGATTTTTCTGGTCGTTCTCTAATTTTGTGTCAAATACGTTTACATTTTCTCTCTAGTTGTCTACCCTCTGCCAAAAAACATCAGTATTGCCACATCCGTAATAATAAATTCTCCTTGAACAGTCATGACAATAATTATGTTTAAATTAATAATATAACTTCGTATACAATTATCTTAAATGTGATACTACCAGTGACAGGACTAACAGTGAGCTTGAGCAAACACCGAAAGAAAACATCTTGAGGATACCACTCGCGTACGGCGGCGGCGGCGGCTTACGGCTAAGGATTGGAACAACCTGCCCGCTTCCTTGTTTTTTGAGAGATATAATCTGGGCCTGAACAGAGAGCTGGGCAGAGTGAAAAGTATCTTCTAAGTTCTTCTGCTTCTTCTTGACCACATAGTCGCTTACCAACAGGCGAGTTGGTGGTCAAACGCAGACTCATCCACATAAAAACATATGTATGGTGGTACTTTATTGTACTCGGCTGGCTAGCTACCCTAAAATAAACTATATTTAGAATAACAATGCAAAATTTTCATGTTGATATGTTATGGGTACTTTGCCGGAACTGTTTTTCAGATGAAACAAAAAACGTCTCGCACTTGGCTAGTTTATTTTTAATTCCCGTTTAGGCCACCAAGACAGTGATTTTTTTAATCTTCATAAAATGTTGAAAATGTACGTACGAAAGAAAGAGCAGTAGACGAAAACGCGACGCGGCGCGCTTCCGCGACGGGATAATTTTAAACCTTCGGTAAACCCGGAAGTTTAATTAATTGTGCAAACCAAGTACATATTTCATTTAAAAAAAAAAAAAAAAAAAACATACAATGAACAAAAAAAACTCTTAAAACTAGTGTAACAACTGGTAGCTTAAATTATTAGAACTGATTTTTCCACGGACACTTGCATGCACCTATAGGTAATAAAAAAACAAAATGTTATTCTAAAGATAATGCCCAATTGTTTTATTATAATTCTCAGAAAAAGTTTATCTTAAAAATGTTGAAAATATGTGAAAGAGATAAGTCTGGTCGGTAACCGCGTTGACGTACGTAGTTTGTAAGTACCTCCATACCTATTATTCCATTCAAATGAGAATCTACAAAAATAACGAACTTAGCAATGCAAATATGAATATAAATATTGAAGTAGAATCAAAATGCTTTTAGAAATTCATTTGATTTCTGATAAGACTGACTCATAGTCTTATTATATCAGATGATTGCTGAATAAAGACCTCGATCATAAATATACATTAAATTCTCTTGTTTTTGTTTTCCACTTAGACATGTTCTGTATTTTTAGTACAAATCGTATAGTAGGCCCAAAGCGACTGAAAAGTCGAGATGGCGTATCGTGGCTCAAAAGCAGCCGACAAAAAGCCCGCCGACTGAAAAGTCGAGATGGCGTGGCGTGGCTTAAAAGCGTCTGTCAAAAAGCCCGCTGAATGGAAATTCGAGGTGGCGTGTCATGGCATAAAAGCGGCTGTCAAAAAATCCACAGACTGAAAAGTCGAGATGGCGTGGCATGGCTTAAAAGCGGCTCTCAAAAAGCCCGCTCACTGAAAAGTCGAGGTGGCGTGTCATGGCGTAAAAGCGGCTGTCAAAAAGCCCACAGACTGAAAAGTCGAGATGGCGTGGCATGGCTTAAAAGTGGCTGTCAAAAAGTCCGCCGACTAAAAAGACGAGGCGGCGTGTCATGGCGTAAAAGCGGCTGTCAAAAAGTCCGCCGACTGAAAAGTCGAGATGGCGTGGCGTGACTTAAAAGCGGCTGTCAAAAAAGTCAACTCGTTTTAGTATACTACGGTAGCTCCAACATTTTATTTCATTTGTACAGGACCCTTATTCTCTATCTCACATGAAATTCCTTGTCATAAACGCGAAACGAGAACATGAAAATGTTATTAAAAAAATGGACTCTGTTCCCTTGACCAAGTAAACGCGAATTCTGACTTGGCCCATAGTATGCCGATTCTGGCCCTTTACACGACAATGGGCCATAGGTGTTCATAATGATGAGTATAACAAACCCCTTTCGGCTTAGCATTTTCTTGTAACCCTGTAATTGACATTCAATCGCATTGTTGGTTCGTGCGAGTGTCGGGCGGAGCAGCCACTTGTAATGTTTGTGTCGTCCACAAGTGCTTTGACCAGGCCTGTCTTATCAATGTCAGAACACAACCAGACAACCCTCGTCAAGTTCCAAAATCCAAACGCCAAATAAAGTAAATCTAAAATTGTGTAAGATCATAAGATACTGATTTCAAGCTTACTTTTTGTTGAGGGTACTAAGACACTGACTGGACTAGACGTATTACGTTTTCATGAAGTTTTTGTTATCATTAGCTTATAGCATTATACATTTATACAATTCAAGTATGTTTCTCAGGTCGTATGACTACACCTAGTCTTTTGAGCCTGGAGCCAACTCAAAGACCTGTTAATAAAATTGTTTAGTCAAACTATGAAATGAGGGTAGGGTGAGATGAACTGGTGATGGGTAGATGGAACATAGTAATTGGCTTGGTACTGAACTGCTTGATAGCTTATCACTAGGTTATATGGGATGAGGTACCCGCCAAAAGTAATAACAAACCTACTGTGATAGAAAATTTGAAACAGTAGTTGATAATCACATTCTAATGTAAATAACACTTTTTACGGAGCTTTGTCCTTGCTTTAGCCTATTTTTACCAAATTTTAATAACAAAAGTTTCTATCTTTAGTCATCAAATAACTTTCTTTGGTTGATTAATTAATGTCCCAATTCCATGGAGGTTAGATGGTTTGTTTATTTAATCAAAATACTTCTGAACAGTCTTAAATCTCGCTTGACCTTTTACATCATTGGCAGCCAACTTTTACGTGAACAAACAAGGAACTTTTCCAATCACCATTAATAAGACACTAAGTTTTAATTCCAAGTTCGAAGGGACCAGAAGGCGCCGAGTATGGATTCCAAATATCCCAATCGTGAAGGACAAAGGAAGAGCAAAAATTTTTAGAATTTTTATTCATTCTGATCGCGCAGTGGATTTATTGCATGCAGAGTTGGATTTTGGTTCGGTTTACGGATAAAATTTTATTTTTATGCGTTAATATGTTATGTGAAAACTGTAAAGAAACATATAAAATAGAAACGAAGTAATTTGCCAGAGAATCAGTCACCAATACAGCTCGTATTACCATGCTGATTTGTTAGTGGGCCGGTGACATGTGTCGCAGAACTGAAACCCTTTGGTGTAGACGTGTTCTAGAGTGGAGACCGTATCGTAGACCTGAGCTTTGATGGAGTAGGGGTATACGTAAGGAAGCTAGCAGTGGCTGGAAGCAAAAAGCCGATAGATAGATTCGTGTAGGTAAACTCGGCACCCCTTTTGTGTGAATTGTATAATAGATCTAACGTCCATGTATTTGTAAATCAATAGTGGCATACTATGATATTAGCGGCTTTTTACGTCTCATCATCAGGCAGAAGACGTCCACTGCTGAACATAGACCTCCACACTGAATGACAGCTTGCCATCTGCATCCACTGGATGCCCGCGACTAGAGTGCTTTTCATGAAAGAAGTCCCCCAGACGCGGCGCTGTCATCGCGTATCAATCACTATCAGTTGATACTGATAGTGATTGATACGAAATGATTGTGAAATGATTTTCTCGAGTAGAACTTTAATTACTTTTGGCATCGTACACGACTCTTTAACGATGGAAAATTAATAAAAATCTCACTAGCGTCCAAACACAGTAATAACACCTGACAACTACAACATGGAAATTTAGTTCCGCTGTTTGCCGTGGGACTTCTTTCATGAAAAGGACTTTACCACGATGTCGTCAATTCATCTAGTGGGAGGCCTACCTACGCTGCGTCTTCCGGTTCGTGGTCTCCACTTCAGAACCTTTCTTCCCCCATCGGTTATCAGTTCTTCGATTGATGTGGCTTCTTTCCATTGCCCGCTGTGTGACTCTGAATTTTTCTAAAAGGCCAACCGTTAAGTAAAAAACGTATACATCTAGTAGTAGACAAGTACAGTCTGATGAATGATTAACCAAACGCTTACCAGAAAATAATTGCCTTAGTCCTATCACAAAGCTATTTAGCCCATGGCATTATGACCAGGGCAAGGATAAAGCCGAAAAGGTCATGTATCCTCAAAATTAATGGTTGCTCTACCAGGAGCTCATAAAACAAAAAAGGTGCTCGCTTTTCCTTTTAAGTACGGTGTACGGCTAATAAATTACCAAAACTATGACGAATAGCGACGCGGGTGTTTTTTTGAAGTTATTACTAGTATATCAGGCCCTTAGGGCTCGAAAACATCGATATAATTCCACTCGATGGATAATCGTAACACGATGAAAGCATCGATTATAGATTAGTTTCACTTCCTGCTCGTAATGCGGTGATTCCGAATGTGTTATGGATACGATGCCTTTGATTAATTTTGTATGGCATGGTTATATTTTAATGTTCAATGATTGGAACGGATTTGTTTTGGTTTTGGGGATTTCATCTTACGCTTTATATGGTATGGCTGGTTTATATAGATAAGTAATTTTGAGATCACAATAGGTTTATGCTCGGATTGATTTCACAGAAAGATTTTTGAGGTCAATTATCACTCTACCTACAGACATCTAGAAATCAGTCAACTTGTAGCATGCTTTTATTAGCTTGATTTGTTACTAACTATGCCATTTTATTTTCTCCTGGTCATGTTGTTTTCTTTGATTCCCACTTATTTGCTGCGCTTATTCCTGTCTCAACTCCCAGTACCTAGTAACCATACGAAAATGTGCTTTATTCTTTAGAAATAAAAATGCCATGTTAATCTTATGTAACCTAACATACATTTACAAATCATTCTTATTCCGGCAAAATTGACAACGTAAAGTAACCTATAAAATTATTTTTAAAAAAGAGACCTTTATGGCAACATCAAGCTGACAGCGCCTCAAATGTGTAGAAAAGGCTGCGATTACCTTAAACGGAGCTTTTATCCAACCCTTCAGGAAGCTTTAGTATCTGCACCTAGCGGATATGGCGGTGTTGCCATATATACGTGTCATAAATCGAAGTGATAAAAAAGCGTTGATTCGATTCTGTGACTATTCAAAAATAATCAACAGCTCTTGAAATTAACTAGGTGTTGCCATATACGTGAAGTGATAAAAAGTGTCTATTAGATTCTGTGACTACGCAAAGGTAATCTGACAGCTCTTGAAATTAACTGGGTGTTGCCATATACGTGTTATGCATCGAAGTAATAGAAAAAGCGTCGATTCGATCTATGCAAAACTAATCTGACAGCTCTTGAAATTAAATGGGTGTTGCCATATACGTGTCATAAATCAAAGTGATAAAAAAGCGTCGATTCTATTTTGTAACTACGTAAAAGTAATCTGACAGCTCTTGAAATTAACAGCTGAGACAGTAATAGTATAGTATAGTTTGGCAATACGTTAGGGACAGTCAAATTTAGGTAGATAAGTAGGTAGGTACTAAGTGTCATTTATAAAACGGCATATTAGCAACATCGGTGCAATTTTTAGACAAGCGTCATAATCAAACATCACTAGGAAATTTCAAAGACATTCAAAGAGATTCAGTATCATTAATAGCAATACGCGAATTTTCGTTCTGGCAACACTGCTGTACCTAAGCCTAAGCTTATGTCGAAGCGGGTGACTCATGTGTACGTGATTATACTGCATTTATAAACTGCTGGTAATCTATGATGCGTGTGACACCGGCCCTACATTAAAGTACTGTCGAGCACAACATCGCTTACGGGATTCCCGAAACAACACCTAGTGCACCCTCGCTGCATACTAATTTGAAAATAGAATGTGTTCTTGGCTGTCATTGGTATAATTTGAAAATGGAACGCTTCATTGGTTGTTGAATAGTAAAAATGACGTGTTTTGTTAAATCATGATTGTGTTGTCTCCAAATTGTGTGAGGAATTGTAATGAGAATTCTGAAGCTATTTTACACGTTTTAGTGGGAACTGTGTGATTGGAATTTACACAATGCTAATACTGTTTTTTATTCACTTTTATGTAGATTAAAAGATAACCATGTTTATGTCAGATATCTTATCGTTTTGAGCATATTACGTTATTTTTGCTATTAATGTTATTGTTTTGCAATCAACTATTTTATATTAAGTCTTCGTTTTTACAGTTTTTATGTTTAAAGAACGTTAATGTATTTATTTGCAATATAACTACTAGGCAGGTTTTATAATTGAACTAGCGCTATCCTACAACAACCATATTTTTCGTGATGGTACGGAACTCTCAAAGCGCGGGCCCGACTCGCAATTGGCCGGTTTATTTCAATAACATGCTCTTACTAAGACCTTACGCGTTTATGGCAAGGAATATCATGTGAGATAGAGAATAAGGGGCTCTGGTATACTAGCCAAAAAAACACACGTAACGCGCCTCGTTAAGTTGACCTATAAAAATTGGCCTCTATTCCCTAGGAAGTAAAGGGCAACATGTAGAGGTTAACTTAACGCGCCGCGTTACGTGCATGTCTGTAGTTACAGAATTAGGGCCTAGATGACTCACTAGTCATTAATATAGTAATTAAAATTCCCAAGCACTTTCGCACCCGTCCATACCTCACGTTCGCTAAGCAGGGATTCTACACAGGAGTGGTTAACCATTTGTTACGTTACCCCCCGTGTGACTGGCACCTAATCTGTGCCCGGGTTAGGTTGTAAGGCTTTCCCGGTGAGCCCACGGATATATTGCAAGGTTAAATAGATTGTTACACCTTAGCGGTATTTGGTTAGAGAATGGGATGGGTTTGTTTGGTAATGGACCTAAAGGTTCAAATTTATACCTACTGCTAGGTTCTGGTTTTTTAAAGTGTTTCTTTAATTATAGGCATGCTTTGGCGGTGCCACCCGCGATGCGCGGTCTACGATGGAGCACACTTGCCTAGAAGAAACTGATCACGGAACACTATTACTCCTAGCTGAGAAACCGATTCAGTTGCGACTTGAAGACACCCAGATTGTAATTCTATTGGGAAACACCCATTCGCAGGGCTTGATTCCATATTCTAAAATTTAGACAAGACTAAAAACGTATGCTCTTTTATATTACCTATAAATTTTAATTTTATTATTATTTCGTAACGTTACATATTCTGTGAAAATTTCAACTGGCTATCCCTTAGAATAACTACACAAAGAAACCAAGTACATTCGCAAAATTTAAGCCATTCAAATGGTGTCATATATGGCTCCAAAAAAATATAAAAATTTTACTATGACAATTTGCGCGGTGAAATCGTACCACAACAAATCAGAAAAGCAGCATAAGAGTTATGGTGTGACATTCCACAGGTAATCCATTAATTTTCTTGCTTAAATCGTTTAAAATACCAATCGAAACGTAAGCTACAAAGCGAATTTGTAGCTTACGTTTTGAGAAGGCGTTGTTTGGAAACCTACCTTCTCTGAGTAGTTATTCTAAAGGCTATCCATTACGGTTCAAAGATACGTTAAAAGATAGGATAGACCAGGACCAGGAGGATAGTGACAGACAGCATAGGCTAAGTAATAGGTTCTCGTTGATACCCTTTGCGTACGAAACCCTATAAACCAGGAACCTCAACTGTCCGCTCCTTTCTTCCGCGGACCGGCAAGGTTTTGAATATCTTTCTCCCCAAACGTCTTTCCGCCGAACTTCAACATGAAGCGTTTCATAAGGGGTGTCTACAACTACACTCGGGCTGGCAAAGCACCGCTAGTGGTTCAGGTGTCCATAGCGGTTTCTGCTTACTATCAGGCGGACCGCATGCTTGTTTGACGCTTTTATTATTTAAAAATACTGACATTAAGGTTGGCCCTGTCTAGTTTATGCACTAAGTTAGAAAACAGTTCGGTTACATTTGGCCGTGACGTTGGTTTCTGTCTTTATGGTACAACAGCAGTAACAAACTACAACAATTGTTAAAAAGACAAAGCACTGCAGTCTAATCCAATTCATAGAGACGTGAACTGCAGACAAAGTGGAGTCACCAAAGTAGGTAGAGTAAAGGCTCGTGTCTGTCACCGGCGACAAGCAGCAGCGACAGGCGACAGCGATAAGCGCCAGTGTCGCCCGACATTGTCGTCTGTCGTTGTCGCTTGTCGCGACCTGCGGTCCCTCTGACCACAGCGTCGCTACTAGTGAGCGGGGTGTAACTTCATACAAATTCAAAGAAAACAAAATTGTCCGTCGCGGGACCACAGAAGACATAAGCGGGACGCCCGTTAGATGTGAAACATCAAAGTTGATGGAGAGGGCATGACGGCATAAGAGAGCGTCATGCAGTTTACCGTCACGGCATACGAGTTGGTTTTATCAAGGCACGCCAATAAATTATTCAAAAATTTATAGGCACCACTGATGGCGCTACTGATTGTCGCCGGGACGGACTCAAACCTTAAAGTTGACGTAGGTAATAATGTTCTTTGTTTTAATGCCAACTCTTATCTAAATACGGAGTAAGCAGTTTGTGCACATGCACTTAGTCAGGATTATTTCTTCTGTGGTAATATAATGTACTCATATGGATATTTTTGTGACGTGGTCCTTAACTGTTGGGCTTTTGGAAAAACTCAGAGTCACGCAGCTGGCAATGGAGAGAGCTATGCTCGGAGATTCTTTGCGCGATAGAATCCGGAATGTGGATATTCACCAAAGATTTAAAGTCACCGACATAGCTATTAAAATTTGCAAGTTGAAGTGCCAATAGGCAGGCCACATCGCTCGAAAAACCGATGGGTAAAAAAGGTTCTTGAGTGGAGACCACAAACCGGAAGACGCAGCGTAGGTAAGCTTCCCACTAGATGGACCGACGACATCGTGAGAGTCGGGAGCATCCAGTGGATGCAGATGGCAGGCTGTCGTTCACTGTTTTCAGCAGTGGACGTCTTCTGGCTGACGATGATGATTTGATCTATTATTTTAGAGATATAGCCGTCGATTTTGTCATACCACTCACTAAACAAAACCAATCAGGCAGGACAAAAATTTGCATGATACAATGACTTTATTGGTCTGTATTATCTGCCTCTCTTTTCATTTTAATATGTGAGAGAAGAATGGCTACAATTTTAGAGTTGACAAATTTAGTTTAGAGTACATCAGAATCGATGCCATTTATGTCATACCACGTCATACTACACACTAAACTAAACCGATCTGACAGGACTAAAATTATCTGTCTTTTTGATTTCAGTGTGTCAATAAATTATCTTTTAAAAAACCACAAAACAGCAGAATCAGCGCCATTTGATTACTTAATGGTTTCGTATGACATAGTTATAATATGTATGTAGGTAATAATAATAGTTTAAATTTCTATTAAAGTACTTACTTTCATAACAATAAAATTAAATTTAATAGCCCCCGGTAGATGATATAATAATTTCATTAATCTCATTTAGAACACCTTAGATCAAGTCACCTTTAAAAAAAAAAAACAATCGGTTTGGGAGCTACGATGCCACAGACAGACACAAACGTTTTTATATATATATATATATATAAACGTTTGTGTATCTGTGTGTGTGTATATATATATATATATAAAAGCTTTCAGACTAAGTAGGCGGTGAAATTATGCATCACTATCTATTGAATATACGTTTATTTATAATTGAATATACATCTCTAGACGACGGATATATTCGAGAAAATCATCATTATAAACATTTATATTTTAATGCTAAGTAATGAATGACCTCCTTACGGCTCAGTACCACCGTCCTGTGTAACCCAGTATACCCGTTATCGACATTGGTATTGACAACGCATACGTCATTGTTCTACGAACCTCAAGATAACAAGGTCTGCTCAAGATAAAGCATGTATTCACCAGGCTAGGTAACTAGGTAAGCTGGAATCTGGCATGAACTACCAGCCATCTGTATGCAAATGTCTCTACGCAGGGGCGGCTTTAGCCATTGCGAGGCTCCGGGGCGGGTAGATCTTTGCGAGACCCTTGTCTTTGTGGAATAAGTTTTAGTGATGCTTGACGAGAAAAGCAAAGTTACAAATAAATTATAGAGTTTTAAAACCGTGGCGAAAGCCGTGGTAGCCCATTTGGGAGACCGCTAGACTTGAAAGCGCGAGGTCACGGGTTCAAACCCCGGGCTCGTACCAATGAGCTCTTTGGAGCTTATGTACGGATTTTCATACCACTGGCTTTTCGGTGAAGGAAAACGTCGTGAGGAAACCTGCATACGTACGGAGAAGGAATTCAATGGCGTATGTGAATCCACCAACCCGCACTGGGCCAGCGTTGTGGATATGGCCCAATTCGGGGGTAGGCTAAAAATCCAGCAGTGGACTGTTAAAAGGCTGATTATGATGATGATGGAGTGAACGAGACGAGTTTTTTGTAATGCGCGGCAAAATTAGCAAAATTCAAGTAAACAATCGTAACGGCCGGTTATCGGAGTCGCGTAGGTAACAAAACGCTCCCTCAGCCCCCGCCAAGTCATAGCGACGATGTATTTTGCCACGCTAGAATCAGGACGCCCGCGGGGGGAGTGCAACGACATGAACGAACATAGTTTCGACCTCGATGACGCCTGGCGCGGTACTGAATGCAACGCGCGCAAATTCTCGCGACCTTTTTACGCTTAAAAACGAAACTATTCACTATCAAAAATCTATCCAAATATATTTTTTTTAATAAAATTGCCTTTCAGTACATACAATTTCCAGGTTGTTACGAGCTTTCATTAGAGCATAAAACGAAAAAAATAAACTAACTCGACTTTGTTTCTGATATTATTTTTTTATTGAGGAAAGTTTATTCCATCGTGTTTTGAACCAAATCATAAACTCAAACACAGGTGTATCTGTGACATGTATTTTTTTCCAGCTCAAATATTGTAATTTAACTGAATAAAATTGATTTAAAACCGTCAAATTTGGTATATCAGGCCGTTTTTTTTCTTAGGTTGTTGCGAGAGTGCGCGAGGCCCCTGCAAGAGCGAGGCCCCGGCGGTTACCCCGCTCGCTATCTCAAAAGTCCGCCCGTCTTTAGGAGCTCGAGATTAGTCGGTATGCTTTACTGGAGTCGCTTAGGATGTGCTCAGATGTTTATTTTGGGACTTCACGACTTTCAGTTTATATTTGACGGTATGCTGCCAAAATGGGTGTTCCCCGATTGTTACAATCTGCGTGTCTTCAAGTCACGAGTGAATCTGTTTGTTTCTGCAAGCGTGCTCCATCGTATACAGCATCAAGCGAGGTGGTGGTAAAGCGCAATCCTATTAATCATCATCATTATCAGCTTATCATGTTCCCACTGCTGAGACACTGGCCTTCTCTCAGAGAGAGAGGATGGTCCCTAATCAATACGAATAATCACGACAAGTTTTTTTGTAGCCATTGCAGAATTTCTCTATCAACCTCCTGGCCTTGGACATCTTGGACATGCCAGTTTATGATGTTTTCTTTATCGTTTTTGAGCGCTGACATCGAAACTGCATATAACTTATTTAAGTACTAAATCATTGGTACAGTACGTGCTCGAGACGCTCGTGTGTGGGTAAGTGATATAACGCGGTGAAACATATTTTAGTGTTGTTTCCAAAACTCCAAAGATTCCTCCACCACTTTACTAGGGCATGACTGACTTGACCGTGACTTACTTTGCTTGTCTATGACTGTGACAATATTTTGGTCTACACAATTCATTGCAAAAGCATTCCATCTGTATGCACTTTATCCATGCTTAATGGTTGAGCAACTTCTTGGGAGAATGGAATTAGATAAATTAGCATTGGATGCCTAAGAGGCAATCTCATAATGAGTATCGCAATGCAGTTATGGGTGGGTCTTAGTTTTGTGAAAGGTAAATGTTAACACAGATATATGGCTGGACTTTGCAGAAATATGTGCAATATTCAGTGAGTGTTATTACTAGGTGGGTTGGGCACACTGGCTTATGAGTAATGAGTACTGAAGTATTATTAATGATCCAACGAACTCATAAGTTTTGAAACTATAGTCATAGTGGTTATGAAAAAATAATGCTGCACTTTGTGATGGAAGCAAACCGCTTTACACAGTGATAGACGGAACCAAAATAAGCTATTTTACCCGCAGCAGCGAAACTTTCACTCCTTGGGAACAGAGATAGCGCCACTTCTTCAAAATATTGTACAAGCCTAACGGATGCACCAATTCTGATTATGTCATGTGTTTTTTTAGGTCAAACAAGCAGACGGGCTGCCCGGTGGTAAGCAGTCACCGTCGCCTATGGATACTTGTAACAACAGAGGCATCACAAATACGTTGCTGACCCTTTAGGACTCAATTAACTAGTCTTTTAAAGAATCCCATGTTGTAGCTTTTCGGAAACACCGTGGAACGTATCTCATTCCATATTTTGCAGGTATGTGGCAAGAAGGATCATGTGAATCGCACAGTGTCCGATTCTATGATGTGTGGATGAGTCTTCAGGCGTTGGCGGCTAGTGCAATGGTAAAACCGCGACGCCGGCATCAGTTCTGAAGAACTGTTTGATCTAATGCAATTTTGTAAATGCGATAAAAGATACAAAGAGACCCAACGTCTCTACGCATACTGAGCGGGCTCTAGGTGTGTAGTGAGCTTGGGATCGTCAACAATTCTGACAGCTCTACGCTGTAATGCATCAAGTGGGTCAAGCTGATACTTGGGTGCACCGTTCCAAAGATGGGAGCAGTACTCCATGTGAGGTCGGACTTGCGCTTTGTAAAGCAAGAGTTTTCACAATAATAATCAAAATCGGTGCACCCGTTAGGTTTGTAGAACTTTTTAAAGCTTTTTGAAGAAGTGGCGCCATCTCTGGTCCTAAAGGGCGAAAGTTTCGCTGCTGCGGGTTTAATCGCTTATTTTCATGAATCTATGCTTATTTTGGACCCTACTATCAAACACCACAGAATCGAAATATTTTTAAAGCGGCTTGATTCCATCAGTTTTTCCATCAAACATCACCTAATCGCTATAACTATTATACCACAAAAGTTTAATTTGTACGGTTTGTGTTGGAGACTTCGTTTAGAATTCGCATCACGCCTATTCGCCGTTTTGTGTTTTGACCCTTTTACTTTACTCTGTTCCAGCCGGTCAATCTACAGACTACACAGAAAGTCAGCTAGTTTGATATTTTTGTTTAACCACATTCAACAACCCATTAGAATCTAATACTACCATCCATTTTCGCATACGGGTCAAACTGGGGCGGATTCGTCAACTCTGAATGGATCCCGGCTTAAAACAGCTTTCAAACTCATTAAAGCATTGAGCCATTATACTCGTATTTTATCGGTGCGGGGTTTTGAAGGATCAGTCTTCATGGGCAAGTTATATTTGGAGCAACAACCAAGTTTTGTCAGCATCAGCATTTTAATGGTCAATATAATATATGTTGTGGCTCGTAATAACGCATATATCTAAGCGAGAATGTATCTATTTATGCTCTAAGTACATTAGCAAATAAAGCTCTTAGGGTCAATTCACACCGAAACTGCGCGGCATCGCCCAGCGCGGCATACGTGCTACGAGGCAATTTTGAGTAGGACGCGCTGGACTTACATAGTTGCATTTGCTTTTATCTTTAGATGTTTGTAACAAACTGTATACAGGGACGGGTTTATTTTTATTTTTTACAAACAAGCGACGGGCCACCTGATGGTAAGTATTCACCGTCGCCTATGGACACCTACAATACCCGGGGCATTGGCGGTGCGTTGCCTGCCTTTGAGGACTCTATTCACTCCATCAAATCCCATCCATCAAATTTCACCGGATGGCATTGCTAACTTAAGTTTCGCTATTTGTTATTTTTAAACTGGACGCCATGACTCTGTTTTTATTGTAAATCTTAAATGTGGTTGTATGGTTGTATTTTAATGTTTGGAAAAATTTGTTGTACTGGCAAAATACACAAAACGCGTGGAGTAAAATGTGAATTTAAAAGTTTCTTTGACCTTTCTGACGTTGAACTTGTTTAAGCCTTCTTTTTAATTCCGCACACATTGTACAACTTGTAGTTACGTTAGATTAACGCTGCCGGACGCTGCCGGACGCTGCCGGACGCTGCCACGTCGGTTTGAACTAAGCTTTACCTAGACCTAATCAGCTTCACTTCAAAAATGACGATAACTTTATGCTTTTAAAACACCAATAAAACGTTTGTAACTTCAAATTAAATATCTACGCACTAAGAACGCAATTATGAATGCAAAATACTCGCAGCTTCTCATAACATATTCTGCAGCCATAGTTAGGCTTTAGTAGCTCTTGAATAGGGACTTTCAAAGTAATAACGGAATAACTAAATGCAGTCATATCGATAGCACAAAACGCTTGGAGCTAGATTCTTGACAAGATTACATTCTGGTCACGTAGAGTAACATAATAATAATAAAATAATAATAATAAATATTCGGGACAATTTTGCACACACGGTCATCTGACCCCAAACTAAGCAAAGCTTGTGATATGGCTGCCAGAGACTGATATACATACATATATAGTTTTAAATACATACTTAAATAGATATTAACACCCAGATATAGAACAAACACAAATGTTCATCACACAAATGTTTGTCCTAGATGGGAATCGAACCCACCCATTGTTTTTAAGGTGTGAACAGATGTTAGGACAGGTTATAATGAAATGTTTAATCAAATAAGACTAATTTGAAAATTCAAACAATACGCTATGGTTACAATTCAAGGTCAAAGACCCTTTGGGAAATGTTCGGGAGCCTTTGAACTGGAAAATAGACACGTATGTGTGGAAAATCCAATTTTTGTACGAAAACCGGTATAAAAACTTTCTTAGTCTATTGGAGGTCAATTCTCAGCTCCCTTAAGAGCATTTCTTGGTATGTATGCTTCATTAATTGCTAAGCAATACAGGGAATTATGTTCAGTTTGGACTTGAACCATGAGTGTGCATTGGATTTGCATGACCTAATTCCCCCCTGCCCATTTCTCTACCCGACTGCTAGAGTGGGCCCGAAAAATCTTCACCGCTTTAATGGTATTATTGATATTTCGGGCACTTTGATTCCACTTTTATAATGCGAACTTCTATTTTGTGGAATGCGCTGCCTGAATAGGTGTTCCCCGATAGTTACAATCTGGTTTTCTTCAAATCACGAGTGAATTGGTTTATTCTAGGCAAGCGTGCTCCATCGTAGACCGCATCATCGCTTCACATCTGGAGCATTGGCGGTCTAAAAAAGCAATTTTTTTCTTAATTTATGGTCAACAAATAGTACACAAAAATATTAAACTACAGAAGTATACAGAAAAAGATACTAGTTAAAATACCAGCATCGTTGACCATTGATTAAAAATTAAGATATTTTAAAATAAAATCAGAAATGTTCGGAGTTTTTAAAGCCACAAGGTACGCCTTCTTCCGGGAGTTAGCCTTACCTGGCTATGTGGTAATAACGTAATTTTAGTCCGTCCCTACTAAAATACCCTTGCTAGACAAAACGTAAATTTCCCAGCGGAGTTTTCGTAATAGCCTTTCAACCTAGAATTATTATTGTCTTCCAAAATATAGCCGGAATTTTCGATCCTCGATTTTGTTTTCAGTCAAGGGTACCACAAATTATGAACAATTTTAGATGTAGTTACATTATAGTCACGTTCACAGAACATAGTTATAGTCTGGCGTCACGGCTCGGTGCTTGGACGTTGACACGCCTGACGTCTGTCCGAAAACCGCAAACTATTGTCTCGATGGTAACATCTTTTTTCCGTCTTCTCACAGAGAATGGTATTTATATAGGGTTACGCATATAGACTGTACTAAGCTAAAAGATGGTCATTGTACTCATCATTGTGAACAACTTTTACTATGGGACTAACCGAAAACTGCTGTTTCATAGAAAATGGTCATCAAAATTCGACAAAATGTATGGAATAGATGATTTTTTTCGCGATTTCAGGATTGGTCCCATAGCTAAACTTGTTCATAATGATGAGTACAATGACCTCCTTGACTATCCTCCAATGATATCTAACCATAGATTCTAGACATAGACATGAAAAAATGTAGAGTAAGTACAATTAAACTCCCCAAAGTTCAATAAGAACGGTCGAGTGGGAGAGGAGATTCTAAAGTTAATTCATCACAGACCTTTATCAAGGTAGGACACCCCAAGGACGTCAAGTTGAATGAAAGCCCAGCGTGCGTTTATGGACCTATGACGTCAACAAAGCAATTTAGTGGTAGTCTAACTTCATTCGCCAACCACACGGCCCAACTGCTTTCGAAGAGTTTTTACTGTTTACTAGGCATTTTTGTAGTGACTTCTGACGTGCTACTGCCAAGTGCAAGATGACGGAGATCGAACTGAATTATACTACGTATTAGTTGCCGCATTGATCCAACTTAAGATAGGCCTATACCTATATCGATTATCAGGGTACATCAAATCAACCATGTTTAGATGATCGGAGTAGACACTGCGAGTTTACGTACTTTGCACGACCGTTGGTGTCTATTCCAATAAAGGTTTTTAAATCTTTATTTGTGATTTATTTTATTGATGGGTACTTCAGAATAACGATAACAACAAGCGACTTTCTGTAGGAAAATAATTATTATCCATCAACAGAAAAAACTTCAGATATTTTGCAGACTCTGTAGATTTCGTGTAGGTAACCTAAAATTTAAGGACACATAAATTTTATGGACACCTGAAATTTAAGTAAGAGCGCATAGAGTGTCCAACACGCAAATGTACAAATTGGTCTTCCCGAAAAGGTAAAGAACAAGGCCAGAAAACACGGTCCAAAAGAATTAAACAGAGTAACAGATGTTTACAATCTTGATAAAAACTCACCAAAATATGAGCGTTGCCGTTCTTGTCGTTAACCCAAGCGACGAGAAAATCTGCGCCTCTCATGTTCCCAGCGAAATTGAACCCTATTCCGACGTAACCAAGACTTCTCGCTTCCAATCTGAACGTTATACTCGAATCTGAGTTTACCCATCGAAGCACAACGTCACCGCTTTCGTCCAATCTCTCGGAATGAGCCCAAATCAGCTCTGACTCGTAAGATCTTGAATCGAATACTTCTCTTCGATGCCGCACTCTGTATTGATCGATTATTCGACTAGTCTTGTTGCTTTTTAACTCGATCTGCAACAGCTTTAAAGCTTCCGAGTTTTGAGTTGGGTTCGATGGTAACTCGTTGGGCTGGACATGATGTTTCTTCGGCAATTTCGCATCACAGAGCAAAAGTGCGCTCAACACTACCACTAGTTGCACTTGCATTTTGATTGGCTGTAGTTTATCCGTTCATCACTTTAAAATCTGTGAACAAGACAAAAAATCTGTTAATATTGCAGTTTTATTGCCAACATAAAAATCTTGAAACTTTTATGGCGATATAAAGTCACTCCAGTTCCAAACCTATAGGCTCATTCAGACTAAGACATTTATTCATCTATACTAATATTATAAAGTGGAAAGATTTGATTGTTTGTTTGTTTGCATTGAATAGGCACCGAAACTACTAAACCGATTTGAAAAATTATTTCACTGTAGGGAAGCTACACTATCCCCGGTTGACATAGGCTATATATCTATACCCGTGCGTAGCCGGGGCGGCCTACTAGTTTCATTATAAACAACTTTTGAAATGGGATAAATTCAGAAATCGCGAAAAATATCAGCTGTTTTTTTTCGCTATCAGGGTTGACTTTATAGCAAACATTATTTGAAAAATGAGTTTCAATATTTTACTAGTAGCGCCCCGCGGTTTCACACTCTATTGTGTATATTTTACGGGATAAAAACTATGGTGGTAATCCAGGTTATAAGCTAGTTGTATATTAAATTTCATCCAAATCCGTTCAGCCGTTACGGAGTTGAACGGGAACAAACATAGCCACACAACACACATGCACAGATGCACACTATGCACACATACATACTTTTGCTTATATAATACTGGTGTGATTATTACATAACTTCACTATATAGTTGTGAATAGGCATGATTCCTAATGTTTAATTTATTACAAACAACCAGCTTAGCGATGAATATAACTAAATACATTACACATACTGAAAAAATAATTTGAATTGGCTGATAAATCTCTGAGATATGAGTATTTAAAGTTTTAGGTGGGGACGGAGAGGGGATGTTCTATCCCTTTCTCGCAAAGCGTATGTTAGTATAGCATTTGTATGGCACTCCTGAGCCGTGACGTCACGGCTCAGTATAGTGCGCTCTCTGTCTAGCATGAAATTAAATTAAAATGCTTATATCTTATTTATTTTTGAACTAATTTTAATTTTGTTTTTGTTGATGTGCTCTATTTATGATCAGCTTTTTTATGAGGTAATAAAAAAAAAACAGTCATCATGCCTATTGCACAGCGCAGGCAACCTTAACTTCATAGAACACGAGCAAAATAATTCACACTAAGCTAAGCCTATACTGCCAAATAAACGAAATTTAAAGTTAGGACGAGAAATATTGCTTAGTCTGAAAAGTCCTTAATAAACAATAAAAAAGGTCTAAAATGTTGGAGCACAAGGATGCAGCGGAGGAACAGGTAACATTTCCGGTATCATAACCACAGCAACCATAAAAACCCGCACGACGATAACGAGATAAAGAGAACTCGTTCCGATGCGTAGATTTGAGACGTGCGCGTTTCTTTTAAAGTGCGGGAGCGGCCGGAAGCCAGCGTTTAGATATCACAACTGATTGACAATCTTTAGTATTTTGTTATTTAAAAAACCGACTTCAAAACTACGCAATTTAAAATTTTCCTGCTATTTTGATTTAAAAACCAAACTACTGTACCGATTTTGATGAACTTTCCATGGGACCAAACTGTCATGTCTTTTCATATAAAGAATTTTCGAAATCGGTTCATATACGAAGGTCTGTGGTAACAAATATATATTAAAAAAAATGATCCGCCTCATTCTTTGAAGTCAGTTTAAAAGCAGCAAGAGATCCACCATCAAGAGCTGGACTTCTTTATATGAGGAAGGAGATAATAAGCATATACAATTTTGACAAGTTGTTTTTGTCACCCGTTACGTCATTTCGGCGATTAACCGCGATTCCGTGAGAATCGTGAACAATTAGTAGTCCTAGCCAACTGATTAACATACTCGTCATATTTTGGCGCCGACGCATGAGTCAATGGTCGCGGGTCCATTAATAAAATGGCTCTATTAGGTGTTATTTGCGCAACACCTAGAAATTAAATTGTCGGCTTCCAAAAAGTTTTCATAGTATAGCTTTCAAGTTCAAGTTTTTAGGGTTGCGTAGCTCTACAAGGAACCCTTATTGGTTCGTTCTATCCGTCCTTCTGTCTGTCTGTCGGTCTAGGCGTCTGTCCTGTTTTTTTTTAAACCTTCTAATTGAAACTTTGGCTTGCTCTGGTACATGTGAAATGGGGATGAAATTTTTCTCAAAGCTCAAGGGACTTTTCGAAAAATTCAATTCAAACAAAGAATGTTTTTCAAGTAATTTTCTTTATTACTTAACCATAAAAGTATTTGTTATTTTGGTATGATGCAACTCTGCGGGCATGGCATGGGGCGTGGATAAATGGATAAATTTGGAAGTACACAGAGCTTCAATCGTTCTTGATAATTTTTCTGTAACCACCAATTTCGAAACTATGATTCTGACCACAATTCGGTATGCTAAAAAAAATTAACCTATGCCAATTCCAAAACCATTTCGAGATTTTATCTTACCAACCCTTATTTTTCTACTCCGACCTTTTAAAACGATAAGATGCCATTTATTTTAACATAAAACTAAGAAATCATTCGACTTTCATTGTCCTCTAAATGACGTGACATTGTAGCATTTTATTTTCTGTGCCTTTTAAGAATAAAAATATTATACATTTGACACACTGTTCGTCACACAGAATAGAATATTTTTTCATTTCTGTGGTTTGACTGTCTGGTTTTTTTCAGGGCTGCCTATATGGGGTACTTTTTTAGGCTTCTCAACGCAACGAAATTTTGTGCTATCTGGTGAAGTCACATAATTTCAATTTTCAAAAAAATATTGTAAAATAACTACTCAATAGAAAACAAAAATATTGAAATTAGTTTCTTAAAATAGCCTTATCTACGAAATAAAAATATAAAAAAAATACGAAAAAAAAACTTTACATACCGAATTATATGAATTTGGCTATGGAATATGGAACCGTACCATATTCGTGTCTCGACACGCTCTTAGCCAGTTTTTTGTTACAAAACTCGCGAATATAAACAAGATCTACGATTATTTAAGGATACAAAAGCTCGAATGACGACAAGCATTAAGTTCTCACGTTGTGTAAAAAATTAACGTGAGATTTGAGTTGAAGTTATGTGGAAAAAATCAGATGCTACGTTCGCGCCATCTGGTAACCCCAAGGCGTTTTGAATCCTGGCGATATTTACGGCGAAAGTGAATAAATCAGACGATAAGATGTTGTTTGCTTCACACGTACACTCAAACTCGAGTGGTTGTAATTCAAAGAGATCAAATACTCGGGAGCAAACGAAATATTTACTGAAGGCGCCATTTGAAAAGGTCGGAACGGAACATTCAAAGTTAAATATGTCCATCAACATAATTTATTGCTTTTAATTTGCACTTTCTGTGCCAATCAACCTGTTGGTTTGTTATTTAGGATGTTTAACGTTTTCATTAGTACATGAAAGCGACTAGCAAAGGACTGAAGAGAACGGCTAGGACAAATGGAGAGAAAATAATATGGCCTGGGGGTTAGACAAGACCCATTTTCTGTTAGCATTAACGCCTGCGGAAAGATGAAATTGTATGAAAATGACATTAGCTTGAGAGATAATCTCTCAAATCGTAATCATTTTCATACAATTTCATCCGCTTTCAGCCGCTTACGCTAACAGAAAGTGGGTCTTGTCTAACCCCCCAGGAATGCGTGCATTAATTTATCAGCTTATCATGTTCCCACTGCTGTGATACAGGCCTTCTCTCAGAAAGAGATAAATTGGCCCATAATCCACCATGCTGGCCCAGTGCATCCAAATTTGCAGTGCGAAATTGCAGTGAATTGGAATGTCATATTTCTTTGAACTTTTTAAGGTACTTGTTTACTTGTTTCTTGGACATACCGTTTTCCTCACGATGCTTTCCTTCGCCGTTTTTGAGCGATGGCATCGAAACTGCACTAGGTACTGAACTATAGTAATATATTATATCTAAATAAATAAATAAATTATACCACTCACTCACTCAATGACTCGTCACGAAATCCCAAAAACTCTGACAATCGAAGCTGAAATTTGACAAGTAGGTAGATGTTTTATGGTTAGATTTTATGGAGAGGTCCACTAAGATGTTGCGAAAGGGCTTTATTAAAAGGTTAAAAAGGGGCTGAAATTGTTTATGAAAGTCTTTGCGTACGAAGTCGCGGGCAATAGCTAGTGAATACACCTACCCACCGCGGGAAGAAGTCGGCTCCGGGAATCAGGTTTCCTTGTCCGGAGTGCGACGCATTATAAAAACTGTACCCACAAAATGTTTATCCAAATATATATTTTTTTTATTCTTTTTTTCTTTTTTTATTTATTATTTATTTAAATTCACACTTGTGTAAAAAAATAAATTCATATATGTATGTTTGACGATTTATATCATAGTCTAGCAACAATTGTCGTGAAATTTGACAGTTTTTTTACGAGGCCTTTATTACAGCTAAGTCTCCTAACAAGAGACCAACATATTTTCTCACCACCTTCCGAGCTCACGACCCTCAGTCTAAACTCGCATGTACTTCACTTTTTTTCTTGATTAAATTTTAACTTATACTCTCATAGAATCTTTCTTTGAAGCGCCTGCCCACTGCTAGGTAGGACATAACCCAAGCATCACTTGGGGTACGTTTCACTAAACAAAATACAAGCTAAACTAACACTACACATAGGTACAGTTAGACTGCCCATAGACCGTTGAAGGTCTAAAGACAATCCAAATGCTCAAGCCCACTACCAGTTGGCAGCGTACCGTTGCTGGCAGCATTACCACGTTGAATTGCAATGCTTATGTGTTGAGCCAGAAACACGCCAGCATAAACGCTGGCGCGCCAGGCGCTCTGAAAGATTTTTGAAAATTGGTTACGGTTTAAAATATTACTACATACCTACATACATAATTATAGTCACGCCTACCCATTCTAGTCGCTTTCCCATTGGCAGAGACACTACATCACATCTCTCTATTTGCTACGATCCTGAAACACATCTTTCGCTTCTCCTACTAAAATATTATTGCTAAATCAAAATCCGACGCCGTTCCTTGTCAAAGCTAATCAGAACGGAAAAGGTGTAGGTACCTTCGACCAAAATAAAATGAATGGACAGGCCCAGAGAAGCGCATTTTTGAAGATAACAAAATGAGCGACGGCTCTCATTACGTTTCAGTCGATCTATAGCCGTAGGAAGTGCAACACGTATCTATTGTTACGTGATAACGAAACATCTGACAAAATTATGCATTCATATGCTTTTCTGAAGTGTAAATACACAAATAAAACCGGGATCTATTTTTTGTAACAAATATACTGTACATTTTTATAATTAGGTGTTGAAGTATATGTCCGACGGTTTTGACTTGTTTTTACTGAGCAATTTCAATGGTGAGGGCCCGTCCATTCATTTTATTTTAGTCGAAGGTAGGTACTATAAAAAAGCAAACTGTGATCCCAAAGCAGAACGAGATAACAAATCATTAACCACTTATTGGGAGGAAGTGAAAACCGCTCAAGTCGTTATAAATAAGCAAATGGAGCGTATAAAAAAAATCTTGACTTTACTCGATACAAGTATTTGTTTGCTCTGACAGCTGCAATAACATTCTAAAAAAAACTGTAACCTTTCTTAATTAAACTTTTGACAACAAATTTAGATCAAAAATACAAGGGCGACAAATCTTTATTTATGTAAAAAGGGGTTTTTTTTTTTTTGGTTTGGATGTTCCCTACAGACTCTAAAACGGTGGACCGATTTTGGTGAAATCTTCTAATTACTCCAGCAAATGATCATGAAATTTGGTAGCGATATGATCAACAGGTTTTTCTGTGGTTTTTTTTTTCATACAAAAAACAAGATCAAGAGTTGAAGTCCATTGACATATTACATCATAGATAAAAAATTGTTTTCTAAGTCAAAGGTGGTTTCTTCATGGAGGTATATAATGCGGGTGAAACTGCCTGGCGCAGCTAGTTCTAAGTACCAGTCGATAGATAACTAGAACACCTTGGCTCCTTCACAAAAATAGAGATGAGACAAAGGCTGATCTTAGTGAATATGAACTTAATTTGCATGTGCACTATTCACTATTACTAATCAAATCATACTATCATCGACAAAAATTTCCAAGGGATCGTCCATTAATTACATGAGGTGATTTTGCTGAATTTCGACTCTTGGTGAGATGTCGTGAGACTTGGCTCGACCCCCTCCCCCAGATCTTTATTGCATCTCACTGTTGTAAATACGTTAATCTGTAATATGTTGTGTAGGATTTAGCCATATTTTAATGGACAAACAAGTTAGTAATCTAAGTTAGTTTTCTCGCAATTTTACACTGTTTTTGCGGAAAAAAATTATGTGATATTTGTCTCGAACCCCCACAACCCCACGTGTGATTAGGTGAAACCTAATCTCCCCCCCCCCCCCCCCCCCCCCTCCCTCAAACACCTCACGTGATTAATGGACGCCCCCCAACTTGTTAGTAAATTTATGCAAAATAAATGTGTGGGAAAAAATTATACAAGCCAATTTTTCTCATAAACTTGTAATCAACACTCTGCTCTTCCAATTAAGTTTTGGGTCATTTTGTAATTTAAGCAAGTCTGTGTAACTTAAAACTTTTACAATCGACTTGCTTCGATTGATTTTAAAGCCATGCGAACAAAAAATGAGCAATCGATATGAATCGCTTTCAATCTTGAGAACGGTGGTATTCTCATAGAGTTGGAAAGAGTCTCGAAAAAAATATTTTTTGTATAGCTTGAGAGAAGAGATAGTCCTAAGATCTTGAACTGTTTAATGCAGTGAGGAAAAATTTACTAAAAATGTTTTACCTGTCCCTTTTGATTTTTATTTTAGAAGCAGCATCGCTCAAAAACGGTGAAATAAAACATTGTGAGGACACCGGTATGTCCGAGAATCTCAAAAGTTCGAAGAAAAACGACATTCACTAACATGCACTGGGCCAGCATAGTGAATTAGGGCCCATCCTCTCTCTGAGAGCCTGTATCTCAGCAGTGGAAACATGATAAAATAAATAAACATTCAGGTTATTTTTGCACACACGGTCATCTGACCCCAAACTAAGCAAACCTTATGATATGGCTGCCAGAGACTGATATACATACACATATATATATATATATATATATATTAACAACATGATATAGAACAAGCACAAATATGTATTTAAATATGTATTTCAATATATATATATATATTGTTTTAAATACATATTTGTGCTTGTTCTATATCATGTTGTTAATATCTATTTAAGTATACTTAAACAGATATAGAACAAACACAAATGTTCATCACATGTTTGTCCTAGGTGGGAATCGAACCCACGCCCCCAAGCTCAGAAGGCAGGTTCATTACCAACTGGACCAACAGACTATCTTATAGGCTGAAGATGATAGATTATTACTACCGGGTGATGTCATTTTGGTGTGAAATTACGTTTAACAAGGTAAATATTTCCAATAAAAAAAAAAAAAAAAATTGTTGCAACAATTTTCAAGCGCTACAAGAACGTATTTAGATAAATTTACGTTAATTAACTCTAAATCAATTAATGCCAGAGTGGTTGCTGTAATACATTGTATATAAATAGTGCTTGTCTAGCTAACATCAGCCAACGACCTAAGATTTATTTGATAGGTAACTAAAGTTCAAATAAATAACTTTTAATATTAGAAATATAATAAAACAGCTAATTGTTTTGATATGTACCTTTGTAATAATTTATCAACTAATAATAATAAATAATATTATAAAGAGGAAAGATTTGATTGTTTGTTTGTTTGTTTGCATTGAATAGGCTCCGAACGAAACTACTGAACTGATTTGAAAAATTCTTTCACTGTTGGGAAGCTACACTATCCTCGGGTGACATAGGCTATAATATATAGCTAGTAATAAATAATGGTAATAATTTATAGACTTCGTAGTTGTCTGTCAAAGTAAATTTGTCTATGTAATGTTTATCACCTTTTTAGGACTAAATGACTGAACTAATTATGATTAAATTTGGTAAATATATAGGATCCATAATGGAGACGGACATGGAATACTTTTTTAGGTTAATTGCGTAAATAAAACCTCGCAAAGTCGATTTTTTGTTATTGTGGTGAGGTTTATCAGAGTTCATCATCTAAAGGTGAACGCACAGTATTTTATCATCACCGCATGCGTCGTACGCGTGGAATTCAACGGGATTACTGATCTGTAGTAGTTTATCAACACTTAGTAAGTACTCCTTTACAATAATAGTTTTTTTTTTTTTTATCAGGACAGTTTTTGCACACACGGTCATCTGACCCCAAACTGAAAGCAAAGCTTGAGATATGGCTGCCAGAGACTGATATATCGTACATACATATACAGTTTAGTTTTTTAAATACATATTTAAATAGATATTAACACCCAGATATAGAACAAACACAAATGTTCATCACATATATGTTTGTCCTAGGTGGGAATCGAACCCACACCCCCAAGCGCAGAAGGCAAACTGGACAAACGGGCTATCAACCAACGGTTACCAGGCCAAACGAATTATTTTTCACCTACACCAGTTATTTTTAAGAAATCAAACACCTGTCTGCATGGTAGCCTCATAGACACAGTTTACGGTAATCTATGACAAAATATTTCGACCACGTACCACCGCACGAGTGCAAAAATAAAAGAAAAAACTTACCGCTATTAATCATGCAAAGTAATGCACTATTATTTATGCTGGGTCGTAATGTTGCATAGTTAATGCAAGAGTTACGGATGGGTAAGCCAGATGTAATAAATTCTCATTTTTATGAGGCGCAAAATGTATATGAGACCTGTGAAAACCTTGGTTATCTCTTTAAGAAATATCCCCATAGATTATGGATGGATCTTCTGGTTTTTGCGGATCTTCCAACTGCCATCTTCGCGCTCTAGATTTCCTAAGGACCATGCACTCTGCCACTAACAGCTTGTTGTCCTCCTTTAAACCAAAAGATTGAAAAGCTGATGGTGAAACCTAACATCATAGGTGGATAAAAACCCATAAACTTCGCTGCGTTAAATATCTGGCAAGAATGGGAGAAGATCCCGCTGTAAAAGAGGCTTACTCAGGGCGCCGGTGGGTCGAGGGTCTTTTGGCCGGCCTACTCACTATCCTACACCAACAATGGCATCAATTCTGTTCACTAAACTAATCTCACAGGACTAAAATTATCACCGTCTCTTTTCATTTCAATATGTCAGAAAAGGGTGGCAACAATTTTAGAGCTGTCAAATTTAGTTTAGTTTAGAGAATGGTACACCAGAATTGACATCAATGTCAACTTTAGAGCAAAATTGTAATATTTTAGAGTTTACCAAAACTTGAATACACAGATGACCATTTACATCAGCGTTTAAACTTTGGGACGTAGTTGTATTAAAAAAAAAAACATTGTCAGCCGTGATTAACTCCCTGTTGCATGCCTCCTGGATGATGATGGAACTGATTCTTCTTTATCAACACAGCAGCTTGACTACTTTTTACCATCACGTACACTCCCATCTAAGGCACTGGAGCCATCGCACCAGAGCCTTGCTCGGGAATTCAAGGAGCTGGGTTGGCTTTCTAGATCCTGGCAGGGGGAATTCACAAAGCACCCCTTTGTCTTTTGGTTATGCAAATCCCTTGCTGGTTTTCTAAAGTTGTCAGATAACCTCATTCTTGGTTGAATTAGGACTCTGCAGACTTGAATTCAAAAATGTAAGTACCTAATCAAGATAAGGAAGCTTCTTTACATTCAGATTATCATGACAGCTTCCGACCTTACGTCATCGTCATAACAATCAAACGCGATGCCTGTGAACTTGACTGCTAATTAGTCATTGAAACACGTATAACCCGTTATGTAGATTACGGTGATTATCTCCAGATACGAGGTGAACAGGGAAACGAGAATTACAAACGGTAGGTCTTGTAGTGTCAAACAATTCATCAACAATTAGAACTTCCTCTACAGAATCTAAAGAAATGAGAGAAAGTCTTTGATACAAATCACTCATGAGTACGTAAGACTGAAAAAAATTATGCTTTAGACATAAATGTACAGAGTCAAACACCTGGAATTTGTTTGTGTCTAGTACAAGATTTAAGAATAAATTCACCTCAATTTACTTGCACAAGTTTAGAAACATCATCATCATCGTCAGCCAGAAGACGTCCACTGCTGAACATAGGCCTCCCCCTTTAACCTCCGCACTGAAAGACAGCCTGGCTTTTGCATCCACTGGATGCCAGCGACTCTCACAATGTCGTCGGTCCATCTAGTGAAAGGCCTACCTACGCTGCGTTTTCCTCCTCGTGGTCTCCACTCAAAAACCTTTATTCCCCATCAGTTATTGGTTCTTCGAGCGAATTTAGATACATTTTAGTCAGTTATCTGCCTACCACTGTTCTCGCTGCTGGAGCACATGCCTTCTCTGAGAGAAGACGGGCTAAAAGTACAAATGTAGACTAAATGGTGGGAATTGTACCTAATACTTTTGGTTTGCGCTGATCTGAAGTCTTCTCCACATTTTTCCACGAAAAAAAAAACGAAGTCTGAATTTTTGGCGTTCTGATTCTAACAAATAGAATGATTTATAGAAAAATCAATTTCTGTTATAAATTGATCTACATTTTCTATTTATGCAAATTTTGAAATACTCAACATATCAACTAATTACCTCCAATTTACAAAAATAGTTTATCGTAAAACTTTAGAAGGGAATGTTTGAGAGTGGATTTCGTTAAATTACTGTCATAAAATAAGCCATTTTAATGTTATGTTTTATGTCTTGACAATGACGACCTGATACCTAAAATTGAACGATTGCATTATGTAATGTGGCTCTATAGATCGTGGTCAAACTTTTGTTGACCCCAATAAGGACAATATACTTGACCGTCCTGTCATAAGTATAAGAAACAACTACGTTCTCTTCACGTTTCCACAGTAATAATACCAACAAACAAACACATCACTGTTATCCTAACAGACTCGCGATTCTATATGATATCCAATATCACAGTATCAGGAAAGCCTTGTGTCTCTGACGATAGATATCTGTCTTCACATAATAGGTATTCTACATCAAGGAAAAGTTGTACCAAATATACTTTAGCAGAGAACATCTTTGACGATATCGGGGGACAACAAGGGAACGTTGAACTATAAGGTATTACATTACATATTGTAGATATTTTATACCAGCTACGATGATTTCAAAATTTCTGATTCCTAAAGAGATTTTACTTTTCCTGGATGGTGGGATGGGGGCGGCCAATGTCCAGCAGTGGACTTCCTATGGCTGAAATGATGATGATGATAATGAAAGGGATTTTTCTTCCTACATTTTCCGAGATAAAAAGTATCCTATATCAGTTTCCGCCCTTCAACTACATCTATGAAAAAAATCACGTGTGGCGTGTAAGAAACGGCTACGTAGACTGACAACTATTTTTGTATACATGAACGAAATAATCACGTTGGTAGGAATGTAGGTACAAAGTAATATGAAGTCAATATTGTGAATATGTATGACAGAGATCTAGAATCTCCCTTGAATATAAAAACTTTTTGAAGGCGCTAGGCGTCTTCAAGAATATGAATAAAGAAACACTAGAGAACGTAGGCATTGAATTATATTAAAGTTTCTCACACATTAAACTTAATTTACATTTTCTGAGCCGTATTTAATTCATATTTAGTGACCATCATTTAGGACTATGACCTCTGTTTATCTACAAAAACAATAAAAAAGAGAAGTTCCCACGAGACTTATATACGAATCCAATTTATAATTCTAGCTGCAGATTTAGTTAACACAAACAATCGATTGTGAATTCGTCGCGGTTCTTTTTGGTGGATATAAACTTCCATTTGACAAGCCGGGGCTAGATTTAGACGTGTTCAAATCTTATCTTGACTATGCTAATTCAATTATTGTCATTTTTTTTCATTTTTGTTTTATGGTGGGTGTTATTCTGACTTCGAAAAGGTCAGTGTTGTATCTAGTTTGAAACCATAGATACTAGTACTAATTTTACGAAAAAAGTTTTCTGAGTTTACTTTTAAAGGTGGTTCGTGAGGGCCGACCGCTTTTGACCTTTATCGGGATTTGGCCAGGCAATTGGTGGAGGCGTCGGGTATCCAGAATGCTGGCTTTTATTTTCACAGAAATTGAGCATTGCCATTAAACGTGGCAACGCCACCAACATTCTGGGGATGGGGACCCTCCACTAATGGTCTTTTAAGTTTTTAATTTGTTATTTTATGTTATAGTTTTTTGTTAATATTTAAGTTTACGTCTTTTAAGTTGTGCATAATAAATGAGGTGCATGTTTAAATACCAACTAACTCATTTAAATTATATTTTGACACAGCAGTGTCTAATTTATCTTGCATCAATTCTTCGTCTTCTTTAGCGTTTTAACACAGATTACCTTAAAAGTTTCCATGGTCAGTCTAAATCTGTTTCAAAAAAAATTGCGCTGACCCGAAATCCATAAGTTTTTCATCAAAGTTTAAGAAATACTCATCGCTGTACACGGGTAAATTTATCAAATAATGGGAAACAATGAATTCAAAAACAAAGGAGTATTCAAAATAGTCTAGGTTTAGCATCTTTACAACATCTCTAGAAACATTTCACCGATATGTGAAAATAATGATAGCAAAATCTTTATAAATCCAAAATACAAGCTACCAATTCCTGAGTCACGTCTTGAGAGTCGAGACAGACTTTTAAACTAAGTAGGAATCTGTCACGTCACCTCTAAAGCAGAAGAAAGTAATCTACGTACTCGAACGTAGGGATTTACTCGGAAACCTTACGTACGCTTAGGGTTACCAGACTTCGGAACATTTTGGCCTTATCCAGTTCGCCTCATCCTCGAGTCCTGGGGGCGTACTACAACTTCAAAAACATTCTTATTTTAATCTTACATTGAATTTTGTCTTACTCTCCTGGCTAACGAGAGAGCGAAACAAAGCTCAATGTAAGATTAATATAAGGATGTTTTTGAGATTATGGTACGCCCTCAGGTCTTTATGACATCAAGCTTTTAAGATGATTAAAGGAACTGCTATTATGAAGCTATTTCCTTTTTAGTTCAAAAACGATACTTGCACATTTAATGCTTGTTTTATCGTAGTGGTTTTTATGCCATAGGAGTCAAACAAGCTAACGAGCCTTTTTAAAGAACCCGGTGTTATAGTTTTCGCATATTCCGCCGATTCTGTCATTTCACATTTCCAGAATAATTTTTCGATTGCATTGGATTGATATACCAACAGGAAATATCCTTGCTTGGTCCATGTTATGATCTATTCAACTGGCAGTTTCGTCTATGGTGTTTATAGGGTCTAATAATAAGTGTATTAATATTGTAACTACGAAAGTGTGTTTATTAAAAGCTTTTATTTAACTTACCCTATTAGTATGTATGTATGTACTAGCTGCGCCCCGCGGTTTCACCCGCGTAGTGATGAAAAATGGTGATGATGATGATGGTGATGAAAAGTAGTCTATGTCACTCTCTGGCTCTTGAACTACATATACCCATGCAAAAAATCAGGTCGACCCGTTGTTCCGTTGCAGGGTGGAAGAGGAACAAACATCCATACATCTATACATCCAAACTTTCGCGTTTATAATATTAGTAGGATGTATAATTATGTAGGAATCTTTCAACTGAATTTAAGTCCAGTTATCGAACCGATTGAGCAGAAATTTGACTTACTTATGTTAGTTCGGTGACAATGCTATGTTATGGTACCATTGAGCTGGTCTGATGATGGACACAGATTGTGTCCATAGGAACTTCTGAACGAAACGACATAACCCCGTCGAATTTGGGTTCGTTGGATTTGTCTTCCCAAGAACTTTGGTCCTAGATGATGTGCGGACGGCTAAAAGCTTTTTTACAAGTTTTTAAATTACTATTTGTTTTGTTTGTTCCTCTTTCGTAACTGATCGACGTAATGTTTTGCGTAATTAGAAATGATTGAAGGGCGGAGATGTCTTGGAAAAATGTATGGTTCCTAAGGGAAGTCCACATCGTCCACGTGGATATTTGGATATGCCAAGTTTTATACAAATGAAGGTAACCCTACATCAGGAACTCCTACATAATATTATCCAAAACTTGAGCTACCAAGTTCATTTAAAATTCCCACGTTTCGTAAAGTTGAAAACTAAATTCGTGGAATATATAACACCGTGTCAAACGAGGATTCTCTCACGATATCTGAAACGCATATTAATATTAGCACGGCTACACAGCGAAATGTTTTATTGTGGCGGTCATTGGAAATCCCAGTCAGCTGTAAGTAACTCTTCTTACGGGGATTGAATACCGAATGGGTCCGCCAATTTTATGATGACGTGGTCACGGATCTAGATAACATTGTATACCAGTATGGGAAACACTCCCAAAAACGAAGATTGGTGATGATGCTGTCGATTGCTGATATGAAAATGCTATATTTTATTTTAAAATACTTTTAAAGTTTGCAATGTAATGTAAAATAAAATATCAGCTGACGCTAGAATTCAACAAACGACCTGCACCGCGCGCACTCTTTCACGCTTTACATTGCTGGTTTGCAAAATCCTAAACCACAAAAACAACACTAAATGTACTTGCAAGTACAGTTCCTAAATGAATAATGAACAGTCTATCATAAATAGAAATATTTACAGAAATAATGACGAAAAACTTGTTGCAACAATTAGCGAATTATTCATGTAAGACATGATGACATTGCTTCAACGGAGGTGCAACGTTTCAAGGCTTGCTTGAAATAAAGAATGTTCAAAATGCCAAGAATTATGGTTTGGTCTACACGGATCCCGGGATGTCTGAATTTGCCACGGATCCCGGAAAGTTGTATCCACTGATACCGTGATCCGTTTCTTTGAAATAAGTTTAAAACAATAATGTACAATTACGAAGTCTTTTAAATATTTATTAATCATCAAAAAAATGTTTTTATTTAAACCTTTCCTTTTGGGCAATAAGATAAAAAGAAAGAGTACTCTGTTCACAGAGTACTTTTTGTATAGGTGTGATCAGTTCAAAAACTTTTTTAATTTTTCTTGTAGCCACAGATACCGTGATCAGGGGATTTCTTTAAAGGAAACGGATTACGGACTCTCCAGGATTCGTGTCTAATTCAGTCTGATTCCGGGATCCGTGTAGACAAACCCCTTATTTCACTGTCGCTTCTTGACACTGGCTTCATGACTCTATGTCGCTGATACGGCGAACTTGCGAACTGTAGGTAATGAGAATTCTCTTTGAACTTCACACTTCTATAGTACCTTCTCGGTATGCAATAACCTGAAATTTCCTTGAGTTGTTTATAAGGAATACTTCAGTTTGAATTGCGACAAAGTAGTACAAATCGTGTTGAAGTTTGAAACAACTTTGCCGTAATTATTCAATGTAAATTTTACTTGAGCAGTGTGAGACATGAAAAGAATTTTTCTATGAAAAGGTACTGTAACTATTACATGAAATAATTACTGTAAGATGTGATAAATATATGTTTAATTGAAATGATCATGAGAAAATGAAAAACAATGACGTCATTTTCTTGGAAGAACTTCCTATACCTACTGTGAAATAAAAACGCAACAAAGAAAAACATAATGCATGTATAGACAGATCAACAAATTAAGCTAAATATAAATACCTATATTACAAAAAAATACCGGCCAAGTGGGAGTCGTGCTCGCGCACTGAGGGTTCCGTTCCGTACCACCACAAAATAAAAGATTACGCCCATGCCGTTACCCATCCAAGAACCGGGCCCGACGTTGCTCAACTTGGTGGTGCACACAAAATTGATCCTGTATGTTATTGCGGTTACCAGGTTACGAAATTGGCCGTTTGAGTTGCTGGGATTTAGATAATATATGGTAACATTTACTTTAATGAAATTTATCAGTATCTATTTTGTTGCACGAAGCTTATGCCGAAAAAAAATTGCGACAGTAGTAATTATTGTGCAGTTCTACTACTGTGTGTACTGCTACGAATTACGATGCAGATTTAAGGCCACATTCCCTGGCTAGAGCTAACTCTTTCGCACATTTTTAACATTTTAAAATATACTAATGAGTAAAATAATCATTGCAAACGAAAGTTTGTTATGTTATTATATTTATTTTAGCGAAAAAATGTTCATCTCCGACATCCTATAAATTTTCAATACGAAAACAGCTTTATGCCATTTGCGATGTCGCACAACGAGCTATGGAAAGGGCTCGGGGTTTCTCTAACTACGTGATAGAATCAGAAATGAGGAGATCCGTAGACGAACGAAAGCACACCGACGACATAGCATACTGGATTAGCAAGTTGAAGTGGCAGTGGGCAGGGCAGGGCCGTGGTCCACCCACAAGATGGACAGACGACCTAAAAGAGACCGCAGGGAAACGCTGGATGCAGGCCGCTTCCAACCGGCCCTTTCGAAGATCGATGGGGAGGCCTATGTCCAGCAGTGGACGTCCTATGGCTGAAATGATGACGATGATGACGATTTGCAATGTTATTTTATAAATTGTCACTTAGTGATTTTTTATCTTCAAAATATTATGTAGTTGAAAATGTGCGAAAGAAATATTAGTTATGGCCGCTGGCAAATTAAACAATATCTGCGTTATGTGTCATGAACTCTTCCAGCATCACTACAGCAGTTATTAGGATCAATAGTTTCTCGCCTAGCTTTGAGCTTAAATCTGCATTAGCAACATTCGCAGACTTCGAAAATCAAAGGCCAATAGTAGCATGTTCCTAATTCGAATGTCACGGAGGCGACCGAGCGCATCCGAGCCGGCACGAGTGGGAGCAACGCCCCTCCACCTGAGCCACGATCTTGACATAGCTGGATGCGCGAATCTGATGCACGAAGTAGGGTTGGAATAAGCATGGAGAATTTATATGGTGTCTGTTTGTGAAGACAACTTTCTTCTCGTCAAAATTAAATTTGTCTTCTTTCACCATACCTACTTGGAAGATCACCGCGTCTGTATCGCGGCAGTGAAGTTTGACAACACGAAGGGGATCTTCCCACCTGCAGTTTTTTCTCTTGCAGACTATCAATTGTCAACGATCCCAAACTTACCGAATACCTAGACCCGGTCAACATACGCAGAGACGTTGGGTCTCTGTATCTTTTATCGCATTTTCAGCGGGGAGTGTTCTGAAGAACTGTTTGATTTGATGCTGGCGTCGCGGTTTTACCATCGCACTAGCCGCCACCGCCTGAAAGCTCATCTAGAAATCGTAGATCAGTGGAATCACACTGTGCGATTCACGCTATCGTGCCTCACACCTGCAAAATGTAAAATTAGCTACCTTCCGCGGTATTTCCGAGAAGCTTCAATGCGGGGTTCTTTAAAAGATGAGGTAGATTCTTAAAGGGTCAGCAACGTAGTTGTGATGCCTCTCGTGTTACAAGGATCCGCAGGCGACGGTAATTGCTTTCTATTAGACAGGCCATCTGCTTGTTTGCCAACAAGCATTCACTGCGTGAATTTTCAATAAGTAACAGAAACTAAGATATCTTCACTGGACAGAACCATGTTTTGCTGTCTGTACCATACCAAATAAAGAACTTTTCGTTTAAATACCTACCTAGTTACCTACCTATGTTCAGTAGGTAAAATAGTCAGGCAAAAATTTTCAGTTGTTACCATTTAACTCCATCAAATTAAAGTTTTCATAAACCGAGCTTATCTAAGAGGTAATCGATAAGCTATTAGGAGGATGAAATTAACCTGGGTATCTCCAAGGCCCGATTGAATGGGTACCTTGTAGGTCTACTTACTCCGTCTTCGGCAACAACATCGCTTTGCATTAGGTGAGTTGGTGGCCAAACAGAACTATTATAAGTGTAAATAATTATAAAAAGTTGGCCATCACGGAACGCCCAGCAGATGTGAAACATGACGGCACAAGAGAGCGAAATCACGTTTGCCGTCACGGCATGCGAGTCGGGTTTAATGTCGAGGCACGCCAATAGATGTTTTAATCATCATCATCATCACCCAGAAGACGTCCACTGCTGAACATAGGCCTCCCCCTTTGTTTTAATACGTAAAGCAAAATAAAAGGTAATATACATTATCACCAAATCGTTAATATGAGAAATGTGAAAATTTTGACTCATACATGAGTCATACTCTAGTTACGTAGGTACCTACAAGTTTATGTTACGTAGGTATGCTAATTCGCCACCGTAAAGTAGGAAAAGCTGCATTCATTCCGTAGTTCCGTACTCGCTCGAAATGTGTTCATTCACACCTCAAACACAAATCAAAGAGTCAAAATCCGCCTCAAACTCCCTTTAATTTAAAACACCTCAAGTAGAAAATTTCTTCAGTCTGTTTAAGCCGTAAATTATTGTCAGTTTCTCTCTAGTGTTTTGGATTATTAAACGAGACTGTAACTACAAATTATCTTTAAAAAATCGGTGAAAATATGAGGCATTATACTCTATTAAATATAATATATACCTATGTATGTATATAATTCTTTGGCAGCCATATCACAAGCTTTGCTTAGTTGGTGTCAGATGACAGTATGTGCACAAGTGTCCCGAATATTTATTATTATTTATCTATACTAATATTATAAAGAGGAAAGATTTGATTGTTTGTTTGTTTGTTTGTTTGCATTGAATAGGCTCCGAAACTACTGAACCGATTTGAAAAATTCTTTCACTGTTGGGAAGCTACACTATCGCCGGTTAACATAAGCTATATTATATTTTCAAAAAAAATAGGGATCCTTACTAAAACTCCAATAATGAAACCCAAGGTGTAAAAAATAAGATTTGTAATTTTGACTTTGCGTGTTTGACAGTTCTAAGACAGGACAACGTCTGTCAGGTCTGCTAGTTATATTATATTCTAGTTCTAGTATTCTGCTGTATCCCTAGATTAGACAAACAGGGAGAGATACCTATGCATTGTGCAATTATCGTTCGTTCAAATGTTTCCTTGTTTCTCCACCTTTTTTTCACTATACCCCTAAGTAAGTTCAGCACACTTACAAATTTTTCTTGCATACTAAGAAACTTGTATGAATATTCATGTACATTTATTAATAAAATGTTATTTTACATGGCAAACTAATCAAATAATAAATTATATCAATCTAATAATAAATTAGATAAAACAATAATAATTTAGAACTAGACTAGGATAAAAAAAAATACCCATCAATTAAATAATAAAAAATTAAGTCGGTTATAAAATAAAAATTACAGTTAATGTAATAAAATCCATTAAATAAAAATTTAAAAACAAATAAAATTATACATTTATAAAATTCGTCAAATGTGTAGAAAGATTGCTCAATCAGCCATTTTTGACACGTGACTTAAAGGCGTGCAGGCTGACGGCCGCAGTGTAGTCCAAAGTAGTAATAATAAATAGTCCACATGCAAGAGGCCGGCAAGGCCGTCTGCAGGGTGAGATCGGCTAAACTATTCAAGCCTGATTTGGGCCAGGTGCGTTCACACCTGCCACATACGTTACCATGTCTCCCACGTTTGTCTGTTCTGAGGCTGTAACACTGTAAAACTTGAATGAGGCGCTCTCGAATCTAGCGCTTTTAGCTACACAAAGAGATTTAGAGAGGTAGCAGGTACTTATTTCCAAAGCAATTAAGTATTCTCTTAGGGCATTGAGCCTCGTCTGCGGTGTGCCACTTCATCAGTATTCATAAGAAGTAAAGGAGCCATGGCATGAGAGCCTCTTATAGACTAGATTTAGCTTTTAAGACCGTGATGAGCTACGTTTTGGTCGCCAATTCGTCTTAAGTTAATTTAGATAGTCATGTATTTATAAACCTTCTAATTATTAATTAAAACATTATCATTAATCACTATCATCGTCTTCTGGACATATTCTACTAGGAAGCGTATTGGGTGAACACGTTTTTTTTAAATTGAACTTGTATAAGTCCAATTGTAGGAGTGATTTAGAGAATGTCAGCTGACCCTAAGTTTAACTCTTTTCTCCAGTACGATAAGTGATTCTGACTCCATTTTAAAATATGTATTCTGGGTAGCATCAATGTTTTCATCTAACATTTATTTCATAAATTTTACGTCATATTCTTGTTTTATTACTTTAATTTACACTTATAAT
Source organism: Agriopis aurantiaria (assembly GCA_914767915.1). Taxonomy (NCBI): domain Eukaryota; kingdom Metazoa; phylum Arthropoda; class Insecta; order Lepidoptera; family Geometridae; genus Agriopis; species Agriopis aurantiaria. The sequence continues at coordinate 11,023,009 of OU611998.1, read as the reverse complement.
TATTTTAATGTTGATTCTGAACACTCGCTTTCACATTGACTTATGGTAACATTTCTTTGTTTACATATTTGCTGTCAATTGGTGATTTTGAGGCCTTATCCTCCTCCTTAAGTCGTATTCCTCATGTCTGAGGGTCGTGACCACCATCTTCTATCAATCTCTCTCTCTGATGATTTCTTCTATCCTCAGCAAGATGAAGTGCGTCATAGACTGGGGTGAGGTGAGAGTAGTGCATTAGAGGCCATGTAGTTGATTATTTATCTGTAGCTCACGTAGACTTCAAGACTAAAATTCCCAACAAGAAAAATGATAGAAAAAAGTCATCATTAACTTCACCTGGGCCCTGATTCCGTATCTTTAACAAGCACGTAACGCGCCGCGTTAAGTTAACCTCTTAAAATTTGTACTCCATTCCCTAGGAATAAAGACCAACTTTTAGAGGTAAACTTAACACGGCGCGTTACGTGCGTGTTTGTAGTTACATAATCAGGGCCCTGTCTGAATAAATTTACTTCTAGGTTAAAGTAAATAAACCTCTTTTCTTTTGTCATCATCATCATTTCAGCCATAGGACGTCCACTGTTGAACATAGGCCTCCCCCATCGATCTCCAAAAGGGCCAATTGGAAGCGGCCTGCATCCAGTGTTACCCTGCGGTCTCTTTTAGGTCGTCTGTCCATTTTGTGGGTGGACGTCCTACGCTGCGCTTACCAGTCCGTGGTCTCCATTCCAGAACTTTACGGCCCCATCGGCCGTCTTTTCTATTGTGTTATTGCATTATCACTTGTCTCTGGCCAGTCTTATTTGAACGTTCCCGATCACGGTGCGATGTCGTCATTTTAGTATTTTTTCTTGATCGAGCAAGTTTTATAGATATAATGTGGCCAAACATCCTAATCGCGTCAATCGAGTAACAGACAATAAAAGCGGCAAGTGTACGGAGCTTGTAATAAAAGCAATCTCGATGATCCATCAAATCAGACTAACGCCGACACGAACCCATTAAAGCATGTCCGATGGCCATATAAAAACATTCGCACTAGTACGCCCAAGACTGTTTCGAAAGACGCCGTGGACCGAGAACATTCCTCTGGCCACCAAGCATGAGTCGGAACCGCGTTGGAACAGATAAAAACCTCTTTGACTGCTCTGTACTTAGAGAAAGTACAATTTGAAATTCCGTTGAATGTATTTGAGAATCCGTTTCTTTGTAGGTTATGGAGTTTGTAAATATGCCATAGAATGTCATGTTGCAACTGAATAGCATGTACAAAACAAATGCTATCGTTGCCGGATATCTTTTGATTCTAGTCTTTTAAGAAAAGGCAAAAGCAGTGATGGTCGAATCTAGCTAAATTTCTGGAGGATAGATCAAAAACTTCCTTTGAACAACTTCATAATAATTTTCCACCCACTGTTAAGCAAAGGTATCCTTTTTGGCTCGTCACCGGCTCCAGTCCAGTGCTTAAGTCATAAACTGCTTTCCACAATCACTTAAGCTTCATAATTATTTCTATTACTTAAAGGCTACAATCTAGAGTCACAAATTTTCTTTTAGATTGCCAAATCAAACTCGCCATATCATTTCGACTTAATTCATCCGTCGATACATCTCAAGTCATTCGCCCAGCTTTTTGTCTCTATAAAAACCGTCCACCGGTTCCACTGAAGCGAACCGTGCGTGCAGCTGTTAGATACTGAAGAGTCACCGTTAACGGTCGAAGATGAGGGCGTAGTTAGGATTAGAAAGAAGGGGTTCGTACTTCGTACCCGTAATTTCCGTGGGAATTTTATCGTATCGCAATCTACAATCTGGCAGAATAATGATAACCACTCAGGCGGAGAAACGCATAAGTTTTGACTAAAGCCTAGTATAGGCATGTTCAACGCTAAAGTGATTGGGTTTATTTTAGACCGACATGCTCCATTCTTGGCCACACCGTCGCTTACAACCAGACGAGTGGCCAAAATTGCATCTAAATTTATTTATTTTACATAGAAAGCACCCATAGACTTTTTATTATTAAAGTTTAGTGGTTTTAGTAACTTTTAAACTTTCGCAATTTTAATCTATCGGGACTCATCGCGCATTATTTTGTTTAGATTTTTACCTATTTATATAGGTACCTTTCACTCGATGTTTCGACCATGTTCCATCCCTGTGGAACAGAGGCCGTGGTCGGGGTTTAGTGGTTTTGCTTTAAGTGAGCCCTTACTTACGAATCTTACAATACAGTATAACGGTATAGTGAAAACAATATATGAAACACAGACGCATTTGAAGACGAACGATAATTGTACTAAGAAACATCTCCCTTCTTTGTCTGATTTGAAGTTTGCCCCCTACCTTGAATCCATCCACAACTGAAGAGGCTCTGTAGAAAACTGGCCATTCTTTAATTAAACCAGCACGCTCTTGCCTTGTTTTCGATTCGGCTTGCTACGCCAACGTAAATCGTTTACCGCATTACAGAGATTACTCAACAACTATCGGCAGGTGAGATGGAATGAGCAACAGATCGTATCTGGAACTGTTTCTTCATCTTTGCTAGTGATTTTAAATCTTCCACTTGGGTTTGATTACTGAAACGTACTTCTGTTAGCAAGTAAACTAATGTTTTACCAGCTTTCCTAAAAAGTAAAAAGTGCCACGTCAATTATCAGACCATGTGAAATGCTCTTGGCGTTTGCCTTTTTTACTCTAAGCTAGATGACAGTTTATGTAGTCAGTTTAGTCTACATGCTTAGCCAGGCTTCATGCATGCATGTCATACTTTTTTTTAGCCGTGATCGTCACATCACTTTCCTTTCTGCCACTCCTGTTTATTCTGTGCTACGGAGGACCAATCTTTTGTGTGGGAGTCAAGCTCGTTCTCCGCTATCTTTTTCTGGGTCTTCCAAGAGGTCTATGCGGGAGCTATTCGGTCGTGGTTCTTGTCTACGGCTAATTTGACATTCTACTTACGTGGCCGGCCCAGCCTAAGTTTGCCGGCTTTTCCCCTTCGTCATAATAATCATAATAATACATATTATAAATGCGAAAGTGTGTTTGTTTGCTTCACGCAGCAACAGAGCCACTATTGAGTTTTTTTTTTATAGAAGGTACTTTTTGCCCTGGAAAAAATTACGGTTCCCGAGAGAAAGTCAATACGGTTGAAACACAAAGCGCAGCTGGGCAAACAGTAAATAACAATATTCAATAACAGACAATTCAAAAAATTTACGATCGCCAGGATTTGAACCTGTGCTATCGGGTATACGCCCCGAGCATTTTTTCCGCTAAGCTACGGCCGCTCTCTGCTAATTGTCTATGTATATATAAAGAGTAATAAAGTGTCGAATAACATTTCAAATATATATAAAAAACTTTAGTGTAAATAACAAGTTTAAAAAACTATTTGGTACGTATATATTACTTCAAGGAACGAGAATAATTTATACCATGCTTTTATTCAATAAAAATGACAAGTAAAATTAAAACTATCTTAAATATAAATGTATAACTAAAATTACAACTAATCTAAAACTATCCTAACAAGTTATGAATTAAATAATAATTCACCAAATTATCCTCAAATTTTCGAAGCAATATGCAAGCTTTGACAAATACTATGCAAGCTTATAAAAAAGATTATAATGGAAAAACATGAGACATTCTAATGAATCTACTTGGATCACTCAGCGGCATTCCTTCAGAAGCCGAATTTGCGATTGTATCAAACATTTTGTAAATATTTCATCCTAATCTAAAATTCTCATCCAGAGTTCCTTCAATTTAGCTTCCCCTCTCGAGGATTAAGATAATGGACCTCTATAAAAGCTTTCATTTGCCGAAAAGTCCTGTAAACAGTAGATCTTATTGCTACCAAAACATTAATTAGTTTGTAAATTACTGTTAATGAACCAAATCTTCAACATTAAGATTTCGCGGATAAGCCCTAATTAAACGCAAGCCTACAACGACAAACGGGTACTTATAAAATAGACGCATAAGCTAGGCAAAAAGTATATGCTAATTATAAAATAAGCAATAGAAAAGAGTTACATTTTCTACGCGTACTTACGTAATACAATTTTTTTAAATCAGCGATTAGCAAGCTAATTTCCCCGCAACACTATACAGGATTACGCAGAAAGGGTACAAGTCGAAAGGGGTGCATAGTACCTACTCATCATTAGAACAACTTTTACTATGGGAACAACCCTGAAATCGCGAAGAAAATATCAGCTGTTCCATACATTTTGCCGAGTTTGGATGACCGTTTTCTATGGACCAGCAATTTTTTTTTGCGATTTTAGGGTTGGTCCCATAGTAAAAGATGTTGCGCCTGGGCCTGGGCGTTGATAGGATGTTGTCTTTTTGCATTATCTTTTTTACTTTAATAGCTAACACGTACCACCACATAACTATGCGGTGGTACTATGTGGTGGTACGGAACTCTCAGTGCGCGAGCCCTACTTGCACTTGGCCGGTTTTATTTAAAACAAAAAGTCAGTTTTTTTTTATCTGTTTGGACATTATCTATTGCTAATGTTTTAAATCATGTTTCATGTTGAAATTTGTTTAGACGGAAAAGATCGAATACATCATTTTTCTCGATATGTTTTTTCAATCTCCTCGACCAACCTGTATAACGGCTAAAATTCGATTTATTTAAAACCATATGGATAGTTATGTTAAAGACTACCCAATGAGTATTTTTTTATCCCACTCCGTTATACTTTTATTTTCACATACGTTTAAAATGTGCGAAAGAGTTAGATAGCTCTGGATGACGACATAACTGTAAGATTGTATCACTCCCGTTATTGGTAGTCTACATTTATGCGCAGTCGGCGTATACTTTATTATTTTCATAATAGGAAGAGCAAACAGAACCAATCTAAATACTTGGCAAAGTACGTGTTAAAACATCTTGCTTTTATTATCTGATAGCGGTTTTATTTTTTACAAGATGGCTTGATCAATTGAGTCATGCGATGCTCATCTATCGGTACCATCGAGTACGCAAGCTAATGGAGAAGGCATAAGGCTATCACACTACAGTCAGGTGGTGTTATTTTTATCATTATTCCACAAAAATTGCCGCTACATTCTCAGATTTATCAATATTTTTCTACATTACTTGTCTGTCAATTAGCTACGATATACCCGTGTAAGCTATTATCTATACTAATATTATAAAGAGGAAAGATTTGATTGTTTGTTTGTTTGTTAGTTTATTTGCATTGAATAGGCTCCGAAATTACTGAACTGATTTGAAAAATTCTTTCACTGTTGGGAAGCTACACTATTCCCGGGTGACATAAGCTATATTAAATTTTCCAAAAAAATAGGGATCCTTACTAAAACTCCAATAATGTAACCCAAGGTGTAAAAAGATAAGACTTACACCCGTGCGAAGCCGGGATGCGTTGCTAGTTTTATTATAAAAAACAGTTATTGCAACATTATAGTAACAGGGTAGATGATGCAACAAAAACTATCAATCTTAGAACACATAAAAACATTATGTAAGGAACCTGCAACCTGCAAGTAACTGATCAGCTAAAATAAGACCTATACAGATTCCAAAGCTGACTGAGTGAGGACAGAATGTGAAACAATACTTCAAATATAAAATATGACTTACATATTATTATGTGACAGAGCAGTCTATTTCTTGGGCAATTTCACTAACTAAAACACGCACGTAACGCGGCGCGTTAAGTTAACCTCAAAAAATTTGGACTCTATTCTCGAGAAAATAAAGGTTAGATTAACGCGTGTTTATAGATAGTTGGTGAGTGAAGTTGGTTTGTGATGTTTTCCGTACCCTGCCTAAAGTAATTATGACCCCTAAAGACGTAAACGTAAGACGTAAAGAAAGAACGTAACGTCGTGGTATGGCTGAAGACATTACAGTGCGTAGAGGGAGAAAGCAATTAGCCTATGTTACAGTGGTATGTATTTGAGACAAATGATGTATGTCACGCATAATGTCATATTTACGCATTATTGGCACATTCAGTGTCAAAAAGTAAAAAGAGTCAATATGACAAAAAAAAACACTTGTCAATGTGATAGTTTTGTATAGTTGCGTAGTAGAAATGTCACGTGTTTATAATTCCGTGTGATTAAATGTGGGAATAAGCGTGAAATCCCAAATGTTGTACAGCACAAAATATCTTCTCTACTTTTTAAGTATTCGATGATCAATGTTCTTTTCTTTTTTGTTTCGATAAATAATGCGTATGCACTGATTCGTCCCACGTTAATGGCGAATCATAATATTTCTGAGTAGGTAGATTATATAAAAAGCGATACTTAGATGATAATCTAGATAAGTTAGGTGCAAAAAGCTGAATAAAGTGCTTTTAATTAGTAATACCTAATAGCGAGTGTAACCCGTTGTTAAATCTTATTTCATGTAATGAAGCGGTATAATCAAAGAATATGCGCTATATCTCAACGAGAGCGGTGGTGGCTGAGCGGTCGCATGTGTACTTTACAATATGAAGGCACCCGGTTCGATCCCCGACCCTGCACCAATTACTTATTTAGTAATTCAGTAAATCATGTGCGGCCCCCCGATTCTACTAAACAAATTGTCTTTAAATTGTAATTGTTATGATTTTAATTGTTAAGTAACTGTCTCAAAATTGTCAGTTTTTAATATTTTTTATACTAAGTTATAATATTGGTGGTTGTATTTTTCTAGTATAAAAAAATATTTAAAACTGTTCATTTTGAGGCAGTTATTTAACAATTAAAATCGCACAATTTCTTTAGTAGAATCGCGGCCCTGGGGTGCAAGTACCGTTCTTTTATCGATCGTCAAATTGACAGTTGAGGTCGTCAAAATCGATAATATGCCATTTTTTCAGTACTCGCTGTGATCGATTCTATGGCATTTTAGCGAATTTGACGATCGATAAAGAACGGTACTTGCACTGCAGGTTCGATGCCATTGCTCAAAAACGGTGAAGGAAAACATCGTGAAGAAACCGGTATGTCCAAGAAACTCAAAATGTTTAAGACATCCTCTTCTATCTCTGAGAGGAGGCCTGTGTCCCAGCGGTGGGATATTGAAATGATTAGGCCTTCCACTGAGATAGAGGAAGGGCCCTAATTTACCATGCTGGCCCAGTGCCTGTTGGTGAATGTCATAATACAATTATGGCTTTGAACTTTTGTGGGTCTTCGACAAACCGGTTTTCTCAACGTAACAAAAAAAAAATCGGGACATTCTTTCACACACGGTCATGTGACCTCAAACTAAGCAAAGCTTATGATGTGGCTGCCAGAGACTGATATACATACATATCTATAGTATTAAATACATACTTAAATAGATATTAACAACCAGATATAGAACAAACACAAATGTTCATCACACAAATGTTTGTCCTACGTGGGAATCGAACCCACGCCCCCAAGCTCAGAAGGCAGGTTACTACCAACGGGCTATCAAGGCAACAACTAGTACCTACTAGTGGTTCGCCGATATTTACCGTGATATGGTTGACATGGTTGTAGATGGAGCTCCCGATATTTCGGCGCATCAGTTACGTGCACCGGCCCGTGAACATAGTGCATGTAACTGCGCCTAAATATCGGAAACTCCATCCACAACGTTATCACGGTAAATACCCCGTTAATAATCCTATAACTGTAATAAAACTGTCTTCTATGTTACCTAATGTCTCAAGATAATGGTTACAAGCTTTTGCAGAAAAACAGACAGGTTTCTAATCAGCTAACTGCAATTAATAACCCGTGTGAAGTATAGAAATTGATAGATTATGCTTGAAATCTCTAGAAACGCTATACCTCTTTGTCTGCATTTTCACATGACAACATTTCACATAGACCGGAATATACGATGCGTCATTGTGGATGAGGAAGATAGAATTTCAACATTGTTGGAAAATTCTCGCTTTTCTCTACTATGTTAGAGTAAAGTTTCGTACTTGAGATGACGGACTGAAAAGAAAGAAGACACCTATGTATGAAAATGAAAATTTGTTGAGCATACAAAGTAAGCACAATACGTGAAACTTTTTGGTCGTGATAAAGCCACAAGTTAGTTTTGTCCCATAAGTATTTTTGACGAGTACCTAACGTTTATTTTTGTATACGCACATAGGCGAGCATCGCGGTTTTACCATCGCACTAGACGTCACCGCCTGAAAGTTCATTCACATAAAATAGATCAGTGGATATCGCACACTGTGCGATTCACGCGATCTTTCTTGCCTCACACGTGCATAATGTGGAATGAGCTACCTTCCGCGGTGTTTTCGAGAAGCTACAACAAGGGGTTCTTCAAAAGGCGAGTTATATAGATTCTTAAAGGGTCGGCAACGTAGTTGTGATGCCTGTTGCGTTACAAGTAACCATAGGCGACGATGCCTGCTTACCATCAGGCAGCCGTCTGCTTGTTTGCCTTCTATGGATAAAAAGCCACTTACAGCTGTAAACGCGTGGTGGCTGAGACAAAGACGGCGGAACCTGAGCCAACCAAGGATGAGGTAGACAGACGACATCAAAAGAAATGTTGGAAACAAAGCGAAAGACCGGGGAGAGTGGCATAAACAAAGGGAGGCCTATACCAAGCACTGAGTATCTCTAACCTGATGATGAACAGGACCATGACCAACATGACCGTGTGGACTGATCGTTCACTAGTTGTGTAGGGACCTGGCTAAACGTCCAGAGGAGGCGACTGGTGACCGAATTACTGACGCTGACTTTGATCAAAAACTAAGCATTGCCATTCAACGGGGCATTCTAGCCACATTTCCCTCCACCAAGGGAATCGTAGAATCGCACAGTGTGTTATTTCCACGTATATGATATGTGGATGAGCTTTCTGGCGGTGGCGGCTATTGCGGTGTGTGCTTTTAGTGTTTATTTATTATTTAATCACGTGCACCTATTTTATTTCCTGACGTTTCAATAATTGGCGGTACTTGTAAATAATTTTAAAAGCTGCCATCTAGACTAATTGGTCTAGTTTAATTGTTGCCTGAAATATATCGCTTTTAGCGATAAGGCCGCCACTTGTGGCACTAGCTCGTAAGTGTTTTCTGTTTGTTTGTCTTTTTTTTGTTGGTGTACGCAGTAAAGAGTTTCTATCTATCTATCTATCTGGTCACAACCACGGACACTGTAAAGTATTCGAAACGTCAGGAACTAAAATTATGATATAAAATACACGCGATTAAATCTGTTCAGTGTTAAAACTTTAGATAAAGACATTTTCTAAGCATCCATCTCAACTGAGATTTCAAAAACAATACACGAATCTCGCTATCGGTACACCGAAATTGCCAAAACTGATTAAAGTTCCAAGCAATATTATAAACCGGACCGAGATTTTGAAGGTCCCAAAATAAATTAAAACGAACTTAACACAAATTACAGTGGATATACGATATACTATAGACATCATGAACATACTTTAGCCTTTAAAGTAATGACCGTAAGTTGCATTTCCCAGTGAAATGTTACAGAAACCGTTGCTGCACATTGTAGGGGAAATGATCCATTCATTGTTAACTCTTGTACAACTTTGATTTCTGATTCACGCAAATTCCAACCCTAACACGAAAGAGTTAAGATTTAAGCAAAAATTTTAAATGTTTGTTTGGTTAAGACTTTTCGTTCGGAATTCAAAACAGGAAAGGACGTTGAAAAAAGGGGCACGGCGGGAACACACCTGTCAGTGTTGCCAGTTTTAATGTGAACGAGTGAATGACGGTTCGTTACAATGGATTGTTTGAGATTCGAATAGAATTTCAAATTTCAAGTAGCTTCTTCTGTTCTTATTGAACGGGATTCAACTTTCTCGCGAACATTGTCCGGAGATTCGGAGATCTTTTGTTATCGAACTTCTCTCTCCATCTTTGTCCAAATTCTAATCATTTGGGAACTTTCTTGCCCAGTTCTACATCCAAAGCTTTACGTATATTTTGATATGTTTGCGTGAATATTTCTCGCTAAACTGGTCAGTAACTTCTGCGGAGTACCTATAAAGTCAATTACGATAAATCGCAAAAGCTTATGACGTCTTTTGTTGGTGTATTTTGTTGTCGTCTTTTGTTGTTTGTCTTTTGTTCTTTAGATTAATACATAAGATACTTTAAATCCTGTTTTTTTTTTTTTTTTAAGAATAGCAGGTACCGAAACCTTCTTGTGTAATTAATTAATTACTGGGTTGCGCATAAAGGGTGTAAAGTGTGCTTAGTATATCCTTTCCGCGTAACCCTATATAGTGCGCTAAGATGCGCTTCAACCTTTTAACTTACTACTCAGCGGTCACAGCCATTTGTTTTGCAGTTAAAATTGTTTTAGGGCCGAATAGGGAATTAACATGGGGCCGAAACCAGTTTTGGGACAATACACGACAATACTCTGGGGGATGAATCGGGCATACTTAAATCAAAAAGTCACTGAGTGTGAATTTAAAAAAAAAACGATTGGAATAACATTGCAATTTCGGGTAATATTAAATATGTTGCATAACTACCTGTTCAAAAACCTAGCGAAAGTGATAATAATTCGTGGTTTTCATTCAGCTTTTTACTGTTATTGCATCTGTCAGAGCAAATAAATGCTTGGACCGAGTTGGATGATTTTTGGAAAAAAATAAACGCTCAAGGAATCAAACACGATGGGGAATAACATACCTAGATTTCTCTCTCTCTCTAAGTATGTATATCTGATTTTATCGTCTTCAGTGTCATAAAACTATAAATTTTATTTATTCTTCTCTTTTACACTCCTCTGATCCATCCATCCTTATCCTTCCTAGGTATATCCTTATTTTCGCGTATCGTTTCCTTACCTATAAATTTTAAAACATAATACACTAAACGACTTGTTCATGGCAAATGCGTCAATCATGCTAAGCCAAAAGCCCTAATAGGGACAAAAATATATTTAGCACATTTCAACCGACTTCGAAACGTTTACCGCTTACAGCAGCGCTTGTAGATATTCATAGATAGTTCATCGTACTTTCCTTATTATAATTTTGTCAACACAAACTTCCATCACAAGGTTGTATGTGTATGACGGATCAGTCAACAAACTCCGGCTTCATTCATGCGCCCACGGCCGAATTCCAGACTTATGGCTCCCAATGGCATTTAGCTATTGACTTTCGTTGCCCCGTTTGTATTATTTATCTGTTTTACCCTGCGTTTTGATCTGTTTTACTGTTTTCTCTAATTTTCTGGAGAAAACCTAAGTTTAGAAGATTAATTGAATAAAAAGCAATATATTCGACCTCCATCTCATAGTGTTGACACACGAATGGATTTGGTTGACGGACCACCGTCCAACCAACGGGAGAAAGAGTGAGAATATCATATTTCCCTCTCTTTCTCTCCCGTTGGTCAGACGGCGGTTGAGGTCAACAAAATCCATACGTGTTAACACTATCACAATGCTATACAACCTTCTTAAATCTTTGTTTTTCTCGTAGTCATGGTACCTATAAAGTATAGTATGCGACTCTTAAATAAAACGGATATATCCGTTTTCTTTGGCCCAATTAAAATATTAGGAACATCAGTTCCACAGATTATACAGAAAAGACAAACCAAACGGCGCAATAGAAATAATAAACCACTCTACGAAATTACAAAATGTGGCTCTCAAAGTGACTGAAAGCAATAGAATCTATCCATCATTTCCCTCAATACGGAGACTGATTACACATTTCATTACACAGTATGGAAAACAAACAAAAACACACACTATTCTTACCAGTCTTTTTATTTTGCTAGCTAGGACTCAAAGTCGGAACAAAATAACGGAACAACTTAAAACTGTTTTATGCATACATGCTGGTTAAATTTGGCCGAGTAGTAAGTCACTAGTCACTATAGATGAGGTAAATGTATAGTAATATACAAGGAAAAATATGTTTGTTATTAATTTATAGTTCAACTGATCAACGCTTAGCGTGATTGTAGTAGAATTACTATTCATTATTGAATAGGGTACTTGACTGTATTAAAAATATCATGCCAATTGACGCCATCCATAAACATGACATAATGATAAAGCATATTTCATTGATTTTTTGATAAAAATATGCTTATTTTTTGTAAAAAACGCGATTAAAATAACTGTATTTTCGACATTTGATCACGTGATCGAAAACGGTCTGTAACTGGCTTCATCCCTAGTGACGTCACACAAATCTAAACAAACAGATTTTGTATTGATATTTGCGAATTTAATGTTGTAAAGCTATTTTGAGAGCGATTTATCCAGAAATTTTCACCAAAAACAGTCCGGAGGTTAAATGTGAGAAGAATGGAGAAACATTTTGTGCAAGCAGACAGCAGTAACTTACCCAAAATTAATGTTTTTATGGTTGCATATTTCTTTAATAATAATCCACGTCATTGTTTCTACGCTGCAGAATTCAAAACGTAAAAACTACAATGTCAGTATTAATTTTTTATTGTTCTCCAAGCAAAACATTCAATCAAGTTGTACAAAAAGTATGTTGTAGTAAGTGGATATAACTATTTTGTTAGGTTATGTCGAGCTTTACAATGTTTAAAAAGAAAGTAACAGTACATAAAATAGTAATGCAATAAAAACACAAATTGTAATAGAAATATATAGACTCAAATATGTACCTCAAAATGATCTTCGCACATAGAAACACTTGAATTAGCTCCAATACTTTTGGGTTCTCTACGAGCTACTTAGTTCCAACCTTAGATTGATTCCAACCACTTTTTTCGAGTTATGGGGAGTTTTGGGTCCATTGGAACAGGAACAAATCTTTTTTCGGGTGTCTTTATGGAAGTATTTGTACATTTTGGCACTACACAATATTTATAAACCATTACTTCTATTAGAAATTAATTAATCATCAAACTTTTGCAGCCTGGCTGCAGTTGTTTTGTTTTGTGTGACGTCAATTAGTCATGTGATCGGAGCTATGACGCAGGTCTGCGTTTTGGCGCGATCTTTTTTTATTCAAACTTTAACATCGATTTATATCGCAAATACGACTGATATCCAGAAAATATAAATGCAGTATACATTATTTTATATCAGACAATAATGTGCAATAGTTTCCCAAAAGTAGTCAAATACCCTATTAAAATTCAATCGAAAAATAAGCAATTGAAATTAAAATCATCATCCTAATTTTGAGTTTCAAATCGATATACCGAAATTTCGATGATGCCAGTCCCTGACTGAATGTTATGGTATAGTCTTTTTACCTTGTCAGTTGGAAGCGAGCTCGAGCCGTCATTATCCAAAATCTCAGTAATCATTCATCATCACCGTTGACTTGACCGGTTAAATCGCGGGCAAGGCACCCGAGGTAGTTGAAAAGAACAAATTATTTAAATTGGAACGCTACTAATAATAACTCAGGATATTGATTTGGAGTCAAATTGCGGGTGTGGTAATGAAGTTTTGAAATTATCAGTCATTATTGGTGATTAATGGGTTGTAGTTGTTTGATTCTTTTGTGTCTAACATCTATTCGGAATTTCGGATATAGTCATGTACGTGTAGCTTCTGTTCTTACTGCTGAGGACTTTCTGTACTTTATTTACTTATGAATTTATGAAGCAGATATAAAAAAAAGGCTAACTGAAGTTGAAATATTGAATGAAAAACTTAACTTTGTAGTTGGCAATAAGGTTCTTCGATACATAACAACTACATAATGTAAGTTTGTAATTGGAAAACAATATTTTTATATGATATAAAAATTAACAACTTTCAGATTTATTCCTTTATATGTGCTGTAAGACCTTGCCTCTTGCCAAATTTCATGATTCTAGGTCAATGGGAAGTAACCTATAAGTTTTGATTCCCCTGTGAAATCGCAAAATATGCGACATAAACGTTCATATCTTTTGATTGCGTTGACTTACAACAAAATTTTTTTTACAGCCAAAATAAACCGTTGACCCTAGTTTTTAGTATAAATTTCAACTTGATACCTTTATGCGTTCTTGAGAAAAAGGGTCTTGACAGACGGACAGACAGACGGAAGACGGAGGGAAGAAGTGATCCTTAAGGCTTCCGTTTTTTCCTTTTGAGGTACGGAACCCTAAAAAGGTTGAATAATTTGTATTATTTTCAATTTAGAACTTAGCAAGCTTCCTTTTTTTTATACCTATAGACTCAAATTTGTAAATAATATGTCACAACGGAATCCAAAACTCCAGTTACTAGAACCCAAAAATGAGCTAAGTAGATTTTTACATAATTTTAAGCATACAATTATGGAAATTGAGAACTCACTGTTAATATTTCCGCTCGGTGTAATTTTCAACACGCAAAAGTTTGAACGTGCAATAAGAAAATGAGAAAAAATTAAACGGTAGCATCAATTTAGCACAACCTGATTTTGTTTCCTCGACATAATTATGAAAGGATATCCGCTGCAACGCCCAGAGGAGTCATTACATTTAAGTAGTAATCCACGGTTCTTGCGTCTCTTTATGTGTAAAACCGTTAACTTGGTCGTGAAATTACCGGACGATATACAACGGGATCAGAGTAATTTGATTGGATGTCAATATTTCATTTTTAGCGGCCGGAAATAACTAGTCTAGTAAAAATTGGAAAATTCAATATTTGGCCGTTTTTAAACTTAAACTTCGATCAAAGATACCCTCAAACACTGTAAAAGACCTTTTTGGCAAGTACTCATCAATCAGACTGCGTCTATGATCGTAACATTACCTAAATAGGTATCTCCACAAATTCGGTAACCAAAAAGTCTTTAGCAAACATCGTTTAATTAGTTCCACTTAAAACCAAAGACTTACATGAATCAGAGGCCACCACTCATAAAAGATATGAAACCTGTTAATGAGCCACTTCCTCCGAAAAAGATTAAAAATTCGAAAGAAGTAATTGGTCCGAATAATCTCGAGCTGGACATCATTAAAAACGAGATTCGAACTGTTTGAACCTGTTAAGCATGAGCTTTTAAGTAGTACCTAGAAATGTTTATTCGATTTGAAAGTTCGAAGGAATGTGAATGATTTGATGGAAACTAGGTTTTGGGAAACTGATTACTATAATGGCTCTCAATTAATAATAAACACATTACTGCAGAAATTAAAACATGCTCCTAATTTTAATAATGGCTTAACTCATTAACACACCATATTGGTTGCTAATTACCAACACAACTCTGAAAGTGTATCATAAACTATCGCCATTAGGGAAAACTGACTAATTTAAATTTGATTTTTAGTTCAAGTGTAATTAAGGTCTTTTTTGTTTTCTACTTAACTTTCTATACTGTAAATAGAATAATATTGTAAATAATGTAATAAATACACTAAACAATCCGAAAGCTCTTAGTTGAAATGATAACGATGTACCGAGAGATAATAATTTGCGCTCAAGCTTACATTAGTTAAGCCATGTGCAAATCTCTCAAGTTACATCTGTTATATCAACATCAATAAATTCACACGCTTCCTACATCTCAAATAACAATTTCCTCTCTTGAAACTATTAAAACTGTTTGTAATTTAGGGTACTCTGAGTACAATATTATTATTTTTAACGATATACAGACGTAAAATCGTAAATTTTCAATTGCAAAATTATCACTACCTTTTAAATAAAACACTTTTCTCAACATTTCGTACTGATAATAAATTCGAAAAGAACAACAGTCATTATTTAATTTGCTTTTAAAGTCAATTTGGCAGTCTATAAATTGAATTTCCTCTTGAGTGTTATGTTAGCAGTTTAGCACTAAGATCATTGTGTTAGCATAATATGATTTTATCTGCTCTGTGACTTGCATATCGTTAGTACTCATTATATCATAATCATAACGGAAAAGAAAATTATTTATGTTTAAATTAGAACGGCTATCAAGGCATTTTTGTAAGAAATTTGTTGTAGCCAGAGTTGCACCGGTATAAACGAAAAATCAGTCTTTCGAAATAATTTAGCAACTGTACTGTGATGCAGAGTTTAACGCGTCGATCTAAATAAGAATATTCAATCAAGGTTCACTCATAATGCCTGGTAACAGATTTTCCTTCTCATTTCTGTTCTATTTACTTCTATTTTCTGTGATAATCATCCACAGCTTTTCTTGATCGACTACTGCGTACGGTCCTGTGTTAAATCCAGATTAGATCCTCAATGGTGAAGATATCGTCGACTTGTCTAGCTGCTGGACAGCCAACGCTCTATTTGCTTCGCCTCAGCCACCACTCTGTCACATCACAACACAACCTTACCCTACCTGTCATCACTGCCTTTCACTCATTATTACCAATTCTGTATACAGATTTAACAGAGTACACACACACCCATGAAGCATCACTGTTAATTCAATTAATTAAAACAAACCAAGCTCTTTTATTAAGTCAACATCCGACTAATAAATGTGGTGGATCAGTCAAGTTCAAGACATGAATGTACAAGTCACGACATGTCTTAGATCTTATGTTATGAAATAAACACATGAGTCAGTGCAAGTGCTGACAATTACAAAGATTAAAGTACAATTTGGAACCTTCTCACAATAGCAAAGTACACACTGCTTGGAGACGTTGTGAAATAATTATCAATGGTTATTGTGGCATGGTTCGGAGTTAGTCATAATTTTTTTGTAGTTAGCTTCACAGTCTGGCCTTTATTACTTGTTAATTTATGAACCCCCTTTACAACGTAGGTAATGTACATTGTACGTACAATAATATATACTCAACGCTTTAGCTAGGTGTTGATTTTGTTATACCCTGTGAACATTGCAATTGAGAAGATTTTTATGTCTATTGCTAGGATGATTTTAAAGTTATTTCTGTTTTCTGTCTGGCTAGGTTCATCGACCTCAAATTCCAAAACTGTAAGCAAAAAGCAGTTTACAGTATAATATATATATATATATATGTGTTTATATATTAGTTTAGTATCTCCATATTATGAATTAGAAGTTATAAGGCTACGAAAAATTTACGATATAAAATTAATTGCTATTTTATTTATCTCCATGTATTTTATATCTTTAAAAAAGAAACCCTATGCAATTTCATATCACAATAATCTTAATATCAAATCAACAGAACTAGAGCAGACCTGAACATTATCACAAATGCCCTTCAGTTTTGTGCAAGAGGGATCGGACCCTTCTACCATTATTAACGTCTGGTTTTTTTCTCAACCCTTCAATTTCCCTTTACCCAAGAAAAGCTATTCTTCATGCAAATTCACTTGCCTACCTTGTGTTTAGTTTCATATGTGAAGCTCATTCTTTTTCATCTAACGTATTTGGGATAGGATTATTTTACTGCTTAAAATATATAAATAAGGTACACATTATTTATATATTTTAAGCATTACGACAAGCAACATCAAAAAAAATATTTTGATTAAGTATTAAACTTTGTAACATAATAAAAACGTATTTATATCAAAGCTACTAAGGTGAACGTTTTAATGAGATCTAAAAGAGTATTTTATATCGTACCTCTGGTGCTTAGGAGCTGATTGTCTCAGTTACGAGTGTTACGACAGATGCTATCAAAATATACGCTGATTACGAAGGATCAAGTTTAAATGCTACTTTAAAGAGAAGAAATTAAACGTCGTAGAGCTGAATCTTGACTATAAAGCTCATCAGATTTAGGATAATTAAACTTTGATGAAGTGAAATGGCACTTGGGTATATTTTTGATTGCAAAGGATACCGTTTCTATACGAACAAACCTGAAAAGGTTAGTAGTATGGTTAGTAAATTTATCGAAGATCTAAATAAAGTTTTCTAGAACATAAAGCTCCGGTGGTGCGAAGTCTAACCAATTTTTATCAGCTTCGATATTGATTTGATAAAGATATTAGAGCATTACGTATTTTGTTATGAGATACATCCCAATTCCTAGTATTGCATTTAGCTGCTGTAATCTATTTTACTGTTTTAAATTTACAATTTGATAGTGTTTCGTCCATTCTTCGTTCATTCATAAGTTTTTACAGATGCAAAGTTCTCGTAACATGATCCTTGTTATCATTAGCACCTTTCAACTCCCACGAGTCTTACCAAATACGCATCCGTATGGGAAACAAGATGTTTGGTCCCGGCTCCACGAGGTTTGCCCATATACAACACGAAACAACTAGGCTGTTATTTTCGTCTGAGGTTTTTGAAGTTATTTCTGCCTTTTGGAGACAATGAGTGCTTCGTCCGGTTTGTAATGGGATCGTTTGATCTTTTTTGTACCAGTTTAAAGTTTTGTGTTTATTTGATCAAAGATACACGTTTTATCAGCAGTTACTATGACAATAATTTTCTCATGACATGTGTCTTAATAGGCATGTGTCCTAATGTTTAATTTATTACAAATAACCGGCTTTGCGATAAATATAACTAAATAACTATTAATTACACATACTGAAAAAATTATTTAAATTGGCTGATAAATCTCTGAGATATGAGTGTTTAAAGTTTTAGGTGGGGATAGAGTGGGGATGCTCTATCCCTTTCTCGCAAAGCGTGTGTTAGTATAGCATTTGTATGGCGCTCCTGAGGCGTGACGTCATGGCTCAGTATAGTCTTTGTCTAGCATGTAATTAAAATGCTTATAACTTATTTATTTTTGAACTAATTTTAATTTTGGTTTTTGTTGATGTGCTTATTTATAATCAGCTTTTTATGAGGTAATAAAAAATATTAGTCATCATGCCTATTCACTTATGACATGACATGGCGAATGTTCTTTGTCAACTTTAGCTTACATTTTATATTGGTACCTGCACATAAATTTACTTTCACAGGTTTTTACGTATTTATTTTTTTTACCTTGAACTTTTAATCATTGTCTCATGTGGTTATCTTGAATACTGCTACAAACAGAGTAGTTATTAAAATGCGGGCGAAGTTGCGATGCGGGTGAGCTGATGCACTTTATAGCTTAACATTTTTCGAAGCACTGGTTAGTAAACAAAGCCGGATTCTGAGTCATAGTTATAGCTATACGATTTTATGCCTATGTAACTAGGTATGCTGTCTTATGTTGCTAACTAAAATATGGCATTATGAATGCTGCAGGGTCGAGGCCGCAGTGTCAATGGTATACGAAGAATAATGTGACCATGTATTTATAAAATATAAATATTGTGAACAATAAGTTTTAAATTAAGGTGTAACACCTGCAAGGTACCAAATAGCTACTAAAAGGATACCTACTCAAAACGTATCATACCTATTAATATTCGGTGAAGAACAAAAATTAAATAGTAGAGGGTTTTTTTCTTCAAAATATCTGAGTTTTAGAAACTGACGGAGCGTTTTCTCTATGTTATGTTATCAATCTGGAATAAGTGTTTTAAGGTCTAACTGAAGTTATTAGATTAATTTAATATATATGTTTTTGTTAGGTTTTAAAGGCATCTTCTTACTTGAAAAACTGACACCCTAGTGAACAGGAAGTCACTGTTTAGCTTATCTAGATGCCGCGACCAGTAACCGTGGCTCGTTTACCTGCCTTTTAACAGTTTTGTTCAAGTTTTATTTAATTAACCACGGAGTGGGGATTTTGTTTAGAGTTTAGATATTGTGGAATGGAGAAGACGTAAAGTCGTTGGGTCAAAATGAAAATTGTAACTAGGCAGGTGTCAGGTCTGACGTTTAGGTAAAATAGGCATGATGACAAACATTTTTTTATTGACGGAGTTTTTTTTTTTTTTTTCGGAGTGACCGGCTTAATCTTACGTGAGTAATTCCCGTGTAATATAAATAAAATATTTTTTATTACCTCATAAAAAAGCTGATCATAAATAGAGCCCATCAACGAAAACCAAATTAAAATTAGTTTAAAAATAAATAAGATATAAGCAGATATAAGCATCTAAATTTCATGCTAGACAGAGAGCGCACTATACTGAGCCGTGACGTCACGGCTCAGGAGCGCCATACAAATGCTATACTAACACACGCTTTGTGATAAAGGGATAGAGAATCCCCTCCCTATCCCCACCTAAAACTTCAAACGCTCATATCTCAGAGATTTATCAGCCAATTTAAATTATTTTTTCAGTATGTGTAATGTATTTAGTTATATTCCTCGCTAAGCCGGTTATTTGTAATAAATTAAACATGAGGACACATGCCTATTTACAATTATTACATGTAATAAAAGACAAAAGACCTAACACGTAGTTAGTTACTTGTTTATCGTAAGTAGCAGATTTTCGGGCAATTGGCCAATCAAGGCTTAATTTTGCTGTTTTATTGAGACCGCTTAATTTAGTTGAGTATAGAATTTAACAATGTGATAAAATACCTAACCAGACACACGTTATACATTTACAACGCATAATACATAACAAAATATACACATGAACATGATAACACTTTTTTTCCCTCGTAAATAGGTATTTGTATATGACGAATTTCTAGTGTAATTCCGCTTCTACGTCGCTTCGAGTACATTAAGGATTTTGGGACAATCTCAAAACCCTCAGCCTTCACTTCCCTTTTTTCCGCAAAGTGACGCCAGATTCAATCAACTATCTCGTAAATAGGTATGTAAATTTTTCATCACCACGACCACGTCTGATGACGTAGTCGATGATGGAGCTTCGTAGATGATACGATTGTGAGATAGGTACTTATATAGGTTATTCACAATTCGCAGGAAACTAATGCACAGATCATCAAGTACTTCGAATTTAGTTAACTTTGGTTTCTATGATGGCGTTGATATACTTAAGCTACCCACGTGTATATACCTTCTAGACTTTACATTAAATCTAGGCATGCATCGGTAGGAAGGAGGCTATTAGCTACCATCAAATTAGGCAACCGTTGAATACCTTCCTACACGATTCCGTAGGTATTTAAATAGGTGGACAGCTCATGACTTCAGCTGCTTTAGCACGGGTTCAATGAACGCGATTTCTGTAATCAGCGCAATAAATAGTATTCGTGTAACTAGTTATTCTATTTACCTTATAAGCTTACAAAGATATTTTTCAAAGAAAATCAAGGCAATTCAATCATTGATGTAAGAAGTAACAGTCCTTTAATTCAGAAGTTTTTTTAACCCCTTTAAA
Source organism: Agriopis aurantiaria (assembly GCA_914767915.1). Taxonomy (NCBI): domain Eukaryota; kingdom Metazoa; phylum Arthropoda; class Insecta; order Lepidoptera; family Geometridae; genus Agriopis; species Agriopis aurantiaria. Next base: position 11,001,940 of record OU611998.1, on the reverse strand, counting down.
AGGGAGGGTTTCTCAATTCTGTTATTTTTGTTTGTTATCTCAGAACTCCGTTAGTTAAAAATCGATTTGTTTGTTTTATGTTTATTGATAGGATATACCTACTAGGTACTTTCTGATTGGTCCCATATAGATTTAATCAAAATCGGTTAATTAGTTAGGCAATAAAATCAAAATAACTTGACAATTCGGTTACTTGCATTACAATATAGTCATCCAAGTACGTAAACGAAATAGCGTTTATGCCGAACGCACTCTGCGTTCGCTAACTAGTCCGGTCAAGCTGTAGAGGCCAAAAGGCCAACAGTAAAAGTCACTCATAAAAAAAAAAAAAAAAAAAAATTAAATAGCGTATTTTTTTTTTTTTTTTTTTTTATTGATAATTGTTTACTCGTGCGTGCAGTGTCAAAGTGCTCTGTACACTCATGCACACTCCCATATCATTCGTTAGATTAGGAAATCTTTTGATTCATCAAACAATATGGTCGTTTTAGATTATTGAGAATAATTAATTTAATAATCATAGGTTGCTGCGCTTAGGGTTTTAGTAAATACCGGTGTTTTTATACTGATATCGGTCCCCACCGAAAACAGTGTTTTGTACATTTATATTCCGTGACTGTGTTTTATTTGAAAACAGTCAAGTTTTTATATGAGTACTGACTGAGTAGGTATTATACAAAGATCTTGTACCTATATACCCTAAAGGGACCGTATTATAGTTTCTTACATGACTATAGCTGCTCACTGCAACTTTCTGCACTGACGTAGGTAAATAGTAAGAAGATATCTCGTTGTTAAACAGAACAACAGTACTAAGCCGAATTGACGTCATTGTCATCATCATCATTATAAGCAAGAAGACGTCCACTGTGCTGACCATAGGTCTCCCCCTTTGAACTCTGCACTGAACGACAGCCTGCATCTGCATCCATTGGATGCCCGCGACTCTTAACGATGTCGGTCCATCTAGTAGACCTACCTACGCTGCGTCTTCCGGTTCGTGGTATCCACTCAAAAACCTTTTTTCTTCATTGGTTATCGGTTCTTCGAGCAATGTGGCCTGCCCATTGGCACTTCTACTTGCAAATTTTAATAGCAATTTTGTTGATTCTGGTTCTTAGGCGAATACCCTCGTTCCAGATTCTATCGCGCAAAGAAAATCTCCTCCGTGGTCTCCATTCCAGAACCTTTCGGCCCCATCGGCCATCTGTTCTGCGTGATATGTGCCCTGCCCACCGCCATTTCAACTTGTTAATCCGGTGGGCTATGTCTATGACTTTCGTTCGTCTACGGATCTCCTTATATCGATCCTATTCGTTCTCGTAGAGAAACCCCGAGCATAGCCCTCTCCATAGCTCGTTGTGCGACTTTGAGCTTGCTTACGAGGCCCATAGTCAGAGACCACGTTTCAGTGCCTTACTTATGTCATCACTGGTAACACACACTGGTCGAAGACTTTCGTCTTAAGGCACTGAAGTATTTTGCACAATGGAATAGGAACCAAGAAATCGCGAAATAATAGGTATCACCAGCCTTTCCATACCTACCTAGGTACCTATATCATGTAGAATTTTAATATACCTACCTACCTATAAGTAAATTACCTTTCTTTAGATTGGAAACTTTACGGGCGTCTGGGGATTTGCAATTTAGAACGGGTCAATGACCTCTGATTCGCCACCCTGCGATTTCCCTGACATGTTGTCTAGTCGCAAATGAGGAAGATTTTAACTACCTATAGGTACCTATCTATTTAATTTTAGTAATAAAATAGTTTGGCTAAACTAAATTATTTGTACAAGTCTAAAATACTTAGTTATCCTCATTTAGGTATTCATCATCATCATCATCATCATCAGCCGGAAGACGTCCACTGCTGAACATAGGCCTCCCCCTTTAACCTTCACACTGAACGACAGCTCGCCTTTTGCATCCACTGGATACCCGCGACTCTCACAATGTCGTCGGTCAATCTAGTGGGCGGCCGGCCTCCCTACGCTGCGTCTCCCGGTTCGTGGTCTCCACTCCAGAACCTTTCTTCCCCATCGGTTATCGGTTCATTTAGGTATTATGACTAGCAAATTAGTTGCTTAATTACCTACCTTACCTACCTACATGCGTAAACATAGATTTATTTCAAACGTAAACAAAAACAAAACGAAAAAAAACGCCAAAAGATCGTGGACGCAAGAAAAACACGCAAAAGTCGTCTTATAATAAAACCTTTTGAAATAAAATTAATCAAAGCCAATTCTACATCCCATTCCCTTCGTGGAGAATACAATAAAATAATTCAAACAAATTCCTCCCGTATAAATTCAAATCAGTGCCGATGCCGGCTCAAGCATGCGAAAAAAAAGAAAAAAAATCGTTACTCACTCGCAAAATTCGCTTCGTTGCACAACCTGTATCACTTGATACAACAATCCTTATTTTAGACGTAAAATTAGTCTGTTTTATTTTATTCGCACGATTATTCACTTGGTTCTCTATTTGTTTTCGTTCGAGTTTTGAAAATGTCGAGCGTCGTAAAGCGAACGCATGCGCAGAGCGACACTACTTCTCTTGACAGCCGGCGCGAAATAACTGAATGAAAAATAAAATGAACGAACAAAAAATGGACTGGAACCTGTGACTGGAACGAACGTATAGAACGAGTGAAGTGAAGCCGGTCGGCGGAAAAAAGGAAAGAAGACAGCGTTCTTTGAATACCTAAATCGAATGAGTAAGCGAGACAGTATTTTGGATGTGAATAAACAAAACAAAATGAAAGAATAGCCTGGATGTGTCAGGATCTAATTCGTTTTGAAATAAGGGGTCGTACCTACCAATGGTTCAAATCATAAATAGGTACCTATGTAATAATAATGTTATACCTATAATGTTGCGCTTTCTAAGCTTATTACCTAACCTAATGGTATTATGGAGTTGGTCCCTACTTAAATTAATAAATATAATAGGTATACATATACATAGAATAGGTAGTTAATTCTATGATAATACATAATATATTAAATTAATATTTACTTATATAAGTAGGTACCTACTAAATTGAAATACATCTTAAATTATTAATATACATATTAAATCAAAGAATTGGTTTATTTATAACAAGCCCTAACCTAAAACCATAGAAAGTTTTCCAACGAAAAATAATTTAAATAATTAACTTTCTTTAATTTTCTATTTCAATTGGCGAAATGCGACTGCAATCAGCAATCAAAAAAAATTGTCATCCGTTTCCTCCTGAACTCGATTTTGCGTCGTAAAGGAAAGAAAACAAAAGACTCAAGCACACACCTCGAAACACATAGTTGGAACAAAGCGATGGCAATTTGGGGAACGGCTGCTCTCATACACCCACACAGACGCTTTATTCCTTTGCACTACCATCCCTTGAGCATCGTCTAATACAATTTTCGACTGTAACACTCTAACTTAGATGCTACATTCGCCTTTCTTTGTCATGCGTTACTGCAAAGGTGTGAGGGTAGCTCTTTTATTTTTCAAACAGGATATCCTGGCTAGGGCGTCCCGGCCATTTCCGAGCATACGGTTCATTAAGGAGTGACGGTTCTATAAAAAACACAGTAGCACGTGTAGCCAGACAAGTGACGCTGACAAAAATGAGCAGCTGAGCTGAGTGTAAATTTAAACTAAGCAAGTAACTACTATAATTGATTTAATTCAGGAAGGTGCACTCTACTAGAGCTCCACCCTTTACCCTTGGTGGAAGCGTGTAATCTTCTGCACGTGATCAATTTATCTTGGTGTGTCTACACAACATATCCTTAGACTGTGGCTACAGAGCTAATGTACTAGCTGAATAATATGTATTACACTAATGCACTGAAAGTGCTATCGAGAAAGGTTCCTGGATTGAGATACGTACTGTAGGTAGGTAGCTACTTGAAAGTAATAGTATCACCAGTTGGGTTTTGTTTTTAGTTATTACACAGAGGGTATCGTAACTCCATTAATATTTATCTCGTTATCAAGGTTGAACGCTCATGTCAGAAGATGTAAGCGATATCATTTATCTCGATATTTATTGGTATCGTTTGTGATATTTGTTCTGCTTAATGCTCAATGAGATCTATTAGACAAGAATTTTAAGAAAGACACCTTGACAGGGAAACTAGCATTGTGACAAAGAATTGTGTAACACGAACCTTTCTGGACGAGAATTCTCTTCAATCGCAGCCCGCAGAAAAAGTCTTTATCTCTCAAGAGTGTAAACAAAGAATCCTTACACCCACTTGGAAAGGCACAAAAAAGGCAAACCAACCCTTGGGGACTCCTACTTGAAACGCAATTATTAGTTCCTTAATGGGATTTATGGGTGTTTGCCTTTGCGGCGCTACTGAATATTAATGAGACAAAGTTTTATTGATACCAGACTATATTACTGGGTCCATTTATTCTGTATCTACAGCTTTAATAAAAAAAGAAACTTTGAACGTATAAAAAGTGATGGTTTCTTTTGATAAGCGGACTCAAAACCCCTGAAATATGTTTCAGAACAGTGACACAATAATAAACTTGATAAAATTTGATTTGAATTTTCATGACCTTACTTTCAAAGTTTGCTCAAAGTCAAACTATGCGCTATTCTAAACAGTTTCAGAAATCCTGCTCATATTTTCAGTCTCTGATCAAGTCTTTGTGGCCTTTGTGGTCTCGTCCAGCCGTTTAATTAAAATAATCGTTTAAGTTTTCTTCTTTGCTCCCTATTTCTGTGGATGTTTTGGTAAAAGTTTAACCCTTTATGGAGACATATGGTCATTATTATCTCATTATTACTGTCATCGCCCTAGCCGTAAGTAAATGAACTTGTCAAGGTCAGTTTAGCTAAATTACTGCGCTGGCTTTGTGTCCACGAGTTATGTAAATTGAAATAGACAATTAGCTTTATGTGTGACCGGCGTTTAACGCTTGTGAAGACAGTTTAAAACTATGGCGTCCTTTATTCTCGTTTCCGGATTAAAATTTTAAGTACACGTTGTGTGGAGTGCGTTAAAAATGTACAGTAGCAGATAGTGATGATACTCATGTTATATCACTATCATTTCATAATAATTATACCGTTATTTTAGTAATTAAAGAACATGAAGTAGGCATATTAAGTTTACTACTTCAATATAAATTATCTTCTTTAGGTCATGTTCATATAATTATCTATTAGTAATACGTGGTCAACGATGCTGGTATATACCTAACTAGCTTAATTTTTTCTGCTATTTTCTGTAGTTTTTTTTATTTTGGGATACAACATAAATAAAACATACATAGTTGCAAAAGTGTTGCATTGCAAAATGAAAGGTATTATAATATTAATCTTCACAGTCATAAAATATGTTGTTACACGTAACACGTAAACTACAGTTAGACGTAAGTTGATTTTTACCTGACATCTCGGCAATGCAATAATGTCTTCGACAACTTTAGGTTCATTCATACAATTCTTTTGTTAGCAGAGTAGGTACCAGAACAATTCAGGCGAGAATTCTATAGAAATGTAACGTATTCTACGATCCCATTGTGACCGAATGATAGATGAACTTATTGTGTACGAAAAATTACATAGAATATCCAAATAAAGCAGTTTTAGTTTACACTAGATACTTGATTTCAGAAGTTCTCGTGTGATCAGGAACTCTAGTTTTAAATATTTAGTAATATACATGCTGAACCTAAAATTACTAAAATTGACCTTGAACTCCAGTTTTAAAGATTTAGTAATATACATGCTGAACCTAAAATTACTAAAATTGACCTACAAAAGTAAAAGGTATAAACTAAAATTATAAGAGGTATACCTATTATAGTGTTACCCACATTATCCCGTAAGTTTAAACGAGACGAGTAATTATTTTCATGAGTACCTAAGTTAAAATTATAATGATAAATAAATACTATTGACTACTATTCCGAATAACGAAGAGCTTTCATTCTGTTGGTTTTCACTGGCAATGGATTTGCAATTATTTTTATCATCAAAGCATTTTATTTACTTGCATCCTTCTTCTTTAATTTTTATGGCAGTATTTTGAATTCAACATAATTATCCTCATTGAAACAACAACTTAAACAAATACTTAAAATACATATTATTCATTTTCACCACATTATTCACCACCGAAATGACAAACAATGATGACTTGCGCTATACATTCCTCTACTGAGAGATTTCGACTCCAAAACTCAGTTGTTAAAGTCAGTTATTTACAGCACTCTCGAAAAGCATTATTTAGCTGGAAAGCTGCAATATTTTGCGGTGCAATTTTATTTCCTTGAGCTACGTCTTTGTTTATTGGATACCTACTTTGTTACATCCTATATTCAGAACTTTCACGTGGAGAAATAGTATTGACAGTTTCTGCAATCTCACTATCCCATCCTTTCTATAAAAATATTTATTGCTCTCGATGTATTTATTAAATCCTAGTCCGTTATTCTTTCGTTACGTACAAACTACCTATGTGAGCACACGAGCTTTAGGAGATGTAAACTATGAGAAGAATATGTAGGTATTGCACATTGCATACATTTATATAATTTATTGCGTGACATCTCATCCAAGATACCACAGTGCCTCAAGACGAGGGTCTTTGACCAGTGTGTGTTGCCAGTGATGACATATGGTACTGAGACGTGGTCCTTAACTGTTGGCCTTTTAGAAAAACTCAGAGTCACACAGCGGGCAATGGAGAGAGCTATGCTCGGAGTTTCTTTGTGCGATAGAATCCGGAACGTAGATATTCGCCAAAGAACCAGAGTCGCCGACATAAATGTTAAAATTTGCATGTTGAAGTGGCAATGGGCAGGCCACATCGCCCAAAGAACCGATACTATGTCTTCTGTGCCAATACTAACCGATGGGGAAGAAATGTTCTGGAGTGGAGACCACGAACCGGAAGACGCAGTGTAGGTAGGCCTCCCACTAGATGGACCGACGACATTGTGAGAGTCACGGGCATCCAGTGGATGCAAAGACAGGCTGTCGTTCAGTGTAGAGGTTAAAGGGGGAGGCCTATGTTCAGCAGTGGACGTCTTCTGGCTGATGATGATGATGATGATATAATTTAATGTCTCTATATCAAAAATCTATCATTAGAATCCGTAGGTAGGTACCAGTATAATCAGTAGGTAGGTATGTCGGTTCGGTAGGTACCATTTGTATCAGCTGAGTGCTTGTAACAAAAGTGTTGATGAGTGCTTGTAAATTTTTTCATCATGGGTAGGTATCATGCCACGTGCGGGTTCGTTTGCCGGAAGTTCTTCAACAAACACTTGAATGGCTGTCAACGGAACCGATATGGAAAAAGTAATTAGGTAATAATCTTGCAAATAAAAATCAAAAGAAATATAGAATACTTATAGAAACAATATAAACGAAATGTAAATAATTAGGTATAAGCTCTTTACAAACAGAATGGTTCACAAGTTACTTAAATAAAACTAGCCAACTGCGAGTCAGGCTCGCGCACTTAGGGTTCCGTACCACCACAAAATACAATATTTATCCATTTAAAAAAGCGACTACGAAAATTTGTAAAATCTGGCATTACGATTCGTCGAAAGAAAAAGAGGTCATCCGAATAACCCAATTACCAGTTATATAACTTGTAGTGAACAGAAATTTGTCACCAACTTGCACTTGGCCATTATTTATTATTTGACTTTAGAGTGCGTACTATAATCAAGCCAAGTTTGACGCTTGTACCTATTACCGTTTTTACATCAGAGCTCATACAAAAATACGTTTTTTGTATGGGGACCCCCTTTTCGTTTTTACTTTTTTATTATTTATTAGTTAATCCGCCGTAGCGTTACATGTTCTGTGAAAATTTTAACTGGTTATCTATTACGGTTCGAAAGATACAGCTGTTTATATGTAGGACAGACAGACAGACCGACAGACAGCGTCGGTTTAGTAATTGGGTCCCGTTTTCACCTTTTACGGGTACGGAACCTAATAAGGATATTAATGCATAACAAAACTGGTAGGTAGGTAGGTATAAACAATCAGCAAAGTCTATAATTTTGAATGGCGTATCCATAATTTTCTATTGTATGCGTAATGAAAGTGTGAATTATTTACCACAAAATAGGTAATTATGGTACTTCCCTTTAATACCATATGGGATAAACGATGGAAGAATTTTAAATCATATTATAGGTACTAAAGTAGGTACAATATAATTGTTTTAAAACTTCAAAATAGGTAGATAGATCTAGGTTTGGTCTAGGTACTTACTACTTGCTTACTAAACTATTAAAATTTTTGACAACAACCTCTTAAAAGGAAAAAAACCCCATTAAAAACGTATTATTTCTGTAATATACCTAGGTAGGTACATACGTAGGTACGTATTATTGTCAATATTATTTGATATAGGTAGGTAAGCACAGAATAGGTACCTAGGTACGTCATATTAGTACCTACAAGTAATTTTGGTAAGTAGTTATACCCAATACCTACCTACTACATACCTACACGGAATAGGGAAGGGGGGACTACGTAGGTAGGCACCTATTCATTCTGTAGACAAACAAAAATTTTGGTAGGTACCTACAAAATGAAACTGTCAGTAAATCAGTAAGACTTAGCTCATTATTTAAAAACTTCAACAATCTAAAACTTAGAGGACATGCTCCTAACCAAAATGTTCCACTTCCTACCATACCGCAAAGACTTCCGGTGAATTCCGGAGCTCCCACTGAGCGTGGTTCCGTCCGCAGTTTTTTTTTTTTTTTTTTTTTTTTTATGCCATAGGTGGCAAACAAGCAGACGGGCTGCCTGATGGTAAGCAGTCACCGTCGCCTATGGATACTTGTAACACCAGAGGCATCACAAATACGTTGCCGACACTTTAGCTAGGTACCTATTTGTTTGCTTCTTGCCGACATACAAAAATAACCCATTGGTATAGGTAGGTATATACCTACCTACTTACCTAATTCAAGAAGAGGATATTTTGATGCCAATACCTAGTTAATAAACATAGTAGAGCTAACCTGTCTAAACACATTCATCGTCATCATCATCATAATAATAATTTCAGCCATAAGACGTCCACTGCTGGACCATAGGACTCCCCCATCGATCTCCAAAAGGGCCGACTGGATGTGGTCTAAATAGGTAGGTACATTACGCGGCACAATTTCAAATGTTCCAAAAACCACAGTCTGAAATTCTGCTAGAACCGCTGCAGACGCCAGCCAGCATCATATAATAGGTAGATACCTATATATAATACCTACCTATACCTATTGCGCGTGGTCAAAAATTGCAATACCTACTTCAGCTGCCGTCTTAATTTTTATCTTTGGTGTAAAATAGAGGCACTAGCTCTAGTTAGTATCTATGCTAGTAGAGACTTCAATCTTCATTTGCATTATTAGTTATTTATTTGTACCTACTCGATTTCTTTTCCTATCAATGTCTTACATTCTCGATAATTTTGCCTCTACTAGTAACGCCATCTGTTTATAACATTAAGAAACCTAATGTTCTCCAGCAAGATAGAAAAAGTTCGGCCCGGTAATTTTATTATTTTTGTGGGAATCGCTTATCGATGAGTTCAATTTAGTTCTTCGTGATTGTCAGAGGTGGCGCTAAAAGTAATAAAATAAAACCAACATAATATTTTTAGATTTACTATGAGCATAACATTATTTAAATAAAAAAAAGGCTCAATTTAAAAAAAAATATATAAGAAGGAAAAATTTAACACTCTTGCCTAAGACACATTTAAATAAGTACTAGTTCTTGTTTTGCTTGTGCAATTTGGGCTTCATACAATGTTCAAAATATCGGAAGTAGGTAATTAAGTACGATAAATAATAATTATATTTCTATTCTATTTTACATAATAGGTATGATGTATAGGGAGGGACTAACTCGTATTATTGTGCTAGTGCACCTATTAAGTAAAAAAGTAGGTAAGTACCTACCTACCTACTTATCTACTTTATAGGTGCTACCTAGTAGTCCTAGTACCTACCTACTTTAGTTATAGCTTTGTAGTCAAAAGATTTATAAAGCTGCACCCACGGTTTCACCCGCGTAGTGATGAAAAATTATGATGATGATGATGATGAAAAGCAAAAGCCTATGTCACTCTCCAGCCCATGAACTATACCCCTGCAAAAAATCTGGTCGATCCGTAGTTCCGTTGCAGCGTGAAAGAGGAACAAACATCCATACATCTATACATCCATACATACAAACTTTCGCGTTTATAATATTAGTAGGAAGTAGGTATGATACCTATCTAAATAATTTTTGTATGTATATACCTAATTATAATAATACTAGCGGTCCGCCCCTTCTTCGCACGGGTATAGATTATAGCCTATGTCACCCGGGGATAGTGTAGCTTCCCAACAGTAAAAGAATTTTTCAAATCGGTTCAGTAGTTTCGGAGCCTACTCAATGCAAACAAACAAACAAGCAATCAAATCTTTCCTCTTTATAATATTAGTAAGTATAGATAATAAATACGTGGCATTAACTTCGATCAATTAATTGTTCTAAGTGTACCTACTAGGTAAGCGTAGATACAATACCTATATTCATAAGTTTTTATCACACTAAAGCTGCAATAAATCATACCGTCTTACCACAAAAGATTTAAGCACGCTTTAGACAAGTGTTTAGCAATTGTTTCCCTGCGAAAAATATGCTAAACACTTGTCTAAAGCGTGCTTAAATCTTTTGTGGTAAGACGGATAGTGTTTTTTTTTTTGTATTTTTTTTAATATTTTTATTTCGTAGATAAGGCTTTTTTAAGACACTAATTTCAATATTTTTGTTTTCTATTGAGTAGTTATTTTACAATATTTTTTTGAAAATTGAAATTACGTGACGTCACCATATAGCACAAAATTTCGTTGCGTTGAGAAGCCTAAAAAAGCACCCCATATTGGCAGCCCTGAAAAAAAAAAAGACAGTCAAACCACAGAAATGAAAAAATATTCTATTCTGTGTGACGAACAGTGTGTCAAATGTATAATATTTTTATTCTTAAAAGGCACAGAAAATAAAATGGTACAATGTGACGTCATTTAGAGGTCAATGAAAGTCGAATGATTTCTTAGTTTTATGTTAAAATAAATGGCATCTTATCGTTTTAAAAGGTCAGAGTAGAAAAATAAGGGTTGGTAACATAAAATCTCGAAATGGTTTTGGAATTGGCATAGGTTAATTTTTTCCCTGCGAAAAATATGCTAAACACTTGTCTAAAGCGTGCTTATATCTTTTGTGGTAAGACGGATAGTGTTTTTTTTCAATTGGTTCATAAATGACGAAGTTATGAAACTTTCCCTATGTATTGTTGGCAACACCTAGAAGAACTGCAGTCTATGGTACACTGAGCGGTTTACGAAAAAAGTATGTGTCTATGGAATCGAAAAAAAAAAGAAGAACATACGAAGGACTTTTGGTAAAAAAAAAAAAAAGGAAAGGCCGTGGTGTTTAAAGAAATGGCTGTGAGCTTGTTCGTGTTTTTATGTTTGGATTGTGGTTATTGGCTTGGTTTTGGTTACTCAAAATACCACGAGTTAATTAAATACGAGTGAATGTAGTTTAAATAACCTCACACTAATTTAACAGTTAACAGTACCTATCTATCAAATAATTTTATTCGTGTAGGTTTTTACAAGTCTTTGAAAAGTCTCAATTTTTCACTATAAGTTGGTATACTAGTTAGTTTTACTTACTTACTACTTACTTACTTACTATATAATCTTTGCTTACTACTTACTTGCTTTATCTTGAATGTCGCTCGCTGTATGAATACAAAACAGGACTAGACAAAACTTGCTCGGTAAAGAAATCAATATAGCTGTCAAAGTAGGTAAATACTACCTAAATAAACCTTTTTATAAAACTGCCAAGAAATAAACTCAACCTGTGAACTCAACAGCCAACTGCGAGTATAGGGTTACCATATCAAAAAAATAAAAGTCCTGACATATTATAATAAAAATCGAACATTTCAATAAAATTCTCCCCATACCTATTTATTGAAATGTCCGGCGTTATGTGTTATTTTAGTATGTTAGTAAATTTTCAAAAGATTTCTAAACCGACTTAAAAAAGGATGGGTTTTCTAAGTCAAACTTCTTCGGTTACCTTTGAACTCCGTCATGTAGGTATAAACCGTTTTTTTAAAGGATATACCTACTCTCAGATTGGTCAGATTGAAATTTCATCAAAATCGGTTCTGTAGTTTGGTTTTTAGGGTTCCGTACCCAATGGGTAAAAACGGGACCCTATTACTGAGCCTACGCTATCTGTCTGTCCGTCTGTCGGTCCGTCCTACCTTTCGAACCGTAGTAATAGAGTCTTCGAAAATTTTATCGAAGTATCCAGTTGTCACAGAATATGTAATGTTACGGCGGATTGACAAAGAAATAATACAGTCAAAAGTAAAAACTAGAGGGGATCTCCGGGGTCCCCATACAACAAATGCATTTTTAGGGTTCCGTACCTCAAAAGAAAAAAGACGGCAACCTTGTTGATCACTTTGTTGTCCGTCTGTCTGTCTGTCTGTCAAGACCCTTTTCTCAGAAACGCGTAGAGGTGTCAAGTTGAAATTTATATTAAAAACTCGGGTCTCTTTCAGCTGTGAAACAACAAACTTGTAAGTCAACCCAATCAAAAGATATGACCGGATATGTCACTTAGTCTATTTTCGCATATTTTGCGATTTCACAAGGGTATCAAAACCTATAGGGTACTTCACGCTGACCTAGAATTATGAAACTTGGCAAGAGGTAACAAGTCTTACAGCACATGTAACGGAAAAAACCCGAAAGTTGTTAATTTGAAGTTAGATCATATAAAAAAATGTTGTGCGATTACAAACTTACATTTTTTGTAGTTGGTATCCATGGAAGAAGCTTATTGTCCACTACAAATTTAAGTTTGTCTTTCAATATTTCAACTTTTTTTGTCGTTATTTTTGTTTGGACTCGCACTGAGTGTTCGGCCAACGGAACCCTCAGAGCGTGAGTCCTACTCGTATTTGTCCGGTTTTTTAACGTATTTTTGTATTTGTTCTAATGTAAAAACGGTAACTAATATAATATACTTGGCATGATTATGGTACAAATACTAAATTATAACAACAAATAATTCTAACGCGCAAAGAAACTCCGGGCATAGCTTTCTCCATCGCTTGCTGTGTAACTTTGAGTTTTTCCAAAATAACAACAGATTGTAAAGCATTTTATGCTATGTTTGGCCATCATCATCATCTTCATTTCAGCCATAGGACGTCCACTGCTGGACATAGGCCTCCCCCATCGATCTCTTAAAGGGCCGGTGGTAAGCGGCTTGCATCCAGCGTTTCCCTGCGGTCTCTTTTAGATCGTCTGTCCATCTTGTGGGTGGACCTTATTGGCCACCATCGCTCAATACAGAACCAGATATTGTCGTAGACATACATAAAGTAAAGCTAAGTACTCTGAATCCAAAATCTTCGGTTTTATAACTACATTGGCGGATCCAGGGGGGGGGGCATGGGGCCCATGGCCCCCCCAAAACACCTAGCAATTCCATACATTCGACTCAATTTTTGATTTGATTCGAACCTTGTCAGAATGGCCCCCCCCAAATGAAATCCAGAATGCCCCCCCCCCCCAAATGAAATCCTGGATCCGCCCTTGTATAACTACAGTATGTTTACGTAAAGCCATAATTACCTTACATGACAATAATCTCATCATTTCAGCTTCGTTTCAACACAATCAACATTATTAGTACACCGTGTTGTAAAGTAAACATTCTCTAACTTGTTCGGTGTTTAGCTCCGACCAAACTTGAAATTAGGAGAAACTTTTCGAAAATTGATTAGATCCTGGTCTGGGATGTTTGTACCACGCTTGTGTGCGGTTTCGGGACATTCTTTTGAAAACAATGTTTGTTTTACGCGAATTCGAATAATAACGATGTTGAAAAATTTACAGTTCTACGTATTGAAGAAACCGAACACCGAAGAAAAAAAAATTTTGCGCGAGTCGTAGGAGCATACCGAGCAGTTCTGGTGACAGTACACAATCATGGTATAATAATATACTCCGCCAGGTTTAGCGCTCCGAGAAAAACTGTCACGTGGGCGTCCCGCAACTACGTCACCAATGTCATGGATACACGTACACGTGCATAAGCAACAGCAGAATAAGTAATTTACAACTAGTTCGAAAGAGATGATGATACACGAAACAATGGCGGACTCTCTATGAAACATGGAATTATAACTCCCCAATATCCGTATATTACCTGTGGGAATCCAATAAATCAATGTCGTTTTGATAAATATTGTGTTTAATATATTCAATTCGTGTTTAACTTGAATTGCTTTGCTTGAGTGGACAAACCAAATGCTTTTTGTATTATATTTAATAGATTATTAACAAAGTATCCCAATATCTGTTTGTTACAATAAAGTGCCAACTGGACAGTGACGTCATTGCGGGACAACTCCCGGAGCGCTAGACCTTGTTTTCTTGGATCATGTATACAATATTGTATTTTTTTTTTATATGGCCGCCGCTCTTAGATATCGGTTTAGGTACATTTTCTTTGCTAAGGCAAAAATATTGTTTAAAAAAATTATTTTTTAAACTATTGAATTATTAATTAAACGCTAAACCAGCTGACAAGATCAGTTGACTAAGTCAATATGTAAAAAATCTGAGTGCTCCAAAAGCTAGCTATTTACTGGCTAGTGGCTACCCCATGAGATAGGGTTTGCCTACTTAGGGGCCCACACTTACTATTGTCAAATCCGTTTTTTATATTGATAATTATCCAATTAAGTACTTAGTCTGTTCCAATTGGCATTCAATTCCCACTTTGGGCAAGTCATGAACAGTCACGTTTGGGCAATAATGCCGCCTATACACGGTACCGTCAGCTGTGACCGCCACAACCGCTACGGACATCTCTAAGCGGTTATTGTCCGGAGAAATTCGCAACTTATATATTACGTAAGTAAATAGAAAAACGGTCGCGGTTCTATTGTATTAATTGTAAAATGAAAGTTTAATTATGTTATAATATATTTATAGCAAGAAGAAGTGGGTGGCATTGGTTAGGAAGAAACTTAGTCGAGTTTTCCGAATCGATTGTTCCGTTCTCGGCAAGCTCTCGGCTCAGCTGACGCAGAAACCTGACGATAAATAAAACAACATAGAAGCCACATTGGCACTCACCCCTTCACGCGTAAACGTCACGTTTTCAGCCACGTCCACCCTTTGATGTAAAAATTAACCTTCGCAAAAATTTCACGGCACACGATTGCGCAATTAATTTGCTATTTTTGTTTTCGTACAGAGAGGACTGGGGAGATATCGCCCGGACGGTTGTTATGGAAACGGGGGGCGCGAGCGGCGCGCGCCGCATCCCGACGGCAGATGTGACCCCGCTACCGCCGCGGCCACCGCGTCGCCTCGTCTGACGCCGTCCTTAGCTTTTGACGTAATAATAACCGTATCTCACAACCCCGTACGGCCCCATAACACCCCGTGAAGGCGTGAGCCACCCGGACCCTGTGAGTTGCAGTGCCCTTTGTGTCAGTGTGTGTGCGGTGCATAGTCTGCGTGCAATGCGAGGTGGGACTCTGTGACCGGGACAGCAGGGGAGGGGCGGTTTTCACGCTTGATCATGCCTTTCGGATCAGGTGAGAGTGCCTCCAATTTCAGCCGCAAAGCACCACAATAAAGGCTGGATTCCCTTGCAGAGCATCAAAAGAATATGCTAAAGAATCCGGCATTAATGGAAAGGGGTTTTCTTAAAATTACATTATATTAAGCGTGGGTCGGATCTTTGCTTACCTTACTCCCACGTTTTCTGGTGATATTGGCGAATACGCAAAGTTTTATTGAGTTGCGTGGAAAGTTATGCTTTTCTCTTGGGTTTGGCTGAACTAAGATGATTTTGTATATTGGGTTGACTTACTCTATTAAACAGATAACTAGTTTATCTCTATCTTCTCGGGTCGTTGGGAGAATTTAGATGGAACCTATTTGTGTCGAGGTAACCTAAATATGTCTGCATGGTTCGTTTGACAACTGGGTTGTAATTTATGATTGGGGTTCCGCTGGGATCATTCTAATTTCTGCAGGGAGTTAGGGATCTTTTATGCGTAAGAAAAAAATTAATTACTTATTTGCCCGCTGGTTTTCACCAATACTATACTAATACCTAATATAATAACCACGGAAAGAGAAGTTTTTTTTTCTTTTCTGTGATAATAGAGTACCAATGTCTGTTGTCATTGGTAGAGTAAAGCGATATTACGTTTTTTATGGTCAACAGGATAGGCCTTTGATCACATTTTCATTTTTATGGCGTACCTATATAGGTGGCATACAAGCTAACGGGCCGCCTGATAGTAATTGATCACCGTCGCTTATTTATATAGGTACATACCTGTAACACCAGGGGCATCGCTCATGCATTGGCGACCTTCAACGACTCTATTAACAGCTCTCTTGAAGAATCCCATGTTAGTTCATCATCATCATCATCAGCCAGAAGACGTCCACTGCTGAACATTGGCCTCCCCCTTAGACCTCCACACTGAACGATAGCCTGCCATCTGCATCCACTGGATGCCCGCGACTCTAAGGATGTCGGTCCATCTAGTAGGCCTACCTACGCTTCGTGTTCCTGTTCGTGGTCTCCACTCAACAACTTATTTCTTCCCTATCGGTTACCGGTTCTTCGAGCGATATGGCCTGCCCATTGTCACTTCAACTTGCAAATTTTAACAGCTATGTCGGTGATTCGGATTCTTTTGGCGAATATCCACGTTCCGAATTCTATCGCACAAAGAAACTCCGAGCATAGCTCTCTCCATTGCCCGCTGTGTGACTCTGAGTTTTTCCAAAAGGCCAACAGTTAAGGACCACGTCTCAGTACCATATGTCATCATTGGCAACACAAACACATGGTATAGTTATTAATGAATTATTTATCATCATTAGGTACGTACTCTTGTCAGTGGAATAATTTCCACTTGACAGATTTCTGCCAGTGTTTTCACCTTTTTATGCCATAGGTGGCAAACAAGGATACTTCATGGTAAGCACTCACCGTCACCTATGGATACTACACACAACCACCATGTATGGAACCAGAGGCGTCACAAATATGTTGCCGACCCTTTAGGACTCGATTAACTCGCCTTTTGAAGAACCCCATGTTTTAGCTTCTCGGAAACACCGTGGAAGGTTCTTCCTGGAGTCCTCCCTGGACAACAGACTAAAGACTTACTTGTAGCTGTAACAAGATCGTTATTTTATGTTTAACTAACTGTGCCTCGCGATTTTACACAAAAGAAACATTTATCCGTTTCTTATATTTTTTTGTGAAATTGGGTTCCATATTTATCATCATAATTCACACTTATCTCCATCCCAAGTTGCTTCAAGATCAGTTTAGTCGTTTTGGCGTGAAACGGAAAAAAACACACAAAAGCAGAGGCAAAAGAAGGTACCTAGGTAGTAAGTTATGATTAAGTACTCTAGCAGCGCCCCGCGTGTAAAATCACTCAATAGCCGTACACTTTTCCGAGATGAAAAGTAGCAAACAAAGACTATGTAATAACAACAAATAAACAAAAACATCGAAGCAAACCACGTCAGTCTGTTGATTTCTTGCTGAGT
Source organism: Agriopis aurantiaria (assembly GCA_914767915.1). Lineage (NCBI taxonomy): Eukaryota > Metazoa > Arthropoda > Insecta > Lepidoptera > Geometridae > Agriopis > Agriopis aurantiaria. The sequence continues at coordinate 10,984,255 of OU611998.1, read as the reverse complement.
GACAGAAGTTCAAACAAACTAACACAGTTTCGCAATGAATATGAGGATAGGGAGAATCTTTGCCTGAGTGCCTAGTGCAAGTTCTATTCGATCGCATTAACGTTACTATAGGAACAATTTGTAAGAAGTAAGAGCAGTTATACGGAGCATTCTGAAACTGAAATTGAACATCTAAGAAAGAATAAGGACATAAAGAAGGCAACCAAAGTAATTGTCGCTCTGCAGCATTGCAAAAGACTCAAGTGGAAATGGGCTGGTCACATTGCACAGATGATTGATGATAAATTGACAAAACAAGATAACCATGTGGGACGGCTTTATGGAGAAGCAGAGGTAGACCAGGAGAGTGATAGCTCGACGAGATAATAAAAACACACAGGAAAGGATTGGATAGAAAAGGAATGATAGAACGACGTGGACTGCTTCAAACAAGGGGTGAATAGAGTACTCAAAGGTAAGCAATGCGCTATCAATGCCCCGGGTATTGTAGGTGTCTATAGGCAGCTGTGACCACCATCAGGTGGCACCCACTTTGATTTCTTCGTATTCTATTTAAAAAAAGTGGAGAAAAAAGTAAGAGGTCTTTACTCAATGAAAGGTCATTAAAAGAAAAATATTGTGTAATTATTTTTTGCATGTTTATAAGAAAACCTGTCATATAATATTTTATTAATGAAAATAAAATGGCTTTATCATTTACTAGCTGACCTGACAGACGTTGTCCTGTCTTAGAACTGTCAAACACGCAAAGTCAAAATTGTAAATCTTATTTTTTTTTACACCTTGGGTTACATTATTGGAGTTTTAGTAAGGATCCCTATTTAAAAAAAATATATGATATAGCCTATGTTACCCGGGGATAGTGTAGCTTCCCAACTGTGAAAGATTTTTTCAAATCGGTTCAGTAGTTACGCAGCCTATTCAATGCAAACAAACAAACAAACAATCAAATCTTTCCTCTTTATAATATTAGTATAGATAATTTAAGAGCAGTTCCATCTACATGGCGCTAGATGGCGCTGCTCTTGTTTCATATAAATCGTAGAGGTAAACGCAATTGGAAAAACCAGCACTAGGCACTCAGATTACTATCGTAAGATAACTTTGAATATTGGGTTAAATCCATGCATAGTTATGGCAATATCGACGGTTTTGTTGGCACCCCAAGGATTTATAGGCCGTTGGTCGTCAATATAGATTGTTTGCAGATACTTTATGGATATGTAGTGGGACTTGGGGTGGGCTTTACTCGTAGCACTTTGGTTTGGTACTTACTGCTTCGATTTCTTACGCAGCTTTTACTGGTCCTTTACCTAATTCTTGTGTAACCATTGCCCATTCTACCCATTATTGTGTAATTAATTTGCTTTATATCCATGGGTGGGTGTATTAGGGTCCCCTGTATATGCCCACCTAATTATATGTTAAATAAATAAAAATAAAATTGTTTGCAGACTATCTGTAGATAAACCTATGAAATCTGTAAAAAAAAAAACTTCCGCTTAAAATGAGTGTAAGGACGAAATAAAAGAGGTTTTTACTATTGCTCCTTTTGGGAGTTGAGAGCTACTAGCCCCTCACTCAAAAATGGTGAAGCCTTTTTTAGTTCAGTAAAAGCTATATAGCTAGTTTTTTGGCATAATATATTGTGCCAAAAAACATCTCTCCGTCATGGATGGATGGAATTCTCTGTCATTACGGCTGGTCACTATTATATTCGAATGTATTTACTTTTTGTAGACTCTAACTTACATGTATAATACCTATTTTTCACAAGACCGATTGATCAACTCGTGTCAGCCAAAACGACTCAATACATCACTTAAATTGGCCCAATACCCCGACAAGTACTTCAACGCTGTATTATTGTAAGCAATTCACTACCTTTGAAGGCATGTATCTACTTTCTCGACGGTATTTGTATAAAGCCGGACACTCACTTGCTAGTTGTTACTGTAACAGCAACAGTTGCGGTTCAAGGTTCCAGTACGCTTAAACATAATACGATTATAGTAAATCCTAAAAAGTAAGTACATTGTCTATAATATTTTAAATAGTAAATCTTGAAATGTGGAACAATACTTCAGAGTTACGATTTGAAAATTACTTTCGAGTTACTAAGAGGCATCATTTCTTAGTCAGCTTTGGGGCCTGTAAAGGTTCTAACTGAGTAGTTACTGCAGGTAACAAGAATTATAGATGGCGTCACCAACGCTTAGTTGCAATCGGTTTCAAAGACAGCTTAAGAATTTGGAGGCTGACAGGAAAGTGACCGTTGTTTAAAACGGTTAAAGCGCTCCAAGTGTTTTTTCCGGATTTTATCCTACTGGTCGTCAAATTTCTGAATTGTCTGACATTTAACGGGGTATAGTATGATGCAATAGCTCTTTTTTTACCCCCGACGCAAACAGAAGGGTGCTATAAACTTAACGTATCTTTGTGTGGCTGCTGTGGCATCGACAATGGCTGAACCGATTTTGATTAAGTTTTTTTTTGTTTTGTTAAACGGTGACTTGATCGAGAGAGTTCCTAACAGAAAATCTGTAAAAAATGTGTGCTCTAACATTATTTTTACATATCGTGGCTTGTAAAAGGGAGAATGATCTGGATGAACAAAATGCAGATTGACCTATATACTAATCTATTATATTATGTACATATACATTATAAGATATATAGTTATATGATTATTTACGGGATATTTAGCGTGGTAAGGTTGTAAATAATCATATAAGTTTAGTGAACAACCGTGATAGTTTAAAACAGTGTTTTATTATAAGCTATGCCTACGTGAGCTTGTAACTTAACTCTAAATTTATCTACCTTCGTGGGCAGCTGCGGCTGCTCATCGTTCGTGGCAGGCACGCGAATCATGTACGAACTATGATTTTCAGAAACAGTAACAGACTACTTGCCACGGTTACAGTAACAGCTCGCTAGTGAGTGCCCGGCCTAACGTTTCTAGCTCCCGAAGGATTGCCAGAGCTTCTCAAGTTGCCATTAAGCTACGTTTTGTTAGCTTTTGAAGGTTTTTTTGTAGGTGTAGTCGGGGAGATATATTGGGTGTAATTGAAGGTTGGAACGGTACCTAGGTATATTCTGTTTGTTCGGACAGTTAATATTGTCATGAAAAGCTGTCAAGTTTATTTGCTTCGTTTTACGTTCCATGGGCTTACCATCAAGTCGCTTGTTTGCCACTTATTTGATCATCATATACCATTTTTCTTCACTGCTGTCTCCTTTTTAGCGCGCCATATTTTCCGGTTTTGAGCCTGTCTGGTCCACTGTTTTCCTACCGTTTTAGAGTTGTCCAACCAGCGGGCTGGTGGTCGTTTTCCGTTATTATACTTATTTGATTTAAAAAAAAAAAAAAATTACCTTGCTGTCGTATTGATAACCTCCTCTTTTTTGAAGTCGGTTAAAAGAGTGAAAACTAATACGTCACATTAGCATGTCGGTGACGCAAACACATAAGCTATGCCCCTGACAAAAATCTAAATAATCAACGCAGCTAAAGAAGTTTTCACTTGAGAAAATATCTAGTCGGCAATTTTACCGAACAGCCACTTCTTTAGCCTTCTTTGTTACAAAGAATAGTTTAAGAATAAAACCACTAAACTCAGGTCTTTATCCTGAACACACCTTAAATAATAGCCTTCATTTATAAAATGCAAATATCGCAATGGCTTATTCGCTTTAAAAGCTTATTCCCGCCAAGTTTCACCCTGTATTTCCATCCATTTCAGCAAAATACATAAGCTGGTTAATTAATTTACTCAGTTAAAGTATGCGCTAAAGGGAGTGCGAACTGCGCACTTGTATCTGTCATAATTCGTAATAAAACTTTTTTACGACTTTTTTAAACTCTGCTTTTATATATTGTCTCGCTTTGCACTTAAGCGAGACGCAGCCACTCGAATTCACCTTTAAAAAGACCTTCAAATGCGGTTGAAACTATAGTCGGAGTAAAGTTATTTTAAGTGAGTACTGTAATTTCCATATAATAAAAACAAAATGTGTAAAAACACGCCAGTTTCCATAATAAATTTGGTTACGTACGAGTTTCGTTAAAATAATAATATTGTCTTTGTACGAAACTGGTTACGAGGAACGAAACAAACTTTGTACGATACGGTTCACAACACGAGTTTCGTAGGAAGCGTGTAATGTGAGCATTTTCTTGAATTTGGCATTTGCGCGAATGCTCATTGTACGTAAATGCTCAGGTCTATCTACACCTTTAGGTTCTTTGTTCGCCAACAAGTCCCAAAGGTGCCCTGTAGTAGTAAAGGTGGTTAAGTTACGTTAGGCCTCAAAAGTGCACACCTTTGGGACCTAAGTTAACCACTTATACGAAATGACTTGATTTCAGAATAACAACAGTGTAGATAGGCCGAATGACTTCACTGCAAAATAATTTAGGTAATTGCATAATACCTAGATAGGCAAAAGTTATAGTTTACGTGGAACGAAACCAATTTCTTTGTTCGATACTGGTTACGTAACACGAGTTTCCTAGAAAGAATGTCATGTAAGCATTTTCTTGAATTTAGCAGTTGCGTGAATGCTCAAGTCTATCTGAGCCTTTAGAGATTCTTTGTTCGCAAACAGGTCCCAAAGGTGGCCCCGTAGTACCGTATTTTATTTCAGTATCGTGCTTATTCTTTTTTATTGATATGTAAATCACATAGATGGAAAATACCTATACCTAGGTATTTTTAACCTACACTAACGGAAATGTATAAAAAATACGGACAGATTTGAGAACCCCTCCTGGATTCGGAAGCGGTCACGTTTTGGCTCTTGATTTTAATTATTTTTTGATTGGACGGACGGACAGACGGACAAAAGAAAGGGGCAGAGCATATCTGCCTCATCCGAATAAAAACTAAAAGATTATATCTCAGAACTTTATTAGCCAATTTAAGCAGTTACTTCTGTAATGTATTAAATCATACTTAATATTATAAATGCGAAAAGTTTGTTGGTTTGTTTGTTCCTCTTTTACGCAGCAACAAAGCAATGGATCGACCCGATTTTTTTACGTGGGTATAGTTCAATGCCGGAGAGTGACAGGCAACTTTTCGTCACCATCATCATCACCATTTTTCATCACTACGAGGGTGAAACCTCGGGGCGCAGCTAATAAATTATATTTTTCTCATTTTTTTTTTTTTTTGTTTTTTTTTTGACAATACATACACCTGTCCGGTAGCCTATTGTCAATAGATAAAGTGAACCTATCAAAGTTACGACGAACTATTTCATCGCAAGCTCTTCATCGTATTGAGGATCAAGTGGTCTGTGTAGTGCCCTTCAGGTGAGACGACCTTGAGACAGTCGAGGGTCTGAAGTTCAGAGAATATTATAATAAAACGTGCCCACTCGTTAAGTTATGGAATCAATTTAAATTAGAGGATATCGATTCAGGGAATGGAGTTCGCCTTCGGGGAAAGGCAGAGTAAATTTAGAAAAACACCTACTGAAATTCAGAATTTGTTTTTAGGGTTACGTACCCAAAGGGTAAAAATGGGATCCTATTATTAAGCCTGCATTGTCTGTCTGTCTGTCCTACTTTTTAATGCGGCTGTATCTTTCGAACCGTAATAGATAACCAGTTGAAATTTTCATAGAATATGTAATATTACGGCGGATTAACTAAAAAATCATAAAAAAGTCAAAAAAAATTAAATGAAGGGGGGGGGGGGGTCCCCATACAACAAAGGTTTAAAAAAAAAAAAAGGTATTTTTGTATTACCTCTAATGTCAAAACGGTAATACGTACAAGCGTCAAACTTAGCATGATTATAGAAAACACTTTTAAAAATAACAACAAACAATAAACAATGGCCAAGTGCGAGTCGGTGACAAGTTTATGTACATTAAAACTGGAAATTTCGTTATTGAATTTTGTGGTGATACGGAACCCTCAGTGCGCGAGCCCGACTCGCATTTGGCCGGTTTTTATGCTATCTGTGAGTTTGAAGCAATTTTCAGGCTAGTTTTGTTCTTCTATAAATATGTTATTTAATTATTAATTATTACGCACTAGCAGCGCACCGTGGTTTCACCCGATACCCAAGCAACACCAAACAACATTAGTATAGATCAAACAATAGCACGATCTCACACGCGAAGCATTATATACAAATAATATATTTTTGTTGTAATTTTTATGTTATCCTTGTTTTGTGGTATTTTAATAAAGAGTTTTGTATTGTATTGTATTGTATCATATCATAGGTATATTGGCTGTATAACTTTTGTACTTCTTTTTTATGAGTAATTTGGGCCCCAAATTAGACAGCATTGAGCTAAATGGTAGCAGCATTACAACTAATACACAATCATTATTGATGTCGGTAAATAACAACAATCACATTTTCACCTCAATAACGGCCCATTGAAATAAAATAAAATTTTAAAATTATTTTCTAATCTATTTATTTAATTTAAAACATAGCCAATTAAATCAGCAGCGAAATTAATAAACGTAAATACGTTACCTAACGCAACAATCTAACATAATATTATTACCCAGTTTACAAGTTTGCTAAATCTGAACGACAGTTCAGATCTGTTGTACTTGGAACACACACCTACACACCGTACTGGCGCGCTGCTCCTATGATCCTATCCATATAGTAGTCTTTGGATCCTACCCTACAAGTTAAATTAATAACATTGGACAGACGCCGGAGGTTGGAATCGTAGCAGCTGTAACACAGGTCTTCCTAGAACAGCTGCTTACGAGACACATACAGAAAGGTACTTATACTCATAATGAATTGTTAATTTTAGACTTGTTAAAAATGTTAGGTGAATATTGTAAAATTATAAATATTGGGAATAAAAATGAATTGAATTGAAAACCTTTATAATATTAATTTGATGCATGTATTTGCCGAACTGGAATGATGAAGTACCTAGCTTTGGAGCAAAACGTAAGCAACATGATTGGTGGTAGCCTTGAAAAGATTTCCAACGTTAACGGAACCTCAAAGAATATGATAAAACTTTTCCTAAAACTCTTTAGTCATCCTTTTATATTCTTTTGAAATAACTGTTTTTCCTTTCCCTCTGGGTTTGGATGTTATCGAACCCGGAGATGTGACATATCTTTGTCATGAGTTGAATTCATAATCAATGGGAGTTGTTCGAGGGTAGGAACTTATTATTCAGAATTTGTAGCAAATTTCTTACTTGCCCCATGTTTATAAAAGCGATACTTGAAATATTAACTACTCTCCATAGCTTCTTTGAGGACTTACCTATGTTATGTACTATCTTTTATAGTGGTAGGCCTCTTTCGCAAAGTCCACCTCGCAATTCAACCGCCAAGCAAACCTTAGTGTGTAAAAAAACAGTTTTAAACTACCACGTTGTTAAAGCCTTGATAATAGTTTTATCGTAATGTTTATATAAATGTTATTGTTTTGTGCTATTTTAATTTAACGTTTTTGTATTGTTGTTTACTACAGTTAAATACTTAGTGACGGCATATTTAATATGATTAGATTGTGTATGGAGCTCTCGATATTTTGGCGCGGTTACATGCACCATGTTCTCGGGAAAACCATGTCTCCGAAAATTTCAAAGTTAGGTGCAGATAAAATATTTCAAAATTTTTGATGGCCCTGAACTGTTATGTGCAAGCGTGACACATACAATCAGGCGAGCAACTTACTCGTTTAGTAGCAGTTGCTTTAAAAACACGTTCTTTGCTTCCTTAAATGGGTAAAAAAAGAAAAAAAAATAGTGCTCTATCCGCGTAGCGCGATTTTACCTTACTTTATAGGAACGGTTAGTTTTACTGTGTGGTAATTGTTAATATAGCTGTAGTACACAACCGTGATCCTTTAAAATAGTGTTAACATGAAAATTGCTTACTCAAATGTATCCCAAAAAATGTGCAGCTCCTGTAACTGGTAACGCCACGCATAAAGTGTTTTAATTAAACCCTTGCCAAAATTCTCAACAACTCCAAGAAAACTGAAAATATAAAGAAACATTTGTAAGCAAACTGCGCTACCTCTACAAGGCGGACACAGATGCCTTGAAAAGCTCCAGATTTGCATGCCTATTGCTCAGGCCGTCATGAAAACGTCATACAACCCCGAGCGTGACCTAGTGAAGGGGAGGATTATGTCTTGTCTCAGTGCTAGCGGATAGCGAGAGCGGGAAGAAAATTCTGTTTTTACACGTTTTTATCGGTCATGCCACTCCAACCAACAAAACTGACCAACTGAAACGGATCAACTAATTTTCTTTCTCAACGATACAACTATTTGGTTGATTCGATAGGAATTCTAAATTTGTTCCACTTCAACCAACCAACCAATTAAACTGACCAACTGAAACGGATCAACTAATTTTCTTTCTCAAGCCTACAATTATTTGATTGGTTCGATAGAAATTCTAAAGTTGTTCCACTCCAACCAATTAAACTGACCAACTCAAACGGATTAACAAATTTTCTTTCTCCACGATGCAACTATTTGGTTGATTCGATAGGAATTCTAAATTTGTTCCACTCCAACCAATTAAACTGACCAACTGAAACGGATCAACTAATTTTCTTTCTCGAGCCTACAACTATTTGATTGGTTCAATAGGAATTCTAAATTTGTTCCACTCCAACCAATTAAACTGACCAACTGAAACGGAACAACTAATTTTCTTTCTCAACGATACAACTATTTGGTTGATTCGATAGGAATTCTAAATTTGTTCCACTCCAACCAATTAAACTGACCAACTGAAACGGAACAACTAATTTTCTTTCTCAAGCCTACAACTATTTGGTTGATTCGATAGGAATTCTAAATTTGTTCCACTTCAACCAACCGACCAATTAAACTACCGACGACGGTAGCTTTATGTTGTCTAAGAAATATGAGCTTTACTTGTAACTTACAAACAATGTAAACAGATCTTGGAAGTTAATTTAAACCTACACCTAAATATTTTATTGATTTGAAACTTTGTCATGATCATCTTCATCAGCCAGAAGACGTCTACTGCTGAACATAGGCCTCCCCCTTAGAATTCCACACTGAACGACATCCTGCCATCTGCATCCACTAGATGCACGCGACTCTCACGATGTCTTCGGTCCATCTAGGAGGCCTACGCTGCATCTTCCGGTTCGTAGTTTCTACGCAGAAAACTTTTGGTCCCCATCGGTTATCGATTCTTCAAGCGATGTGACCCATTGCAGCAAATTTTTAAAACTAATTATGTTAGTGGCTCTGGTTCTTCGGTGAATATCCACGTTCTAGATTCTATCACGAAAAAAAACTCCGAGCATAGCAAATAATGCAAGTATACCACTGTTTTAAACTATCACGGTTGTTCACTAAAGTTATATGATTATTTACTGGATATTTACCGTGGTAAGGTTGTGGAATGAGCTCCCGATATTTCGGCGCAGTTACATGCACCATGTTCACAGGAAGACTGAAGAATGCGGGTGGTTGGTCGAACAGTTAAAAAGTTAGGTGCAGACATAACGATCTACCTTCACGGTAAATATCCCGTAAATAATCATATAACTTTAATGCAAGTATAATTATGTAATCTAGATGATAACAAAATAATTTGGCAACATTGAACTGATGCTGATGCTCTAGCAAGTGAGATGGTAGTCGATTGGAGCGGTAGCATGTGTACTTCACAATCTGACGGCACCTATTTTTGTAACCCTATTCCCAATTAGATTTGAAGAAAATATTCCTGTTCTTAAGATGGGAAATTAAGGGACGAATCATATTTATTAAATTGTAGGAACTTCCCGTAAAGTCAGCTCATTGTTTTATCTGTTTTATCCTGTTGCCTACTTATCAAGTAACTTCTTGAAAGCAATCAGCTCCTAAGCTACAAAGTGGGGGGCAAAACTAGACTGGCAAAGGAGGAGGGGAAAGGGGTAATATAATGACATCACACGCACCCCCGTTTAGGCTAGGAGCCAAAGTTTTTATGATCCATCCATCTGATCTGCTCTAACAAGACGAGAAAGTTTTATGATTACTAAACTACTTTCAGCTAAATTTGATGTTCTGAAATAAAGTAGTTTGACCTGTGTAAAAGTACAGTATGGCCGAAAAATGTAAAAAAAAATAAGGCAGATGCAACGCAATCAAAAAAATCACACTGAACAGCCTCAAAGGTATAGTGAACACTTTTTAGTAGATAATCCGATCTGGGCCAGCGTGGTGGATGTAGCCCAATCGCCCTTTCCGGGTAGGCCTAAGTCCAGCAACTGATTATGCTTTATGGTGTATGATATACATTACTACTTTGCAATAATTTATTACTATTAATAAATGCTTGTCACGTTTGTGGTCAATAAAAGCTTTTTAAAGTGACGATCATAGTTCCAACTGTCTCAACAGATGGCGATATAACTGTTTACTAACGGCGCCAATTTATCACAGCTTAGTAAGTAGAAAGTTAAAAAAATCAGCTGAATCCGATTCGTCCGATGCGTACGATGCGGACAAGTGGATGCCTACCATTACGCGTCATTCACATAGCAGACGCAGACGTTTCAATATGTGTGTTCTATACATACTGAGTTTGTTTTATTTTCGCCTTTATTTCAATCGCCCCCTTTTTTTAACGCGGATAAGTCCGCGTTTGACCACCAACTCGCCTGTTCGTAAGCGTCGATGTGGCCAAAGATGAAGCACGCAGACTTAGAAGACGCATACCTATTCACTCTGGCCTTAAATAGGCTCAGATTATATCACTTAAGAAACAAGGAAGTCGGCAGTTTGTTCCAATCCTTGGCAATCCTTGGATTAGAAACGTAGATTCTAAGCGTCCAATACGTATCCATGGAAATCCACAATGTATGGGTGATAGTGGGCCGTTTTTCTACTTGTCCTAGGATAAGGTCATGTAGTTCCGATGCACATTCTCCGAAATGAATCCTGTAGAAAATTGACAGACTCGCTATTCTCGTATTCTAGACTGAGAAGTTTCTTAGCCATTAACTTCTCATCGCCTATAAGTCGAGCAGCACGCTGGTCTACTGAATCAAGAGCTTCGAGCTGGTATTTGGCTGAGCCGTCCCAAAGATGACAGTAGTATTCCACACACGATCGGACTTGAGCTTGATATAGAGTAGTCTGTCTCGCACGTTGTGTCTTTTGGCAAATTTGTCTTTGCGCTTACGAAAACTCTAGTGTAATTTATTAGTTGATTGGTTGGTTTGGTTGGTCGGTCGGCCGATCGATTGGTTGGTTGGTCGGTTAGTTGGTTAACTAGTTGGTTGGTTGGTTGATAAGTTGATTGGTTGGTTGGTTAGTTGGTTGGTTAGTTAGTGGTTGATTTATTGGTTGGTTGGTGGTTTGGTTTGTTAGTTGGTTAGTTGATTGGTTGAAAGGTTGATTGGTTTATCGGTTAGTTGGTTGGTTAGTTAGTTGGTTGGTTAGTTAGTTGGTTGGCTTGTTGGTTTGTTGATTGGTTGGTTTGTTGATTGGTTGGTTGGTTGGTTGGTTGGTAGGTTAGTTGGTTTGTTGGTTGAATGGTTTGTTGGTTGGTTGTTTGGTTTGTTAGTTGGTTGGTTGGTTAGTTGATTGCTTGAAAGGTTGATTGGTTTATTGGTTGGTTGGTACATTGGTTGGTTAGTTGTTTGGTTGGTTATTTGGTCGGTAAGTTGGTAGGTAGGTAGATTGGTTGGATGGTTTGGTTGGTTGTTTGGTAGCATTCTAAACCATTCAATCAAATCCACTGTCCGGTTTTCGCGTCATATGCATGCAGATTTGTCTGTAGTGTGAACGGTGTATTATTATGCGCATTGCACTGAACTGCGACAGCTGCTGACCTATATCCTGACCTGATTCTCAATAACTTTGATCGTATTATAATATTTATAATTATTCCAGCCACGTTTTAAAGGAACTCTGGTCTCTATAATAGCTGTCATAATAGTTTGCTATTTTAAGCCCGTGCTTACCAGCCACATTTATTTCTGAAAGAATAAGAATAATAAAAACGATTGGGCTATATCTTTAGAATAACATTGTAAATGGTATAAAGCAATTTTCGTATTGATATGTTGTAGAATGACGGAGAAGGCAAAACTCTTTTTTTTTACTTTTCCAACAAATTTAAACATACAAACTACCTTCAAAAATAATTTCTTGATCGAAGATATCAACATAAAAATTCTTTTAAAATGCTTGTAGTGTTATTTTTAAAATAAAGTCTAATATTTTTTTTATTACATCTTAGCGAATTTTTTGCTTAATTTTTTTTTGCAAATGAGCGAAATTGATAGCTATGGCTGTTGAGCGCTGCCTTAAGTAGATTTATAGCAAACTTATGGCAATCTATCAATCTGTGAATCAATCGTCCGGAATAGATCGAGTTTGCAACTTGAATGGGCGTTTGACGGCGTTTCTCTTGAGTTTTGTACTAGGTAATTGAATTACAGAAGGCGGGCTTGACGTGGATTCGCCTAGGGTGTTCTTCGATCCAAATTTCCTTCTTCGTTTCAAAAGTAAGGGCACAAAATAAATAAATACAGAAGGCCGTCTTCGGGTGACCTAGATTTTCATAGCCTACGCGCAACCGTGCCGCTAGGGCTGGCAAAGCAACTATAATGTTCTGTAAAAAGTTTAGATTTGGGAGCAACGAAGTTTTAATTGGGAGTATCAATTAAAAACAATTTATTAGGCATATATGCTACTTTAAAATACATTTATTTCTAATAGAATAGGGTAACCAAATAAAAGTCTAAACATTGATTACTGCAAAGTACTTTCGTAGATTACGGTACGTACGAAAGGCACGATTATTATATTTTAAAGTATAATAAAGCCTCATGTTTTATAATATCGTTTGTTTGTTTTATGTTTTTTCATGTTTCATTTTATTTTTGATGTTAGTTTAATTTTAATTTGTATTTTCGGTGTGTAATACAGAAATATTGTATTGTATTATATTCAAAATCAAGTAAAAATAATTTATTCAAGAAAAGTAAACCTATGTCTATGGTGTTACTAACTGCCGAACTGGTGTTGGAAATCCATGTCTTGGTAGTTAGTTTCTTCTATTTGTGAAATGTTAGGGTCTTATAATATGACAATGGTATTGTAATATGACAATGGTATTGTAATATATGACAATGGACAATAATTGTAAATTGTGACACATGAAACGATAATAACATGTATTGCCAAAGCACGGACACTCACGACTGGCGTTTGACAGCCTTGATCCGAGATCGTCGTACGTACGCGTCTTTGTGTGCGTGCGCCTGTAAACGCTCATTGTATGAAGCTTCTGTACCTATATTATTTTGCGTTAGCGCGTTCAACTTTCTCGTTGTAGGCGTGTGAAATGTGTGAAACCCGTGTGCGTGCTCTCAGCAGAAAAGTGTCTAATATCATATAAGTAAAATAAAACTGTAAAGCGTGTCCGTTGAAGTGAACTTCAAATCTAAAACATAATTTCGTTATATACTATAGTCTAACAAAGATAACAATGCTTTTCTACTTACCTACAAACAAGATTGCGTTCCTGTGACAATTAAAACATTACTTAATTAAGCAGGCACGGATGCGTAAAAGATGCCTTACTGAACCGTCATAAGGTTTAATGTAACAAACATAATTGTTTCCAGTAAATGAGATGTAAGGAAAGCAGGCAAAGTGGAGCTGATGTTCAGCCGCGTTTCTACTACAGCGGACAGCGGGCAAATGTGACGGCGGAGTGGAGTACAACGATAGGTACGCATGATTTGTAAGGAATTGTTGAGGTGTTACACTGGGACCACTCTAGAAATTTGTCGTCATAATGAATGGTATACTAGCTGACCCGACAGACGTTGTCCTGTCTTAGAACTGTCAAACGATCGAAGTTAAAATCGTCGTTAAGTTTTCTGACATTTTCCAATTTTCAGCGCAAATTTCTTAATTTTTCTTTCCATAAGAACCTTCTACAAAGTATTAGAAAACGTTGCAAAAAAAATTATGGATGAAATCGGTAAAGTCGTTCTCAAGTTATAGGGTGACCAAGTGAGATAAATAGGGATTCATTTTTATATACAAAATTACTGCAGCTCTAGGCAACAGAAGTATTTATGGACAAACGTGAAAATGTGGGCCAAGGCGTAGCTCTTTTTTCAAATATTGCGTGGATGAAAAACAGGTACATATAAATATTCTGGGGGAGCACGAACCAGAAGAGATAGCGTAGGTAGGCCTTCCACTAGATGGAACAGACATCGTGAGAGTCGCGGGCATCTAACGGATGCAGATGGCAGTATGTCGTTCAGTATGGAGTTCCGAGGGGGATGCCTAATGCCTATGTTCAACAGTGGACGTCTTCTGGCTGATGATGAAGATGATGATTTTGGGGTAGTTTTAAAAACGATGGCTAGCAACCTAACTTAAATTAGGTTTTTTCTCGTTTTTTAATGCATTATTTGTAGATGATATAAATAAAGCCACCATTATCTCTAAATTGAGTGACTGAAAAAATTATAGGCTCATAACACATACAATTAGATTTCCTTTCCTTTTTTTAACAAGAATCGCTTTTGTTTTTCATACTATAAAGCCTCGTGACCTGGTTTACATAAATTAACTCAATTATAGGCTGTATTGCTTTGGAACAAAGTGAATTTTAATTCTGAGGGCAGATTACATTCTGGATAAAGGCATTCTTAAGTATTGCGTGGGATTTGGTAACCTAATGACTCTGTCGATTAGGAACGTAAGAAAAGGCCTAATAAAAGCACTAGTAATATTTCTAGCCCGCTGGCGGAAAAGGAGATTTCCAAGGCATGCCAGTCAGCTTCATCCGGGCTTTCACTTTTCGCAGAATCCCAAGCAAGCATTTATGGGACCTCATAGGAAATTAAACACATGTAACAGATTGTATCGCGTGTCACTGTTTTAAACTGACTGTTGAAATTAGGTTCAAGTTCGAATTCCGCTGATAACCGTAGCGAGACTAAGAAACAAGGCAAGAAAGATCGGTTTGTTTGCACCTAACTTTGAACTTTTCGACCAACCACCCGCATTGTCTTCTTGTGAACTTGGTGCATGTAACTGCGCCAAAATATCGGGATCTCCACTCACGACCTTATCACGGTAAATATTATAAATATTGTATCACCTGTATTTTCATCATCATCATAATCAGCCTTTTAACAGTCTACTGCTGGACTTTTAGCCTACCCCCGAAAGGGTGATTGTGCCATATCCACCACGCTGGCCTAGTGCGGGTCGGTTTACATATGCCATTGAATTTCTTCTCCGTACGTATGCAGGTTTCCTCACGATGTTTTCCTTCACCGAAAAGCCAGTGGTATGAAAATCCGTACATAAGCTCCAAAGAGCTCATTGGTACGGGCCCGGGGTTATAACTACGTGTACACTTACGTGTATTTTTCATTACTTTAATTCCTGACGTTTCGAATACTTTGCAGTGCAGGTAGATTCTAGTTTACCTGTGACCACAGACAGTGCCTAAACAGGTCCTAGGGAAATTGATGCATGGCCAATTCATATGACATAATCTAGTCTACTAGCTATAATCCGTTAAGAGCACCATGTGTAATCATCGAGAAAACCTAAGAAATTACTACCTAATTTTAAACGAAAATTTTCCTTTCTTTGTATTAAAAAGTTAATTTTTCTTTAAACAAGTTTAGACTCAGCACACGTGCAATAACATATTTTATTTTTAATGAGAATTTCATGCGTGAAAAAACGACATAAATTCTCAGAAGGGATTTTAATTTAAAGCTTGCTTAACCAGTTAGGACACGTCATAACTTATGACAAGTTTTCCAATTTAAGCTTCACGGAAAATATTTGTGACAAACAAATTGTTTTCCACCTCCGTTTCTCTTCATCACGTCGGTTCGTAAATCAAACGCATTTTCAATTCTAACTTAACTTTGTTGTTTGCCTGACTTCCATTTTATTGACAACGCCAACATCCGATATCCATTTTCTCCATCTTAAATATCAATTCGCAAGTTTTTTTAAAAGCTGTTATAAAGTGACTGCTCTTATTTTCAACCGAATTCAAAATCAGGATTTCAAATTTCAACTGTTTTTTTTTTGTTTATCTTGAGTGTTTTTCTCTTTGAATTTGAAGAAAATATTCCAGCTAAGGGCGGAAAATTAAAGGAATGAATTAAACCTACTTCCCGGGTAGTCAGTTTTTCATTTTAGTAAAAAATAAAAACATTATTAGTTCTCACAACACATTTGCAGGAACTATAAAACACTTGTATCCAGATGCGCCTTGAATTCTGTTCCCAACTTGATTTCAATATCAAGCCTACTTGGCGAAATGCCAGGAGTTTGTGCGTGACGAGGCTGCTTTATCGGAAATCACAAATTTACTTTACAAGTTTTTTAAGACCTTACAAGACATTGCCGTTACGCGCTTCCAGCTAGTGAACTATTTAGAACCTATAAACGCAGCCTCACATTTATTATTATTTTTTTGCGTATAATGGGTTTACAAAAGTTACAGGTGTCGTGTAGAAAGAATGGTTCGCCATTATACTACCTTTCGACATGCAAATTTGGCACTTTGGCACGGTCACTCCGACTATAGTTTCAACCGCGTTAGGTAATTCCCGTGTAATATAAATAAAATGTGCGAAAACCACGCCAGTTTCTACAATTTTTATTTTTTTATTAAATAATAGGTTTACGTTTGACCACCATCTCGCCGCGATGATGCAGTCTACGTTGGAGCATGCTTGCTTAGAAGAAACCGATTCACTCGTGATTTGAAGAGACCCAGATTGTAACCATCGGGGAATACCGATTCAGGCAGCGCATTCCACAGACTAGCATTTCGCATAATGAATGTGGAATGAAAGCGCTTCGTATGGGTTTTCGGAATATCAACCATAAAGCGGTGAAGATTTTTCGTGCCCGCTCTGGCAGTCCGATAGAAAAATGGGTAGGAGAGAATTAATCCCGTTTAAAGAACTTCCCGTGTGAAGTTGGTTATTTTTTTTTGTAAAAATTTTATAATTGTTGTAATTTTAAAATGGGTTAAATAGTTTAGAAAGTTTTTATTTAAATAAAACAAAGGCAGTTGCCTGTTACTATTTTTTTGTAATATAATAGCCACAAAAAAGAAAAAAAACTTATCTTTTCTGTGATAATAGGCCTGCGTTTGACCGCCACCTCACCTGATGTTAGATGAAGATGTGATCTACAATGTGAAGACACCCAGACTATAATTATGACCATGCGTAGACCGCATCATCGCTCAACATCAAGCGAAGCGCTGGTCTCACGCAAGTCTATTATTTAAACTAAAAATACACCCATTTCTTCTTAAACTGATGTATAACTCAGTCATTACGTCGCTTTGATGTGAAAGCTGTAATTTCGCAATTTCTATTACAACTTACAAGTCTTGTAAGCTTTAAGAAAAGCGACAAGGTTAACTAGGTTGCAGAGGTCGAGAGTTCAGAGGGAGGAACTTTATGCAATTGTCTGTCTTACTGATTACGCAATTTGGGAGAGGAATCTTCTGAAACGTGCTGAAAATGAGGGTTACGCATTCAACTATCGTCACAGAATAAATTAAAGTAACCAAGTACAGAAGACTGCAAAATTATACTTTTTTGCACACAATGCGGAGTGTGTCTAAACTTGTTAAAAATCTACAGCCCAGTGCTAGGAAGTACCTTATTATGCTATGTTTTCCTCACGATGTGCTTTACCGCAGCTCAAGTTTATTAATAAGATTTGTAAGCACTCTGTCTCGCTTTGCACTAAACAAAACAAAACGCATCAAGCATAAATTGTATATACATTAGTTATATTTTGTTTTATTAATTACTAGCTGTTGCCTGCGACTTCGTATGCGTAGACTTTCATATAAATGTTCAACCCCCTTTTATCCTCCTTAATTCGGCCCTTTCGCAAAATCTATTCTTAGCGGACCTCTACACCCCATAAGGAATCTACTTGCCTAATTTAAGATTCGTAATTACAAAACTTGTAAAAAAAATAACCCCAATTTTTCTTATTATTCCGTCTTTTTCGGGTTTTTTTTAGTACAATTTTTATTTATTTTATATCAATAACCTGAATACTAAATTTCATGTCCCTAGATCAAAAACAAAGGACTTTCATACAAACTTTCAACCTCCATTTGCCCCCCTTAATTCGGCCCTTTCGCAAAATCCTTTCTTAGCGGACCTTTACACCTCATAAGAAATCTACCTGCCAAATTTCAGCTTTGTAGGTCAAGTGATTTTCGAGATTTCGTGTTTAATGAGTGAATGAGTCAGTAGATGAATGAATTTCGCTTTTATATAATTATATAGATTTATTTATTGCAATTTATACGCATTCGCTTGCATTAAAACATTTAGCGGAGAATTATTTATGTATGAATTAATTATTTTATTTGATAATTGCCATTGTATTGCTCGTCAGTTTCTATTATTAAAACATACTGTAAGATGTTTATGCTACAACTACCTTTTCCACTATATTCGTTTACAGAAGGGTTTTCTCAAGACTTTCAACTAAGGGTTCACTAATTCTCGACGTGGCCGTAAAAATTCTAAGCCCAGAATGCTTATAAAATCCTCTGTGACCCTTGAAAATTGCGTCGACGCCAGGGTTCTTCATGAGCTCGCGCCCCATTTTCGCAAGGATCGCCATTTTTAGTTAATTCGGCTTTCGAGGCGGTAAATTCTCTGAGAAAAATATGGGATAAGAAATTGTTGTGGCTATATGTCGGGCTTTGCAATGAGTTTTTCGTCGTGAACGGAATTTCAGACGCAGGTGCGGTTTAGAAGTAGGGTAACGTTTTAGGGTTCCGTGCGTCAAAGGATATTACGAAGTCTACGTAGTCTTCCTGTCACTTCGTGTGTGGATTTAAAAGCCTATCTACTTTTTGGTTTATTTTTGTACATGTACGTATGTAGACATGCATAGTCTTGAAGTCGATCATTGTATTTTTTTTTTTTTTTTAATTTATATTACTTAATAATCTTGTTAATTACGACAACATTTTGGTATCTCTCACGTTTTCAGCTAGGGCTGTTGATGATGATGAGTACAATAATAACCACAGAAAAGAAAAAAAATTGTTAAATTCAGAACGGCTGTCAAGGCATTTTTGTAAGATATGAGTTGTAGCCAGTTGCACCCATATAAACGAAACGTCAGTCATTTGAAATCAGTTAGTAACTGAGGCGCGGAGTTCGACGGATTGATCTAAATAAAAATGTTCAATCAAGGTTCACTCATATGCCTGGTAACAGATGTTCCTTCTCATTTCCGTTCTAGTTACTTCTCTTTTCTGTGATAATAATAATGTTGTAATAAGGCTGTAGACGGTGGTAACCTTTTCGTGTAACAATGTATTATCAGTTTTTCAGAAATCTATTTAGAGCTTTCTTGCTACAACAGGGATCTCGTTTGCAAATTAAAAAATAAAACAATTAATGGCTAACTATCACATCCAATTTTTTTTTGGTAAAAATAACCACTCAATATACTTACTTTCCATTGATCTGTAGGTCAATATCATTAAATCAGCATCATCTTCAGCATCATTTCAGCCATAGGACGTCCACTGCTGGCGTCCCCCATCGATCTTCAAAAGAGCCGGTTGGAAGCGGTCTGCATAGAATAGAATAGAATAACTTTCCATCGAGCGTGTCCCTGCACCTTCTTTTAGATCGTCTGTCCATCTTGTGGGGTGGACGTCCTACACTGCGCTTACCGGTTCGTGGTCTACATTCCAGAACCTTTCAGCCCCATCGGCCATCTGTTCTGCGTGATATGTGATGTGATATAACTAAATGGTTTCATCGACTCGAAAACATTTCAAGTTAGAATTCGCGTCAGAAAGCACGAGGCGGTCCTGGGAGAGTGTCGTCACGGAAACTGTCAACTCTGCCTGTTGAAATATATCACAGAGTTGATTCCCGACGGCGCGCGGCAGCGCAACAATTAAATTACTCACGTATTGTTTACCGCGTTACAAATAAACACATCGGTGGGTAAAGTTACACTGTATTGCTTCCTCTGGGAAGGTTGAAGAGTGTCTTCAGAATATGTCATAGAATATCGTATCATGACATGATGCAATATTGTATGATGAGATATTGTATTATGAGATATTGTATGATGAGATATTGTATGATACGATATTGTATGAAGCGATATTGTATGATGAGATATTGTATAATGCGATATTGTATGATGAGATATTATATGATATTGTATGGTGAGATTTTGTTAGATGCGATATTGTATGATGCGATATTGTGTGATGCGATATTGTATGATACGATATTGTATGAAGCGATATTGTATGATGCGATATTGTATTATGAGATATTGTATAATGCGATATTGTATGATGAGATATTATATGATATTGTATGGTGCGACTTTATTAGATGCGATATTGTATGATGAGATATTATATGGTGCTGTTTTGGATGATGTGATAATTATTGTATGATGTAATATTATATGGAGCGAGCTCTTAATGAGCTCATGAATGTTTGCTTCCCAGTCCGAGTTAATTATTGCAAGTCGTCAACATTTTTAACGATAAAAAATTCCTAAATCCTCAGTCAGTCTTGTAAAATCCATCAATAAAAAAAACCTTCTTCTCTTTAGAACAACATTGGTTGATGATGATGAAGATGGACTTCAGCTCAAGCCAGAATACATGCTGGGAAGACAGCTGCGTAACTTTCTATTTTCAGCGCAAAGTAAAGCATATCGTGAAGTGTGAATATCCATACGAAATATGTCGAATATTGACTTGCTAGGAAGTTCTATCACGCGTTGTGTTGGGACATGTTTATAAAGTTATGCAATGTATTGTAGCGTAGTCTGACGAGGTCTTAAAAAGCGATATCTTGTTGTTTACGACTTTAGCGGTAACGCGTAGAATAAACTATCAGGAAAGGCGTAACATTTACGGCTTAGTTTGCGTATAGATTACGTTTTGGGATTTGAATCTAGGTTTATATTAACTGGTAAAGTCAGCCAGTCGAGCAAAGTTACTGATTATTCAAGTTTTTTGATAAGTTGGTGATAAGTTATTGCTCACGCCATACTGCTAAGACGTCCGCAAGGGTATGGTTTGAAGCTATTGGTTTTTAACCCCTGACGCAGAAAGACGGGTGTTATAAGCGTGCGCGTGTATTTGCATGTCTGTGACTAAAACAGGGTAACGGCTGAACCGATATGGATTTAGTTTTTTTTAAAGGAAAGAAAAAAAATGAAAAAAAAACAGCCAAAAAAGAAACAAAGAAAAGAAGAAAAATCTAGAAAATTCAGCCGTTTGTAGATTATCAACAATTTTATCTTTTAATGGGGGCTTTTTTAAATTTTCTATATATAGGTATTTGTAATTAATTCGAGTAACACAACTTTTTAGTTTAGAAATGGGTCATAGTATTCATAGAATTAAATAATCGTTCATCCATTCTTCATCCATCTAGCTATCAGGGTTTGAACCCATAGCATTCTGGTTGTACCCACACAAAGTTCTTTTTTGTGTTTTACTACTACATACGCAGTTTGCTTGCCTAGCAGGCCGTCAAAATACTTGCCTGCCAATTGAAAACTGAAACTACCTACTTAAGCGTAGGCAGACATTGAATTGTCTTGAAAATAATTTACAATTATTATGGATTGAATCAGGCGTTACTTTACGAAAGTTTATCTTGCAAGCAAAGCAAAAGCGACACAGAGTCGCGCACGCGCTTACGCTGAAAAAGACCGCCGAATGCCGTTGAAACTATAGTCGGAGTAACCGGGTTAATCATACGTGAGTAATTCCCGTGTCATATAAACAAAAATGTGTAAAAACTACGTCAGTTTCCATAATAAAGTTTATCTCAAAACTGATCTTCACTACGAGTAGATATTCGTACAAGAAACAGTTTTCAAATTATATATTCAAAGAAGTTGTTGCAGAAACCATTTGCTTTTGCACCTTTAACTATATGTCGCTGAGCTTAGACGGACCTAATGGCAACCCGTAATAGCTGACCTGATTCTTTATAAATAGGTCTCCTAGAAAGATTCCTTACTAAAGGTTCGTGTATCCGTCAGATTTTCAAGCGGTAGGATTTGTAAAGAAGCAAAATGCCAAACTAGCTGCGCCGCACAAGGGCAAGATATGCCTCAATACAATTATCGTTCAGACAAACCACTATACTGTTAAACTGCTTGATGCAAAAAGTAAGGCTTGCATACTCATTTTTCATGCACACTAAGAAACTTGTAGCAACCTCAAGGGGGCAAGGTCGTCTCCTGGGTAAGTTCGGCTAAAGGCATCATGCTTTTTGGCCAGATGCTTTCACACCCGCCACATCATCTAACCATATCTCCCTTGTTTATCTGATCTAAGGTCCAATAGGTCCGGTATTGTGGGCAGACTTTTCTGATTTAACCTATCTCCAAAGCCTAAGCCACAGTCTCCTTGTTTATAGCATCCATCTATAATTCTCCTGCAGTAGGCCAGCTCGTTCCACCGCCAGCGAACGACACCCGTTATTTAGGAGTTTTGTGTGGAAATGAACCACTTTGTTCGAAATACGGAACAGGCTGCTTGACTTGCATTGTTTTCGGAACTTATTGACTGATTGATGGCCGGTGGTATAAATATTTATTGGATTGGCAGTATGTTCGGAATTGGGGCAGCGAAACGGTTTTATATTCAGGGTTTCACGGGACGATGTAACCCTGAATATAACCGATGATACAAGTAGATCAAAGTCGTTAGTCGCTGCCAACTGGTAGTGGGCTGGAGCATTTGGATTGTTTTTAGACCTTCAACGGTCTAAGGGCAGTCTAACTGTATTTGTAGTGTTAGTTTTAGCTTGTATTTTGTTTAGTTAATAAAGGCTGAACGTCATTGTACTCATCATCAGCAAAAAAAAAAAAAAAACAAACGTTATCAAAATCATTTATTCTCAGACACAAGATCAATTTAGGTCGAGATACAATACATGTAGAGTCACAATCGTTCAAAAAAAAACAAAAACGAACCAATACTCGGCGCACGCTACGAATTGCGCCTTTACTTACCATTACTTTTTGGTTGGTTACAAGTACAAGGTAACCGTAATCCGACTACAACGCCGCGCGATGCCAGAGCTACGATGACACAGCGGACAACTAACGTTGAACACTATGCATGCGACATAACGTCTAAATTGGAATAAATGTGGCATTGTGAACTGTGTAATTGATACAATGTATGTAAAATGACGCTCGAACGTTTTTTGACTGTTTTCACTGAGATATTGTGAGTCTATAGGAATTGTATCTCGATGAATTCATTACATAAATAATTAAAATTGTAAAAAATGATCTCGTTATTTCAATTCATTCACGGGTCTAGCCCGGCGATTTGGGCGGTATTGATGGGGCCGAAGTCACAAAAAGGGGACTGTTAAATACAGAATATAATTATTGAAAGTATATAAAAGAGAATACCAAACTATTTTACAAGATAAGACTGAAAAATGATGATTTCGCAATGACCTCCTTTCGACCTAGTATTACCATTTCGTATAACCCTTTAGGTATGTACATAACAGACACAAAGCGAGTAACAATATATAGTCCATAGTACAGTCTAATGAAAAATGTACCCTATTCTTACTATCTTTTTTATACATCATCTTTTCTACGGCATTTCTGGGAAAGCCATAATAAGATTCTTCAAAAAGGGTGTTAATATAATTTTATAGGTTAGTAACGTTACGGGCAAAAATCTATATCCAAAAGTGACGGCAACTGCTTTACATTCCGTCTGCTTATTGTTCTTAGAGCATAACGCAAAATATTCTTCTTTCTTTATTCATGCTTTTAAACAGATTTTGTGTTTTATTCATATTACACGGGAATTACTCACGTAAGATTAAACTGGTTTCTCCGACTATAGTTGAGTTTTAGTTTTTTTGTTGTTGTATATAGTAGATTTTTTTTACTGCTTTCGTCTATCATGTTTTGGTATATTACACAAACGCCCCATTCTTTAGCCTTTTTCGCAATCAATATTAAACGGATCTCTAAATCACGGTAGTTTAATTTCTCGTCGCTTTCAATCGAGCTTTTATTTAGTCTTTGTGTGGGAAACGTGAGTTTTCCGGAACTAGTGGCAATTAGTTGAGTAATTTAATTCCCATCCAATGTGTTCAAAGTGATAATTTTCACTTATTACTCCTGAAGAACCTTTTTAGGATTTGTCTGTACGCAACGAACCCAAAACAGTTTTAAGTGTTCAGTTATTTGAATTCGGCTTAATGAAAATACCGGAAGAAATGCGGGTAGCTCTAAAAACGTTCGTTCGGTTCAGTGAAAATGCGGATAAAACGCGGACAGATAATATCCGGTAACCATTGGAGGATGCTCTACGTAGGGTTGTCAACTTAGTTTTGTATAGAATCGATGTAGGGACGGAAATAAAATAATTCCCTGGTCTATTCAAGTACATTTTACCCACGAAGTAACGGAAAAGGTGCATGCGTGAGTTGTGTAAGTTTGTTAGTATTTTTTCAAAACGAATTGAGTTTTTTTGAGAGCAGATTTCATTGATGTGGTTTGTTGCTATTTTTGATCAACATCTTTCAGTTCAAAAGTATGAGCGCATTTCTTAATAAGTCGTGGTTTTTTAAAATTATAATTTTTACTGAAAAGTTATTCGGAGTGTTTGGAATCTTTTTTCAATGAAATTTAGACAGGACAGCGTTTGTCGGGTCAGCTAGTATAATATATAATTTATTCAACAGTTTGATGATGATAATAATAATGGTTTGAGATATTGGCAACCCTATGACCACGGGCTGTCATTTCTGTGATCAATTTACCTGAAAAATATTCGGTTATTTTTCTGAAATCGATTTAGACGATTATTTGGGGTGAGCTTTTTTTGATGTTGGCAGAAGAAGGTCATTGATAGCCTG
Source organism: Agriopis aurantiaria (assembly GCA_914767915.1). Lineage (NCBI taxonomy): Eukaryota > Metazoa > Arthropoda > Insecta > Lepidoptera > Geometridae > Agriopis > Agriopis aurantiaria. The sequence goes on along the minus strand of OU611998.1, from coordinate 10,959,297 downwards.
TCGAATTTCGTTGTCTTTTTTAAAAGTGGGCGTTATTCAGTAAAACAGACGATTGGTATAAAATTAACCATCTGTGTTTGACGATTTTCCTATAAACGAGGTCTACGTTGAACGCTTAAACAATTAACTAATTAATTAACCGATTGTTTGACGTTTATCGTGAAAGTCTTTTGTAATGAACAGTGGTTAAATTAATAAAATTGATCGTCCTTGTCAGTTTTGATGAACATTCAATGGTCGAAATTAGTTAAACACACCTAAAACTAATTAGTTTTAAAATACTTTGTGAAATTCTTCTAGTAAATAAACGAAAGTTTTAAACAGATGTTTCAAACTTAACATGTTTTTTTAAACCCCTGATAGAAGAGCTGAACAGATCAAACAGCTGAACAGTTTTTTTTAAGAATAGCTAAGACTCCGCATATAGTTACCATTAAAAAAAAAAACTTAAAAAAAGCTATATCGAAATCGGTCCAGCTGTTTGGGAGCTATGATGCCACAGACAGACAAAGAGTGCTCTACAACCTAGTGCAACCAACTTATCTATGGAGTTGGCTAAATGAGGAAACTAAATTCTCCACGCCAACTTAGGAATTTTTCTCACAAAATACGATTGTGGTTCCCTCATTCAACTCTACCGATACATTGGTTAACCTGTACCAGTTCTTGCGTTCAACTTTTCCTGCTAATTAACTCTTGTACGTACTCACGGATGGCTGCAGTTTTTAGTTTTTCCTGGGCTTGTACTTGTGTGCTGACGTAGATTAAGTGTTTCCTGTAGTTTTCTTGTTTTGTGTGCCTCCCGTTTTAAAGAATGTTCAGACTACGCTTCCTCCCCAAGGGGGACACGTTGGTAGGGACTAGTGGTAGCCCATATTAAATCGCATCAACTTTTCGCGCACTGCCTCCGAGTCTGTTCCGCAATCAACCAAAGTACATGGAGTTATTATCGTGTTATTACCGAGGGGTAGATAGAAGACAGTGCAAGGAAAGTTATGATTCTATGACACGATATGTTATAGCGTATATTATTGAACCCTCTGCAAGGCTTTTATAATACTTAAAGTTTTGATCTGTGATTCGACAGTAAATAAAATATACTGTTCCCTTTGTGTGGATATTTTAGTTCAACGTGGACATATACTATAGCAGTACAAATATTTTGCGTAGCGTACCTATATTTTTGTGTAGCATACCCTCTGCAAGGTTTTTATGGTAATAAAGTTTTTTTTTTTTTTTGTTAAAATCTTCATGAGCGTGGATTCAATGTCCTTTACTCGTAATATTAAACAGTTTACTTTGTCTTAATAGCGTCAAACAAGTCATAGTCACAGTCAGAGTCAAGCTAATTAAGTCACGGTCTAGTCGAACTCATGCCCCTGTAAAGTGGTGAAGACTTTACAAGAGGCTCCTATGGAGTTTTGGAACTTTACAAGCACTTAATGAATAATAATTCACCATTTAGTACACATTAACACTCGAAAATACACAAGTTTAGGAAAATAATACAACGAGCCGACACGTTTTTTCCGCGTTGGCGCCAAAACTCCACTAAAGTTTTGATATGTGGTTTGTCAGTAGATAAAATACACTGCTTTGTGTGCATATTTTTGTTCAACGTGGACAGATACCATAGTAATACAATTATGTTGTATGGCGTATATTTTAGGGAGATTATAGGACCCTCTGCAAGGCTTTTATGGTACTCCAGTTTTGATATGTGGTTTGTCAGTAGATAAAATACACTGTCCGCTTGGTGTGGATATTTTTGCTAAGCGTGGACAATTACTATAGCAATACAATTGTTTTCTTTACATTCTTTGTTATTCTATTGCACTCCAAAGACGTTGCAATCTCGACACGTTTTCGTTGTTTTTATTGTTTTGTCAGCTTTTAGTCAGTTGGTGAATAATAATTACAGATCTATCACCATAATAATATTTTTTTGCATGTGATCACGTACTAAAGTTGTATGATTATTTACGGGATATTTACCGTGGTAAGGTTGTGGCTTTAGTGAACAACCGTGATAGTTAAAACAGTGATCATACTATTGAATCCATAAGCATTTCTTACGCTATTATTATCGACCAATCTACGGTTGACCGCGACATTTGCAATATCGTCGGTAAAGGTAGGTCGGTAGGTTGGTAATACTTGGCCCACCTAACTGCCTATAGATTATAGGCTTAATTATGCCTACAATATTTGCGGTAGGTACTTACATAATAATGATCATTAAGTACAAAATTATGTTCCCATTAACGCTCAATTTCAGAGCGTAATTGGTCTATTGTGATCTGAAATTCAGCGCTGTATTGTCAATTGTTGAACCCTTCAATTTCCCACCCGTCAATGGGGCTTGACAAACAATGTGTTTCTCATATAGATCGTTGGTGTTTCTATACTTTGTATAGACATTATGATGTTTCACGTACGTAGGCGTCTCTGATGGATCGGGAGCTATTACAAATTTTGCAAACACACGCTAACTTTTCTTTTCAATTTTTTTACTTACTTAAGGTATTTAATTCATTTGTGTGTTTATGGCTTGAAAGTGGGCACTGGAATGCCAATGTGATCAGACAAGGTATTGTGTTCTTTCAATACACATGTTGTGAATTTTGGCGTCGCACTTTCTATTTGGTATTAGCCGATATTCAAATTTAATTTTGTATTCAAGTATTGAAATAATGTGTTATGTTATAGTTTTGGTATGTCAAAGTTGTATAAAATTTGGTGCTGATTTAATTTTCACATTGACCTAAGAGATTTTGGTTACCAAAGAGATTTGGTTAGTCTTTGTTATACTAAAATAAGCACTAAGATAGTATCTAAGCAGAAGAGATTCAATTCCAACTTCTCAGCGTTTATTTTGTCAACAAAGTCCTTTGCAATACCCTGTCCAGAATAATAAGGTATACAAAATAATGGAGATAATCTTTAGTCCGGTTTTAGTTATAAGATGGGAGGGACCACAGAAAATAGTTATTTATGATACAAGTGCGGTAAGTTGGTTATTAACGACAAACGAGTAGACGAATGTAAGCCCGAGACGAAGTCGAGGGCTTACCATAGTCACGAGTTTGTAATAACCAATCCGCATGTGTGCTATACAACGTGTTACAAAACATTTGCGAGAAAAAAAGGCCACAAATGAAACAATTTTATTATTTTGTTTATAACTTAATATCAGTCACAACAATAGTTTCTATAATATAATAAGAAAATGGCGCGAACATGCAAATAGCGCCATATCACGCCATATCACGTGGTGAAAATTAGAACTACATCTTTCGTCTCATTTTCTCTTTAGTATTAAACTGAGACAAACGTATTGAGCAAAAGCGCTTCCAAGGAGGTTTGATCATTCAGCTTATTTATTCTCGTAATATGAAACTCTTTTGTGGAATTCTTATGTAATTATGATGGAAATTAAAAAAATACCGTAAAGTACACGCACGGTGCTATACATCTGAGCGTGCGGACAAATTCATTACCGCACGCTCCGTTGTATGATCCGTAATGTTTAACTTTCGAACGATGTATACAGGCTTCGTAAGTGCACTTTTTGAGCAAATGTGTTGTAAAAAAAAATTTCTTTTCTGTGTATGGGACCATAGATGTAACCTTCATTATTACCGTAAACTGAAATATTATTTTGCCGTTGTATTTTGCCCCTAGGTCACAATAATTTGCCTAAAATTTACACAACTTTTAGGCCAATTTTTATTAGGGTTCCGTATCCATAGGATATAAACGGGACCTTATTACTAAGCTGTCTGTCTGTCCGCCCGTTTTTTTAACCGTATTAGATAGCCATTTGAAATTTTCACAGAATATGTATTGTAATGTTAAAGCGGATTAATTAAGAAATATTAATAAAGTAAAAAAAGAACAAATAAAATACAACTAACGTAGGTATTTTTTAAACAAATTTTTGTATTAGCTCTAAAACGGTAATACGTACAAGCGTCAAACTTGGTATGATTATAGTACCTCAATGACTGTTTTAAAAAGCTTACATCAATGTAGTACCACCACAAATTAATGTAAAACAACAAATCTATATAATCTCTACATAGTATAAATTGAAGTCGCTTTCCGCGTCTGTCTGTCTGTCTGTCTGTATGGCCGCTAACTCTTCCTAAACCACGCAACGGATTTTGATGCGGTTTTCACCATCAGTTAGATACATTTTCAAGGAAGGTTTATATGTATAATTAGCGACCCGCCCCGGCTTCGCACGTAAATTACACCCGTTCGAAGCGGGCAGGCGGGTCGCTAGTAATATTGAGTAGATGAATTTAGCTTTTATATTATAAAAGCGAAATTCATCTACTCACTCACTCACTCACTCATCACGAATCTCGAAAACTACTTGACCTACGAAGCTGAACATTTCCAGGTATACCTTATGGGGTGTAAAGATCCGCTAAGAATGGATTTTGCCAAGAAAGGCCGAATTAAGAGGAGCAAATGGGGGGTCGAAAGTTAATATGAAAGGCTACATGTACAAAGTTGCGGGCAACAGCTAGTATATTATAAATACTAGCTAAGTGCGAGTCGGTGATAAAATATATCTGTTCACTATCGGTTACGAAATATCAGGTGCGGTCGGTACTAGGATGGGTGAATACCTGGGCGTGATGTAGTCTTTTTGCACAACTTTTTTGCAATTTACGTGATGGTACGGAATCCGACTCGCACTTAGCCACTTTTACTTATATTAAATATGAAAGGGCGGGAATGGAAGTAAAGTGAATTTCTATACTACGCGATGGAAGCCGCGGGCAAATGCTGGTATTGAATATTCCACACTAACTTCTATAGCATTTAAAATAAGATTTTTCATTTAGCTGTTCGTAATTTCCTGCAGCTGTCTGCGATCATAAAATAGCGGCCTGAAAAGTGACGCTAGGGCAGACCACTCAGCCTATACAAACTAGCCACTTTGCTTTATTGCTTTTTCCCGCGACGTGCATAGAACTAACAAAGCTTTTGTTGTAACAGATTGCGTTGTTGCGTGTCTTTTGGACACACAAAAAATAAGACCGGAAACTTGGGGCTAAGCATTCATCCTATACTTAATTCAAAACAGTACTTAATCTTCAAAAACATTTATCACTACACTAATCACTTATCAACTAATACTAATCAGTAATCAACTACAGAACGAAAACATTTGTTATTGCTTAACTTTTCGTTTAGACTTAGTATAGATAAAGTTGTTCATAATTCTGAGTTGAACGGACCCCTTTCGGCTTAGTACACCCTTTTCGCATAACCCTGATGTATAAGTAAATGCCGAGATTATAATTAGAGGACCTTGGGACAGTTTAAATAAAATAATATTTAAGTTAAATAACTTTACTTCGTCCTTTCCTTTCCGTAAATGGTTGCCTGGAAGGGATCGCTTTAAGCGATACGGCAGCCTATAAAAAACCTAGATAATAATTTTCACTGAAATGTATGTTTTCCTTTTATATGTGTGGCCTTTTAATAAAGAGTTCTTATGTTATCTTACTTTGAAATTAACCTTTCAAAGTTAGAATTACCATGATATTAACTTTAAGATTAGAATTACCTTGGGATTAACCTCAAAGTTAGAATCACCTTGAAGTTAACTTTAAAGTTAGGATTACCTTGAGATAAACCTTAAAGTTAGAATTACTTTGAGGTAAACCTCAAAGTTAGAATTACCTCGAGGTAAACCTTAAAGTTAGAATTACGTAGTTGCAATGTTTAAAAAATAAGTACGAAAACTGCCCCTATCCTCCCTGTCTACTATGACTTGTTTATAAGTAAACATAGATACTGCCAAGTCTTACACTATGTGTTCCCTGGGATGTTTCGGCCCTATAACGCATAAACTGTATTAATTTTCTGGCATTTACTATAATGCCCTACTTTTCCTTAATACCCCGAGTTATGATGTAAATAAATGAACGTCGAGCAAATGTTTGTTATTTACCTCAGCCTTTGGGATGTATGAAAGTAATAAGTTAGAAGCTACGCATTTTTCATCTGAATCTTCGTACCAATTAATGTAAAAATTTGGTTTTTCTTTGTAAAATAAGTGCTTAAATATACCTAAGGTCAGGCTGAAGATAGAAGATAGAAATAAGTAATCATCCTGATATTACAAATGCAATAGTGTGTGGGCGATTGTAGCCGAGTGATAGCATGTGAAAGAAAGAAAGAAAGAAAGAAAATACATTTTATTCGACACCTTTACAAAAATTTATATCTAAAGGATCAGTGGCGAATGGGTCCGTCTCGGCCTTTATGCTGAAAGTCAAAGACTATCAGCACCGGTTTTCAGACAACCCCTTGAGTTTACACTTACATTAAACTTAACACAAGTTGCACAATGTGCGCTTTACAATCTGATGGTGCCCTGTTCGAACCTCGGCCCTGCATCAATGACTTATTTATAGTACCTAAATAAATTAGGTGCAGTTTCGATGCCATTGTTCAAAAACAGTGAAGGAAAACATCGTGTGGAAACCGGTATGTCCGAGAACCTCTAAAATTCAAAGATATACAATATTCATCAAGATGTTAGAGCCCATCCTCTCTCTGAGAAGTCCTGAGTCCCAGCAGTGAGAACATGATAGGCCGAAGTATTGATGATGATGTAAAGTGTGTAACAAACAAACCAGAAAGTTCGTTTGTTCTTCTTTCATGCAGCAATAGAACCGCGGAACAATGCGGTTTTTTGCATAGAGGCAGTTGGATGGCTGTAGAGTGTCATAGCACACATTTGTTGGAAAAATACGGAATATATTAATAAAAAAATACTGTTCCTGAGAGAATGTCCTTGCGGATGAAACCACGGGATGCAGCTAGTTCTAATATAATCAGTTTCCAAGCCACGACTGGCGTGTAAATATTTGGCGAAAAAACGTGTGGTTTTTATTTAAGGCTACGCTCAACGACCACAGCTATCTTTTTCGTACGTTTTCAACATTTTTGAAGTACAGTAAAAAATTACTGAGTTAGAATTCTTAAACACTGTGCAAAGTTTGTAAAATGTTGATACTCATTAACAAAAGAAAAGATCTCAGCCACTTTTCTCGACCCAATTAACAACAAAACCTTTTGCATAAGTAATTCACAAAAATCGACTTCACTTCGGATTGTTGGAATACATCAAAACTTTACCTTTTTTCCTCCCATCTCGTTCATTTAATCGCCAATGAAATGTTCGTGGAGTTTGGTAAAACTTTTTAAGATTATTTTTGTCACAAACATGAATAAGTGAAAGGTTCATTATATAGCTGCAATGTTCTTTTTTCATGCTCATAACATTCGCGATTCTTTTTAATGATGAAAATGAAAAGCTTTTTTTACAGTAAAATAAATTTAGAAGTGTATGGCGGATAGTTTAAAAACTTGGGAGCACCATGTGCCTGAACCAAGTGATATTAATTTCATATTACTATTAAAGCACCGTCTTCTACCGGAGGTCGGCTTTCAAAAGTGCTATTTGATCTTTCGATATAGCTGCTCGATATAGGCATTTTATGCTCAGGTTAAACCACGACCTGAGATTATTGAGCCGAAAGTACACCCTTTTCCGGGTGATCGCTTTCCTTGAATTCTCCTTTGTATAATTAGCTGTAGGAGTTCGTATATCTCATTACGCAGTATATGATTGGAATATGAAAGAAAGAAAGAAAAGAAAGAAAAATATTTATTAAATATTGTAGCTTCCTTTTCTAAATATAGTATTTAAAATCTCAAATTTCTTGTTCTTTATCTTTTTTATTTCTTGTTCGTTACTCTATGCGTCCATAATATTTTCAAGTTTCTTCTGCCAGCTTCTGCTGCCAGCGGCACCCTGGTTTTTAGGTTGAAAACCTTTTCTGAATAGTATTTAAAATCTATACTTTCTTGTTTATTATATATGCAGCACTCTTTCATTAGATACTCTATGCGTTCACGATATTTTTATGTTTCTTCTGCCAGGTTCTGGCTGCCGGCACCCTAGTTATAGGTTTTTTTTTACAAATTTAAAGTAAGACCTATTTTTTATTATAGATTTTCAGTAAATAAGATTCTATAATTCATGATGTTCATATGCAGGAGTTAAATCAATAGGCTTCAATAGGTTTCTTCTTGCAAAAACTTTCGTTCGTTACTACAAGTATTTATAATTGTAGCCGTTTGCATTGATATGAAAGTGTTATGAATAAGATTAGTAATTTAAAACCGTGGTGAAGGTGTTTGGGTTATTACTTCTACAGGGTTACGCATATAGAATGTATTAAGCCGAAAGGAAATCATTGTACTTATCATTATGAACAATTTTTACTTTTACTATTTTTCCAACGTTGAAATTGTGGAAAAAACCAGCTGGTCCATACGTTTTGTCGAGTGTCAATGACCATTTTCTATGGAACAGCTGATATTGCTTGCGCGATTTCAGACTTATTCCCATATTAAAAGTTGTTCATAATGGTGAATACAATGGTCTTCTTTCGGCTCAATACTGTCTATATGCGTAACCCTGTGTAGAGAACACCAGGCATGATATTTCAGCATAACTTCATAAATATTTTTATTTTCACAGATTTTTATTTTATTTTGTACTCTTTATTACTAGAATCACTTTGTTGGCAGATAAAATAAACCTGCCAAGTGCGAGTAGGGCTCGTGCTGTGAGGGTTCCGTACCACCACAAAATTCAATAACGAAATTACCCGTTATTACTTGATAATGAACAGAAACTGGTCACCAACTCGCACTTGGCCATTATTAATAATTTTTTGGTATACTTTTCAAAATGCACTATAATCTTGCCAAGTTTGACGCTTGTACGTATTACCATTTTTACATTTTTACATTAGAGCTTATACAAAAATATACGTAAAAAATACGTTAATTGTATGGAGACCCCCTTTCGTATATACTTTTTGACTTTTTTATTATTTGTTGGTTAACCCACAGTAACATTACATACTCTTTGACAATTTCAACTGGCTATATATATTCGGTTCGAAAGATGCCCGTTAATAGGTAGGACAGACGAACAGACAGACAGACAAACAATATTAGTAATAGGGTCCCGTTTTTACGCTTGGGTACGGAACCCTAAAAACGATATCACTTTACTAAGCCTTCGGCTATTCTCGCGGCGCCACGTTGTCCGTCGACCCGGAAATGATGACGTCATTAATTACATAGCCCCCAGTTCTGAAAAAAAAAAACAATGCCGAATGTAGGTTAATAACCACGGCATGTGGTCTCAACGGTATTTTTAAGGAAAACGTACGGAAGGGTTCCTTTAAGTGACACCCTCAGTATTTTAGGACGGGCATTCTATGTAAATAGGGAAGGGTTGCCGCCACTAGTCAATTTTAGTGGGGCTTTTCTAGCAGTTTTTTTTCCAGTAAGTTATATAAAGTGTGTTTTGTATTAGCCGTTGTTTTGCAGTAAGTTATATAAAGTGTGTTTTGATAGCCCGTTGGTCCAGTTGGTAGTGAACTTGCCTTCTGAGCTTGGGGGCGTGGGTTCGATTCCAACCTAGGGCAAACATTTATGTGATGAACATTTGTGTTTGTTCTATATCTGGTTGTTAATATCTATTGAAGTATGTATTTAAAAAACTATATATGTATGTACATCAGTCTCTGGCAGCCATATCACAATTTTGCTTAGTTTGGGGTCAGATGACCGTGTGTGAAAAAATGTCCCGAAATATTTATTTATTTATTTTATTGTTTATAAGGTATGTATATACTTTAGAGGTTTTTAAGGGGAGAGCAATTGCTTTTATTAACTAAACAAAATACAAGCTAACACTAACACTACAAAAACAGTTTGACTGCCCATAGACCGTTGAAGGGCAATCCAAATGCCCAAGCCCTTAGTGGTTACATATTTGAGCCGTTTGAAGTCGAGGCATTGGGTTTTTGGAAACCGGGAGTTCATCTCATTTTCAACATTGTTACAATTTTATTATTGGATCTAGTGAGAGGTATCTTAGATTGTATCTCGATAGACGCGTGACCAAAATGCTAGCGTCTTCCTAACTCAACGCATTGCATTGCATAAGCATTGCCATTGTATCCATTCCTAACTCAACGCATACCCATAAGAAGGGTTGTTGTCAAACGCAAGCCCATAATAAAAAACAGATATGGTGGCTCCACAGAAAATATTTTATTTTCGTTTAAATTAGAACGGCTGTCAAGACATTTTTTAAGATATTTGTTGTAGCCAGTTGCGCCCATATAAATGAAACGCAACTATGATGCGGAGTTCGACGCGTTGATCTGAATAAGAATCTTGTTCTCGTATCGATGTTGTTGTATCTTGTTGATCTGAATCTGTATAAGAATGTTCAATCGAGGTTCACTCATAATGCCTGGTAACAGATTTTCCTTCTCATTTGCGTTCTATTTGCTTCTCTATTTTGTGGGTGTCTCAGTTATATTTTTTTTAAATCAAAGCTCTGTTTAAGTTTCAGAGTTTGGTATTGCTGTCTCAGACATACGTAAAGTAAATTATATGCTAGAGTGCTTTTCATGAAAGAAGTCCCCCAGACGCGGCGCTGTCATCGCGTATCAATCACTATCAGTATCATTTCTCGAGTAGAACTTTAACAACTTTTGGCATCGTACACGACTCTTTAACGATGGAAAATTAATAAAAATCTCACTAGCGTCCAAACACAGTAACAACACCTGACAACTACGATATGGAAATTTAGTTCCGCTGTTTGCCGTGGGACTTCTTTCATGAAAAGGACTCTACTATCTTATTCTTGTCATCTTTTGTTTATGAGGTAGCCCGCACAACTTTGAAAGTCGAAGGTAGAGCTATTGGAAAGGCTAATGAGCTGTCCGCGCCACCTGGTGGCTTTATTTAGGATTAATTTGCTATTGATTCACGGGGACTATGCAGGGCACAGACTAGGTAAAACTACTACGTAGAGTCCTTGATGCAGGGTTACATATGACTGATACTCTAATCCAAAAGACGGTCTTTACGAATTATGAACAACTTTTTCTATGGCATCTGAAATTGAAAAAATCTGCAGTTCCATACATTTTGTTGTAACACTAATCAATATTATGAGTTCTAAAGTTTGCGTGGAAGTGTGTAAGTAAGTTTGTAACGGCAACTTAGTAACGGCTGAACGGATTTGAATGAAATTTGCTTTAGAGGTAGCTTAAACCCAGAATTAGGATATATGCTACGGCACACTTGTATACCGGAAAACGTTTATAGAGTAATCTATAAACATATTGGCGATTGGAAGAGATCGCTTTTAGCGATAAGGCCGCCAGTTGTTACACTAGTTTTTAAGAGTTTTTTGTCATCTGTATCAAATTTCATGGTGTGAACAATAAAGAGTTAATCAATAAATCAATCAATCAATCGATCCATTGTTGAATCTTTTCTACAGACTCTTATTTTCGATTACGAGCTTATTTTATATCCACAAACTATATCTTTAATCTAAATATCTAAAAGTGAAGTACATTCACTCGTTCATTCACTCACATTCATCACGAAATCTCAAAAACTACTTGACCTACGAATCTGGAATTAGCTGATATAAGTATTCTTTATGGAGTGTAGAGATCAGCTAAGAATCAATTTTGTGAAAGGGCTGAATTAAGGGAAACAAATTAATTTAAATAGGACTAACATCAATATACCTTATCTAATAAAAATAGAATCATCAAAATCGGACTGCACAGTAAAAAGTTATGCGTGGTCATATACATAATAATTATATTACCTATAGGTATAATATACGCATTCACCAGGGAAACTTCCTCTTTTTATTCATCGGTTAAAAAAAATTGACAATTCATATAAATTTTATGTGTAGGTACACAATGGGAAGCAATAAGTAGTTATCTATATTTTAGCCAGTTTCTTTTTTTCGGGCAAGTGTCTTTAACAACTAAACAAAATACAAGCTAAAACTAATACTACAAATACAGTTAGACTGCCCATAGACCGTTGAAACTCTAAAGACAATCCAAATGCTCAAGCCCACTACCAGTTGGCAGCGTACCCAACATGCTGGCGGCATTATTATTCTGCCAGTTTCTTATTTCCAAATATTCATGTTGAATATAGTAAATAAGTAGACAGGTACCTATAAAATATGTATGCAACACTGCGCAGTTGAAAAATACTCAGAATTTCTAAGTACCTGCAAATATCATTTTAACTTGCAAATGTTGGACGTAGTTCCATTTCCACTATGAGTTTAATCTTGCTACTCAACTCAATTTTCTGTACTTACCTCTCACCTACACTACCCATTCTGGGTTACGCGGAAAGCGTGTACTAAGCCGAAAGGGGTCCATGGCACCTATAATTTTGAACAGCTTTTACTATGGTAGCAACGTTGAAATCGCCAAAAACAGCTGTAGGTCATCCACATTTGACAAAATGTATTGAGTTGCGTCCGTTGTAAAAGTTGTTCATAATGATGGGTACTATGGACCCTTTTCGGCTTAGTACACCCTTTCCGCGTAACCCTGTATGCTAAGTTTTACTTAAAATGTAAATGTGAAGATGTAACTGCACGACTTAATACTACCATCACCATTCTTTGATAACAGCACTAGACGCTCGACAAGGAGACACTTTGTAATGGTAAAAATTCCATTCAGACGCACAAGGGGTGTCCAACTAAATTTTGTGGCGGGCCGGATTTATTAACTTTGTAACTATGGCGGGCAAAGAGATGCTTCGTGGCTGAGCAAATCAAGAAAATGGTAGAAAATATATTAGGCCTGTACGTTGCATGCGCGGAGGGAGGGGCAGTAATGTTAAAGTTTTCGCGCGCAGGGGGCTTAGTCCCAGATTTGATAGTTTTCGAAAACTTTTTTCGTTTACGTTTTGTTCCATACATTGCTGGGCGAAAGGTATTCGAAAACTTTTTTCGTATTACAGAGAAGCAATCTATACCGCCGATTTTAGTTCCTCCGCGTTTCCGCTGGAGGCGCTTTACTAAAATGTATGGAACAATACGTAAATGAAAAAAAATATCGAAAACTATCAAATCTGGGACTAAGCCCCCAGGTGTTGTTCCAAGAATTAAAATGGCATTTACGTTAAATTTTTGGGTTTCTCCCGATATGCTAGTCCACGTTTTCGCCGAGTCGTATTATGATCGATCGATATAATTTTTTTAAGAACGGTGTTTAATATTTTACAAACATGTGACACGTCGTTCTTTACAAAATGTTGTCTAAAAAAAGTTAAAAGTTACCCAACTTTTGACTCGTTCGCGGGCCGGATTAGGAACCTTGGCGGGCCGCATTGTGGCTCGCAGGCCATATGTTGGACACCCCTGCACTAAGCGGTTCCAATCCACTTTTTTAAACCGAAAAGCAGAGGTGTGGTACTAACTGTGTCCTTACCTGCATCTGTCTTTCCGAACAATCCGGGGATGTTCAAAGAAAAAGTGAATAGTAACGTTATGACGTCACGCCGTGCGCGCGCCATACAAAATGCTATACAACGCTTTAAGGGAGAGGGACAGCGCTTCCGCTCTCTATCAAAAATTTTAAACGCTTATATCTCAGAAATTTATCAGCTTATTTACATTATTTTTTCAGTATGTGTAATGTATTTTGTAATCTTCGCTACGCCTGAAATTTGTAATAAATTAAACCTTAAGACATAACCCTATTCCGGCTATCAGATCCAGTGATGACGTTGACAGATCTAGGTCTCCCAGACGGACGCGAACCGATAGCGATTCAATTGAATCCTTGAGAAAATGTCTGAAGCGTATATCACAGTCTTGATAGATTGCTTTTGTAATCGATAGGTAATAGAGGTTTTCTGCCTTGTGAGTTCATTCCTCTTCTACAAAGGAGAAAGTCCTAAAACGGAACACCTGTCTGATGGTCTTTTCAATTTCGTGTCTCTAGGCGAAATGAAAAGTATATGAGAAGTCATTAAAAAATTACCTTAACTTTTCATTTACAAAGCGCTCGGTTAGACGAAAATGTTGCAATGAGTACTACTTAGAGTGATTTTCCAATTAAAACCTTATTACACAGCATTAAAATCAAGATTTACCTAATAGGTTTCTAAGCATCCCCGTAACTGATTACGTGAAAAATTATGTTGTGAAGTATGCTTAGTTGTTTGTACACCTTATTTTTTTTTTGTTTTTTTTTTAAATATTGAATTATGCTCTTGGCCTTGCGGTCTCTACAGCTTGACCGGACTAGTTAGCGAACGCAGACTGCATTCGATCAGATTTCTTTGTTTATTTCGTCTTATTTGTATAAAGATACATTTAAATTTTTATTGTAGTAAATAAATAGTAAGTACCTACTACATTAGTGTTGTGCGTTAATGTAACAGAAGCAACAGAAGTATTAAGAACGCAGGATTTAGTATTTGCAGGTATGCCAGACTCCATAGCAAAATGTGAGAACCCCTTTTCAAAGAGTTTTTTAGAAACTGCTTTTCTCAGGTAAGATAGTGGAAAAAAAGCCTATTATGGTAAAAAAAATGATAACGATACCTTGTTACGCAAAGGAAACAAGCGTTTCGAAGGCATTTGAGCGCTAAACCAACCCTTTGTCAGCGTCTATCAGTTTGAATGGGGATATTTTGTACTGCGACTAGCGCATGGCAGAGCACTAGTGGGACGTACTCAGGAAAGGGCAACACACGTAAAGGTTACATACAAATTTAAACGTTTAAATCTGATTGGTGATTGAGTATGGATCGAGTTTATGTAGATCGCCAAGTAGGTCAATAAATTAGCATTAAATTTCTAATTTTAAATTTGAACCGGCTCAGTTAAATATTTCCATATTTTTCAACTGTACGGTTTCTAATTTTAAATCTGAACCGGCTCAGTTAAATATTTCCATATTTTTCAGCTTAGACACTGTTCACATATTATGTTTCCTTAATTTATAGGAATAAAGTTCCTATAAAAACACAGTTATATGAATATTAAAGGAATATTTACCGTGATAAAGCTGTGCATGGAGCGCCCGATATTTAGACTGAAAAATGCGTGTGAAAAAAAAAACTTAGGCGCAGCAAAGCAAGCAAAATGAACTACACGCTACACTACTCTTAGTCTTGAAAAATGTCAGAAGTGATCTAGAGTACGGCTTTTTATAGCCCAAATTTTAATTATATACACTTAAAATTTAGCATGTCGATGTATGGAACCAATTATATCTATATTTTTACGTTAAAATATAGCCAGTTCCATCGTAGATCGCAGGTGGCGGTCAAACGCAAGCCTTTATACAATTTTTTTATAAAACTTTAAATAAATTCGAATTATCAGATTGTTTGAAGAATTTTATACCCCTATTTAAGCAGCCCTTCGTCCGTACATCTACCCGACCCAGTTCTGGCACTATTCGGATATCCGGGTGAGAGTGAGAGTCCTTAAAATGTCCACTTCAAACTAGCGAAGAAGTAAAAAGAACAGGAAATGTTGTTTCCTTTGCATGGTTAAAGAAGAGCATTACATTTTGTTCGCACCGTAAAGGTATGGTCGCATTTGTGTCGTTTAGAGCCAAAGTATCTTGACCGTACCGTTTTTATTATCATAGAGTATCTTTGGTTTTACCATATTTTTCTTTTGGAGACTTTTCGATTTTTTACTTTATAAAAAAGGAATAGCGTAACCATGGTATAATAATATACTCCGCCAGGTATAGCACTCCGAGAAATAATGTGACGTCGGCGTACCGCAATGATGTCATCAATGTCATGGATACACGTACACGTACAAGAGCAGAATAAGTAATTTACAACAAGTTCGAGAGAGATGACGATACACGAAACAATGGCGGACTCTCTATGATTTTCTGTGTTAACAGTAGCGTGAAATTATAACTCCCCAATATCCGTATATTACCTGTGGGAATCCAATAAATCAATGTTGTTTTGATAAAATTGTCATTAATATATTCAATTCGTGCTTAACTTGCTTGAGCGGACAAACCAAAGACAATTGAAATGCTTTTTGTATTTTATTAAATAGATTATTTAAAAAAATGTTTTCCAATATCTGTGTTTGTTGCAATAAAGTGGCAACTAGACAGTGACGTAATTCTGGGACAACTGCCAGAGTAGCAGACCTTGTTTTCTTGGATCATGAGCGTAACTAGGTCCTAACTAGAAACCTAAATTAAGTGTGTGTTAATTCTTTGCATTGTTTCGTTTTAGCGCTGGACAATACCTAATTGCTGTCGTCAAAAAGTTGACAAGCTAGTTCTAAACAGTTTTCCTTTGAGAAAAGAAGAACTTTCGCAACTTATATAAAGATTACCGGTCCGCCCCGGCTTCGCACGGGTTTTGTTGGAGTTTTAGTAAGGATCCCTAATTAAAAAATAATAATATAGGATAGCCTATGTCACCCGGGCCGGAGATAGTGTAAGTGGCTTCCCAACAGTGGAAGAATTTTTCAAATCGGTTCTGTAGTTTCGGAACCTATTCAATGCAAACAAACAATCAAATCTCTCCTCTTTATAATAATTAAGCAAGATTTGACCAGTTTTTTTTTTTTAGTTTTATAAGAAAATAAAATTTTCAATATATTATGTATATCCAATTTCATTTATGTTTTAATCATAAAAATGTTCTTTTGTTCTTTGTATACTTATAAATATATCAGTTCCAAAACTTAGTTTTTTTTTTCATAGTCCAGCCCATTCTCACATACCGAGAACCATTTCAACACCCAATGGAATCCGACAAATCGTTTTCCGAACGCTGTTAGCAAATCGTAAGGGGGCAATAAAAAATTATGGGGGCTCAACTATGCTGAGGTCAAATCGTTAAGGGCGATAATAAAGACTAAGTCAAAAGCTGTACGTACATTTAGTCTTTCTCAGTATATATACCTACGTAAGGGTTTTGGTAAAGTCTCCGCTCTTTTACTGGGGCATATATTATTTTAAAATAGTAATATACGTAAGACGAGACTGTTTGGTCTTAATAGCGTTAGCCTGTCCAATAATGAGCGATCAAAAATTTATAAAAATATAGAACAACAAATTTCTAAGTTTTGACGCCAACGTGAAAAAATCATATCGCCTCATACTATTATTCCCCTAAACTTGTGTATTTTCGAGATTTAACGTATAATAATGGTGGATTATTTTTTTGATTTATTTTTATAGTAATTTCATAATAGATTCAAAAATTTAGAGTTCATTTCAATTAAATAATATTTACAGTCAATTAAATAATATTTACAGTAAATTCATGTTAATTTCAGTATTTATTGTTAAATTTTTCATTTACATTTCAATTAAATAAATTTTATAGTAATTTCAAGATTGAAGCGGAATTACACTAGAAATTCATATACACATTAAAAATGGACTTCCGCAAAGTAACGCCTGATTCAATCAATTATTATTTATGCGTTCGTGAACGTACTAGTGCGTGGAAAAGTGATAATTATATCGAGAAAAACATGTCTTTTCGTGTAGTTTTCAAAACTCATCAAAAGTCTCTAGTAAAGCCTTCACTACGTTACTAGGGCATGACTTTAACTTGACCGTGACTTATTTTGCTTGGCTCAGCCTTAGACGGTATTTAATATAGCTTGAACATCTCAATACTTGACACTGGCAAATGAACAAGACGAGATGATGCATAAATAACAAAAAAAAAAAACATTAACATCTGTGTTTAGTCTCTGTTGCAAGAAAATTATCCATCTTACTTACTGGGGTGGCGAGGTGACCCCAAAGTAAATGTCGGGCTCTGACAATATAAGTACATATAAATTGTTTTTTTTTAAATCCTGTTATAAGAGCTGATAATCTTCATACGGCTGAACAGATTTTCTTGAATCATCTAGATTCTAGAACAAGAACTAGAACAAGAATAATCTAGATCAAGTCATAAAAAAAAATCGGTTCCCCCAAGCATTTTTTTGTTTTTCTAGATCACACACACGCACGCACGCACGCGCGCGCGCATTAGCTGGAGCATCTCAGTTTCCACGGCGTCAACCAATAGTACTTGGGACAGTTGGGACGCACTACCGAGCAACGTCCGCTTGACCGTCCCATATTTGCTCTTTTTTCCTCGTCCATCTGCAGAACTATGAATGACTGAGCTGTCTGTTTGCCTTCACATATCCCATTATGTTCAGTTTAGCTAATAGATCCTCCACCTCCCATCCATCACATCATCATCATCATCACCATTTTAGCCATAATAGGACGTCCACTGCTGGACATAGGCCTCCCCCATCGATTTCTAAAAGGGTTGATTGGAAGCGGCATGCATTCAGCGTTTTTCTGCGGTTTCTTTTAGGTCGTCCGTCCGTCTTGTGAGTGGACGTCCTACACTGCACTTATCTGTCCGTGGTCTCCATTTGAGAAGCTTTCGGCCCCATCGGCCGCTTGTTCTGCGTGCTATATGCCCTGCCTTCTGCCACTTCAACTTCCTAATCCGGTGGGTTATGTCGGTAACTTTCGTTCGCCTACGGATTTTCTCATTTCTGATTCGATCTTGTAAAGAACCCCGAGCATAGCCCTCTCCATAGCTCGTTGTGCGATTTTGAGGTTGCTTATGAGGTCTATAGTGAGATGGCCCATCCATCTAATCAATTATTATCATTCTTTTACCTGTTTCTCACTTATAAATCATCAATATCATCTTTTATCATCTGGTACGTTTCAGTTCACCCCTGTTTATTCAAGCCTTCTTTCAGTTTTGCCTTCTTTTTCCATTTCATTCACCATCCATCATGCTGTTCTTTGCTAGGTACGTGTCCCTTTACGTTATCAAACAATACTGCCTGCAATTTACATGGATATAGCTTAGTTCATTATCTGAAATGTCAACCTCAGCGCAAACAAAATATGGAAAACAAATTGCATTGTTAGCAAAAAATATACCGAATAAGCCTTCGATTTGTTCAGTCGTTTCGGCCTCAATTCCAGTCGGCCTAACTCTCAAATATCGGGTTGACCTAGATTAAATCCATCTGGGGCTACCATACAGATTAAGAGAGTTAGGGCTTTACGTATCTATTAGAAACTGAGAAGGGTTGTATTTTTAATTTCAAGAGAACAATAAGGTTGGATTACTAAGTAAATATGTAGAAATAAGATGTTTCAATGAATTTAATCATCTAACAGTAAGTCTAACTGAAGTAGCTGTTTCTAACAACTATTTCCGTTGAAATATTGTTCACTCAGACACCAAATTTACCAGGTAAATATTTTAGCAAGTTTCCACCAACGAAATCCCTTATAATACCTCAATTTACTTTCATGTCTTCAAAAAAAGAAAATTAGAGCAATGTCCACCGTAAAAGAAAAAAATTGCCCGCGTATATCCAACTAAGGCTCAACAGAGCCAACTTATGGCCAAATGGTGGAACTAAAATAATTCTACAGTCGGCAAGCAGTTGCCGACAGAAGATACGACGGAGGCTCCTCATCTCATGTCTACAAATAAATTGGTATCTATTTATGTTGTATTTGTTTAGGTTACCTTTGAACCGTTCTTACAAGCGCACAAATATTTGGACTGTGTTAACGGCATAGAAGTAGCTGTTAAGATGTAGATCACAACTTATTTCAGACTCTAAGTAAAACATTGAAGCTTAGAAAACAAATAAAAAATAAACAAAGGTAATTTAAAAGTATTTTTACGTTTAAAGTGTTGTTCCAAACTTACAACAAACCAACTTAAGGATTTACCTACAATTAAATCTAATAGACAAAAAGTTTCTTTCTAACTTTCGCAATTTAAACACAAATGTTTTATGTGAGCGAAAGGTAACATATCTTATCCAAATAAAATAATTGGAGGCTTTTAATACACAGTCTATGTCAACCCCATCATGTCCTGACAAATTAATCAATACCTTAAATAAATTTATTTTTAACCGACTTCGAAAAAGGAGGAAGGATTAATGATGACTAAAGGATGAATCATGATGGAGTTTTAGTAAGAATCCCTATTTTTTTCTTGCAATTAAAATGGCCTATATTAATCAGTGACAACGTAGCATTCAAATGGTTAAAGAATTTTTTAAATCGGTCTAGTACTTTTTGAGCCAATTCGTTACAAACATACTTACATACAAATCTTTCCTCTTTATAATATTAGTATTGACTAGTATTTCGCCCCGAACTGTGACCTCGCGACCCATATAAATTCGGAACCCCTAGATCAATTTTGCGCATATTCAAACTTAAAAATTGTATTGAAATGAACTACTTGCCTACAAAGTTTCATGAAGATCGCAAGTTATAGTCGAACAAACTATGCACGCTGAAATGCTTGTACCATTAGCCATTGCAGACCTCTCTTCGGTCGGTAAAAAATAAGAGTATCCATAAATATTTTGTTTTAAGTACATAAAATTAAATATAAAACGTCATAGACACAAAATAAAAATATCTACTTTTAATTGTCAATTAAAACTACACGTTATAAAACATAAGTTCAGATAAGAGTTTAAATAAAAATGAATCTCAGAAAAACACACGGCAAAATGTCCCTCGTTATTCTACAATTCCAGTTTCAGTTTAAACATTCGTATAAAATTCCAGCTATTTCACAAGCTGGGCTCAACGGCCGAAAGATGTTGAAAAAAATAAGCCAGTCGAGCTAGGTTTAATCAAAGTTACATGTCACCACATTTTTGGGAGATAGTGATAAATCTTATTACTTGTGAAATGGTTAAAAAAACGTTAAAATGGCAACTGTCGCGTAGTAGGTCATTGAGTCGGTAATTTGATTAAGACGCTGAACAAATTGGCTTTACTTAAACGTATTTTTACCCAAATTTATACAGCTTATAGCAGCGAAAAAATATAATGTTAATACGAGTATTTATCATATTTTTAAAAGCCGTGTTGAGGCCGAAACAAGTTTTAGATAATTTTATTTTTATTACTCTTATAAGTGTGCTTCTTACGTAAATAGAAAAGAATATGTAAGCTACTTATTAAATTACAAACAGATCTGTATAATGATATTTTATGTTTATATACGTAGCCCTATCATACGGAAAAGGTGTACTTTTCACGTAACCCTGTAGAGCAGTTGATTTTGATTTTATAGTACGTAAGTACATATTTTGACTAAAAATAAAAACTACCTTAAATTGAAATATCGTCGCTTGACCCGGTATAACCACTAAATGAGACTATATAATACAGAATAAGATAAATGATCGACTGTGACTGTGGGAAACAAACTTGCTTGAATTACCTCTGAGTGCCCAGTGCGAGTTTTTCCAATTGTGTTACCTACTCGATCGCGCTAACGTTAACTACGATTTGTCTAAAATAAAAGCAATGCCATCTAGCGCCATTTAGATGACACTACTCTAACTGATCAAACAAAGACATCAGACTTCGGCTGCACATGCACGTCCCAGCAGATAATAAGTAATTTTTATAGTATAATTTTTAAAAGGTTACTAAAATATTCCACAATTGCACATCAACACCTTATATAACGAGTTCTCTCTAGTATTTTAGAAACTTAAATAAAACGGATTTATAATATTATCTTCGGTAATAATAATTGCCAGTATCTCTCTGCCTACTCTCAACCGTCCAGTAACGGCCATTGACTGTCTAGCACTGAATAATCTAGACTCAAAAGTTAACATTTTATACCCAGCTACTATTGTTTATTCTGTGTTTTTACTACGTCTCAAGTACAGAGCGACCATCTTATTTGTAGACTTGAGTGAGGGAGCCACCAACGTAATATCTGGAGAAAACCGACAGCCGCAGAACATTTTAGTTCACCTAACTATTTCTGAAGATAAGTTGGTTGGGCGTACAAACGTTTTGATTTGAGATAGGTCAACATTTGAATTGCTAATGTAATATTTCACTGAAGGAGCAAATAAAATTGAATCTGTAGATAAGGGTTTACTTTTGCAATTTTCTTTTAGGAACTTCAAACAAACACTATTACAAACAGTTTGAAATATGCAGGCATCTGAATCTATTTCTTACTATATTTAGCTGACCCGAAAGACATCCTGTCCAAATTTAAATAAGTTAGTTTGAGTTAAATGGTCATGTGTACATACGAAAATCCCGTAGAAAAAGCGCTTAATTTTTTTCCCCCAAATTTGATATTCCGGGAAATTAAAAAAAAAACCTTTAGTACCTTATTCTGAACCCAACTAACAAAAAAAAAAAAATGTAAAATCGTTCCCACTGTCCCCGCGTTCGAGCGTCTGTTAGCACTATATTAACAAACCTCAGTCCCCACTGTGGTAAAAAAAAAGAGAATAAAGCACATTTTTTACAAGAAAATAAAAACTGAAATCACGGGAAGTAGGTAAGTGAAATTCGTCCTTTAATTTTCCATCCTTAAAGGTGGAATATTGTCTTCTAAGTTAATGATTTAAACGGGACCACCGTTGATAATATAGCCTATTCAATAAAATATAAACGTTGAAATTGGTTCACAATCGGCAAAAAAAGGCGTAACATACACACAATAAAAATAAAAAAAACAATTAGCTTTCAGACGTCCTCCATATGAATTAATTGTGACGTTATTTAATTTTAGTATTCTTCTCAGCAAACCCTTTCATTTGATACTCATATCATGCATAAAGGGGGTGCATAAAAAAATAACTGGTCCACCATCTTTGGGAGTCCGCCATATTGGATCTAGAATGACGTCATTTACTATATGCATTGTCATCCAAACTAAACGTGTATGCAAAATTTCAGCTCTATCATCATCATCATCGTCATGTCATTTCAGCCATAGGTCGTCCACTGCTGAACATAATATGCCTCCCCCATAGATTTCCAAAAGTGCCGGTTGGAAGCGGCCTGCATCCAGCGTTTCCCTGCGGTCTCTTTTAGGTCGTTTGTCCATCTTGTGGGTGGACGTCCTACGCTGCGCTTACCTGTCCGTGGTCTCCATTCCAGAACCTTTTGGCCCCATCGGCCATCTGTTCTGCGCGATATGTGCCCTGCCCACTGCCACTTCAACTTGCTAATCCGATGGTCAGCTCTATCGGTTGGGGATAACTGTTTAAAATTTTGTTGCAAGGGGTCAACCCAAACATATTTTATTTTTAGTTTAAGTGTAATAATTAAGGCTTTTTTGTTTGCTTAGTTTTATATTACCTTTGTACGTATTAAACAAAAATAAAAAATATTTTAAAACAAACTAAAGTTGAATAAAAGCTTGTAAAAATACAGAACATATTTTTTTAAATCGGCTGAGAAAACCTGTCATCGAAATCAGATTTCAAATAACTTTGAAATTATAATGTAATGTTGTTATTGCCTTTTACTACACCATTTAAGAGCCTATTGTATTTCTAACAAAAAGGCTATTTCAAAATAACGACTTACAGCCCCGAAATAGGCAATTATCTTTAAGCAGAGCTGTAAAAACTTCGACCAATGCTTTTAAGATAGTTTTTATAGTTATTAGGCCATTGATTTACAAACACATGGTCTAGAACAAAATTCACGAAATAAGTGTCCAGAATTTCATCATCATCATCAGCCGGAAAACGTCCACCGCTGAACATGCATATCTGTGCCGTTTGCAGTTGATTGCTAAAAACTAAATTGAAACTGTAATTTCTTATTCCTTTTGCTAGGTTTTTGAACTAGAAATATTAAACGATTTTCTAATGGTTATAAATAATGCCAATAAACTTTTAAATCTTTTACATATTCCCCATTGTTTCTTGTAAAATTTAATTAAAGTTACACACACCTCCTGTTAAAGTTTATTCTGATTAACTTGAAGTTCGTAGCAGTTTCGGTGTCGTAAACCACGGGAAATAAAACGGCGCTGCTGTTTCTCTTGTTCACAAATTGAATTGGATTAGCGCTTGAAAAGTTAAGGGTGATTCTAGCGCCATACTAAAGTTTTCGAGAAGATATCGCGATGTCTTCGGCTAAATGATATGAATAGGGTTTGAAACTGTGTGGTTCCGTACCCAAAGGGTAAACACGAGACCCTATTACTAAGCCTACGATTTCTGTCTATCTATCTGTCCTTTTTTTTTCTTCTTGCGTTTGACCACCATCACGCCTGATGTTAAGCGATGATGCGGTCTACGTTGGAGCACGCTTGCCTAGAAGGAACCGATTCACTCGTGATTTGAAGACACCCAGATTGTAACCATCGGGGAACACCCATTCAGGCAGCGCATTCCACAGACTAGCAGTTCGCACAATAAATGTGGAATCAAAGCGCTTTGTACGGGTTTGCGGAATATCAACCATAAAGCGGTGACGATTTTTCGTGCCCGCTCTGGCAGTCCGATAGAAAAATGTCTAACCTTTAAGCGGCTGTATCTTTCGAACTGTTATAGATAGCCAGTTGAAATTTTCACAGAATATGTAATGTTACGGCGGATGATGGCGGTGGTACGGAACCCTCAGTGCACGAGCCCGGCTTGAACTTTGCTGGTTTTTTTATATTTTTTTATTATTACAAGCATTTATTTATTTTCACCTGCCTGTCTGTCTGTGATCAAATCTTACAAGTTTTTGACTTATTTCCCGGTGTTCGATTGAGCTGAAATTTAGCATACTTGTCAAGTTCTGATGACAAAACAATATTATGGTGACAGCACAGTTTGATGATGGTGACGGTGGACTACGGAACACCTCGATGGATAATATTAGATTTGGGCGTGTTTGGGCTCATTTTGATCAGCACCCGTTCCGATTACTATTTTCATTAACCTTGTTTGAAAAAGATTGTTAAAAAAGAGAACTGTTAAAATTTGGGTTCAGACATTTGAACTAATAAGCGTGTTAAGTTGTGTCCAGTATACAATGTTTTTAAAGTTATTGATAATTTCAAGTTTTAAAAGTATTGCATCTCACAAGTTATTGTCACAGTCAAGTCAAAGGTAAGCAACGTCACGTTAAAGTCCAAATCACACCTCAGTAAAGTGGAGGAACCTTCTTTAGAGGCTTATTATATGGAGACTTGGAAACAACACTAAACGACACGTATTTCAATCCAGTAGGTATGTCCAAGAACCTAAAAAGTTCAAACACACATTATGCCAATTACCAACATGCATTGGGCCGGCATAGTGGATTAGGACCCATTCTCTCTTTCTGAGAGAAACCAAAATTATGTTAAATCAACTGAAAAGAAAAGAAAAAAAGTTTCTGTTCCGATGAAACGTTTCACGCACAAAAGCGAACACAATTTTACTTCATACAAGCCTAGCAACATGTGACTATGTAGATCAAAAGTCTCATAAACTTTAAACCATCTTCTTGTGCCTTACATCAAAGTCTCATTTTAGCTTCTAAGCTTATTTCCGCTGCATCCCCTCACTTAAAACACGCAATAACTATGAAATGGCCGTCTGCAGCGGCGAGATTACTACATCTTACATCTTTATCCAACTTCTTGAAGTTTACGACGCAACTTCAAGCGCCATCTTTTGGCGGATTTTGTTCTTGTTCACGTCTCATTCTCAAGGGATTTTCTAGCACTAAGTGAGAGAGAGAGAGTAACTAAACTCACGCAATTTTAATAATTACACTAATACTATTGTTAATCCTGTTTTTTTTCAATATAATTATTTATTAATAGGCTTGTGTTTAGCTGCCAACTCGCCTGATGCGGTCTACGATAGAGCACGCTTGCCTAACAGAAACCGATTCACTCTTAATTTGAAGACACCCAGATTGTCAGGGAATATCCATTCAGACATAAGTGTATTCAAACTTATACAATGGTATTGGAATGAACTACTTACATAAATTCATGAAGATCACCGGAACACAAGTTATAGTCGAAAAAAAAATACAAACAAAGAAACAAAAGCGACCAATCACCAATACAACCTGTTAACAGTTCTTTGCTTATATAATTATGAGATGGCTAAGTTTGTAAGAAAAACCCTACATTGTTTGATCTTTACGACAAAATGTAATAGATCTGCTCCTCAAGTTTGTTATAAATTACCTCAACCCAGGCTCGAGCTGTTCAGAAATAACTGTGTTCACATGGCTGCTCTAATTTGTAGTTTTTTTTTACTGGGCAAGTGCCTTTAATAACTAAACAAAATACAAGCTAAAACTAACACTACAAATACATTTAGACTGCCCTTAGACCGTTGAAGGTCTAAAGACAATCCAAATGCTCAAGCCCACTACCAGTTGGCAGCGTACCTAACATGCTGGCGGCATTACCACGTTGAATGGCAATGCTAATGCGTTGAGTCAGAAACACGCCAGCATTTTGATCACGCGTCGCATTAACCAGACGCTCTGAAAGATTTTTGGAAATGAGGTGAGCTCCCGGTCCCCAAGGGCCCAATGTCTCGACCCCAAACGCCTCAAATATGTAACCACTGCCGAGGTTAGCATATTTGCGACGCTTGTGCTGCTCTGCCGAATTAGCAGCCGCGCCAGCCCTACCCTGTGTCTCAGGAAGATGTGACGGCGCCAAAGTATCGACACAAGTTGCGTCCCATACAAGGGGCCGCCCCAACCTCCAGGGCACAAGTGTCATACAATACAATACAATACAATACAAAAACTCTTTATCAAAATACCACAAAACAAGGATAACATAAAAATTACAACAAAAATATTATCTAGGCCACAGGCATACCGGCATACAGGCCTCTTTCCATCGTCACGCGCAAGACCACTCGGTTTGAGCACAGCTGCGACATTGGCGGTGGAAAGTGCCCTGCGTATGATGTCGTTCAGGCTAGCGTGTCGGCCAATACGACCAGCGCTTCTCGAGCAAGAGAGACCATGGTGACCGAGCTGGTCAACAGCAGTACCACACTGACAGCGATGGGCCTCACAGCACCTTGCACCCAAGCGTAAGCTGACAGCTAGACGAAATGCGGTTGGATCTAAAAGGCTACCTGTGTTAAAAGAGGGCATGGCTTGCAACCAAAGTCCCGATTCCCAAACAGAGACAGCAAGAATACGAGCGCGATCTGCAATACTAGGACACGTATCTAGTAGCGATTTCCATGCTAGTTCGCAGATCAGCCGATCCCAAAGTCTCTGGGAAGACAACTTTGAAGTTTGTAGTTGACAATAAGGTTCTTCCATACATCCCAACTACAAAATGTAAATCGGCTAATCTGTAATCTGTAATCGGCTTAATCTTACGTGAGTAATTCCCATGTAATATAAATAAAATACAAAATGTAAGTTTGTAATAGCAAAATAATTATTTTTAAATGAATATACCTTCAAATGTATAACTTTCGGATTTATTCCTATATATGTGCTATGAGACTTTGCCTCTTGCCAAATTTCATGATTCTAGGTCAACGGGAAGTACCCTATAGGTTTTGATTCCCCTGTGAAATTGCAAAATATACGACATAAAGGAACCATAAGAGCGCGAGACCAAAAAAAAAACTAACAGAAGTTAAAATATTGAAAGACAAACTTAAGTTTGTAGTTGACAATAAGGTTCTTCCATACATTCCAACTACAAAATGTAAGTTTGTAATAGCAAAATAATCATTTTTAAATGATATACCTTCATATTTATAACTTTCGGATTTATTCCTATATATGTGCTATAAGACCTTGCTTTTTGCCAAATTTCATGATTCTAGGTCAACGGGAAGTACCCTATAGGTTTTGGTTCCCCTGTGAAATCGCAAAATATGCGACATAAACGTTCATATCTTTTGATTGCGTTGACTTACAACTTTTATTTTTTTACAGCCGAAAGAAACCGTAGACCCAATTATTTAGTATAAATTTCAACTTCCTACTTTTACGCGTTCTTGAGAAAAAGGGTCTTGACAGACGGACAGACAGACAGACAGACAGACGGACAACGAAGTGATCCTATAAGGGTTCCGTTTTTTCCTTTTGAGGTACGGAACCCTAAAAAAACATCAAAATCAATTCATAATTGTTGGAGTAATCGTGTAACAAACACAAAAAAAAAACATATAGTCGAATTGATAACCCGAATGATGATCGAGTCCCCGGGACCGTGGGGTAATTTAGGTGAAGTAAAGTGTTTTTTGTAATCCAATTTTTATTTAGGGCTTTAATTCACCATTCATTCGTGCCAGCTCCATTTTAAAACCCTAAGCACGCGTATAATAATAAACTAAAATAGTTTTGTCTTTTTCACAATTTTTTTTGTAGTAGGTCGAAAAATACAAAATACGGAGCAACAATATTTACGTTAGGTTACATATTCAAGATTTGTTTATACTTGTTAAGATGGTTATATTTTTATTTAGGGCTTTAATTCACCATTCATTCATGCCAGCTCCATTTTAAAACCCTAAGCACGCGTATAAACTAAAATAGTTTTGTCTTTTTCACAATTTTTTTTGTAGTAGTTCGAAAAATACAAAATACGGAGCAACAATATTTACGTTAGGTTACATATTCAAGATTTGTTTATACTTGTTAAGATGGTTATAGTAGGTATAGTATATACACTAATTAAATTCTAGTTCTGCTTTATTTCACATCCCAATTCAATTCCACAAATCAATTCAATAATTTTAAGTCCATTTAATCATGGAAAGTGAAATGAGGTTATTAAGTTACTATTTTAAGTTACCTACTTATGCTTACTTATGTAGTAGGTATAATTGTGTGTGGTCTTAATGTGAAATATATATAAATAAATATAAATAAATAAATAAATATTCCAAGGCTAATTTAAGAATAATTGTACGTAAAGTACGAAATACGAATATTCATATAAATTTTGAATTTTAATATATATATTTGTATGGAATTCGATACGTATTTTATGTATCAAATATTCGTATTTTGCCTACTGAATAGCGGTAGGGAAAACTTTACATCGAGCTTATTAACTGTTTTACATTGCGCTTTAGGCAGGAAATTAAGGGGAAGTTGTAAGTGCGTGAAGTTTGAATTGTTTGCGTATTTACTGTGGACCTGTTTTGCGGTGTTTTGGTACTCGTACTGTTGTTCATAATGCTAGTTAACTTCATTAAAAGTTTGCTTTTAGATAGGGGAAAATTAATAGGTAGTTGAGATTTGGTTCCACTTGAAGATTGTAATCTTATTCTTATTTGCAAAGACAGTTCAAGAGTTTGGAGGTTGACATGAGGGCGGTAGCTTAGTGCACAAAGTGCTCGGGGCTTATACCCGAGGGTGCAGGTACGAATTCTATCAGTCGTCAAATTTATGAATCGTCTATAACAATTAAATAGTGAATCTACCGTTCACTGAATACTGTATAGTGAATAAACCGGCCAAGTGCGACTCATATTACAATATAATTATAAACCACGTACGAATAAAAATAATTACTTCATCGAAATCGATTAGAAACTACGGTTCTGTAGACAGACGAAGGGATATGGCTTAAGGGCATTCTTAGAGCGGCCGACGCACAAAACAAATAAAATCATAGTAAAAAAAAAAAACGAAGTAACACGCCAATCCTGAAGATCCTGGTAAGGATAATGGGAAGAACTTTTTAAATTATTGCATGGTCAGCGGTCCTTGACAAGTTTGCAACGTTTCAAATTAATCCGACGTTTTGAAGGGTTTGAAAATCACTTTCAAAGATTCCGTTATATACAAACATACATAAATACATAACAAGTTAATAAAAGAGTGTTAAAAAGAATAATTACATGAACAACAAAATTGCGTAGATATAAGGAAAAAGCAAAAAAACTATGAATTATATTATTTGTGACGAACCATGTCAGTCGTACACGTCAGGCGTAGGTAGGCCTCCCACTAGATAGACCGCCGACATTGTGAGAGTCGCGGCCATCAAGTGTATGTAGGTGGCAGGCTGTCGTTCAATGTGGAGTTCTAAGGGAGAGGCCTATGTTCAGCAGTGGACGTCTTCTGGCTGATGATGATGATGACAGTCGTGCTTGCCAGCCTCTTGTTCAGATATGAAAGCTGCACTCTAGAGAGGAAGCTCGCGTAGAACGACTGGCTGCATCACTGTGAGGCCAACAGATACAGCACTGGATTTATAATAGCTCGTGGAACAGCCCTTCAAATAATTAGAGAAAAGTTGCACCCAGTTTACACGAATGAACTCCTCTAATTTGAAACAAAGTAACTTCTCTTCAACGTAACCGCGGTGAGTTTGCGATCGTTAAACTTGCTTGTCATTTCCGCCTTTCTGTCAAAGCAAGATTGTGCCTTTCTAGAGAGAAATATTTAAGACATAACCTCGCAGTAGGTACCAAGATTTTTTCTTTCGACATCATCATCATTAGCCAGAATACATCCACTGCTGAACATAAGAACCCCCTTAGACGTTACACTGAACGAAAGCCTGCCATTTACATCCACTAGACGCCCGCGACTCTCACGATGTCGTCCGCCCATCTAGTGGGAGGCCTAATAAGATTTATGCTGGGTCTTCCGGTTCGTGGTCTCCACTCAAGAATCTTTCTTCCCCATCGGTTATCAATTCAATTCAATTTCAAAATATCTTTATTAATCATAGGTGTAGCAGATGTGTACAATTACCAGTGTACATGGATCCTGGTAGTACATTGCAATGTATTATAAACATTATATCGGTCACGCAGGCTCTTTTAAAACTTACAAAACGGAATATAATTAAAATAAAATAAATTTAAAAATATAATATTGATGGTACAATGTTAAGAAAATACATAATTATATATGCTTTAGTAAGAGCATTACATTTTTAACATATACATTTATATAATATTTTTAATTTTTAAATCGGTTTTGGTTCTTCGAGCGATGTGGCTTGCCCATAGTACCCATTGCCTCTTAAACTGTAGCCTGCTCATTGCCTCTTCAACTAGCTATGTCGGTGGCTGGTTCTTTGGCGAATATCCACATTACGGATTCTATCGCGCAAAGAAACTCCGAGCATAGCATAGCTCTCTTCATTGCCCACGCCTCTGAGTTTTCCAAAAGGCCAACAGCTAAGGACCACGTCTCTGTACCATATGTCATCACTAGTATACAGATATGCATATTAAACTTATAACACCCCTCTTTTGCGTCGGAGGTTAAAAAGCTCACATTCAGTTTCAGTGAAAGGGCGATGAGTTAGTGACCGTTTTAACTTGCTTGTCCTTCTCTACCCTTCGATCGAAGCAAGATGGAACCTTTCTATATCAGTGGAGAAATTATTTAGAGATTTTAGATGACAATAATAATTGAGACGAGACGTCTCAGTAGGATAAATGACATGGCAATACAATTATTCTTTGTACACGAAATGAATGTTTCTTTTATTCATATTTAATAGCATTTTTTCATAGTTGGATTTTTAAATTATTTATTAAGTAATATTTTGACCGCTATTTTGACCGCTTCTCTCGTTATAAGGATTAAGGTTATACGTTACGTTAAGGTTAGGATTCCTTATCCAATGAGTTCCTAATACCGGGATCCTAAATACCAGGTAACAGGGTTAACTTAGAAATATGTCAAAAAATACGTTTGTTACATGGGGACACCCCCTTTGTTTTTACTTGTTCATTTTATTATTATTTCTCAGTTAATCCACCGTAATATTACATATTTTCTGAACATTTCAACTGGCTGGTTCGAAAGATACAGCCGTTAATAGTAAGACGGATGGACGGACGGTCAGACGGACAGACGGACAGACGGACAGACGGACAGACGGACAGACGGACAGACGGACAGACGGACAGACGGACAGACGGACAGACGGACAGACGGACAGACGGACAGACGGACAGACGGACAGACGGACAGACGGACAGACGGACAGACGGACAGACGGACAGACGGACAGACGGACAGACGGACAGACGGACAGACGGACAGACGGACAGACGGACAGACGGACAGACGGACAGACGGACAGACGGACAGACGGACAGACGGACAGACGGACAGACGGACAGACGGACAGACGGACAGACAGACAGACAGACAGACAGACGGACGGACGGACAGACAGTCAATGTAGGCTTAGTAATAGGGTCCCGTTTGATTGATTGATTGACAATGACTTTATTTAGTACTTAAATAAATTATGTGCTGTTTCGATTCTATCGCTCAACAACGGTGAAGGAAAACATCGTGAGGAAACCGGTATGTCCAAAATACACGTGACATTCACCAACATGCCCTGGGCCAGTATGGTGGATGGGGCCCATCCTCTCTCTCTGAGAGAATGCCTGAGCCCAGCATTGGGAACATGAAAGGCTGAAATGATGATGATAATGATGATGAAATTTGAATAGGTGAAAGTGGTCCCTAGGAAGAGTTCCAGACTTGGACCACCTGCCCCTAACGGTCATTGCCGACTTGTTTAATAAACTGCACAGTTGATCGCATTTCGTTCAACTATTATCAAACTTGAAAGCCACTCGTTCTTATCTCTCAACAGAGTGCTCTTTTCATTTTAATTTAAAAGTTTCTTTTCTATCAGAGTGCTAGTCAGGATTCTACAGATGCAATTACTTTGTGCGGCCACCGAGAAGGAAATGTACAGAGGTACAGCTCCCTGACACCGTAGATCATGAAAAAACTGGGATCAAGAAAACAGGGAACTCCGAGCTCAGCTAGTTTATTTATTTACTTATTAGCAACTGGATACAAAATTTCTAATGCCTTATTGAATTCAGTTTTTTTCTTAAATAACATCAAACAAGTCATAATCCCAGTCAAAGACAAACAAAGTAAGTCACAGTCAAGTCAAATCCCTAGTAAAGTGCAGTAAAACTTTCCTATCCGAAGCTCAAATTTCATAGATGTATCATCCTGACATAACATAATACTTTCTATGGTTTAGTTAAAAAGAAAATTACTTTAGAAACATTCTATAGAAAGATCATTTTACGAAAAAATCAATGACCTTTGAGCTAGACGTCTTAAATTGATCTCAAAAAAAGTTTGAATCTCAAGATAATAAACGCCACCTGCGTAGACTCCCTGGCTCCTTTGTGTTGCCAGATCTTCTTGCAGTGTCAGAGGCTAGGGTGAATATGAAGAGACTCAACTAAACAAACACATGAAGTATTCACAGCTCAGCGCAAATTATGTGCTTTTGTGCTAGCTATTGAGACCCATGGTCGGCCGACACAACAAAGTTTTGCAAGGACATTTTAACTACGTTGGTCTTTGCCCCAAGGGATTCCAGAGCTTACATGCTTCGTACTAAAGTTGAGTATTACAATACAGCGGATAATTCTGCCAGTGTTCTAGGAACCCTGCCGTGCGGTGGCAATCTCGATGCCGTTTTTGTTTTGTAGTAATTTTACTTTAGTAACTATTGTTTTGTTTTGTATTTAGTTAGTTTTAGATCTTAGAAATATTTCTGTACTTATCATTATTGTAAAATTTACTGAAGTAATAAATAAGTGTACATAGTTGGTAGATAGATCTAAATAACAACATGGGCACAATGAAAAGGGCACACAGCCAGACGTCATGTCGGCAGGTGGTGTACTACAGTGATGTAGTGGTTGACCAATCCATTTTATGGTTCACAAGATTATGAAAAGAGGCCGACTGATATTGAGGTAGTCCGATGATATTGGGAGGCAGCAAGATGCGAATGGAGGCGATTGGCAAGAGACCGAGGAGAATGGCATAATTATAATGAGCAGTGGGTTATCAAAGGCTAAGATGATTAGTCACGCCATTATGTGACAAATCGTCTCACAAGAGATCGAATCATATTCGCAATGATTCTGACGCCTAGGCACTTGTACGTACACATTGTTGTGGTGAACAACAACAGTATATTGGACTGCTATGAGCTTTTTCTCTGTTTTCTACTCGGCGATATGGTGGTGCTCTTTGACCGGACAATTGACCTGATTTCGTGTCTGTCCTAATTATTAAAGAAGCGCGGATGCTGTTGGACCTTACTTTGTAATGCTGAAATGTGGTTGTAATCAAAACGTTTTTGAACGACTCCAAATATTAAGAACGATTTGTTTTTAACAAAAAAGTTGAGACGAGATAATATTTTTGATTGACGTTACGACGTTTCGACGACGCTATTGTCTCAGTGGTCATACGTTGAACTGGAGTCTCGGGATTGATTCCGACTCCAAAAATAACTGATTATAAATTGTAATTAGTTAGGTAAGTAGGTATATATCTGCACTAATAATATAAAGAGGAAAGATTTGTATGTAAGTATGTTTGTAACGAATTGGCTCAAAAAGTACGGGTTCACTGTTGGGAATCTACACTATCCCCGGGTGACATAGGCTATAATCTAGACCCGTGAGAAGCTGGGGCGGACCGCTAGTGTATCATTAATTTCGTTGATTGTTCTTTAATGCTCATTGGTTTGAAGTTATTTAAATATTATTTAAAAAAAATTGTGTTTGTACATGTAGATAGTCATGAAGTCAAATCGTGTTTTTTCTTTTCTTCTAAAAATTATTTTTGTTATAGCACAAAAATGACAGGTATATACATTGCTGCTCTAAAGGCAAGTCACTCAGCCTGATTTTAAGATTTTTATCCATTCACTGCCTTAAATATTGTCACTCCTTCAAATAATCCCATCACTTCCTCATAAAACTTTCAGTTGACTTTGAGTACGAGTATATTGAAACCTCTGAAACACACAGACTCCTTGAAAGGTCAACAGGCCAAATTATACAAGTTCGAGCCCCTATCGACTAGAGTAGTTGACAAATAGTGTTGGTTGTTCATATGTAACTTTTGCTCGGTGAAAATGTAATTAACAACTCCGTAAATTACAAACCCGTACAAAGTTCTTTGATTCCACTTTCATTGTGTGAACTGCTAGTCTGTGGAATGCACTGCCTGAATGTTATGTTATTTTGTGCCAGCTAGTTTTGGTTTACGCCAGTTATCAAGTAAATTTACTATTATTTAACCGACTACAGGAGGAGGTTATCAATTCAACTGTATGTATTTTTTTAAATGTTTGTTAAGCTATTACTCCGCCAATTATGAATTGATTTTGATGATTCTTTTTTGTTTGGTAGGTCATACCTCAAAAGTGGTCCCATATAAATTATTATCGAAGTTATCGAAGGTAGGTAGGTAGGTTATCGAAGTTGATTTACCAGTTTTTGAGAAATACACAAAAACATAAAATATATACCTACACCCATGAATTGATACTTAGTTTAAGCCTACACCTTTAGTTCTTCTGAGATTTACACAGATGACGTTTTGGTTTGTGGTTCCCTTTTTTTTTTTTTTTTTTTTTTTTTTTTAAAGAGGGTTTGGTTAGACATGACCATGCCACCCTCATTGGCACATTCTTAAACTAAATTCTTCCTTTAATACATAATATCGCGATCTCGCACATTCTGTGTTCCCTTGAGCAAAAATTTTTATGTGTACTGTCAATCTATTTTTGAATTATAATCACAGAAACATTAGAACAAAGAAGATATGTATTTATTTGTAAGGAGGCATCATAATAAGTATACCTATATCTACGTTAACTAGTACCTATTTTTAAAGAAAACTACTTTATTGTTGGAAAGATTATACAATTTGCAAATTACGTGTAATTTCTGTTAAAGTTCTCTCATCATGTGGGGTCAATTTAAAAGCCTTTCTACTTTTTAACCAACTTCAGGAGGAGGTTATCAATTCGACTATGTTTTTTTTTTTGTATGTTTGTTACGCGATTACTCTCTCTATATAGAATTGTTTTCGATGATTTCTTTTACATTAGGTAGGCCATAAATCGGTGGGCCCATATTTTTTTTTGTTGTAAGTTTGTACATGTAGGTAATAGCCTTGAAGTCGGATATTGTTTTCTTTTTTAATATGATTTTTTAATCATCACTTTGAAATGCTCGCATATTACTCTCAGCTTCTTTTTATAACACAAAAGAATATAAATATGAGTTCTAAAAACAATTTGATAGGCAAATAAATTCTCAGGTTAATACGAATTTGATGCTAGTCATAAAAACAATTTCATACTCTGAAACGAACATTAGGTTCGATATAAAAACAGAATCGAAACGACAATATATACGAGTTATATCAATGTATTTTTTTAGTATCGGTAAATATCGTTCATAAACTCAGGAGTATATTGATGACAAGATGGGAAGATGATGGCATGTTGTATTCCTGCAGCATCTAAGTGTTAGGATAAGTATCGTTCATAAACTCAAGAGAAAAGTTTGTTTCTGTAAATTATGTGCTTAATCAATATTTATATCTTAAATCTATATATCTATACTAATATTATAAAGAGGAAAGATTTGATTGTTTGATTGATTGTTTGCATTGAATAGGCTCCGAAACTACTGAACCGATTTGAAAAATTCTTTCACTGTTGGGAAGCTAGACTATCCCCGGGTGACATAGGCTATAAAATATACCCGTGCGAAGCTGGAGCGGACCGCTAGTATTATATAAAAATGAATCCCTATTTACCTTGGTCACGCCATAGCTTGAGAACGACTTTACCGATTTCATTCCGAGTGTGCATTGGATCTCCATTATTTAATTCCATCCTGCCCATTTTTATACCGGACTGCAAGAGAGGCACGAAAAGGCGACACCATTTCATGGTCGATATTCCGAAAACCCGGACGAAGCTCTTTGATTCCATTTTCATTGTGCGAGCTGCTAGTCTGTGGAATGCGCTGTCTGAATGGGTGTTCCCCGATAGTTACAATCTGGGTGAGTGAATCGGTTTCTTCTAGGCAAGCGCACTCCACCTTAGACTAGTTAGATAGCCCGTTGGTCTAGTTGGTAGTGAACCTGCCTTCTGAGCTTGGGGGCGTGGGTTCGATTCCCACCTAGGACAAACATTTATGTGATGAACATTTGTGTTTGTTCTATATCTGGTTGTTAATATCTATTTAAGTATGTATTTAAAACTATATATGTATGTATATCAGTCTCTGGCAGCCATATCACAAGCTTTGCTTAGTTTGGGGTCAGATGACATGTGTGTAAAAAAAATTCTCGAATATTTATTATTAATTTTATATATTTTATTTACTAAGGTATTTTTACCTGATCGTAGACAGCATCTTCACTTATCAGGCAAGGTGGCGGTTAAGCGCAAGCCTATTATTTAATAATAATAAAAAACGTTGCGCAGATTCGAATTCTGCCGGTCGTCGAATTGTTAAATTGTTGAGCGTAGATTATTATGGAAGCTGGAAATTCGGGTATTGAACATTACTAGTTTTAACTTTTAGCATGAACGTTTTGGTTTGACCTCGTTCATAATAATTAAATTCTCATCTATTGATGTATCTCTAATAATAATATATAGTTATACTAACTGAAAGAATGGTGATACTAACTGTGTGTAACACGTTTGCATAAACAACTAAGAAACACTGCCATTCAGCGTGGTAAAGGTAATGCCGCCAGCTTGCTGGGTACGCTGCCAACTAATAGTGGACATGAACATTTGGATTGTCTTTAGATTGTCTTTGGATTGACCTTTAACGGTCTATGGGCAGTCTAACTGTAGTAATTTTTAAAAAGCAAGTTGAACTGTATTTGTAGTGTTTGTATTAGCTTGTATTTTGTTTAGTTAATAAAGGCACTTGTCCCAGGCAAAAATTAACATAAATAAAAAACACTAGGTTTTTTAAAACAACATAATCGCGAGTGCAAGCCGGTGTTATAATAATTTATATGAATCCTCACGCGAGTTTTGATGAAGAGGTATTTTAAATTTTGGCGAGTTTGGTTCGAAAAGATAGAATGTGCTAATTTGGAGCGCTAAGGCAATCCTCCTTTGTATTCCAAAACCTAACGCCATAGAAGAAACATTTGATTAGGTATTTCAGAGGTTGCCTAAAGTTATAGAGTACAATACGATTAAAATAAGCGTTTATAGGATAGTGTAATTTTGTGACGTCAAGACGAAATAACAAAGAAATAAATGTCAAAAAGTACAAATAATATCATGAAAGTTATATGATTATTTACGGGATATTTACCGTAATCATATAACTTTAGTGAACAACCGTGATAGTTTAAAACAGTGTTTTAATATCATGAAATTTTTTGCAAAAAGAAACGATGTTTTTTTTTTTAGCTAATTGTACCAAGATTACTAAATATTGGCATCAATTCTGATGTGCTCTAAACTAATCTAAACTAAATTTGATAGCTCTAAATTTGTTGAAAGAGAGGCTGATAATTTTAGTCCTGTCAGTTTGGTTTAGTTTAGTGAGTATGCCAGAGTATGACAGAATTGGCTTCATTACCGTCTTGACGAATTTTGACGATTATTGAAATGTCCCACCTCATTCCACAACCTTACCACGGTAAATGTCCCGTAAATAATCATATAACTTTAATAGCTATTTTATTAGTTTTTTAACCGACTTCAAATAAGGAGGGGGTTCTCAATTAGTTTTTTTTACGTTTGTTACCTCAGAACCCCGTCATTTTTTAATCGATTAGGAAAAAAATAATATTGAAATATGTTTTCAGTTTTGTCCCATAGAAATTTCATAAAAATCTGTTCAGTAATTTCGTTATTAAATTGAAATAACTGGAATATTCGGTTACTTGGATCATAGACCTATTCCTTTTGTCTATGCTTGGATGAAAACATTATGTCATCCAAGTCACCCAAGCTTCACTGAAATTGCGTATTTTACCAATTTTGTGAAGTTGGTTTCTTAAATTGATAATTGTTATTCCTTAGAGTTTACTTTGTTATTTGTATACTTACAGCTTGTTCTACATAACTTATATTTAATGCACACGTGGACTTCAAAACTAACTTCCGCTATACTTGTATTAGATGATATACTATTATGCGCGTAACTAGGGCAGGGGTTGAAAACCTTTACCCCCACTGATTTGTGACCTTATACCTTGTGTCTCTAAGCTGTTTTAAAAAACGTAATTTGGTCACAAATAAACTTTTTCTTTCTCTCTATCTTTCTTTCTTTCCTTGCTATTTTTTATATTAAGTGAATGAAAAAAACAACAAGATGACTTGACTGAATGTAAGCAGCAAACAGTTGTAATCCCCTATTACGTGTATATTTTCATACACATTTTCAGGCCGTTTTTGTCACATTTAATTTGGCATTTCTATATCTCATACAGAAACTGCTAACTGCCAAATTTCAGCTACAATGGTTCAGTAATTTGAAGTAACTGAGTGAGTGAGTTAATTTCTTATAATTAAACTTTTACATATTTATATTTATAGAAATATATTATGTTACTCAGTTGTTATGTTTAAATTAACCGTAGAGCAATATACAGGAATTACTTCCGTTAGATAATAAAATCAAAATATGAAAAAACGTTTCCTAAAATTATTTTAATCTAGATTACTGGCTGGCCCCAAAGCCAGTCCTTCCTACATACCTGTACCACTGTAATACAGGAGGCGGTAACTGGTAACTTGGTATGATGTATCACGTCTATAAATTTGTTCTTCATACCCTGAGGAATAGTAGGTCGCCTTTCGCCAATCGTCCTGACCTGAACTTCCCTGACCCTTAGTTCAATAGTTCTGGGACTGTGATTTATTTAATATGGTTTATGTGATACCTTTGTGGATGACAAAGGGTTGAGAGATGTGTGGTAATG
Source organism: Agriopis aurantiaria (assembly GCA_914767915.1). NCBI lineage: Eukaryota > Metazoa > Arthropoda > Insecta > Lepidoptera > Geometridae > Agriopis > Agriopis aurantiaria. Next base: position 10,919,797 of record OU611998.1, on the reverse strand, counting down.
TAGGAGTGAGAGGTCTATAATATTATGATATTAAAATCATTGTATTAACGTAAATTGGAGTACCTAACACCACTTTCAATAATAAATAAATATTTAGACCTTTCAAAAGAATTATAAAATTGAATAATAGGGTTGACATACAGACTTTGTATTTTGTTTTATTTAAGACCAACAGCAAAAAATTAATAAATGATTACTTGCTTATTTGCAAGAACAGCCATTAATAGGTCTATATTAGTGGTAACGATTATCGTAAAAATCACTAATAATTTTTTTATTATTATTACAAACTAAGCAGCAAAAAAACTAAGCTTTATTCAATAAGAAAAAAAAGTTGGATAAATAGTAAATGAAAATGTAAAAATCGATAAGCCCCAATTAACAAACAACAGAGAAATTAATGTTCATGAAACCTGAACATAATGCCCAGTTGAGTGAAGCCGTGGGTACAAGCTAGTCGTTAGATTAAAAATCTAGACCTGTTATAGATTGAGCTAATCAGAGCTCAAAGCACACTTAGTTCACTAAACCAAGGACCCAAATAAAACTAATTTGACACATGTTCCAAAGTTCTGGCAACACTAGCTTCTAATTTCGAGACGGCTCCGACAAGCGGAGTTATAATTAGATCCGGCTCCAATTCACTCAATTTGGATTCGCTTTGTTCCGGTACATTCTAATTCTCTGCACATAAAGTAAAATGTATGATTAATTACGCTCAGCTGCTTTAGAAGCGTATGGTTACATCTAATCAGAGTTCTAGATCTGGAGCGTAGGTATCGTTTTTTTTAAGATATTGGCGGGAAAATCTTCAGTTGCCAATATTAATAATTCTGTACAAGTGCATGGTGGGAAGAAAGACTATAGAGCGGATTTTGTTAGTGAATTTGTATTAGATCTAAGAGTAGCTGTCAAAGATTGTGATTATTCAATTTTATTCGAAGCTGTTTTGGAGTTTGGAGGGGGGTTATGTTATATCGATTTTATATAGGTACAGTCTTCCTCCTTTCCAGGGTAAATCGTGACAAATGCACTTTGACGTTTCATGGAGTTGTAATGTTGTACAAACTATACACATTAGACACTATCACATACCTATTTAATGAAATTTTAGACACAGAATATATACCTTGTCAGTGGACCACTTCATCCATAATACTACTTCATAAAAAAGGACAGAAAGATAATATAGCTAACTACAGACCGATTAGTCTAATGTCTAACGTGTACAAAATATTTTCTAAAGTATTACTAAACCGTTTAACAAAGACTCTCGACGAAAACCAACCCAGAGAGCAAGCAGGTTTTCGCAGTGATTTTTCAACAATCGATCACATACATACCATAAAACAAGTTGTCCAGAAATGTAATGAATACGGCATTACTTATTATTTGGCATTCGTAGACTATAATAAAGCGTTTGACTCTTTAAAACACTCAAAAATATGGGAAGCGCTTGCAACACAAGGTATTGAAAATAAATACATCCGACTGATTAACAACATATACAAAAACATGAAAGCTAAAATACGAACAGAAAGAGTCGGAGAACATTTCCTTATAAAAAGAGGAGTCAGACAGGGTGATCCACTATCACCCAAACTTTTCTCGGCAGTGCTTGAATACATATTTAGACGTCTCGAATGGAGCAAATACGGATTAAACATCAACGGAATGCAACTAAACCATCTAAGGTTTGCAGACGATTTAATTATAATTTCTGAAGACCCAAGAAGCCTGCAAGAGATGCTTGAACAGCTTGTGTATGAAAGTGATGGAGTTGGGCTCTCAATGAACGCTACAAAAACCAAAGTAATGACAAACCATAACAAAATTCCCATCACAGTCAACGGCACTAAAATAGAATATGTTGAAGAATATACATACCTCGGACAGATAATATCACCAAAGGACCTTACAACAAAAGAAATAAAAAACAGAGTACAGCTAGCATGGAAAAGATATTGGTCCCTTAAAGAAATAGTCAAAAATCCACAGGTACCACTCAAATCTAAACAAAAAATATTTAATGCATGTATTTTACCCATCATGACATATGGATGCCAAACATGGAGCCTAACGAAACAAAATATGCACGAAATTGAGACCTGTCAACACAGTATGGAGCGAAGCATGCTCAACATTAAATTAAAGGACAAAATAAAACTAGAAACAATACGAAATCAAACTAAAATTACTGATGTAAAATATTGCATAAGGAAACTAAAATGGAGGTGGGCAGGTCATATGGTAAGGAGTCACAAAGAAAAATGGGCTAAAGATGTAAATGAATGGTGTCCTAGACAAAATAAAAGAAAGAAAGGGAGACAGCGTCTTAGATGGGAGGACGATATTCGGAAGATAGCGGGGGTCACCTGGAAGAGGATGACCCATAATAGAAAGGTGTGGAAAGCTCTAGGGGAGGCCTTTGCGGGATCGCAAGACAATCTAAATACCGGTGTCTAATACAGAATATAATTAATTTAAGATTAATAAGATAGTTCATAATTTACTTGTATATATACATTGTAAGATTGTAAATAAAGGCTACTATTACAAACTATAACTAGTAGTTCGTCCAGAACTGAGACCTCACGATGTTCAAGCTTTTACTTCACCTACACTAAGGTACACCCGCTCCATAGTTTTCCTACCTACCATGATCTTGATTGAAAAATATGACAGCTAACGGCTTCGTTAATCAACTGTCGCAATCTTCACTTCAGTCATACTGTCATACTGACATTATTTTTACAAAATAAGTTTATTTCGTATTCATTAGGAACTCCTTCCTTTAACCAATGACATTTTATAACTTTGTTATTTTAATATCTTTATGACTCCTGCATCGGATTAACTCATATGAATTCATATACGAACATGGATCTTTATCTTTGTATACGAACTTAAAAATTATATTTACTTGAGCTGAACTTAAAATTTGCAAGTTGAAGTGGCAGTATTGGGCAGGTCACATCGCTCGAAGAACCGATAACCGATGGGGAAGAAAGGTTCTTGAGTGGAGATCACGAACCAGAAGACGCAGCGTATGTAGGCCTCCCACTAGATGGACAGACGATATTGTGAAAGTCGCTGGCATCCAGTGGATGCAAAGAGCAGGCTGTCGTTCAGTGTGGAGGTTAAAGGGGGAGGCCTATATTCAGCAGTAGACGTCTTCTGGCTGATGATGATGAAATAAAAACATAAATTTGTTTAAACGCCGATTTGTCCCACTCTAAACTTTTAGACCTTACTTGGACCGTTTTTTTTTTTTTTTTTTTGGTAAAACTTTCATGACCCTGGATACAATGTCCTTTAGTCGTAATAATTTACAATTTACATGGTCTTAATAGCGTCAAACAAGTCACAGTCAGTGTCAAGCTAAGTAATCACGGTCAAGTCAAACTCATGCCCCTGTAAAGTGGTGGCGACTTTACAAGAGGCTCATAAGGAGTTTTGGAAACAACACGAAAAGACACGTTTCACCTCGTTATATCGCTTGTCCACACTCGAGCACGTTTACGAGCACATAATGAATAATAATTTCTCATTTAGTACACATTAACACTCGAAAATACACAAGTTTAAGAAAATAATCCAACGAGCCGACATGTTTTTTCCGCGTTGGCGCCAAAAGTCCTTTTTTAAATCTGACTAATCAGTGTCGCCATAAAATAAAACCGCTACCAAAACCAGGCCAAAATACGATAGTTTCATTGTGATTTTCGTGCGATTGCCATCTAAGCTGTGTAAATCGACCGAATATTTTAGTCACGTTTGCCTCCGAGCAAACTAGTATTCACTGCATCCTACAAACTATTGTGTTAGTAATGAAAGTAAACCCTGTGCTGGGGACGTAGATTATTTCATTTCACCATGTTTGCTTGAATTTTGCTTTTATGGAACCGAGTTTCACGATATTGCTCGTTTTTATATGATTTGTTATAGTGTTTAGTGCTTTGTTTACTTTTTTTAGTGTTGTGCTCTTCGACTAAAATAAAATGAATGGACGGGCCCTAACCATTGAAATTGCTCAGTAAAAACGAGTCAAAACTGTCGGAAATATACTTCAACACCTAATTATAAAAATGTACAGTATATTTGTTACAAAAAATAGATCCCGGTTTTATGTGTTTTTTTTTTTTTTTTTAAACAATTAATAGGCTTGTGTTTGAGCACCATCACCATTTACACTTCGGGAAAGCATATGAAGGCATAATTTTGTCAGATGTTTCGTTATCACGTAACAATAGACACGTGTTGCACTTCCTACGGCTAGAGACCGACTGAAACGAAATCAGAACCGGCGCTCATTTTGGTATCTTCAAAAACGCGCTTCTACTAGGCCTGTCCATTCATTTTATTTTGGTCAAAGGTTGTGCTTAATATTTATAAGATTTTATTTAACTTGCCTTGTTAGTTTGGGTCTAACTTTGCAACTGCATTTTAAACATATATTAAATATTTTTTTACAGTTACGCCAACCTTTTGTGGGATACACCTCAGAAGGGATCTCAATTGATTTTGAAACCATTCACAGTCAATTTAACATAATTAATAAACATTTACTAAAATCACAGATAATATTAAAATATAAATTAATTATAAATGTGGTCCGTTTTAGACTGCCCGTAAACAGTTTTTTTTAATTGATTGGAACCCTTCATTTTAGCGTTTATTGCTTTTGAATGAAAATAAAACGTAGCAATGCTTAAACCGTAAACTTTCTTTTTTATAGCTCTAACCCAGCAGAAAATTGCTGTCTGTCTGTCTCGTAAAAAGATACAGATGAGAATATGGTAGCTACTTATATATAGCTCTAGTAGACTAAACAAAATACGATCAAGGCAGGAGATAGTAAGTACTTCTACGCATTACATCTCAATACAACACAGATCAATCTCAAAACAGATTTATAGTTAAGAGGTGGCCAATTTATTTTATAAGGTGGTCAAATTTTGATTCTAAATTTCATTTTAAATAATCTTTTTTAAGACAGCTCGACGGTACCATAACATTGTATTGTCACCGAACTTACATAAGTATGTCTTTCAGCTCAATCGGTTGAAGATATCTGCTTCAAAAATGAGTTGCAAGATTCCACCCGAAAAAACATACATACATACATACATAGTCGATTAACGTTCTGTCACTTGTCAAGTTAACCGTTTCCAAATTAGCTCCAGTTTTTTAATCGAATTATTGTGTTAAAAGTTGTGTCTACTTGTTGAACTGTGCGCCATTGGGTGACGCAGATTACAATTATCAACACAGAGTGTTATCAAGTAATATTATGCAATACTGTGAGTACAATTAACAAAATTCCAAAACTCGGATTATCTGGTGAATAAAAAATCAAACTGAGAGGTTTACCCTCATTAAAAATTCACGCTACGCCTGATGGAAAATTCATACTAATATCCTGTTAAGCAACTTGTTGTGTAGTCGGACAAGGATACTGTGGTATTTGAGCATAACGATTATAATAATCATTGCTACAAGAAATTTCGCAGGAGTACTAACTACCATGTCTCCCACCAAAATTAGCTGGGGATGTTGTGGTTTGGGCCTTACGGACAACAAATATCTAACTTGCACCCAATGTAAAAAGGCGTATCATTTTGAATGCCTCAAAAGCGATGTAAAGAATACAGGCAGTTGGACATGTCCTTTGTGTTCGAGTGCTAAGGCCAAAGGAAAAAATGATAACACGCCAGTGCGCATCACCCCGGGCGATCTCAATCAGAGAGCCGTGAAAAGACCTGCTGTATCGCCTCCTATGCATGAGACCAATAAACCACTGACCCACGAAGACGTCCGCGACATAATTAAGACGGAGATGAGTACATTGCTAGCGAGAATTGATAGCACAATTACTACTGCACTATCGAGAGAATTGACTTCTATCAAAATGGATATATCCGAGCTAAAGGATTCTTTTTCTTTCCTTAGTAATCAGTATGAAGAAATGAAGCTGGAGTCAGTTGATAATAGCAATGATATTAAGATATTGCAGGAAGAAAACAATGGCTTGCGAGCTACTGTAACGGATTTAGAGCACAAATACAACCAGATGGAACAGTTGAATCGCAATACTAACATAGAAATACAGTGCGTACCAGAGAGTAAGTCAGAAAATTTAGTATCTATGATGCTACAGCTCTGCACATCTGTGGGATGTACTACTATTAAGGACGATAACATTTTAAACTGCACCCGTGTAGCTAAGATGAATCCTTCAAGCTCCAGACCTAGATCTATTGTAGTACAACTGAGTTCGCCGAGATTGCGCGACGGTATTTTGGCTGCAATCATAAAGTACAATAAATCGCACTCAGGAAACAAGTTAAATACAACGCATCTTGGTAGCAAAGGTGAGAGAATGCCGGTGTTTGTCGGTGAGCACTTGTCTTTCCACAATAAAGGCCTACACGCGGCCGCCAGGTTGGCCGCCAAAGCAAAAGGATATAAATACGTGTGGGTGAGAAATGGAAAAGTCTACATGCGTAAAACAGATGAATCGGACTTTAAATACATTCGTAACATGGACTGTATCAATAACTTAGTTTAGTTTTATTGTGACAAAAGCACGCGTTTTTTTTGTTATTTTAGAAAATTATGGTTGGAATATTACATATATTTTACCAAAATGTACGTGGTCTTAAAACGAAAATTCTACCATTTACAATAAAACTAGCTAGTTCAAATTATGATATAATAGTGTTGACGGAGACGTGGCTGAACTCTACAGTATTTTCTACAGAACTTTTTGATAGTCGATATAATGTGTATAGAAGAGATAGAGAGACATCTAGATTAAGTATGAAAAGGAAGAGAAAAAATAAAATAATAGAGGAAGGGGGAGGGGTACTTATTGCTGTAAATAAAAAAATTTGCGTCAGACGTATGACTCATTGGGAGAGCGACAGTGAAGATGTATGGTTACTATTAGATGTAAAAACTTCTACAGCACATGAGCATATTGCTTTTTGCGCTACTTATATACCGACACCAGTTGATAAAAAGTATCTTAAACATTTCCTTGATAATTGCAATCGTGTATCAGAGCAACATAAACATAAAACATGTATTATCGGAGACTTTAATTTAAGCTGTGTAGACTGGTCTTCAGTAGATGACTCCTTTACTCAATACACAGTTGCGTCAGTGGCACAACCCCTTATTGATTTTTGTAATTTAAATAATTTTAAACAATTAAATAAGGCTCTTAATTGCTTGAATAAAATCCTGGATTTAGTTCTAACCGATATAGACTGCGTTGAAGTTACAAGATCAGACTTTGAAATTAGTAAGTTAGATAAACATCATCCTCCGACCAATATTTATATTAAAACTATGCACGTAACTAAACTTAAAACAAAAAATAATTTAAGGTATAATTTTAACAAGTGCGACTATACTAATCTAAATAAAACAATTGATGCAGTTGACTGGATTAATTTGGTGGACTGTTGCAGTGATGTTAATGAAGCTTTAGTTGCTTTTTATTCTGTACTCAATGACACTATTAAAACCCATGTCCCCTTTAACAGATCAAAAAATTCCAAGTTTCCCGTGTGGTTCAACAGAAATGTAATAAGAACAGTGGGAGAGAGAAATAATGTGTTACGGAGATTTAAAATTTATAAAAATCCAATGGATGAGGTTACTCTTAAAATATTGAATAAACGCTGTGACAAGATGGCAACTGAAAGCTACAATAAATATCGAAACTTTATAGAAGATAAAATTAAAACTCATCCTAAATTGTTTTGGTCCTTCATTAAAGCTAAAAGGAAGGGGAGCTCTACATATCCTGTTTCACTATCCGATGGAGCGGAAACAGTTACTGGTGGAGAAAATATCTGTAATCTCTTCGCGAATTATTTTGCATCGGTTTACCATAATGAGAGTGATGACATTAGCGAAGAGCGCAATAAAGCCCTTTCAAATCAACTAAATAAATTTAAAAATAATAGTAATTGTTTTTCGGATTTACAAATATCTAAAAGTGCAGTGAAAAAAGCTTTTGAAAATCTCGATATTAGCAAGGGAGCAGGACCTGACGGTATACCCTCTATATTTATAAAAAACTGTGCCTCGAGTCTCTCACTACCTTTGTGTTTAATTTATAACAAGTCTCTAAAAGCTGGATCATTTCCTGATAGTTGGAAGACAGCACAAGTAGTCCCTATATTCAAGAGCGGAGATGATAACATTGTGAGTAATTACAGGCCAATTTCGATTATTTCAACATTTGCAAAAGTTTTTGAATCTATTATATTCCCTCACATGTATCAGCACTTTAAGCAGTCTATCACTGATCATCAGCATGGTTTCATTAAACAACGGTCAACATGTACAAACCTGTTAACATTCGTCGAAGACCTTGCTGAAGCTGTGGATAATAACAAACAAGTTGACGTCGTATACACAGATTTTAGTAAAGCTTTCGACAAAATTTCACACGCCATGCTCGTTTTCAAGCTTTCCGCTTATGGAGTATCTGGTTCTATGCTAAATTGGGTGAGTTCATATTTAAACAATCGCAATTTTCTTGTTGTTGCAGCGGGTTTTGCTTCAACAACTCTTCTGAAAATAGGGTCTGGTGTTCCCCAGGGCTCACACTTTGCTCCTCTATATTTCAATTACTTTATAAATGACCTCCCAGATTGTCTGACTCATAGCACACCTTTTATGTTTGCAGATGATCTTAAAATTTTAAAAGTAATAAATACTGTAGAAGATGTAGAAAGGCTGCAGAATGATCTGAACAGTCTTAATAAATGGTGCGAGATAAATGGAATGATTTTAAATGCCAATAAATGTTGTCAAATTACTTTTAGTAGGAAAAAATATAATATCAATGCGAATTACAAAATAGGAACCACCGAGTTAAAAAAAGTCAAAACAATGAGGGACCTAGGTGTAACATTTGATGAAAAATTAACGTTTATCCCCCACATTGACCATATTACTAAGAAATCTTCAAAGATGTTGGGATTTGTTATTCGAAATAGCAAAGAGTTTCATAAACCTGATACCAAGATTTTGTTATATAACTGCCTAGTTCGTAGCGTATTAGAGTATTGTTGTCCGGTCTGGAGGCCGCATTATGCCGTGCATTGTTTAAGGCTAGAAAGAATACAAAAAAGATTTTTGTGGCACTTAGCTTATTCTGCAAAAAAAGCTAAAATTATCCGTTCTTATGATAAAAGGCTAGCTCATTTTAATATACAAATGTTAGCAGATCGCCGAATTAAATTAGATTTAATTTTTCTTTATAAATTACTACACAATTGTATCGACTGTCCAAATCTTTTAACCAAATTTAAATTTAGAGTACCATTTAAATATCCGCGTAAAGCCATAACTCCTTTTGCTCCTATATACCGCAGAACTGTGTTGGGGGCCAACTCACCAGTCCCAAGAATAAGTAGACTCGTCAATACATATCATAGTAAAGATTTAGATATTTTCGGAGACACATTATCAAAATTCAAAATTAAATTAAACTTATCCATGGCCGAAATGGCCAACTCTACTTATCACGTTTAGTTAATTTATTTTATTATTGTTAGTTTAACTTTTTTCATTATTTTTACTTCATATTAATATGTACCTATTTAATTATTAAGAAACAAGTAATGCATGCTGTGCTTCCTTTAAAAGGTAACACATTTAGCTAAGTTCATTTATAAGATTTCAGTGTATGTAATAATGTAGTTATCAATGTGAAGCCTTAATAAATAAATAAAAATAAATAAAATAGTACATACATACATACATACATACATACATACATACATACATACATACATACATACATACATACATACATACATACATACATACATACATACATACATACATACATACATACATACATACATACACACACACCCACATACATACATACATACATACATACATACATACATACATACATACATACATACATACATACATACATACATACATACATGCAAGTTAAATAAAAGCTTGTAAAATACTTTGGTGTCTCCTTCATTCAACTCTACAACTAAATTGGTGGACTGAATGTGATTCTTTTCCTTTAATCAGTTAAGTGAAGCCGTCCTTCACTAAAGTTTAAGTTGTCACTCATGGTCCCTGTTTCATTGTTATTTATGGTGTTATTTATTTCGGTTTCCGGGCAATAAGATGGAAGTAATGGACGTGAAGGCGTTTTGTTTTTTGTTTTGTCCAGCCTTTTCTCTAGTCCATCAGCTAATGGTCGTGGTTTTATCACAGTAAGAGGTTAACCGTTTTTATCTGTATAATTTACTGGAATTATTTTATGACGTTTGAAAGGACCATGGACAAAAATGTATGGAATTTCGTCTAATCGTGCTAGCTAGCATGCAAGCGTGCTTTATCGTAGATCACTTTGCTTAAAATCAGGCAAAATGGCGGTCAAACGCAAGCCTATTATAAAAAAAGTTGCTCACCACAAAATAGTTAATTTTGCAGCCATATTTTTACTGACAGCGTATTTTTTGGTGTTGCGATGACGTTTCGTAGTTTTGACTACGAAACGTCATTACTTAGAAATCTTCAAACGTCTTAGAAACGTTATGGCGTACTACGCAATAACATTTCTAGGAAGAATGTACGAATGTGAGGAATACTGTGTAATAAATATTATGGTAATAAAATAAAGTAAAAAAAACAAAAAAAAGTTAAAACAGTTTAAAATTGCCGTCAGTGGATCTAAATACATACTGCTTTTTCTATGCATTTCCGATTACAATCTGATATACTAGGGAATGCTTGGGATAAACGGAAACTATGGAGAGAAATAGCTACTGGAAATCTAAATTGATTCGGAAATGCGATAGTCCTAATAGTGTTTAAAAAAAAGTCATGCATAAAAAAAAGTGTCAATCAGAGAAATTACTCCTTATTACGTCGGTAAATAAAAAAAGATTTGTTATTACCTGAAAACCACCAATTTCCGATATATTTCAGTGAGATATCAAAATAAAATGTTTTTATTCCGCTTTTTACAATGTAATTGCAGCTGTCTGAGCAAATAATTGCTTAGGCTTAGTAGCTTAGGCGTAATTTCACAGCCACCTGAATTTATTACGGTAATTTAACTTTTGTGAAATTTAAAATTATTCGTCTATAGAATCCAGATTAAGTCATACTACAACTACCTACTAAATGCTTTGGTGTTAGTGCTATGGAGACTCTATTAGGTATAATTTCCATATCCACCTCCGTAATTTTTTTCTGAAACTAAATGTTTTTTTTTTTATAAAACCTCTGTAATTGACAGCATACGTCAAATTTGTGTATCGCTGAAGTAGTGACGGGTAGTCGTATGATGTATGATCTCACCAGTCTGGCGCAACTTAAATACATATCGGGTTCATGAGGTTCTTCAAAAGGTGAGTTAATCGAGTCCTAAAAGGTTGGCAACGTATTTGTGACGCCTCTGGTGTTACAAGTATCCATAGGCGACGGTGACTGCTTACCATTAGGCAGTCCGGCTGCTTGTTTGCCGACTAGGGCATTAAAAAAAGTCGAATGTATGAAACGGGTGCGAAATTAAACTTTTACGTTTTTTCCACTACTCTAACAGAAATGCTTGTCTCTATAGGCGTCTCACTTCATTATAGGCGTTGCACCTGTTCCATAAATATTTTTCTCTATGGAAATCCCACCTCTTCAGCTTTGGATCATACTGTTTTGAGCACAGCATTACTTTACTCTATGGGCGACAGTGTGATTTCTCTAGAACGGTCTAACGATCTGTGAACGATCTATATTGAAATTCTTACCCAATCAACCCCAAGAGATAAACAAACACGTTGACTTTTATAAATCAGCTGATACATTCGTTATATTCACGTGCCGACTTTATTTCTACTTATGTTGGCGTTTTGTTGCCACATGTATGTAGTTTATTGCTCGCCCGGCGATGTTCCGGTTTACGAGGACTACGACCGATACGTGACGTCACACTCGCAGGGAGTAGTGGGACCACAGCTGTCGACCAGAAAATGTCTAAAGAAATAGCTTGTAAGAACGCAAAATTCCAATATGTGTTTTACAAATGTTTTTTAACTTTTACTAAACAATTCAGTTACTAAAACTGCCAAAAAAAAACTTAGAGATCTATGTGGTCTCTCAGTCCACACACACAATGGTACTTCACTACAAGCACAGTAAACTACAATATGTACTAGTACTAGTAGTACGCCCCGAACAGAGACCTCGCGATTTTTTTACAAGCGTTTACTTCACCTACACTAAGGTGATTTTGATTGAAAAATATGACAGTTAACGGCTACGCATGGAAGTTTTATAACCTAAAACGTCTTTGCGGCTACGATAATCAACTGACACGTTCATTTCGGATTCATTAAGAACTCCTTCCTTATTACTTAGGTATTTTATAACTTGGCTATTTTAATATCTTTACAACCCTTGCATTAGATTAACTCTTATATGAGGTTAAGAATACTGTTTACTTGAACTACTTGCCTACAAAATTTCATGTAGATCGAATAACAAGCTATCGTCAATCAAACATAAATTTGTTTAAATGCCGATTTGTCCCACTGTAAGCTCTTAGATCTCACTTCGTTCGGTCAAAACAATCTCTATTTTTCAGTAAGCTTATTTCAGAAGTTTTCTATAAAAAATGACATGTTTCCTACATTTTTTGTCTCAAATATTTAATCCCCTAAATTGCTCATATAATTATTTTAACGTCATTGGTAACTTTATAAAAGACACAGTCTGTGATAAAAGATGTTTATTCAGATACTAAAACCAGATTAAACTTTTTATTTAAACAAAGGAACCTTCTTAGATGAATAACTCTGTAGCTTGGCAGAAAATCAAGAAAATAATGAGGACGCCACTATCGCAAACAAATTTCACACTGGAACAGCTTATAAGATAGATGAAACTCTTTATTGTGCACATCAGAAATAAAAGTTACAGATAAAGAAACATAAAAGCTAGTTATAAAATTATATAAAAATTATTGCTTATTATTTTTTCCAAACTAGTAAAAATAACACAGAGAAGGCCGGTATCTGACGAATGAATAAAAAACCGGACAAGTACGAGCACGAGTCCAAAAAAAAAACTAACTGAAGTTGAAATATTGAAAGACAAACTTAACTTTGTAGTTGACTATAACGTTCTTCGATACATTCCAAATACAAAATGTAAGTTTGCAATAGCAAAATAATTATTTTTAAATGATATAACTTCAAATTTGTAATTTTTGGATTTATTCCTATATATGTGCTATGAGACCTTGCCTTTTGCCAAATTTCATGATTCTAGGTCAACGGGAAGTACCCTATAGGTTTTGTTTCCCCTGTGAAATCACAAAATATGCGACATAAACGTTCAAATCTTTTGATTGCGTTGACTTACAACTTTATTTTTTTTACAGCCGAAAGAAACCGTAGACCCAAGTATTTAGTATAAATTTCAACTTGATACCTTTACGCGTTCTTGAGAAAAAGGGTCTTGACAGACGGACAGACAGACGGACAGACAGACGGACAGACAGACGGACAGACAGACGGACAACGAAGTGATCCTATAAGGGTTCCGTTTTTTTCCTTTTGAGGTACGGAACCCTAAAAAGGACCCAACATTCAGCACCGTTACAACTACCTCTCTGCAATGATTTTCTTCTCACTGGTCGCACCCGTGGAGAAACGTGGGACCACTATAACTGAATGTAAGTTTTGCTGACAGGATTATAGCTTCGCACAGAAGTTTGTTGGACCGTTTTTGCAACTTGGCAAAATAGTTTTGTGCAGCTCTGATAGAACGTGATTGGTTAACAGAATTGTTAGAACCAATTGGAACAAACTAACATGGGTGTTCCCCGATAGTTACAATCAAGGTGTCTTCAAATCACAAGTGAATCGGTTTCTTCTAGACAAGCGTGCTCCATCCTAGACCGCATCATCGCTTACCATCAGGCGAGTTGGTGATCAAACACAAGAGTATTATCTATCTATATATATATAAAAGTTTTCCTTTTGTTGATGTATAAAAGGCGTATTTGATGTGTACCTATGTATGTATCAGTATGTATGTATGTTACCAATGGACTCCGAAACGGCTGGACTGATTTTGATGACTTTTTCTAGCAATCTTCAAATTAGCCCAGAAAATGATTCTGTGAAGTTTGGTAGCGATCGGATCAACTTTTGTTTTGGTGTTTTCATATTTTCCCTTTGAGAATGGTATAGGTATTGAGAAAGACTATACGTCATTGTATTTTCCCACAGATCTTTTTCCCTACATAAATGCATAAAAAAATAACAAGAATTGAAATTCTACACACGTCATATTACACCATAAAAAAAATCATCTAAGTCAAAGGAGGCTGCTGTCGCTTACAGGTTGCTTCAACGAGGTATAATAACGCGGGTAAAACCGCGGGGCACAGCAAGTTTAATAATAATAAAACGTGTTAACTGGACGGATAATTGACTCCTTGGATGTCATTTATTATCATGGGCATGGACATACTGTACTTTCTTCCCGAGATACCTACACGGGAAAAGGAAAATCATCGGTGAAACGGACAGGTTCAGCCATACCCATTCAAGTAACTCCATCATGGTTATTGACATCTGCAAACGCTTGGGCAAACAGATAACGCACTTAATATATATCAGACATCTTATGCCAATAATAGAATATTATGTCGGATTATTGACGTTTTCGGCCATTATTTAGTATCGACGTGAAATAAAAACGGCCATGCTGTGCTGACCTCTAAGTGGGAAAAGAATCAAAGAATGATGATAATTTAGGAATAAGTTAATATTTTTTTCGCGGTAGATAGATTCCATGGTAGTTCATAATGGAGAAATAAATTAGAATCCTTTTATATTTAGACACTAGTTCCATAAATCTAATATAAAAAAAACCGGACAAGTACGAGTAGGACTCGTGCTCTGAGGGTTCCGTTAGACGGAACCCTCAGAGCGCGAGACCAAAAAAAAAAACTAAAGTTAAAATATTGAAAGACTAACTTAACTTTGTAGTTGACAATAAGGTTCTTCCATACATTCCAACCACAAAATGTAAGTTTGTAATTGCAAAATAATAATTTTTAAATGATATACCTTCAAATTTATAACTTACGGATTTATTCCTTATGAGACCTTGCCTCTTGCCAAATTTCATGATTCTAGGTCAACGGGAAGTACCCTATAGGTTTTGATTCCCCTGTGAAATAGCAAAATATGCAACATAAATGTTCATATCTTTTGATTGCGTTGACTTACAACTTTTATTTTTTTACAGCCGAAAGAAACCGTAGACCCAAGTATTTTGTACAAATTTCAACTTGCTACCTTTATGCGTTCTTGAGAAAAGGGTCTTGACAGACGGACATACAGACGGACAGACAGACGGACAGACAGACGGACAACGAAGTGATCCTATAAGGGTTCCGTTTTTTCCTTTTGAGGTACGGAACCCTAAAAACAACAAAAAAAAACAGAATTACCTATATAACTATTGTTACACACAACGTCAACATCGAAATAAATTTATAGAGTAGCAATGACCTCCTTTCGGTTTGGTACTAACGTTTTATGTAGCCTTGTACATGCGCCAAAAGTGAGTTTCCAAAGCCTTTACCAATCTAACCTTAACTAGGTACCCTCAATCAAGCAAAACATAATGAAAGAGGTCATATGAAGGAGGTCCTATGCAAAGAAACTGTCACAAACACTCGTGGCGCCATCTGTTCAAAGCTTTGCAACTGTCACTATTCATTATCTTATGTATCACACTTCACACAAACACTTGCTCTGCTACAGGGTTAGACGGAACAGCGGTATTAGCCGAAAGGAGATCATTGCACTCATCAATATTAACAACTTTTTCATCATTGTCATCATTAGCCAGAAGACGTCCACTGCTGAACATAGGTTTACCCCTTATGCCTCCACACTGAATGACAACCTGCCATTTGCATCCACTGGATGCCCGGGAGTCTCACGTTGTCGTCGGTCTACCTAGTGGGAGGCCTACCTACGTTGCATCTCCCGGTTCTTGGCCTCCACTTTTATTATCACTGAAATTGCGTATAAAAACAGCTATTCTATGGAAATATGTTAGGATTGACTGACATAATTTAATGTAATTTTAGGGTTGGGATTTCGGGGTTGCTTTTTCGGTTTACTTTTATGATGGTAAAAGTTGTTTATAATGAAACCTCCTTTTGGCTTAGTACTGGCTTAGATGATGAAGCCAGAAGGTTTAATGGCTGTGTGTTTTGTAGTTTTTAAGGTTATGTATCCAAAGGGTGTTAACGGGACCCTATTGCTAAGCCTTTGACAACTATAATTACCTGATCTAAGTACTAAGCCTGCGCTATCAAACAATCTATCCATCCGTCCTACCTTAATGGCTGTATCTTTTGAACCATAATAAAGGCCAGTTTATATTTTTACAGAATATGTAATATTATGGCGGAATAACTGAGAAATAATGAAGTCGAAAAATAAAAACGATAGAGTCCCCAATCCCCATACAACAAACGTTTTTTAAAACGTATGTTAGTATTGCTCTAATGTAACGGAAATGCGTACAGGCGTCCAACTTGACATAATTATAGTACGTACTCTGAAGTAAAACGACAAATAATACATAATTACCAATAGCAAGTCGATCACAAATTACTGTTCATTACCATGTTAAGCAACGTAGAGTGTGGTCGATACTTGGATGGCTGACCGCCTGGGCGTGATATTGTAATTTTGCACTACTTTGTGTATTTTGTAGTGATACGGAACCCTCAGTTTGTGAGCCCAACTCGCACTTGGTCGGTTTATTTAAACTATAATAACTTATTTTAAACAGAGGAAACACATACAGTACAAACAATGCTAACAATCCTCAATGACGTCTCTAGTTTTCAACCAACCAACTGTCGTCCAGTATTGCGTAACAAGCTGAGGCCGTCTGCCCCAAATTGTCCCAACTTGCCTAACCTAGTTATCTCTTCCCTCTCTCACTACTAGTAATTCAAACCTAGCTGTCCTGCTCTAGGAATTAAGAATGGACCATTGTTTCAGCCCAGTCATTGACGTTGAATTTTGTATGGCTTAATGAATTGGGTCTCGGGATTTAAGGTTACTGAACTGGAAACTATTATCAAGTAGTTGAATTAGAAACAGTCAAAAGTTGTTTTAATTTTGGTGTTAACTTGGTTTAAACTTACCCACCCAGCGGATTAGCAAGTTGAAGTGGCAGTGGGCAGGGCACATAGTACGCAGAACAGATGGCCGATGGGGCCGAAAGGTTTTACCGTGACTAGGAACCACGGACCGGTAAGCGTAGGACGTCCACCCACAAGATGGACAGATGACCTAAAAGATACCACAGGGAAACGCTGGATGCAGACCGCTTCAAACTGGCCCTTCTGGAGATCGATGGAGGAGGCCTATGTCCAGCAGTGGACGTCCTATGGCTGAAATAATGATGATGGTATAAACTTTTAGTTAAGTTTTTACTTTGTGGCCAGTGTTCCCCACTATTATTTACCATTGGACTGTGGAATACTCTTCCTGAATGGGTGTTCCTGTAGATATCAAAAGGTCTAGGTGTCTAAGTCGCGAGTGAATCGGTTTCTTCTAGGCAAGCGTGCTCCATCCTAGACCGTATTTGTTGATGAGGCAAGTTGGCGGTCAAGCATAACCAGCGTAAGTCTATTTGAAATAAAATAAAAATATGGATAATTATACTGGGTTACGCGCAAAGAGTGTACTAAGCCGAAAGGAATCCATTCTAATTCTACCTATCATTGTTTTTTTTTTTTACTTAGGGACCAAATCTAAAGTCGCGATAAAATATCATCTTTTTCATTCACTTTGTCGAGTGTGAATGAACGTTTTCTTATGGAACAGCAGTTTTTTTTTAAATAATAGTCTACCATTTGACCGCCATCTTGCATGATGAGCAACGATGCAGTTTACGATGGAGTGATATTTTTTCGCGATATCAAAGTTGCTCCCATAATAAAAGTTGTTCATAATGATGGGTACAGTAGACTCCTTTTGGCTTAGTACACCCTTTCAGCGTAACCCTGTATAGGTTAACAAGATACGAGTGCACGTAATAAAGGCCACATTTTTACATCAAGCCATATCTAAGGCCATAAAGATAAAATATGACTCGACGGCATTAGAAATATGCACCCAGTCCCATCACGTACCTCTTTAACTCACAAGTGCCATTAAGCAGATGTGATTTGCTGCATAATGGAAAACATAAAATAAAAGACTCCTTTGTTAGAAAAAAAAAAAGAAATTTCATTTGGAAAATTCTAGTCTTTGTTAAAATGGCAACACAGGGCTTATCTTAAAAGCTTTTTTATATAAATTGCCTTGTTAGTTTGGGTCTAATCTTGCAACTCAATATTAAAACAGCTATCCCCAACCGATTGAACTAACATTTTGCGTATACGTTTGAATGACAATGCATGGTTAGCTAAATGACGTCATAATAAATCCAATATGGTGGACTCCCAAAGATGGCGGACCAGTAATTTTTTATGCATGATAAATATATCGTGTTTTGTATCGAAAGAAAGGGCTTAATTACTACATTTCAAATATTATACATAATTAGCTGAGCCCCGCGATTTCACCCGCATGGTGATGAAAAATGGTGATGATGATGATGATGATAAAAAGTGGCATATTTGTTAATCCAGGGTATAAGCTATGTCCATACCAAATTTTATCTCAATCAGTTTAGTAGTTTCGGCGTTGAGTCCAGCCAAACATACACACTTACACACAAACTTTCGCATTTATAATATTAAGTAACTAAGTATTAGTAAGATTTGTATCTTTATAATTTTTAAACTGTTCCTCTTCGATGTCTCGGCCAAATTCGTGAAAAAAAGTAAAGTGCCGCCCCTCCACGGCATTTTTTGCGCGCATAGGCGCCGGGCGGTGTTGCCGCCTCTCAAAATGTAGTTACTGTGTGATGCGTGTTCCAAAATGTGGCTCCTTTCAGCCCAGAGTGGGACATACTCATACCTTACCCGAGGTAATCACGAGAAAAAGAGAATAAGGTATAGTTTGACAGTGCATCGCGATTATTGTTTGGGTACCCCAAATACCCTGGTAAGAAATTAGCTTTTTTTTAATGGATACCCAGGATACCCTAGGACATCGGAGCGGGTAGTTGCTGATTTTAGTTCTTTTTAGACCATTATTCTTGCATACAAACGTTCCTCTCATTTTTTAAAGCTAGTTGTTTCCCCGAACTGTGACTTTGCTACCCTTATACCTCAACAACCCCGCAACTGACTTTACTTATAATAGAACATAAAAATTGCATTGAAATAACCTACTTATATTTATACCAAGCACGATATCTTTTTGTTATTTGTGTGATATATCAAACAAACAAAAAATCGTCTTGCAAAATTAATTAATTTAATCCGCCATATTACAGTTTGTGAGACATCATAATTATATCCTCTAGCACCCGGAGTATTTAGACGCATCAGGAAACATCAACCGTCTTACTACAAAAGATTTAAGAAAGCTTTAGACATGTGTTTAGCAGTTGTTTCACTGTGAAAAATATGTTAAACACATGTCTAAACCGGTCTTATCTTTTGTAGTAAGACGGCAAATGTCTTTAAATATGATTAGTGGTTTTGGAGAAATAAGAGAACACGTGAAACATGAAAATTCACTCATACATAAATGCATAGACTTCACGCAGTAGCTTATTTACAAAAGCTAATTATACATATTATGATGAATTTTTGAAACTTTGAAATGTTCTCATTAAGCCCTGACTTTTAATACCGAACACAATATAGTTATATGATTATTTACGGGATATTTACCGTGGTAAGGTTGTGCTTTTACTTTAGTGTACAACCGTGATAGTTTAAAACAGTGTCGAAAACAATATAATGAACAAAAAAAAAACCGTGAGAGAAATTAGGTCATAAAATCCACCATATTGGATTTAGCGTGAAGTCATATATCCTATGACACAAAGAGTATTAAAACGCGTTGATAGACACCTCATTGGTCAAAATAAGAGATTAGAAGGAACACATGAGCACACATACATAAATACATACATAGACTGTCAAACTAATAAGTAAAAAGCGATAAAAAGGCTCATTTTAAAATCTCTAGCAATGTATCTCAAATGAATTGCCATGCGCTGCGAACCACAAAAGCGCTGCGCTGAAATGCATCGTAGCATTTCTTTTACACACGTAAAGCTTCGTACAGACGACATACATTTTAATGTAACGGCAATGCAACATTTCAAATACATTTCATTGCTTTCGTCAATACAGTAAAACCACCCGTGTTCTGACCGTGACAGTTTTCGGACAAAAACGATGCCGAAATCATGATTTCTTAGAATAGGTGATTATTACAGATTGAAATTAAATGTATTTTACATTATTTTGACAAAGTGTTCGAAACGTTAGGAATTTAAATATTTTCAAAGGTGTCACTTCAAAAGATGCTGATTACCGCATTAGGCGGTCTTTTCCAAGGTGAATGCGCGCGAAGGCTGTGTCTCGCTTTGCACTGAAAGCAAGACGTGTGTGTGAAGTGCAAAGCGAGACGTAGCCACGTGCGCAGCTTAATCTTATGTGAGTAATTCCCGTGTGATATAAATAAAAAAACTGAGAGAAGCTTACGGCAAAGAAACAACTACAAACTACAACAAACTAACAATGCTAAACAACAGCATCTAATGATCAGAATAAACAGCATAATCGGCAGCAGCAGCAGTGCACAATAATTCGGCAGCAGCAAAAAAAGCACAGCATAATTTTAATAGATATTATGTATGATTTATGACAAATAAATAAAAAACTATTTGACATTTATATGAAAACCAGAGTATCAATAACCCATCACAATCCATCAGGCGAGATCGCGGTCAAACGTTAGCCTAGTCCGATGTAAAAAAAAAAAAAAAAAAAAAAAAAAAAAATATAATCAAAGTAGCTGCGCCCGCGATTTCACACGCGAGTTAAAAACGTCGTTAAGTTTTCTGAAATTTTCCAATTTTATGCCCAATTTTCTTAATTTTTCTTTCCGTAAAATCTTCTACAGAGTATTAGAAAACTTTAAAAAAAGGGAATGAAATCGCTAAAGTCGTTCTCCAGTTATGGCGTGACCAAGGTAAATAGGGATTAATAATTATACATATAATTATATGAAATTTGTATGAAAATACGTGTTATTAAAAAAAATGCGTTAAAAATATTAGGCTTTTCTATTTTATTTATTTAATGCTCGCACGATATAATCATTTATCCGAACCCCTTATTCTAGCAAATTAACAAAAATATGCTTCAAACTTTTGAATCTTTTGCTTTGGGTTTGATGCTTTTCGTAGCGTTATAAGAGATCATTGTAGTTGATGTCGCTTAAATGTTTGTTTCTTACTGTTGCAGATAGTCTGTACAGGGCTTAAGATTCTTTTACAAGCATTTCTTTTCCAACGTCGATGCTATAATCCCATAGGTAGACTATCTGCCGTAGAGCTGACACGAGCGTAGCCTTTTGTAGACCTCGTAGCACTGCTACACTGAAACCATTTTGAAGAATGTACGTCACTGGAACTTCGTAGCGCAGTTAGTAGGTATTACTAAATAAAATCCGAGGCCAGACTATATTTCTCAGTAGGCGTAATTTGAAAATAAAAATGAAACAGTTGGCCGTCACTGGACGCCCGGCAAATATGAAACATGGCGACATAAGAGAGCGTCATACCGTTTGCCGTCACGATATATGAGTCAAGTTTATCGATAAAGAGCTTGCGCTCTTTATAGATGTTTCAAATTAAAAAAAAACCTTTTGATTTGGATACGCGTAGCAAGTAGCAGGTTATGTGCAAGTAAAAAGTTCGATCACGTGACACGTGGCTTCAGGTCTATTAGGGTAAAAGCAATATACCAACCTTTGCGCATTTGCCAAAGCACTTTGTCCAATGCCACCACTGCACACTGTCCAACCTGATTACGATTTTGGCCGCACCATAATTTGGTCCAAAATGGCCGTCCCAAAATAGGAGTACTTGAGCGGACCCAGGTAAATATATTATGCAGATGAGGTCAGGTTTTAGTAGGGTTGTCACACTGGCAGCTTGCAAAATAGAAGTGGTAACCGGTCTCTGTTAAAAATATTAACTTATAGGTATTATAAGTGCTTGCACGCATTAAAAACTTGACTCAGCATGTTGGCTTTTTAAAGAACTAGTAGCACTTTGCAGTTTTGGGCGCAATTCTACAAAGAACCGTGAATTTTCCAGGATGAAAAGAAGGTTGTGTAATCTAGGATATAGGTTACCTCCATACAAAATTTCATCTGAATCTGCTCAGCGTTTACGGAGTTGAAAAGGAACAACATACACGCCGTTAACAGAAACACAAATTAACGAACTTTTAATATTTCTTGTGCTTTGTAGATTTCTTAAACTAATCATCATCATCATGAGCCAGAAGACGTCCACTGCTGAACATAGGCATCCCCGTTAAATTTCCCTAATGAACGATAGCCTGCCATCTGTATCCACTGGATACCCGCGACTGTAAAGATGTCGTCAGCCCACATAGCATAGTCCTACGCTGCGTCTTCAGGTTCGTGGTCTCCACTCAGAAAGTTTCTTCCTCATCGGTTATCGGTTTTTCGAGCGATGCCAATTCAAATTGCGAATTTGAGCAGCTGTCGGTGACTGTGGTTCTTCGGCGAATATCCTCGTTCCAGATTTTATCGCACAAAGAAACTCCAAGCATAGCTCTCTCCATTGCGCGCTGTGTGACTCTGAGTTATTCCAAAAGGCCAGCAGTTAAGGACTATGTCCTAAGTTGGAAAAAAAATAAATCTCAGGACCATAATGGCACCGATTCTGATGCACTCTGAACTAAACTTAACTAAATTTGAAAGCTCTAAAATTGTTGCCATCCTTCTCTCACGTACATTAAAATGAAAAGAGAGGCAGATTATTTTAGTCCTGTCAGATTGGTTTAGTTTAGTGAGTGGTATGACAGAATAGACCTCATTATGTCATTACTAGCTAAAGACCACAGAAAAGAGAACCAAATAGAATGGAAATGAGAAGGAAAATCTGTCGCTAGGCATTATGACAGAAACATGATTGAGCATTCTTATTAAATTTATGTCAATGTGTCGAATTCCGCATCCAAAGAACTTGGACCTTACCTTTTTGGGTTAGGTCTCAAAGTTCTTTGTCCGGATAACAGTTGCTAACTGATTTCGAATGACTGACGTTTCGTTTATATGGGTGCAACTGGCTACTGATAAAGATGGACAGACGACCTAAAAGAGACCGCAGGGAAACGCTGGATGCAGGCTGCTTCCAACCGGCCCTTTTGGAGATCGATGGGGGAGGCCTTTTTCCAGCAGTGGACGTTCTATGGCTGAAATGATGATGATGTACTGGCTACCACAAATTTCTTACAAAACTGTCTTGATAGCCGTTCTATTTTAAACAAAAAAATAAAAAAAAACTGTGCTACAGACCCTTGTCTTTTGGATAAGGTGGTATTTTTGACGAGAAGATGTAACGCAATTTCCCGAGCGTTGCCCATACCAGTTAGATTGGATGAAACCGTTACTCGTTTGAGTTGGATGAAAAATGTAATAACCATTTAAAAATAGATTCAAACATTTAGATGGAAACCCTATCCACCTGCGGTACTAAATATACAAACATACCTAGTATTTTGGTATGTATAGGTATGTAATTGTATTGGTTTTGCGTGTGTGTTAAAATTCGCAGGTAATGGGTTGTTTTGTTTTGTATGAATAAATATATGACGTTTGTCTAGTAGTAATTAATGCTGGAAAGAATTAATAATAGTTATACTCGGTCCAAGAATTTATTTGATCTGACAGCTTCTCAGTAACAGTCTAGCAGGTACAAGATATACTTCAGTGAAATATTAAAAGAAAACAATGTTATATCTAGAAGAGTTTTATTACCCTCACAAGATGGACAGACGACCTAAAAGAGACCGCAGGGAAACGCTAGATGCAGGCCGCTTCCAACCTTCCGTTTTAGAGATCGATGGGGAAGGCCTATGTCCAGCAGTGGACGTCCTATTGCTGAAATGAAAGAATGATGATGAAGTTTTATTACAAGCATTTTTGGGCAAATCTTGCAAATGAATTTAAAAACAGTTATCGCCAACCGATTGTTCTGTAATTTTGTATACCAGTTTAGTTTGGATGACAATGCATGGATAGCGAAATGACGTCATTCTAAATCAAATATGGTGCACTCCTAAAGCCGTCTGACTACAGAAAAATGCACCCCCATGATATGGGTATCAAAATAATGAAAGGGTTTGCTGAGAAGAATACGAATAATAAAATGACGTCACTTCAGATTCAATATGGTGGACACCCCTAAGATGGGACACAATTTTTTTTTGTCTAACATCATGATATGGGTATCAAACGAAAGAATTTGCTGAGAAGAATACAAAAAGCTTATACAGCTAGCAATATTTTTTTATAGTTATAATTTAATTCCCTTTCAAAAGCAAGTAAGTACATTCCTCTTCATCTGAAGTCACTTCTCGCAACAAGTTCCAAGTAGAGGAATTTTCACTGAAATTTTTTGGTTGCATCAACCCCGTTTTGACAATTTTAAATTTTATTGCTCTCTATTTGTTTTTTATACTTACCAATAGGTAAAGAAATGTGCAAATATTTCAGAATAAAATTGTATGATTTAAATACTTTTTGCAGGATTGTAGATTATTACCATTTCGAAAGATAATTTGAGTTATCAAACTACCTACACCAATGGATACTCGTAGAAAAAGAAATTCGGATTTAGCTAGTAAAATCAATTTTTTTTTGGTTGAAGGTATAGAGTATGTTCTTTTTAAAATCTTCTTTCTTAATATGAGATTGAAACAATCTGACTCTAGGGCTGGCTGCTAATCTTAAACGTAAGTAACAACAATAATAATCTTTCGAATAACGCTATTCAACGAATGCATCGTGGTTATGTCGCCTCATAGGATACATTGTTGGAACTAAATATACATTCGGTCTATACCTAAAAACATCATTAACATTTTCCTTTCAAACTGTGAATTAACACATCAAAAGCATCTGTATTTTCATTGTATGCTAAGTCCATTTAAGTAAGGGGTCTCACTGTGGACATTCCACTTGACTTGGATGCCGCCATTTCGTTCAATATCCGGCCAAGGCTTGAATCAATATTTCTATAGCATATTGATGCTGCAATTTGCCCGCAAACACTGAAAAGGCCACATAGCTGTATTTTGTGTTTGTTTTTTGCTCTGATATTGAACGCCATTTTAATAGTTTAATATTATGTATCATACACTACTTCCTGTAGTTTATGTATAAATTAAAATTATTTTAATTTTACCAATTTAAGGTGAGGTCTTCAGCTAGCTCAGCTATCAGCCTATCTGTGACCCACTGCTGGGACCTAACCTAACCTAATCTATCATTCTGGTCCAGTGAATGTTGGTGAATGTCATATGTCTTTAACTGAGGTTCTTGGACATACCGGTTTCCTCACGATGTTTTCCTTCACCGTTGTTCAGCGATGGTATCAAAACTGCAAAGTACTAAATAAGTCATAGGTGCAGGGCCGAAGATCGAACTGGGTGCCGTCAGATTGTAAAGCGCACATGCTTCCGCTCGCCCATGATTGTTCAGGTCTTATGAGGAATGTACAATAACTCGTTTTTTGGATGTCTGAAATCTGTTATAACCTTGCATCACCTCATGCGGTGACAGCCCTCCAAATTGCAAATTCACGGTTAACGCAAAGTGCAAGCCCAATCAGAGCGCAAACCCATGGTTAAGCGCGCTGTACAGGCGTAAGTGTCCAAGCAGTACGAGCTCTTATAAGTAAGCATTTTTATGATACGTGTCTGTTTTTGTTACAGGTAAGAAAGTTGCGGAGTGTAAAGATGATCAGACTGGCTGGTCAAGAAACATTGCCTCCGATCAATTCATACAAATATATGGCAAGTAAAACTAAAATTTCATATCTTTTTTAATGTCTTAATTCGACATCAAATTTCGATACTTGTTTTTTTAATCGAAAACAAGAGCCTGAAGATTTTTTTAATATTTTTAGCATACGACATTGTGATTTTGATTCAACTTGTGTGTAAATTAAGCTTTCTGTTAGATTCTCAAGTTACAACGAATGACACAACAATGTTGTCTTCCAGTCCTCCATTACACATTTGCAATCGAACGACCTTAATCTGACCTGCAGTTGACCTGACAAGCATGAGCACAGATAAGTCGTTAGTTCAAGTGATTATCTGTGTGTGTTTTGATGTATCTCAGTGTTAGTTTAGGACTAATGCCTCTTGTTTATTTTGTGGTATAATTATTAATGATAACAAATTTTTAGGCGTCGTGTCTCTACAAGCGATTATAATGCGACGTCAGGATTGTTCGTGAGAAGTTTATCTTTGAAATTATACTCAACATTGAAGCCTAAAAACGGCTACAAAATCCAGTGCTTCCGTAGGCAGGAACAACGAATTTCTCATAGTCGCGCATAAAAAAACGTATCTAACAGTATATCAGCCTGTTTGTTTTTTAATCTATACTATATATAATATTATAACCAGGAAAGATTTGATTGTTTGTTTGTTTGTTTGCATTGAATAGTCTCCGAAGCTACTGAACCGATTTGAAAAATTCCTTCACTGTTGGGAAGCTACACTATCCCCGGGTAACATAGGCTATATTACCTTTTCAAATAAATAGGGATCTTTACTAAAACTCCAATAATGTAACCCAAGGTGTAAAAATATAAGATTTACAATTTTAACTTTGCGTGTTTGACAGTTCTAAGACAGGACAACGTTTGTCAGGTCAGCTAGTGGTCGTATAAATTGAAAGTCGTTGCTAGTATTTTAGAAGTTATATATCTAGAAGATAGTTTTGTTGAAGACCTTTGTGTAAAAGAAACACTTTTTAAAATAAAAAATTTGCCGTTTCTTGTTATTTAACTGAAACAAACTTATCAGCAAATTTCGGGTTAATGTTCTTTGTTCATGGTTTGCACACTTGACATGTTTGTAGGTAACGAAGTAATGGTACCATGTATTTACTAAGAAGAATTTTCGTTAACAATGCATTAAAATTTTAGTATATTTTAATTGCAATTAATTTTGATTTTCATAAGTTTTCTTTTTAATAAATTTTCTTTACAAACATCTACAATTCTACATAGCCAGGAATTGAACCCGGGACCTCTTGCACATAAAGCTGCGATTTCACTCAACCATATCTATCGTCGGAGAAAAATATGACCACAAGTAAAAGCGTGGTCATATTTCGAACTATAGTTTGCCCCAACTAGGTATAGCCAATTTCTACCTGGCTATAGTTCGGTCGAATTAGTTGAAAATGATGTGGTAGTTCAAAATATGACCACGCTTTTATTTGTGTAATTTTTTTTATACAGAATAAACATTTGGGACATTTTATTCACACACGGTCATCTGACCCCAAACTAAGCAAAGCTTGTGATATGGCTACCAGAGACTGATATACATACATACATAGTTTTAAATACATACTTAAATAGATATTAACAACCAGATATAGAACAAACACAAATTTTCATCACATAAATGTTTGTCCTAGACTGGAATCGAACCCACGCCCCCAAGCGCAGAAGGCAGGTTCACTACCAACTGGACCAACGGGCTATCAAAATCGAATAGATCGAATAGATCTACGTTTGGCCACTAGTTCTCCTGATTAATTTGCTTAGTGTATTGGATGTGATTATCTACGTAGTGCTTATAATAAATTAATGTTAAAAACAAACAAAACGATACTTAGGTACGTGCTTTTGTTATACACCAATAGCACACCTTTCTCAATACAGTGTTCCTGAATCTTTATTCTTACATTCTTACTCTGAATTGCGACATAAATCCACTTTTATTGGATCATGATACTTTTTACCGTGTACTCAATCCCATATTGCCGTATACATCACGAATCACCGTACTTGTTCGCCGTGGATATTACAAAATGGCCGTAAAGACTGTATCTTATAAAGTACGTGTATTGTATTGCTACGTGTATATCGTTCAGAATTGTTCAGCGATGCCAGACGTTTTTTTTCCGTTATTTCGAGGAAAATTTGTCATTTGGGGTTAACTTTGTTAGAAACGTTACCAAAAAAAAAAAAAAAACAGACAGTCGAATTGATAACCTCCTCTTGAAGTCGGTTAAAAATATTTACGAGCTGTCATCGTGTTATCTTATCATCAGAGAGCGGAACATCATGGCAAAACAATTGAAATGTTATTGAGATGGGTCAATCAATGGTTTTTTTAATTGTATGTATAATTAGCTGTGCTGCTGCGTTTGTGTTTGAACGGTATGGACGTTACATTATTGAAAATTGATGATGATGGTGATGAACAGTATCCTATAATATATTAATCCCACGTATTAGCTATCTCCATTCTATTTCCGTAAGTGTTTGTTTGTTACTTCTTCACGCCGAACTAAGCTTAGAATATTTTTCATCATTGTTCATGCGGGTAAAACAGCAAGTGTTAATAAGTTGAGCAATATAGTTCAAAATTAAAGGGTATCGATAGTTCAAATACTCGATAAAAAACCTCTGTGACCCGTCTCTATATTACACTTCAATTCAATTGTTTTGGCATTACATTCCACTCACTGCTTATCTTATTAATCTCATTGTTATTTATTAGTGACTGCGGCAGTAATTTTACTACCATAAAAAGGTTTTTCTTGTCTATTCGTCTTGAACCAGATATGTCGATTTAGCAGTAAAATCGTTGGATGAGAACATCAATTAAGTTTTTTTTATAATGTATCATTTCTCACCACATTGTGTTCATAATAGGATTTGAGAAATACCTAGCACCCGTGGTATTGTTCTATATCCTTTGCCGGGTGTTATTTTATTGGGCATGGCTACTCGGGTGACCTAGTTCTTGTGAAATACCGATGCAAAGAATTTCTTGAAGCTTGAATTTTACACTTTTCCTTGGAATTGATTACATTATGGTTGGCTACCGAATACCGACAGGTGGTCGAAGTGGCGGTAGCATATTTACTATTAATACTTCTTTTCTTTTTTCCTGTGAGAAAATTTTGGCATCACACGTCTTGTGTATTTGGCAGTGTCAAGTATGGAAATATTTCAAATTTTAATAAATGTTGTCAAACAAGTCATAGTCACCACAGTCGGAGTCAAGAAAAGTAAGTTACGGTCCTCGTAAAGTGGTGGAGACTTTAGTAGAGCCGTGATCCAGTAAAACACGATCTGCTATTCCGTGAGTGACACAAGCCTACTTTGTTTGTTTGTTTTTTAGGGTTCCGTACCTCAAAAGGAAAAAACGGAACGCTTATAGGATTACTTCATTGTCCGTCTGTCTGTCCGTCTGTCCGTCTGTCAAGACCCTTTTTCTTAAGAACGCGTACAGGTATCAAGTTATACTTGGGTCTACAGTTTCTTTCGGCTGTAAAAAAATAAAAGTTGTAAGTCAACGCAATCAAAAGATATGAACGTTTATGTCGCATATTTTGCGATTTCACAGGGAAATCAAAACCTACAGGGTACTTCCCGTTGACTTAGAATCATGAAATTTGGCAAAAAGCAAGGTCTTATAGCACATATATAGGAATAAGTCTGAAAGTTACAAATTTGAAGTTATATAATTTAAAAATAATTATTTTGCTATTACAAACTTACATTTTGTAGTTGGAATGTATAGAATAACCTTATAGTCAACTACAAAGTTAAGTTTGTCTTTCAATATTTCAACATTAGTTGTTTTTTTTGGACTCGTACTTGTTCGGTTTTTTTTCATTACCATGTATACAGAGTCCTTCAGTCGTAATATTAAACAAGTTTACACAGTATTAAAATAATAACGTCAAACAAGTCATAGTCGCTGTCAAAGTCACAAAAATTGGGGAATCTTTAAAATACAATAGAAAAAGCATTTAAATTGTTATTTTATTTATTCGCTCAAGCGAAGCAATTCAAGTTAAACACGAATTTAATATATTAAACATGTTATTCAAATTAAAACTACACAGTTTTATCGGATTTCCACAACTCAGTAATACACGGAGATTGGGGAGTTGTGATTTCGTGCTACTGGTAACCCAGTGTCGATGACGCAAGCTTGTGTCACCTACGTGACCCGTGTCCTTGATACTTGCATTTCAAAATGGCATACCTGGCGAAGTATATTATTACCTATACCATGACCAGAGACTTCTATGTAGTTTTAAAAACATCACGAAGAGTCATGACATGTCCTGATTCACCTCGTTATATCACTTGCCCACACTCGAACAAGTTAACGAATACTTAATCAATAATGTTATACCGTTATTACAAATTAATACTCCAAAATATACAGGCTAAGTAAAGTAATTGTTTTTCCCGTTGGCGCTAAAACTGGAACATATTTATCAGATCTTGTAAGATCATTTGAAGGGACGTGTAAGATCTCATTTATGATATCTATATCTATACTAATAATAAAGAGGAAAGATTTGATTGTTTGTTTGTTTGTTTGCATTGAATAGGCTCCGAAACTACTGAACCGATTTGAAAATTTCTTTCACTGTTGGAAAGCTACACTATCCCCGGTTAACAAAGGCTATATTATATTTCCAAAAACAATAGGGATCCTTACTAAAACTCCAATAATGTAACCCAAGGTGTAAAAAATCAAATTTGTAATTTTGACTTTGCGTGTTTGACAGTTCTAAGACAGAACAACGCCTGTCAGGTCAGCTAGTCTATTATAATTTTGTTTGACTTCATAGGAATTTTCATAATATAATGTACCTACTATGTACGAGTATCTAATTCTACATTTAAAAAAATAGTAAAATTACCAAGTACGGTTGCTTAACTATTAAAAAAGTTTTTATCATTATTAGAGTCGTTAGGAATGATAAATGGTAGGTGCGTTTATTCACTCTTAGTTTTCGTTATTAAACTTACTAAATTTAGTTTTTACGACTTTGAAGGCAGCTTTAGTTAAAACCAAAATGAGCTGTCAAGAATTTTTTATAACAAAAATATGATATTTTATTTTTGCGACTTCGGGAGGTTCTAAATTCGTTATATGATTATTTACGGCATATTTACCGTGGTAAGATTGTGGAATGAGTCTTCCCGTGAACATGGTGCATGTAACTGCGCCGAAATATCGGGAGCTCATTTCACAACCTTACCACGGTAAATATCCCGTAAATAATCATTGAACAACCGTGATAGTTTAAAACAGTGTTCTAAATTCGGTCCGTATTATTTTATTTTAATTATAGTATACACCGATACGTGTGGTCTAATTTACTATTTAATTTAGATAAAATCGAATAGTTTCATCGAGGGGGGGGGGGGGGGGGGGTTACAGTAGCTATATCGTCATTAGGGTAACATGGTTTTATATGGTATGGTTTTTGTTGTAATTTTTATGTTATCCTTGTTTTGTGGTATTTTAATAAAGAGTTTTGTATTGTATTGTATCCGCTCTTTACGCCAGACTCGCTGTTTTTAGTCAGCTCGTGACCACAGCCACTGTTACATGGTCGAAACGTCGAGAGAGAGATCACTTTCACCTAAATAAAATAAAATGCGATTATGATGATTAATTGATGTGTCTTAATTGAAAATTTAAAACATATGCTACACAAACTACTGTTTTAAACCGTACCGTGAACACGGTGGATGTAACTGCGCCGAAATATCGGGAGTTCCATCCACAACCTTACCACGGTAAATATCCTGTTAATAACCATATAACTGTATTTGCTAGATAACTTGATACACTGTGATTTAACCCTTTTATTTCAATTTTACATTCACAAATCATTGTGATTTGAGGGTACGGCCACCACCAGTCTATGTGAACATAAATTCAGTATTTTGTTCAATATATTTTCATTACATCTTGTTGTTAATTAAACTTAGATTTATGAACACAATGAGAAATCTGTTTTATGCCTTCAATAAATAATAATAGCTATAAATGTATATTATCCAATTTATCATCATCATGGAAAATCGGGTTTAGTTCTATTGTTAGTTATAGGGGCCAGCTTTTTAACGCCGCTATCTCGGTCGCTTTGTTCTGTATCTGTATGTTAATTATCAATTTCAGTATCTATTTGTATGTATATCAGTCTCTGGCAGCCATATTACAAGCTTTGCTTTGTTTGGGGTCAGGTGACTTGAGTGTACAAAAATGTCCCAAATATTAATTTTATTTATTATTTACTAGCTGCGCCGCGCGGTTTCACCCGCGCAGTGATGAAAAATGGTGATGATGAAGATGATGATGATAAAGAGTATGCTATGTCCATTTCCTGGTTCTAAGCTCCCCACCAATTTTTAGCCAAACCGGTTCAGCCATTCTTTAGTTATAAATAGTGTAACTAACACGACTTTCTTTTATATCATCATCATCCACAGCCTTCCTTATCCCACTGCTGGGTATAGGCCTCTCTCTTGCTATGCCATCTGCCTCGGTCCTGTGCTAATCGTGTCCAGGTTTAACCCGCTTTTCAACCAGGTTGTTCTTTTATATTTATATAGATTTTATTTCTTCGCCAAAACAAATAATGCAGCCTCAGCCTTAATTATCTATTCTGTGTAAGGAGTGCTACTCGCGATCGTAGCACGGCCGCTCGGCCGCGCCGGCCGTGGTTTCTTTCTGAACTAGAGCTGGCGATGCAAGACGAGCGGGTGAAATCTGTTTTTTTTCTGGCGCCTAATGCTAGATTGCTTGCATTCTTAATATAAAACGTGTAAAATAGGTATCTGTCATATCTATAAGCACAAAACAGTCTTTCGTATTTAATTGATTAACCGACTTCGAAAAAGGAGGAAGTTTCTCAATTCAGCCCGTATTTTTATTATTTTTTATGTATGTACAGCGATTACGCTAGCATCTGTAAACTAATTTGCGTGATTCTTTTTTTATATTGTAGAAAAAACTTGCGAGGTTGTCTCACAAAAAAATCATTAACTTTTTAAACCAGCCCAAATAATATGGATATTTTGCTAGAGCGCCTACGATTTTCGCGATATCAAATCACTTGTACCACGCGATACTTTTGTTTTGTCTTTGTACAAAACGCCTGAAGCATTTTATTCAAGGAGATATTCATGTATGGATGTGTAATCCGCTGCCTTATTATGGTTCTTTGATCGGGATCGAGATTGCATGCCGTCCCGTTCGCATCTATTTACTCGCACCACGCGCGTAAATGAGATGGCACGCGATCGCGATCACGATCCGAATCATTCATAATAAGGGGCCATATTGCGATAAAACGACCAAAAAGCATATTGTAAAATGGCAAACATAATTGTCTTTAAAATAATTAAAACTTGCTAATATTTTCATACACGACCCGCCCGCCCGGCATCGCACGGGTGTAATTTACGTGGGAAACCGGGTAGGGACGCTAGTTATATATACATATATATAAACCTTCCGTGAAAATGTATCTAACTGATGGTGAAAACCGCATCAAAATCCGTTGCGTGGTTTAGGAGGAGTTAGCGGCCATACAGACAGACAGACAGACGCCGAAAGCGACTTTAATTTATACTATGTAGAGATATTCTTGGAACATAATATTGTGACCTTGTCAATAGTAAAAGCTTAGAAAGGGTGGAATCGTGCTAACGAAGTTTGCATAGCGATATACATTATTCATGATAGGTTTGACATTACCCGTGTGAGCCTTTTGCTCTTGTATTTTTATTGTAATTATATAATGTGGTGTTACGATTCCTTTAGAAATACTAATGTAGGTAGTAAAATTATAACAATTTAAACTCTTTGTTCAAAGTAAATTGCAGATAACAGACCTTGTTTTTTTAACTAGTTATAGTCTGCGATTTAGTACGCCTAGCCTTTTATATAAACTTTCAATATTTATTTGTTTCCCTCAAGTCGGCGCTTTTGAAAAATAATTAGCATTTATTAAAACATTCATAGGTACTAAAAATTACTTAAGTAGGTAACATTTAAAACAAAAAACCTCTAAAACTAACAAAACTACTAAATTAGCCAGACGTTGTTTACATCTTATTTATCAGGTCACAAAAAATACAACAAAATCGAATACCTAACATAAGATTACAGTAAAACCTTAGATCAGGTAATGTCAGTAAAACATAAAACGCATAAATTCTAATATTCTATAGGTAGGTACAATACGACCGACTATCCATTGGCCAGCTAGTTTACGCCACGGGGCGATGCTAGAAAATATACACAACAGCAACTACGCTTAGCAGTTATTAGTTTATTTTGTTTAAATCATTCATACTAAACTACATAAGAATAGGTAACATTTAAAACAAAACTACTTGATTAGTCAGAACTAGTTTATCAGGTCTCAAATATGAACAACAAAATCGAATACCCAACAAAATAGATATCACTTTTCACTCGTGAGTACATATTCATCATTCTATTTTGTCATAAATGTAAATTAATTTCATCAAACATCGATAAGTAGTATTTTGTTTTATTTCATCGTTGCGGGACAGAAATATACCCATATATTTAGCGAGACGAGGAAAGCTCACTATGTTCGACAATTATCTAACGCTACTCAACTATCAACATGTTTAGCCGTCTGGCGTCTGTCAATGTCAAACGGTTCAAGAGCAATAGACAAACACAGGTGTTCTCTTTTACTCACGTAGGTATTATATTCGCTATCTATTTTTTTGTAACAATTGTACTGTACATGTTATAATTAGGTGTTGAAATACATGTCCGACGGTTTTGACTCATTTTCACTAAGCAAGTTCAATGGTTATGATCCATCCATTCACTTTATTTTGATCGTAGCATAAAACGCATACATTCTAATATTCCGTACAATACAACTGAATAAGTATCCATTGAGTCGGCTAGTTTAGGCGTGACCGGAACCATAGCCGGAACCATAGCTGAACCATACATCGTATACTTATATGGTAACCTGTCTGCACCGTATAAACTGTCAAAATTATTCCGTTGCCGACCCTCGTCATTAAAGTTGAGACAAGCCCATCTGTGATGTATAATGCTTCAATGTTGTATCATGATAATGCAACTATCTTATACCTACGGATCTGTATACGGTTAAGGATTCTGGATTAAGGTTAATCATTGTGTCAAACTGTTCTACAAAATGTAATCATACAGACAGACTATACCTACAGTAACTTTAGGTTTGTAATAGTAGTTTCAATAGTAGATTGTAACATAAGGGCGCAAAATAATATTTATACGCCGAGGGTGCTTTTTTGAATCTAGAGCGAAGTGAGGGATGCTTTAAAAGGATCCCTAACGTAGCGAGGGATTCAAAGTACGTCGCCCGAGCTACAAAATATTTTGCGCCCGAACTATACACTCTACTTTTCATCACCCACTATGAGAAAATAAAAGGCGCCTCATATTTTATTGTAATATTATTATTTAATAAAACATAGAGTAACAACTAAATTGAAATTAAATAGTATCTAATAATAAAACAACTAAAAACTTATTTACATTTGAGACATTTTCGCAATTATGAAATTTATTTTACACAAAACCTAACAATCCGTGAAAATTGACACAAACGCGGGCTGTAGTTTGCGCGTTTTTAATTTGATTTCTTTTTTTTTATTCAGCTGGCGGCTGATGGGCCGTCGTACCAGCCAGTCTTTATTCAAACATTATTTGCGTTCGATTTCTTTGGCGCTGAACACTAAGATGTTCCAAATTCAAAAAGTGCGCGGCAAAGATAATTGCGGTGCACTTATCAAGAGGATTAAAAACCCATTACTGCCCGCTAAAAGTATCTTATGGAAAACACCACCTTTGGGTGCACTTGAAGGCGAACCAAGTCGTCCTTTTCGAATCTTCTTAGTCGGACACTCTCGGCAGAGTGGTCGTGGTTTGTAAGACGGTGGTACACGGTGGGTCTTCAACGTCGTCGGTCTTCTCGGCGCCAATCACTGATTTTGCAATGCTTCTCCATTTTACTCGGTTCGTCGCATTACGTGAACACTCTGTTATGGTAGACTTAGTTGCTGTCTTAATGAGGTCCGTCCAGCGTGTAAGAGATCTGCCTCGACCTCTCTTTCTTTCCACTTGACCCTGGACTACTAGTCTTTCCATTGACTCTTCGTTCCTGGTGATATGCCCGAAGAACTTCAATATTCGTAATTGTACAGTTGACGAAAGCCTGTTCTTAATATAGAGCTCCTTTGGTGCGGAATGCGGTCCATGGGATCTTTAGGAGGCGCCTCCAACACCACATCTCCAGGGCGTCAATTTTGCGGTGGTCTAGTAGTCACAGGGACCAGGTTTCTGCTCCGTATAAGAAAATTGGAAACAAGAGATTTCATAAGTCGAACCTTTTACGAATAGATGGGATAAAAAGATAATTAGTTAAATGTCCGTAATTCTGTAGGCGAAGGCAGCCTTACTAATAGTTTGTTTTTATTTTTACTGTCCCACTGCTGGGCAAAGGCTTGGAACTATTTATTTACATAAGTAGCAGATTTAATAAAAAAAAAAAACATGCCTAGCTTATTTTAAGGAACACTTGTCTTTCATCCTTAATTTCAACTTCTTAGGGAATAACTTTGCTAAAAGCTGGCCAAGTGCCAGTCGGGCTCGTGCATTGAGGGTTCCGTACTACCACATAACTTGTTAGCTACTAAAGTACAAACAATTGTGTAAACAGACAACATCCCATCAACGCCGAGTCGGTCACCCATCCAAGTACCGGCTGCGTCCGACGTTGCTTCACTTTGGTGATCGTACGAGTACCGGTGGTGAGCAGAAATTTGTCACCGACTCGCACTTGGCCATTTTTTATTATTTGTTGTTATACTTTAGAGTGTGTACTATATATCATGCCAAGCTTGACGCTTGTATGTATTACCGTTTTTAAATTAAAACATTACGATACAGTTAACTTTTGTCTGTAAACAGAAGTCTAAGTAATAAATAAATAAATAAATAATAAATAAATATTTGGGACATTTTTGCACACATGGTCATCTGACCCCAAACTAAGCAAAGCTTGTGATATGGCTGCCAGAGACTGATATACATACATATATAGTTTTAAATACATACTTAAATAGATATTAACAACCAGATATAGAACAAACACAAATGTTCATCACACAAATGTTTGTCCTAGATGGGAATCGAACCCACGCCCCCAAGCTCAGAAGGCAGGTTCACTACCAACTGGACCAACGGGCTATAATAATTTCCATTAATAATAAATTACCCGATTTCTAACTTCAAAAATTTTAATATTCCTCACAAACTTTTGTCTATTTAACTCCTTTAACGGATAAATTTTCAAAAGCACTTTTGTAAGGTCAGTTGTAATATAAAATTTCATGCTTCTAGAACCAGCGGCTTAGTGTGTGCGGCAGTGAATAAATAAATGAATTGAAGTTGTTCTGTAATAAGTTTTTCACAGGTTTTTGCTTAAAATCTGGATCTCAGAAACACTTAAGTTTTCAAGTGTTACGTGAACCAACAGCCAAGGAGAAGTATGAAATACTTTGGTATATTTCTTGATTCTCTATCTGAAATAAAAATGAAACAGCCTTTATTTAACGGTAGAGCGAACGAAACTTTCAATTATCCATCGTCAGGATTTGAATAAAACCCGATTGTGCAGTGCAATCGAAAATTTTAATTCGCTTTAATGCTATTCCGATGATTTCGCTCGGAAAGTATTGTGTTGGGATATGTTATTCTTTATTTGGAACGTTTTAGTGAACACCGTCTGGGAAAATGTATGACAATGTATGTATGATGTATGACAGGCTAGATTAGGTGCACTTACTACTTCGCTTGCGTAATGTTTTTAATCCATAGATGGTCAAACGCTATTTGTTCTGAAAATTTAACAATCAGAGGGACAGTGTTCCTTTTATACTTATAAAACTGACAATTTCTCTTACCCTACCGAAAAGCCATATCCAAAAACGCTTTACAAAGAAAATTGGCAAATATTTTTTATTGCAACAATTTACGTCAAATTTCAATGCTAAAAGGCTTTCGCCTGTCATTAATATCGCAACATCCCGAGTGTGAAGTTTTGTGTTTGAACGGATGCCTTTTAATTGCGCATCAAAAAAGTCATACTAAGATAATTATTAACTGCACCTCAAAATATGCTCATCAAAACAAAATAGAATGTGTACTGGCTTTCAAGTAAGCATGCTGTTAGGTGATAGCCAGCAAGTCAGCTGAGTGCCGAGTACCATAGAGTACATTCTATGTTATGATTTATTTTATCGGCAGCTCAAATTCATTGTTGGGATTTCAGCTCACACCCTTACGTTTGGAATTCAAACGTGCCACGGAACTATCTATAATGGATCCAAATACTACCCTTAAGAGCCCGCCCTCTCACATTTTTTGACGAAATAAGCAACTGAAACTTGATTTTTGGCGTTCTGATTTTATCAATGTGCTATTTATTGTTTCATTGATTTCATATAATAATTAAAAGTCTTCGTGATTAACTGCTAAAGTAGAATGTTTTTTTTTAATATATATTTCTTTCCCCGCTTTCGTAGGTGAACGAAGGATAAAAACAAATCTAAACAAATCTGCCGATATAACATTTCGATCTCCAAATTAACCAAAAATTTACAAAACAACAAGAGATCTAACTGTTTTTTGTATCAGGCTAAGTTAGTGATGTAGTGTTAGTTTGTAAACAAACAGTACAATGAATAAATTTTGATGTATGTTGAATAATTTTGGTGAACCATTAATTATTCGTCTGTTCAAACAAACATGTCCCGTGAAAAGCAGCCTATCCGGGGCTTTTGATTGTTCTGCGGTTTGCGGTGATCCTAAGTATATACATTTATCTAAACACAGCTTTACAATTTGTATGAATGCTGTAT
Source organism: Agriopis aurantiaria (assembly GCA_914767915.1). Lineage (NCBI taxonomy): Eukaryota > Metazoa > Arthropoda > Insecta > Lepidoptera > Geometridae > Agriopis > Agriopis aurantiaria. The sequence goes on along the minus strand of OU611998.1, from coordinate 10,880,761 downwards.
CATGAATGGAATTGGATGAGATGTATACAATAGGATGAGGTCACGAAGGACATGGCATTGAATGAGGATTACAATTTGTGACGGATTTATTAGGACCTGTTAATGAACAAAACAAATGTATGTATGTAGTGTCCGATAAAAAAACCGATAGACTAGCAAGTCTGAACTAGGGATTGATGTGCTTCTTGGCCGTTTTTCAATGGCCTTCAACGCTTCAAGCTGGTCAGTCACATGAAGACTGCAGAAAATTTTTCCCGAGTTTACTTTTAGTCATATTGTATTGGTGACGTCACCTACCCAGTGACCAATTTTATTATTTTATTGTAATAGATCTACTCTAGCAAATAAATAACAATGATGATAAATAAATAAATCAAAACCTCGCCTCCTGGTAAGTGACGGTTTGACCGAGTATGCAGTTGATCTAGAAGAAAACTATTCAGTCACGCCTTGAAAATACCTAGATTGAAGTTTTCTGGAAACGAGGTGGACGGTAGGGTATTTTTGGGAAGTACATATGATAAAATATGACAACCCAAATCATTGTGTACGAATCTTTGGAATTCCCACGAGGAAGGGGTGGTAGTGTGCAGTCCTTCTACTTATCCTGTAGTAAAGGGAGAGGATGGAATAAGGTCATGAAGCTCTTGCGCACTCGCTGAAATGTATCCGATAGAAAATAGACAGACAAGCTAGTTTACGGCGGTGCTCGATGCTTTGCAATGAATACTTGAATCTACACGAGTTTATCGACGCCTCATTAATCAAAATCGGTCAAGACATTTAGTCTGCAGGTAAACAATGACCTTCTTTTTGTTTTGCGTCGTCGGTTAAAAATATCCAGCCAAAACAATTAATTCAATAAACGCAAATCACTAACGCAGTGACTCATCATCATCATCAGCCTATCATGTGCCCACTGCTGGGACACAGGGGCACACTTCTCTCAAAGAGAGGATGGGTCTAATCTACTATGCTGGCTCAGTGCTTGTTCGTCAATTTCATATGTCTAAACTTTTGGGGTTTTTGGTTTCCATACAATGTTTTCCTACGACGTTTTAAGCGATAGCATTGATACTGCACATAATTTATTTAGGTTTAAGTACTAATAACTCATTAGTGCAGGGCCGATGATCGAATAGTGTACTACCCTATTGTAAAGCGCACATGCTACCGCTTGGCCACCATTGCTCACGCATTGAGTAACAAGCCCTTTGTTTTCTAAATCTGCTTGTAAGTATGTCAAAATTCAATTTGTGTCGGGGAAAAAAGTGAGTTTACCGTCAACTAATGTTTTGAAGTGCTTTCACTTGAGTATTATCGGCCCATTTAACCCGAAAGCAATTCTAAAGGATAAACTCTACTTCCATTAATGTATGAGTCTTTTAATACTTAAACGGTTAATGACTGGCTTCTACTTAAGTAGGTAATCTATGAAGATTTAGATTAAGTACTCACATTTAAAATTACGCGATTTTTTTTTCAATGTCATCATTAGAATACTTGTTTTTTATGTGAGCAAATTGTCTTTCAGAGAGGGAGAGAGAGAGAGCCCACCCAGTGTATGTTGGTGAATGTCATAATTATTTATTTGAACTTTTGAGGTTCATGGACCGTATCTTCACGATGTTTTGCTTCACTGTTTTGAGCGATGGCATCGAAACTGCACATAATTTATTTAGGTACTAAATAAGTCATACGTGCAGGGCCGAGAATCGAACCGGGTGCCGTCAAATTATGTAGCGCACATGCTAAGCACAATTAATCATAAAAAAGCAATTATAGCACAATTTACTTATAAATATTAAATAATAGTCAGTGGCAAACAAGGTGGCATATGAAACAAATGTTATAGCGTTGATGATGTTGGCCACTCTAGGCTGGCGGCAAACATGAGGGTGGGGTTGGTATATAGGAATAAACGCACCTTAACCCCAAGGATCAAAGTGCCAAAAGTTTTTTCATTATCCTAGTTTACTGAGATAATTAACGTCATGCAGTAATTAAAACTTGCACACAGCGTCCAAGCCCGTGTAATGCCGACAAGGTGCTCTAAAACTTCAGTACCGCAGAGTTTTTAACTGATTACCTATTCATGAATTCCGAGGTTACCTTTTCACGTTTCAACAATGGTGCGGAAAATATGCGAAATGAATCTGCAATGTGAAATCTTGAGGCATCAGTCCTACTGCCAGCGAGAAAATGAATGGCGATTGATGTTTTCTTGTTTAAGAGACATATAAGTGCCGTTTAAATGTAAGTAAATCATAAATTTTGTAGTTAACAAGAACTTGTGCTACTGTTATAATGCTAAACAAAGTGTAATTAGCAGGCTAGGTGTTTCACGAGGAAGTCGAACGCACCAGTCACTGACCTATTACAACAATTTTTTATAACAATCGAAATCTGAACGAAAAATTCAGTAAGTATTATTTTTTGCTAAATACTGGAAAGTATTATCGTGGTATATATAACGTTAAACAGCTTGCTGTTTGTCAGCATCTTTAATACTCTTCTCGAATCACGTATACTTTTTGCTGTCGGAGTGACGCAATGGTGCAATTCATCAATCGTACTCATTAGCTCGTAGCCCAGCGACAAAACTTCACACGACGACGGCACTGAAGAGAAGTCCACTACGCTAAAGGGGTGTGGAGAAAACGACAAAGGAGATCGCGCGGGAAGTGGGCAGGCCGTGGGATCTCTTTGTCTGTTTGCGTGGGTAGCTTTACCTCTATACGAGAAAAATATATTCTTTGTTCTTTACCTTGAAACGTACCCCAAGTGAAGCTTGTCCTACCTAGCAGTGGGCAGGCGCTTCAAAGAAAGATTTTATGCGAGTATAAGTTAAGATTTAATCAGAAAAAATTGAAGTTAACATGCGAGACAGACTGAGGGTCGTGAACTCGGAAGGTGGTGGAAAAATACGTTGGTCCCTTGTTAACCTTGGCTTGAAGAGCGTAGGCGCTAATCGCCGCGTGGCTCGACGTGGCTCGTGGCACGTAGGAAGTTCAGCTGGGGCAGCGTGGCTCGGAGATAGCTCCGTGTACGGCTAGTGATCAGGCCGACCGGGCAGCGTGGAGAGAAGTGCTCGGAGGGTGGCCGGTGTATGGCCAGCGTGGCTTGGCAGCGAGGGTCGGAGCTCTGGCGTGCAGCAGTAGATCATCAGCGGTGCAGCGTTGAGCACGGGCAAGGTGGCGGTGCCGGGAAAAACCCTGGAATGCGTCGAAGAGCTACGCATCAGGAGTAGCATGATAAAATCCGCTCGGTCCCGCCGCGTGAGATCCACGAAGATAGTGGCAGTTCGGGACAGGCGCCCATAAGTGTCTCGTGGCGTGGTACCGGCGTTGCAAACATCAGTTTTGATCGAAAGGATCCAAGATTACAGAAGGCTTGAAGAGCTTAATACAAATGGTAGAACAATGTAAGTACAGGAGTCACGCCTGCATTCGCGAAGGTAGCACGAACACAGGACGCGACTTGCACTCAGTTAATGCAGTACCAAAAATGGCCTGCATGGTAATTTAACTAACAAATAAATGATTATCATCTATTTGTCGAGACAGGTTACATAATGAACACTTTTAAAACACAAGACCTAATAACACTTTCACGAAAACTTACCCGATTATGTTCAATTCGGGGTTTCTAATATAGATTTAGGTTGAGAGTCAAGATTGAACAATTTGCGACTTTCGCTTGTGACGAGTTGTTGAAGAAAGAGAGCGGAAGCACAGCCGTAAGGCCTTATACATATAACCTTATCCTTCTGGAAGGATTCGAGAATGTACGTATTTCCCTAGTTTTTAAGTATTTTGTTATTAAATTGCGGGTTGATGATTTATTTCGTTTACAAGTGAAAGCGAACTGACATTACGTCAATCACTTTCATTCTGTCAACGATCTTTATGTCATCGTGGTGACTTTTTTATTCGTTAAGTTTGGCTTCTAGCGTATGTGCCATTTGCCATGAACGGAAGATATTTTTAGAACCATTACAACCTAGTCTGTGGTTATGAGAGAATTTTAGCGACGAATTGAGGACCCCTCTATTTTTGAAGTCAGTTAAAAGCTATAGGCCGCTGGCGCCACTTTTTATTGTTGGTCCTCGGAATTTTGTCATTTTGTAAACCGACTAGGAAATTATTTTTTTTATTTCAAGGAATATACTTACATATTGGATCCATATAATTGTAGTAGTATGGTTTGTAAATCGATATAAATGGAAAAAAAAGTCATCCATATAACCGTAATGGCGTATTTATTAATTATGAAGTCGGTGTTTTAAATTGATAATTATTTCTCAACATTTAACTCCTTCCTCGCTCTTCGCCGGCAGTCGGACAGATGTCTGAATGTAGTGAAACGTTGGAGCTCGGTTTTCGAGTATGAATAGGTTTTATTTTGTTTAGCCCTGGCTGGGTGCTGGGTGAAGTCATGTCAATGTTTTGTGAGGTTTTTAAAATTATATTTTCAGTATTTTTTTCTACTGAACCATCTTTACGAAAAGCAAAATAATATCGTGCATCACGAGTATGCATTACAGGTTTTTACTAAGAAAATTAATTTGAGCAATCAAAAATGATTGTAGATAAAAGATTAAGACAGTTTAATTTATAATTCGAAATATGGGCACTGATAATAGTTTCAGTTTGCTGGAATGATGTAACTAATTTTACATCCAACTTTTTTAGGGTTGCGTACCCAAAGGGTAAAAACGGGACCCTATTACTAAGCCTACGATGTCTGTCTGTCTGTCTGTCTGTCCGTCTGTCCTACCTATTAAAGGCTGTATCATTCGAACCATAATAGATAGCCAGTTGAAATTTTCACAGAATATGTAATTTTACGGCGGATTATCTAACAATTTAAAAAATGAAAAGAAATGACAACAATCAACAACAAAAAACAAAATACAACAAACCCCATACAACAAACGTATTTTTTTACATATTATTGTATTACCTCAACGTAAAAACGGTAATATGTAGAAGCGTCAAATTTGGCATGATTATAGTACACACTCCAAGGTATAACAACAGACAATAAACAATGGCCAAGTGCGAGTCGGTGACAAATTTATGTACATTACCAAGTTATAACTGGTAATTTCGTTATTGAATTTTGTGGTGGTACGGAACTCTCATTGCGCGAGCCCGACTCGCACTTGGCCAGTTTATTTTAAACAATGGGTAGTTTTTTTAATCATTTTCAATGCAACAGTCTTATTACATTCAGACACCAAACATTTTGCTTATAATGATATTTTATTATAATGCATCAAACTATCTTTATTGACAACATAAAATAATAATATGCAAATAGCAAACCTAATTAATATTTGAAAATACTTGAAATCAAACATAATATACAAACTAGCACTAAAACATAAATCTACTAAGCTGCTGCTAGCAGGCATCGTACCCAAAAATGCTGACAGCATTGCCGCGTTGAATTGCGCTGCGCAACAAACCAGCCAGCATTATAGTCACAAGATGCTTGCAGTCGTGTTAATGAATCTTTAAAATATTTTAAGCATCCAGCCCTCACTGCCCATATTTGGACCCGAAAACGGTAAAAAATTGTTAATCCTTAAAAATCGTGTTTTAGATAGAATTTAAAATAAAGAGGTTGTCTGTAAAGTCGGTTTACGGAAGATAATTTTACGTGATAACGCTTAGGCCGATCGTGCCTCTCTATCGCTTGTTCCGCGCTCTCGCTTGCACGCGCGGCTCAGGCGGAATGTGACAATTTTTTGTGCGTGCAGCCGGCGTTCATTGATTTATAAGACGTTATCACGTCAAAAAATTACGGTAAAATTGTACAAACTAACTTTAGTAAAATAGCTCTTTACATAAAATGTATTTATGCTATTCGTAATGGATTTTTCAAAGTATGATATTATGTTTGTATTACTGCAGTGGCATTCAGAATACTAACTAGAAAGAACTCGCTCAGAAATTTTGCCGTCACGGAAAGTTGAAGTTCAACCCACGCGGGAACTCAAACACTGCGTTTACGGTCTATTTATATCCCTTACATTCACATAGCATTGATATCTTTTTTATTTCTTTCCTCTGTGATGATTTTGGCGTTGTACTTCTTGTGCATTTGCCAGTATCAAGTATTAAAATATTATCAAGTTTGACCAAATGTCTTCAAACAAGTCACAGTCGAATTCAAAGTCAAGCAAAGTAAGCTACGATCAAGTCAAAGTCATGCCCTAGTAAAGTGGTGGAAACTTTACAAGAGGCTTCTACTTATAGAGTTTTGGAAGCAACACGAAAATAGCACGTTTCAGCGCGTTATATCACTGCCTACACTCGAGCACGTCCACGAATACTTAATAAATAATAATCCACCATTATTATGTATTGACACTCGAAAATACACAAATTTAGGAAAGTAGTACAACAAAACATGTTTTTTTTCACGTTAGCGCCAAAACTATTGGCTTCATTTATTTGTGACAGAAAAAAACACTCGTAGTTATAAATTAATGGTGAATTTAAGTTTTGTGAAGTCATGGAACATAAAGACGTAGGATATCTGTGTTAGAGACGATTTTCTTTTCTTTTCTTTGGTTAGACAGGCTTTTGGTATAAAAGGAGCCGTATTACTAAATGCAATCGTAAAATTTTAGGTATCTGGATTTTCGGGCGTAAAATTTATAAAATTATTACACACAAAAAAGCTTTTCAAAAACAAGCTATTTGCTGTTAACGTCAGCAATTAAAATAATGTAAATTACACGCAAAAAATCCTTAATAGTATTTAAATGTTTAGAATTAAGTTTTCCAATTGTACATATCTACTTAATTTGTAAGTGTGCAATAAAGTATTAAAATAAAATCCAATATTTTTTTTTGTATCTTAAACATGACGTGTATTTTGAATGATATATAGTGTTTCAAGTAATATAGTGGTAGTGATAGAACCAGTACTATTGAAACTATCGGGGCAGTTCGTTATGTATAGGTAATAGGTATAGATAACATTACACACAAAAAATAAATATGATCAAAACAATTTAAAGCAATTTTATTAATAATAATAGTTGTTATTTTAATCTTTCAGAGCGCCTGGTTAATGCGACGCGTGACCAAAATGCTGGCGTGTTTCTGGCTCAACGCATTAGCATTGCCATTCAACGTGGTAATGCCGCCAGCATGTTGGGTACGCTGCCAACTGGTAGTGGGCTTGAGCATTTGGATTGTCTTTAGACCTTCAACGGTCTATGGGCAGTCTAACTGTATTTGTAGTGTTTAAGCTTGAATTTTGTTTAGTTATTAAAGGCACTTGCCTGTAAAAAAAAAAAAATATTTAAAGCTATAGTAGACCATACAATTTTGAACTAAATCATATTTCTATACAATATGTATACACAGCATTAGTTTTTAATATCAACCCTATAAATATGTTTCTAAGCCATAGCTGATAATTAAGCAAACAGGCCGCCTCGCTGCCACAAATACCTACTTCGAGTTAAAAGCTATTCCTTTCCAAAATATGTCAGAGTACTAATAGCTTTTGGCAAACTGCGAAGTAAAGGATCACGGGAAATGCCGCAGGACACAACTAGAGTCCTTTTCATGAAAGAAGTCCCACGGCAAACAGCGGTACTAAATTTCCATGGTTGATTGAATCAGGCGTTACTTTGCGGAAGTCCATTTTTAATGTAAATTCATGTAAATTTCAGTATTTATTGTTAAATTTTTCATTTACATTTCAATTAAATATAGTAATTTCAAGATTAACAAATATTTAAAAATTAATATCATTAGTACAAATTGTTATAACGAATTTTTTGTTACAGATTTAATTACAATTTGTTTCAGGTTAGGTTAATTTTACTTTTTTATGTAATTAATATTTATGTCAGGTTAGGTTTAAATTAGCATCACAAATATCTATAGAGTAAAATAGTTTGTCCCAAATCTTTATTGTACTCAAAACGACGTAGAAGCGGAATTACACTAGAAATTCATATACACATTTCCATGTTGTAGTTGTCAGGTGTTGTTACTGTGTTTGGACGCTAGTGAGATTTTTATTAATTTTCCATCGTTAAAGAGTCGTGTACGATGCCAAAAGTTGTTAAAGTTCTACTCGAGAAATGATACTGATAGTGATTGATACGCGATGACAGCGCCGCGTCTGGGGGACTTCTTTCATGAAAAGCACTCTAGCTAAATAAACTTATACACTTAAACTTATTTTCAGTGTGTAATAAAGTTGTATTGTATTGTATACACTAAACAGACAAAATATACCATACGCAGAGGAACTAATTTCCAAAGACATTTAGGAGTAAACTGGCACTTATTTGTTGTTTATTTCTCCAACAAAATTAAATTGGGACACAAGTAATGAGTAATGTCTTCTTTTCCGCGGTTACAATGAAATATACTCCCGTTTTATGTATTTTGTGACCATTTCATTTGTTTTCTTTTCCACGAAATAATAACCGCGCTTGTATTGTTTTGGTTAGAACATTAGAAAACAGTGACTAGCAGTAACTAGTAAGCCAGAGTTACAAATTAATTTCTATTGTTAGTTCTACAACTACAATATTATACAAGTACTGCACAATGATTTTTAATCAAAACGTTATTTTTCCAGTATTCGCTCACGGTGTTCAGAAGGTACTGCAGTTCTGCCGATTTCACATCAATATATTTAGAATTATTTAGTATTTGAGATTTTTAATATAATAACTAGTCTACTTTTGATCACGGGCACTGCAAAGTGTCAAATACGCCAGGAATTAAAATAACGTGAAAAACACGCGATTAAATCATTAATAATGTTTAATTTCGATGTATCATAAACATGTGTATTTTGAGTGATATATTATTTTGAGTGATATAGTGATAGTGATAGATTGTATCTATCGAAATTATCGGGGGCAATTCATTAAGTATAAAGATGACTTTTTTTTCTATGGAACTTCTTATGATAAATGATGAATGTAATAGCCTCTATGCAAGCCGCGTTTGACCACCATATCGCCTGTGCGGTCTACGTTGGACACACTTGCCTAGAAGAAACCGATTCACTCGTGATTTGAAGACACCCAGATTGTAACCATAGGGGAATACCCATTCAGGCAGCGCATTCCACAGACTAGCAGTTCGCACAATAAATGTGGAATCAAAGCGCTTCGTAGAGGTTTTCGAAATATCAACCATAAATCGGTGACGATTTTTCGTGCCCGCTCTGGCAGTCCGATAGAAAAATGGGCAGGAAGGAATTAGATCGTGCAGATCCAATGCACAGTCTCCGAAATTTATCCGCGAAATGTACCTATATTTATATTGAAATTGTCGCGATATGCTCGGAAAATGTACGAAAATCACCTTCAAGGATCAAAAATCGTCCGTGCGAGCAATGGTCCAATACGACACTTTTTATAATGATCCCACGAATCACATTGAGGCCTATCTATCGTTTTTCTAGCGGAATAAACGAAAGTGTATCTCTGTATCTTTTATCGCATTTACAACTGGGAGTGTTCTTAAGAATTGCTTGATCTGATGCCGGCATCACGTTTTTATCATCGCACTTGCCACCTCCGCCTGTAAGTTCGTCCACATATTATCATAGATCAGTGAAAATCGCACACTGTGCGATTCATGCGATCTTTCTTGCATCACACTTGCAAATTGCAGACGTGGAGCCTTCCGCGGTGTTTCCGTGAGGCTACAACATGTAGTTCTTCAAAAGGCGAGTTAATAGAGTATTCAAGGGTCGGCAACGTAGTTGTGAAGCCTCTGGTGTTACAATTGTCCATAGGCGACGGTGACTGCTTACCATCAGGCAGCCCACTTGCTTGTTTGGAAACTATAGCATTTAAAGGTGTAAAATCTTTTACGTTAAAAAAAATTGCTACGCTTTACTCTTTTCTGACTTTAGTTTTCTATACTATTATAATAATAATATTATAAAGAGGAAAGATTTGATTGTTTGTTTGTTTGCATTGAACAGGCTCCGAAACTACTGAACCGATTTAAAAAATTCTTTCACTGTTGGGAAGCTACACTATCCCCGGGTGACAGGATATAGTTATATTTTCAAAAAAATAGGGATCCCTACTAAAACTCCAATAATGTAACCCAAGGTGTAAATAAATAAGATTTTCAATTTTGACTTTGCGTGATTGACATTTCTAAGACAGGACAACGTCTGTCAGGTCTGCTAGTATTTAATAAAGACATGGCACGTACAATGTTGCGAACAGAATTCTTGTTTGAAGTGACATTTTTAGTTTTATAGCATTCTCAGTTAACTAACTCGTAAAGAAAGCTTAATCCTACAAAAATGCTCTCCCCTTCTCGAAAGAGTACAGTATTTTGCTAGTGTTCTAGTTGGGGCTGCTAGTAAAGATACCCAGTATAGATGGAAAAGGAGAAGAGGAAAACTTAAAGCTATTTTATTTTACTTACACATCAATTAAAGAGACTATTTACATTACCACGTGCAAAAAATGCACATATTATATACTGTAATCAAATATAATAAAAATCTGGAACGCGTTGGAATTTTTAACGTACCTATAAAAAAAATACTGACTTCCAAAAGGAAGAAGTTATCAATTCGAATATATGTTTTTTTAGACTATGTTTCTCATTTTTAGGGATCTGTACCAAAAACGTGTAAATAGAACCTACGCATTACTAAGCCTGCCTATCTGTCCGTCCTACCTTTTAAAGGCAGTATCTTTCGAGCCGTAATAGATAGCTAGTTGTTTAATTTAATATTAGGCTTGCGTTTGATTGCCACCTCGATGGAGCATGCTTGTCTATTCACTCGCGACTTGAAGGCACCCACATTGTAACTATTGGAGAATACACATTCGGGCAGCGCATTCCACAGTCTGGCAGTTTGCACAATATCAGTGGGACCAAAGCGTTTCGTACAGGCTTTTGGAATATCAACTATTATATTATATTACTATATAAGAAACGGTGTCACCTATCTGTGCCCTCCCTTGCTGTCCGATAGAACAATAGGCAAGTGGGAATCAGGTCAAACAGATCTGATGCACACTACTACACACTACACGACTAGCAACTTTGCGCCGAATGTTCAAGGACAGATTCGTTGCTGATAAGCTCCTTGGCACGTTTCTCATAGGACTCCCACGCTCCAAGCTGGTATTTGGCTGATCCTGGCTTGGCTTAGCTAAAAGTGCGAGCAGTACTTAATGCATGACCGAACGTATGCTTGGTACAATGTAAACAACTGTCTTACGCAGTAATTTCTCACAAAATGTAAATAAATAATTCCAAGCAAAAGTAAAAGGGAATTTCTCTCTTCTCAGTTACTCATATGAGTTAGAATTCTCGGTCAAGTAATAAATTCTCCTGGAAACCCTTTACTTAGTCAAAAGCTAGCAAGAAGTGCAATAAATTATTTCTGAGCTTTACGTATGTAAGAAGCCATGAAATATCAGTAACTGGAGTGGTTACGTAAGTGTAAAACGCAAAGCCACATATATGAGCAAAAGAATATGATATAGGTTCGTTTGTTCTAATATTACCTACCCGCTATATGTTAAACCTTTGCTTTATAATAATAGCTGCGTGTCACGGTTTAGCCGCAACTTTCATGCTGAAAAGCAGAATAATGGAGAACCATTGTTTTCTATATTCCACATGTAAATTATGTTTGTAAACTTATTAAATTCAAATAAAGAATGAAATAAATTTCATTATTCATCTTTCGTCCACATTGATTTTGGTCACTCTAAAATTTTCCAGGAAAAGTGCCCTGGGTATCAATAATGTTTATCAATTAGAATACATTTTAAAATTATCGTCAAGCTAATTTAAAACCAATGTCGTTCAAATTCAAATTCAAATTCAAATTCAAATTATTTATTTGTCAGAACATGGTAGGTACACATACATATAAAGTAGCATACATGGTCGTAAGAATGGAGACGTATCTCATGTCCTTGCCTGTTACAGCGTACAAATGTTAGTTTTTTATTAATATTTTTATTAGTTTTTGTTAAAGTTAAAAAGGAAAAAAATAAACAAAATTATGTCTATGTTAGAATATTGTTAGAATCATATTTTGGTTTAGTTGTATTTTATACCTTAATTAGATGTTTATTACTACCTATCTAAGCTATTATTATTATTATTATTTTATTTGTTTATGTCTACATTACATATCAAAACATTTTTATCATTAAGGAATTCTGAAATTTCATAGTAGCTTTTTTGTGCTAATAAAGTTTTTAGTTTATTTTTAAACATTCCAACATTTAATTCTCTGATGATTTTAGGAATTTTAGTATATATTAAAGGAGCCATACAGAATACACTTTTTTGCATGAGTGCAGTTTTGGCCGTACGTGGGCAGAGCTTCATCTCGGCCTGTGTGCGAGTTCGAATACCAGCATCAGTCCAACTACCAAAGAGATGTGGATTTAATTTTACAAAAGTAGCTATTTCTAATATGTATAGAGATGGTAATGTCAGAATATTGTGTTTTAAAAAGAACGGTTTACAGCTATCAGTCTTATGAAGATGAAACATTGCCCTGACGCACCTCTTTTGGGCTTTGAAAGCAATCCTTTTGTCAGTAGAGTTCCCCCAGAAAATAATGCCGTATCGTAGAATAGATACTGCCATGCCATAATATGCAGTAATTAGAGCTTCTTGATTAATAACTAATGACAATTTAAATAGTGCGTATGCCGTCGAGCCCATTCTTTTCGTTAATGTATCTATGTGTGCTTTCCAATTAAGTTTACTATCGATGGTCAATCCAAGAAATTTAGTTGAGTCCACTTCCTGTATGACTCTACCATTATATTGCAAAACTATTTTATCACGTACTGTACGCTGCCGAAAGTGGATGATATTCGTTTTGTCTAAATTTATTTTTAAGTTATTGTCATCTAGCCATTGAATGATTGATTTTAAACTATTATTTATTTCCGATTCGTAAGTGATTTTATTTTTACAATTAATAGTAACTGTGCTGTCGTCTGCGAAGAGAGTCGTAGGATGGTCTAGTGCTTTAGGCAAGTCATTGATATATCCTATAAATAGAAGAGGGCCCACTACACTGCCTTGCGGGACTCCGAAGTTAGGAGTACGTGCTTTAGACCGATGAATTATTTCTTGTTTTTTATGATGGTTTATTTCTGTAATCTCAGTATAATGTTTTCTATTACTTAAGTATGATTTTATAAGGTCTAGAGTATTTCCTCTAATGCCATATGTTTCTAGTTTTTGTAAAAGTATATCGTGGTGAACATAATCAAAAGCTTGGGTCATATCGCAAAATATTGCGCAAACTGGAATAGTTGCATCTATGTTGGTCATAACATTATCTAAAAAATCATATATTGCCATATTTATTGTTTTATTTTCCCTAAATCCTTTTTGTTCGTTACAAAGTATACTTTTCTTTTCCATGTAATTGTAGAGCTGCGTGTAAATGTATTTTTCAAGAATCTTTGAAAATATAGGGATAAGTGAGATTGGTCTATAGTTATCTATGCATTCCCTATTTTTCTTTTTGAATATAGGTTTAATAATGGAGACCTTAAGTGCGTCAGGATATGTACCTGCACTAATACATAGATTCATAATGTAGCTTAAGTGTCCACATATGTATACAGCAACTTGTTTAATAATATTTGTAGAGATTCCATCGTACCCTACACTATTTGTATTTTTTAACGCAATGATTATCTTAAATATGTCTAATGCAGTGCTCGGAAGAAAAAACATTGAATTGGACCTACTTGTAATTAATGAGTTTGTTTTCTGACTATTATTTTTAATGGGTTCAATTTTATCAATGAAATGGTTGTTGAATGCATTGCAGATTTTATTTGGGTCAGTGATTATATTGTTATTAACTTTTATTCGCAATACAGACTCATTTTGTATCTTTTGTTTTGAACTATTTATTATATTCCACGTGCATTTAGACTTATTCGTTGCCATTTTTATAGCGTAGTCGTTTTGAGCTCTTTGGGTGAGCTTAGTGATTTTTTTAAACAGCTTTGAATAATTTACTAGTTTATTCTTATTGCTACAATTTCGGTGTCGTCTATATTGCCATAAGAGTTTTCGTTTATTTTTACTACATAGTTTGATGCCACGTGATATCCATTTTGGCTTTTTAACTGATTTAACAATTTTTTGTGTGAAAGGAAAACACAAATCATAAAATAATTTAAACGTGTCAATAAAGTAATTATACGCATCATTAGGGTCGTCAATACTATATAGGTCTGAGAAGGAGAGACTTTTAATGTGCGATATAAACTTCGATATATTTTCTTGACTATAGTCACGCCGTTTTATGTACCAGCTATCAATGATGCATTTTTTGTCTACAGGACACATCAGTAGTTGAGCTGTGTGGTCGGATAGCGCGAATTCAACCACGTCAGCCTTGCAATTATTTTTAAAATCATGAGCGATATTGTCTATGCATGTTTGACTACTTAATCGGGTTGGTTGTTTAAATGTTAATTTGAGATTAAAACTTGCTAGCAGTTGCTCTAACTTTCGGGAATTTATATCTGGTTTTAAAATATTAATGTTATAATCGCCAGCAACAACCATATGTTTGTATTGCTTTTTATACAGGATCTGAAGAAGATTATCTAGCTCTGTAAAGAATACTTTTAAATGCTTTGATTTTTGTTTAGGTACTCGATAGATACATACAACCAAAATCTTATAGGGAATTAATTCTACGGCACAGCACTCAAACACTCCCGAAATTGATAGAGCCTTAATTTCCGGAAGCTCCCTATACTGAAATCCACTTCTAATTAAGATACAAGCTCCGCCTCTTGAAATATCTGATCTACAAAAACTGGACGCTAGTTGGTAGTTAGCTAACACTAGATTGCTTTCAGAGCCCAACCTAATGTTGTGCTCCGTTACACAAATAACATCAACGTTAAAATTGTTTTCAGAGCGCAGTTCATCTAAGCAAATAGTTAGCTCATCAGCTTTTCGTAATAAACCTGCGATGTTCTGATGCATGATACATATATATTTATTTACGAAAAAACTCTACATTTGGTTGCTTGTTATTTTTACCGTTTTCTGAGTCATAGCTTGGATTTATATTGTTATAATTAGTTTCCCTGATTGCATATGCGACATTGTTTAATATGGTACGCAGACCATAATTTTTTAACATACCCGAACGAAGATGGAATATATTATTGTCGTATGATAGACATGAATTAGAGTCAAAAACATATGCATACTTATGTGTCAGATTATCTAAATATAGTGATTTATTAAAAATATCAATTCTATAGTTATATGAGCTCAGATACTTCATTACTTTAGAATCCGGGGAATATTTATAGGTAGGTAGACATATAATAAAGTTTGTCTGTTTTATATAACACAGAGCCTCTCTAGTGAGACGGATAAGTTTGATGTAGTCACAGTCACTAGTCTCTTTAAAGTCCTCCTCTCCAATGAGCACCACGCAGTAGTCGTTCATAGTCAAGTCCGCAACTTTTGTTTCTATTCCTCGTAAAATTTCTTGAATGCCTCCGTTAGGTGTGAGGTAGTGTCGTAGTAGAGTACCTCCACTTGATGAATTTAGTGTGCTTTCAGCTACGTGCATTACTCTATTTTGTTTATTTGAGCTAATTAAAATAATATTGCTTAGTTGCTGTGAAGACTCTGTTCTCTGTGTTATGTGTGTTGGAATCTTATTTAGGTAGTTTTCGGGTTCAGCTAAAATTTCTTTATTCTGTGTTTTGGATTTAGTTTTAGGTTCATTGATCTTCTTTTTGCAGAAGTTTTGTGATTGGTCTTCTTTCTCTATATTATGTTCTGTTTGTACTTCCTTATCATAAAATGTTTTTTCATTTAAAATTAGCGCTGTTTGTTTATATGTTCTTTTTGGTGTGCTTATCTTTTTGGGTGTACTATTTAGCTTTGCTGGGCTTTGTGTAATCTTTTTGTATAGCTCATTTTTCTTACATATATCTTCATTAGCGCGTTTAAGTTCATAATTTTCAGATAAAAGTTTTTCTATCTCCATGTCTGCACTGCTTAATTTTATTGTCAAAGTTTCAATTTTATCCCTCAGTTCTTTAACTAGTTCACTTTCTTCGTCGTCAGATATGTCTGGTAAGCTATTTACAGTTGCATTTAAAGTCTGTGTCATAACCGTGCTATCATTGGTTAAATTAATGTCTGAAGTTCTTCTTTTATTCCTGAAGGTAATGTTTTCAAAAAAACTCATTTTGAATCTAAGTTTTAGTTTTATAAATAATTATGTAATCAAATTTTTATTAAATGCTTTCTTGCTGTGATTTCTAGTGATTTTCAGAGGTTCCTTCTAAGATTTATGTTAATTTTATCAAACCACTGTTAGATGCGAAAAAAATACGGAGCTAACTACTACTTTACGTGATGGCGTGGGCTGACATTCACGTAATCGTGTTAGTCTGTCTTTCGCCTTAAGATTATAATTATTGTCAAATTCTGATATATAAAAATAATATCCTTTAATGAGACTTGAACCCGCTGCCTTACGAGCGCAAGGTAAGCACTCTTGCCTTTCGGCCACGAGGTTGTTAGTTGCCGGTGCGAAATTAAGGTACTGTATGTGTGACTCGATCTTTAGTCTGGCATTGAGCGTAACCGTTATATTATGTTATTATTGCATGAGCATTTTTGCACTACACTTCGCACTGCACAATTTTTAACACCACAGTTTAATGAGGGTGATTTTAAATAAAACGTTTTTGAATTATTTTAACATTTATCAAGTCTTTAGCACTAGTTTAAGTCTTTAGTTCAGTTATTTGTATTTGTTTTTCCAGATTTAGGTATTATTGTTCCACTTATTCCACTATTTTTAGCACTTCAACAAATTTTATAGTTTTTTTTTTTTATGAGGGTAATTTTAAATAAAACTTTTTGAATGATTTTATCAATTTAGCAAGTCTTTAGCACTAGTTTAAGTCTTTAGTTCAGTTATTTGTGTTTGTTTTTCCAGATTTAGGTACTATTGTTCCACTTATTCCACTATTTTTAGCACTTCAACAAATTTTATAGTTTTTTTATTTTTAATGAGGGTAATTTTAAATAAAACTTTTTGAATGATTTTATCAATTTAGCAAGTCTTTAGCACTAGTTCAAGTCTTTAGTTCAGTTATTTGTGTCTTTTAATTATATTCACAATATAAACCACTTCAGATTTTGACAGTTTCGCAGTTTTAGAGCATAATAAAATTATGCGCCGAAACTGCGATTTGCTCACTGGTTTTTTCAGATTTATTATCGTTTCACTGATTTTACGCACTAGATAACGCTAATACTAACTATTTACAACTATATTTACACGTGTCACTTGTTATATTAATAAGAAATTGCGAAATTATATTTTTAGAAATTTAAAAAGCCGGAGCCGATATTATCGCAGTGACAGCGCGCGCGAGTATTTGCGTTGTCGTTAACACAATGCTTAATTTAGCGTGTAACAAACGTAGACTAAATACCGAACCGAATACCTCAAAAGTAAGTATAGTTTTACTCTACTTTCAGTTTTGACATTTATGAGCATTTATCATAGTTTTTAACATTTATATACGTCCACCCTTACGATGTAAGCTACCTCGTTATCAGTATCATATAAATTCGGGACATTTTTGCACACACGGTCATCTGACCCCAATCTCACTACCAATGGGCTATCTAAACCGAATCTATTTGTCGAGCCAAATAGTTAAGAAAAGTAAAACAATAAAAACCAACAAAAAGAGATACTTATGCTTTTATGTTAGTGTAAAGTATAGTGTGAATGAATATTTTCAAAAAAATATCTTTTCCAATATGAACTTTCCATCAACTTCTAATGTTCCGTGTAAGAAATAATAACTCCAGTTATGTTTGTAAGATTTTTGGGAGTATCATTCACACCTGTACTGGAAGCGTCCTATAAATCATTGCCAAGTTCTTACAAATCAGGGAGGGACCGTATTCTTATGCCCTCGAGATTCTCAACTGCTGTTTCTCTTATTAGAAACTAACTGTGCCTCCGATTTTATCCACGTGATCAATTTAACGGAAACTCGGGATAAAAAGTGGCGAACGTAATTTTTTTACAATATTAACTATACAAGTATGTAAAACTAGATGGTAACTGGTAGATAGATAGGTAAAAAAGTATACCCATGCAAAAAATTACGCCCTTCCGTTGTTGTGTTTTGGCGTGAAAGGGGAAGAAAAACCAACAAACACATTCTTTCGCATTTATTATGTTAGGAAGAAGGATGTCAAGAGATTGAGAGTAGGATCAAATAAATTTGGCCCCAGTATAGTTACGTGTCTACTATCTAGTAACTGTCGTTTAATCTGTCGTACTACTTCTAGTAATAATATTATATCTAGAAACAAATAAACTCTTGTGGTTTTCTTCTAAAAAGGCGTAAACTCATTAAAATCAACCTAGATTACTTGGTGAATGAAAAGGGTCTTAAACTGCAATCTTTTGATAATGGGCGATCGTCGTTGAGAGGGAAACCCAGCTATTGTCTTTAAATGGCATACATAAATCGACTGGCTAACTACCTTAATTAAAAATATTTAGTCCAGTAGGTCCAGTAGTCCAAGATACCACAGTGCCTCAAGACGAAGGTTTTTGACCAGTGTGTGTTGCCAGTGATGACATATGGTACTGAGACGTGGTCCATAACTGTTGGCCTTTTGGAAAAACTCAGAGTCACACAGCAGGCAATGGAGAGAGCTATGCTCGGTGTTTCTTTGCGCGATAGAATCCGAAACGTGGATATTCGCCAAAAAACCAGAGTCACCGACATAGCTGTTAAAATTTGCAAGTTGAAGTGGCAATGGGCAGTCCACATCGCTCGAAGAACCGATAACCGATGGGGAAGAAAGGTTTTGGAGTGGAGACCACGAACCGGAAGACGTAGCGTAGGTAGGCCCCCACTAGATGGACCGACGACTTTGTGAGAGTCGCGGGCATCCAGTGGATCCAAAAGGCACGCTGTCGTTCAGTGTGGAGGTTAAAGGGGGAGGCCTATGTTCATCAGTGGACGTCTTCTGGCTGATGATGATGAGTCCAGTAGGCAACAAAATTCCATTTTGCTGATATCGTAGAAACTGTTGGTGCCTGGAAACTTGCACTATTTTCTTTACATCTATATGGTATTCTAACAGTTTGTGCAGTCTGCCAGGGATCTTATCTGAAACGAAGAAATTTGCCAGAGAACCAGAGTCATCACTCGACGTATTAGCAATCTGAAGTGGCATTGAACCAGTGATACCTATCACAAAACCGACTATTGCCTGGCGTAAACGTGTTCTAGAATGGAGACCGTTAATCTGAAAACGTAGCGTGGGACGTTACGCTCTGAGACTCAAAAAGACTCACGTGACGACATACGTAAGGAAACTGGCAGAAGCTGGAAGTAAAAAGATGAAGATTGCGCTGCATGGGCAATGCTGCAAGCGTGCATTGGGAAAGGCCTATGTCCAGCAGTCGAATAATATGGACTCATTATTATGTTGATTATACTTTACCCTCAAAAAGCAAACAATTCGTTTTAATTTTTTTCTACCAATCTGAAAAAAGAGGCCTGATTGTATTGCCTCCACAAAACCGATTCTTTCCAAAATATTACCTTTTCGTCCCTCAGCTTAGGAAAAAAATATGACTTTCCTGCTGACTCTTGCTTTCATCCAAGACATGTCATAACCGGTTCCCAGATGTGGGAACATGATAGGCTGAAATAATGATGATGAATTTCAACAAGCCCGTCTTAATCCATCCGCACATTCACTTTTATTCTTGAAAAAATTTATCAAATAAACACATATTTTTCTATTTACTCTTATCAACAGTATGGAATAAATCTAATTAAATAATACGATGATGCAGAAAACTAAGCAAAGCTTCAGCTACAAAGAAAAATCTAAACAATAACTCTCATTGTTTTCGCTTCCGCTCCGGCTGATCCGCCACTAATACGCAACCTAGTTTCTCACACACTTGATGCTGGACGATTAGTTTAAGATCCTACCATGTCTTTATTCTACTGTAATATTTTCCTACCTCAAATCAGACTAAAAATGGAGATATGATAAGGTGGCGTGGCAGGTGCAAACGCCAGAAGAAACAAAACGAAAACTACCCAGCAGACTACATTGCCGCCCTTTTTTTGCAATTCTACTATGCGTTAGTTCATGGACGTGGCTACAAGGTTCTTAATATGCGCAAAAACGAATCAGTCAGCCGTACGCAGAAGATAGGACTAAGCCGTATTTACAGTTTTTGCGTTAAGCGGCTTAGCAGTAAAGTGAAAAAACAAATATAAACAAGGTACAAATAGAAAATGTTTAATAACCCCCGATAAAACAGCTGATAATCTTCCAATGACAGAACAATTTTTCTTGAATGATAGCTAAAACAATCTCAATCAATACACCTTTCAAGTAAAAATACGAAATCAAAATTGGTTTAAGGGTTCAGCCACTTGTGAGCTACGAAGCCACAGACATACACACGTTAAACTTATAGGACCGCTTGAAATGAATATGAGGTACGCCCAGTTATATACGGTCAGCAATGACCCACTTGCAAGCAGTGGCAACCTTGTGGGCCATCGGACGGAGTGATGCATTTCAACCAAGCGCTGATTCAGCACACTTCACCGACGACATCCGTTTAAATAATTGCAAATGTGTGACCCTTATTTTTGCGTCAGGGGTAAAAAAGGGTATTAAGCGTCATTGTAGACTAAACCGTGATGGTGGTCAAATGCAAGCCTATTAATTATTAAAAAAAAAAAAAAAAAAAAAAAAAAAAAACATTCTATACTGAAGTTCGATCAAATTGAGTTCCACACAAAGACTGGATATCACAAGTTAGACAGAAGTGGAAAAAAAAGGAAAGCAGGTCTTTGCCCTGCAGTTGGTAGCAGTGATAATGTGTCAAACAACTTTAGTTTAATCATTTAATGTATAGATGAACTAACAACACCATTATAATGAAACTGTATTGGCGAAGTTTACACGTGTTCGTTGACAGTTGACAGTCTGTTGTCAACTGCCAACGAACACAGTATTTAAATGGCGGTTGCATTGTAATCGCCCTCTTTCTTTGCTCGAACCTCGAAGCGATAACAAGTGTAAACGAATTGTGTGTAAAACAGTTTAAAAGGTGATTTCTTGGCTGAAAAGCTAACAAATCAGAATCGGGATTAATAAGTTACAGATATCTTCTTATTTTCCCATGTCCACAGAGTGTAATTTGTCTTTTGTTAAGTGGTTCAAAACCTGTTTGCTAGTCATGTTTTTTTTTAGAGCCCTAATTAATAGTTATTGTACAAAGTGGCCGTTTTATTCCTTGCGTTTTCTTGATTATAATTTCTTTACTAATGATTAATTTAATACTAATTACTAAATAACTGTGCTCATGTTAAAAGTTCTTCAGATTATATATCGGATTAGTGTACTTATTGTTATATATGCAAATTTCTGCCGCCGATTCTGCGGCTGAGCCTGCTGTCGAGCCTGCCGCTGAGCCTGCTGTCGAGTCTGCGGCTGAGCCTGCTGTCGAGCCTGCGGCTGAGCCTGCGGCTGAGCCTGCTGTCGAGCCTGCCGTTGAGCCTGCTGTCGAGCCTGCGGCTGAGCCTGCTGTTGAGCCTGCGGTCGAGTCTGCGGCGAAGCATACAGTGGAGCCTGCAGTGGAGCGTGCCGCGAAGTCTGCGGCTGAGCCTGCTGTCGAGCCTGCCGTCGAGCCTGCGGCTGAGCCTGCTGTCGAGCCTGCGGTCGAGTCTGCGGCGGAGCATACAGCGGAGCCTGCAGTGGAGCCTGCCGCGGAGTCTGCGGCTGAGCCTGCTGTCGAGCCTGCGGCTGAGCCTGCGGCTGAGCCTGCGGCTGAGCCTGCCGTCGAGCCTGCGGCTGAGCCTGCTGTCGAGCCTGCCGTCGGGCCTGCGGCTGAGCCTGCTGTCGAGCCTGCGGTCGAGTCTGCGGCGGAGCATACAGTGGAGCCTGCCGCGGAGTCTGCGGCTGAGCCTGCTGTCGAGCCTGCGGCTGAGCCTGCGGCTGAGCCTGCCGTCGAGCCTGCGGCTGAGCCTGCTGTCGAGCCTGCCGTCGGGCCTGCGGCTGAGCCTGCTGTCGAGCCTGCGGTTGAGTTTGCGGCGGAGCATACAGCGGAGCCTGCAGTGGAGCCTGCCGCGGAGTCTGCGGCTGAGCCTGCTGTCGAGCCTGCGGCTGAGCCTGCGGCTGAGCCTGCGGCTGAGCCTGCGGCTGAGCCTGCCGTCGAACCTGCCAGCTGAGCCTGCAGTGGAGACTGCAGCGGAGCCTGCAGCGGAGCCTCCAGTACGCAGTTGCGTAAAAGACGGTGTACGCAGTTGCGTAAGAGACATTGTACGCAGTTGCGTAAGATCCGGTGTACGTAGTCGCGTAAGAGCCGATGTACGCAGTTGCGTAAGAGACAGTGTACGCAGTTGCGTACTGACTTGACTAAACCAGATTCGGTTTTAGTATGATATGATGTGCTTTTCAGTATGCAGTTGCATTCTGATATTATGTAACATAAAACGATAGTATAAGACTTCAAAATAAGATTGTAAAGTACACATTTAATTAACACGTATAATGTCTATTATCATATAATACATGACACGTATACACGTGTAATTGAGGACGTGTAATTGAGTCGGATGGCCGAATGTAAAACAACTTTAGTTTAATCATTTAATGTATAGATGAACTAACAACACCATTATAATGAAACTGTATTGGCGAAGTTCACACGTGTTCGTTGACAGTTGACAGTCAGTTGTCAACTACCAAAGAACACAGTATATAAGTGGCGGTTGCATTGCAATCGCCCTCTTTCTTTGCTCGAACCTCGAAGCGATAACAAGTGTAAACGAATTGTGTGTAAAACAGTTTAAAAGGTGATTTCTTGGCTGAAAAGCTAACAAATGTACAGGTTGAAAAATGTTTTTTTTTTTATCTGAAATTGACGAAACTGTCAAAAAAAAAGACGAGAGTTTTGGTGCCAACGTAAAAAAATATGTCGTCATTATTTTCCTAAACTTGTGTACTTTAGAGTGTTAATGCATATAGTGGATTAACTGGATTATTATATAATAAGTGTTCGTGGACGTGCTCGAGTATGGTTAAGTGATATAACGAGGTGAAACATGACGTATTTTCGTGTAGTTTTCTAACCTCCTTAGAAGCCACCACCATTTTACTAGAGCATGACTTTGACTTGACTCCGACTGTGACTGACTTGTGACTACATTTTACCAAACTTGATTATAATTTAATACTTGTCACTGGCAAATGCACAAAATTGCGACGCCAAAATCCTCAAAGAGAAAATAATAAAAAAAATACCAATTAACAAAATATTTTTTTCGTAAGTTTTTAATGTATTACCTCTCAATCGGCTATCAGCCGTCACAAAAAGAGGCAACTAGAATATTGTTCCAATCGTCAGTGTTTGTACAGCCAGCTCTCTTACTAGGTTATGTGCATCTGGGTAGCACAGATACGTCCATTGTGCCCTTCTCTACTCTAGCCTAGCCGTAACAGCGTTAGTCGCCCGACGACCGCGCTCCGGAACTGTCGTACCGACCGATTCCGAATTCAAAACTTGTGAACTGAAATTTAATTTGCAAACGTTCGGGAATACAAATCAGTGCTGTTTCGGAATTCAAATTGGGACTGACAATGCATTCGGATTTATTAGGGGTTACAATTGCCTCGTGTGTGAATAGACCCTAACTTTGCTTGAAGTAAAAATTATCGGACTTTTAAAAAGGTACTCCAAGTTTGCAGTAAATAAAAGAGGTAAGATGAGTGATGAAGCGTTTTTCTCCGGAATTGGCAATTAACTTTAACGCCTAAAGAGTGAAGACTTCTTGATACGACCTTAATTTTTCTTTCTTTTTGAGCACACGTTTGAATCTAAAACATTGCAATAAAGATGATAGCGCGACTTTTATGAAAATAAAATGTGAGCCGATTTATTGCGAAAGCGTTGGTACTTTTACCAGACTCTAGTTTTGAAAGCTTTTAGAAAGTTTCAAACGGAGCTTTTAATAAAACTTGTTTCAAACAAGCATGCTTTCAGTAGCAAACATTATCTCAAAACGCATCTAACAATTTAATGCAACTGAGTGACAAGCCGACTGCTGAGCAAATAGTTGCAAGCCATTTACTAGTGAAAACTAGATAACTAAGCTGTTTTATTTTTAACTTGCTGACTTGAAAAACGTTGTTCTGTCAAATAGGTTATGGTTCATATTAAAATCCCATGGAAAAAGAATTTTCCAAATATTCAGGTTTTTTTTTCTAAACCCAGTGTTTATGCAAACAAAACGAAAAAAAAAACTAAAATTGGTTATGCCGTTTTCGAGATATCGCGAGACGCACAGCATTTGATTTTTAAATATATATATATATATATATATATATATATATATTAAGTATCTAACCTGTCATCGACGCTGTGTCCAAATTTAAATAAGTTTGTTTGAGATGTAGTCATGAGTTTATTTAAAAATCCCATAGAAAAGAAGAAATAAAGAAAGAAAGGGAGCAATATATAATTTTATATTGTTACTATCAGCTACGGAAAAAAGTAAGAAAAAAGCCGGAATTTTACAGTTTTTCCGGAAAAAAGTTTTATTTCCCTTAAACCTTATACTCTGGACAATTCGAAAATTTTAATGAAAAATACTCCAAATTGGTCCTGTCGTTTTAAACTAAACCAAAAAAAGCACCATAAATTTTTTCTAATGTGCAAACAACCATTCTTGATTTTATTTAAATCCTTACAGCCGTTACGGAACCCAGTCACTTACACTCAAACTTTCGCTTGTAATAGAGTGATTGCTGTCACAGTATTTTTTTTCTTTTTTCAGAACCTTACTATACTATCGTCTAAGCTACATCAAATTAGGTTAACGGCCGGTTATCCGAGTCGCGTAGGCAACAAAACGCTTCCTCAGCCCCCGCCAAGTTATAGTGACGATGTATTTTGCCACGCAAGAGTCAGGACGCCCGCGGGGGGTGTGCAACGATAAAAACGAACATAGGCCCGATCTCGATGACGCCTGGTGCGGTACTGAACGCGGCGAGCGCAAATTCTCGCGACCTTTTTACGCTTTTAATTGCACAAAAAAACGAAACTATTCACTATAAAAAATCTATCCAAATAAAAAAATGATGAATAAAATTGCATTTCAAAAATAAACTAACTCTACTTCGTTTCAGATTTTTTTTTTGATCGAGGAAAGTTTATTCAATCGTGTTTTGAACCAAATCATAAACTCAAACACTGATGTATCTGTGACATGTATTTTTTTTCAGCTCAAATATTGTAATTTAACTGAATAAAATTGATTTAAAACCGTCAAATTTGGTATATGAGGCCGTTAATATGAGATGAAATTTTAAGCTCTACGTTGCAACGTTCCCTGTTTCTATATACTGGACAAGTGGTCTAGCTTAATCCAAATCTCAAATGGCTTGGGAATGAGTTTGAACTAACTTGCTAATATACTTATCTACTAGATTAACAAGCGAGAATATTATTTTATTAGTTGCAACAGCAATCCAAACTTAATCAGCAAATACTAAATATATTTCGCGGTCAAACGATAATGTCTAATGTCTATTCTAGTCCGATGTAAAAAAAAAAAAAAAAATTTGCTGGTATGAAACTTTTACAAGTTTCGTTAACAAAATAATAATAAGCCGGCCAAGTGAGTCTGGCTCGCGCATTGAGGGTTTCGTACCACCACAAAATACAAAATTTAGTGCAAAAAGACAATATCACGCCCAGGCAGTCATCCATCTAAGTAGGGCGGGGTCGGCGCCAGAACTTGCCCTCAGCGCGTGAATTTGACTCGCACTTGGCTGGTTTTTATTTTATTGCATAATGAAACGTTTATGTTTTACCACGATTTCGTCTGTTGGGAAGCGACGATGTGATCGCTTGGAGCACGCAGGCATACGATAGAAGATACCTATTTACTCCGATCTTGAAAAGACCAAGAATCTCTCAAGAAACTAGGAAGCCAGAGCAGGTGTACTCAATTTGCATTAGAAGTGTTTTAGATCATATTGGCAATTAACCAAAGATGCACATGTACATAAATAAAGCAACAAACCTTACAACCTTGTCACTTGTTATATAAAACAGCTGACCTTATCAGTTAAAATAGGCATGTGTTCTAATGTTTCATATATTACAAATAACAAGCTTAGCAAAGGATACGATGAAAAACATTACACATTCAAAAAATAAAGTAAATTAAAAATATAATACATTTCTGAGATATATGCGTTTAAAGTTTTTGGTGCGGATAGAGAGATGTTACCCTCTCTCGCAAAGCGTGTGTTAGTATATCATTTGTATGGTGCTCGCACGGCTTGACGTCATAACGTGCTATAGTGCATCCTCTGTCTAGTATGAAATTAAAACACTTATAGCTGATTTATTTATAAACAAATTATAATTTTATCTCCCTTGTTGAGCTCTATTTATGATAAGCATATTAAGAGTAAATAAAAAAAAATTGACACGCCTATTAAACAAACATGTACATACCACACAATTGCTGCTTCTGGGCTATATTACAGTACCTACTCCAGCCTACATGCAAGATAAATGCCCTGGGTAGGCCGCAAGATGAATGCGAGCCAACACGATAACAATGGCTGAATACCTGACGGGCAGTTACCTTTATTATTTTACGACATGCCTGCGCCGTAATAACTGCGGGAATGTGGGGAAACAAAGGTAGAGATAAAAGTAATTGTGTATTCTAAGCATGTGAGAGATTTATCGTAAATTTCACATCTAAAGTTTTTCATAGTGATTCTATGCCAGTTTTAGTCTACGGCGTAGAGCTACTACGAGAGTGCTACGAAATTTTCGTTGCGGCAATTTTTTTTGTGATTGTCTGGCGTCAAAGCTTTCAAACGAGTTAACAAATCTAAAAAGAGTTTTCATAGTGGTGGTTTTTAGCTACCTTTGATGAAAATCTGCCCACCCATTTGAAAGTTATGAGCTTTTTTTCAATTTAATCTAGGGCTTTTGCACAATGGATCGAGCAGAAAATTTTATTTTAGAGCAACAGTTTAAAAATATGGTTATGAGTCTTTTATAACACGTTTTATGTCATCATCATCATCAGCCTTGAATGACCCACTGCTGGATATAGGCCTCCTTTGTTTATGCTACTCTCCCCGATCTCTTGCTAGTCGCATCAACTCGTTTCTGATATTTCTTTTGATGTTGTTGGTCAACATCATTCTCGATCAGCTCTGGTTCCACCAGCCTAGTCTCGGCCACCTCGCGGTTGCTCCTGTATACCACCTCCCATCATTACGTCTGTTTTATGTTGGTTTTTACCCCGACCCAGGGACCGTAACTGGGACGCGAGTATGTCCTTAAACTGCGACCTGAACCTCCGGAGGATGGGCAGCAGCGTCCTATTAGTACACGGTGATCCCCAAGCCGCCTGTTAAGCGTGAGGATTATGGAAACACCTCTATTTAAGAGGGAGGCCTTTGTTCAGCAGTGAACAATTAATGGCTGCTGATGTGATGTGATAGATATATACATAAACTTTTTATAATGTACACCAGAAATAAGAACGCCCGATCATGTGATGTCGGCTTTTATAATTTTAATTTATATTCATTTTTAAATATAATTTACACCAAATTATTTTTTAATCCTGGCAATTTTCATGTGGTCTAAGAATGTAATATTAAATCATAATGACTACGTATCGTTAATCAGTAAAAGAAGCTATCCTTGGTGAAACAACCGGGAACGTTTGAACGAAGACTAGCCGTAATAAATCTCAAAGCTATAAAATACACACAGTGATGTAACATTAAACCGCTGAGCTGCAAAATGAAACCTTCAAGGATATTTCAAGCATAAATATAATAATGTCGTATTTATGATATTGCTCTTTTACTTCAAGCTTAATATAAAATATAGTAAGTATGACATTACCTTCCATGTTCGAGAAATTCCCATTCTAGCAAATAGTTTTATATTACCAAAGAACAAAGAGAGAAAGAGAGAGAGAGCAAAGAGAACTTAACTTCAAGCCATTCAACGTGGTAATGTCACTAGTTTTTTGAGCACCCTAAAATTAAGGCTAAATGGTAGAGAACCGTACACTTGTATGACGGTAATGCGGCGTGCGCGCTTTCAAATATTTTCAATATTATTTTTTTCTTTATTTTCTACAAATAATCTTACGCTTTTACAAAAAACTGCGACCAAATAGTATTTGAATGATTGTTAGAATAACGCACAATTTGTTTGATAAAAATATCTTCTATAGAATTTGAATGAAGTTGATTCAATCCATTGAAGGGAACGTAAAAACGGGTGTTTTGTAGGAAAGTTTACGATTTTTTTCTGTGTAGCCAAATTTCTTTAATCGTGTATCGGTAAACACATCCGAATAAAATATTTCAAGAAAATTTATTAAACATAAAGAAATAATGTCAATTAACCGATTTTAAAGGTCTACTTTTGAATATTCGTGATGACGAATCGTCAAATTTGAAGCATATTTCGTCTAGTTTTTTTTATTTATAGGTTTAAATTATTATTATTATTTCAGCCATAGGAAGTCCAGTACTGGACAGGCCTGCCCTATCGATCTCCAAAAGGTCCACTTGGAAGCGACCTGCATCCAGCGTTTTCTAGCGCTCTTTTAAGTCGGTCGTAGATACAGTTTTTAATAATAACAAAAAAATCTGTTAGGTAGGTAATAAAGTAGTTTATTTTATTTTATAAATATGTTTAAAAGAATAGGATTTTCATTAAAAAAAATTTTAAAAAATTTAACAGTGCATTAAATAAAGATAAAAAATAACGATTCAAATGCACTGAGCATTCTGTAGGATTGCATGTCAGGGATGCCACGGGACATACACAAAGATAAAGAAACAACCTCCAGGCACAGTAGATAATCTATAAGCTAAGGCAGTAGTTTGACTCGGATGTATCCTTGAATTTAATGCCTACTGTCGGTCACAGGGCTAGGGTTGCTATCGGGTTCTAAGAAATGTTTCTTAATGTATTCACGGCGCAAAATCCGGTGAATTTAAATGACGCGGCGCAAGCGACTATCGCTCTGAACGTATCGGGAAGTATCGTAGCGGGCAGGGGAAGATGCACTCGTTTGATTACGTCGCTCAATTCTGATGTCTATTTAAATTCGAACCATTGCTATTTCTACTGTGCTCCAGACCCAGAGCGGATATTTTAATTTACTGTTTAAACATCTTGGGAGGCCAGGAATCAAACCCAAGACCTTCTGCTCATAAGACAGACACGTTACCACTAAGCCATACCGGTTATCGGTACTAAATTACGAAAAATAATTTCAAGTAACTAAGTTAATAATCCAGCTACTACAAAATTCTTAATTGAAAGTCCACTTAATTTAACTACGGCGTTTTGAACGTCCTTGGTAATATTTCAATTTTAATTACTATAATATTAATTCAACAATGTCTTAGAAAATTGTTACATAATTTATTTTACTAATAATAATGTAATTTTGACTAACTTATTTGAGTACCTACTTGTTAATTAAAATTTCCTGTCAAAAATACTCACTGTAAGTAACAGTTGTATGAAAAAAAATCATCACTCGCAAATCGCAAAATCATTTAAATAAGTAGCGACTCTTGCACAATTCAGGACGTGCGAGCGCTAACTACCTACAGCTATATTGACTTTGAAGTTGCCTCTCTGTCTATCGCGTAACTCTTGTCGCGCTATCTCTGTCTATCGCACGGCAGCGGGCACGGAAGGACCGACAAGTCGGCTACTTGTAGCTTTACAGTGCGCCAGGCCTGCCTGTACTTACGATGAGTCAAGTTCAGAATACAAAGTCATTTTCAAAATTTGAAAGTATAAATAAACTAAGAAGGTAGTGTAGAACGTTAATTTCTTTTTATAACCAAAGTTAAAAGGTTTTTAACAGAGTTCAGGGCTGACCCCTTTCAATAAAATATTTTACTTCCTCATTTTTCACCGAATCTCCTTTGTTGCCATAAATGGACGTCCAATTTTTCTTTCGTACACAGACGTTTACAGAAGTTAATTTGCAAAAAAAGCTTTGGTAAAAAAATTATTTTTATAAATCAAGCAACTCAATTAAAACGTTGAAACGATTAAAATAAAATTAAATGTAGCTTATGAACTCTGTTAGACATAGTAGAATAAGGTTTAGTTTTCATAATAGCAAGAACTTACAAAATATTGAAATTAAAATATATCTAAACTATGAAAATTATGTTTTAAACTATCACGGTTGTTCACTAAAGTTATATGATTATTCACCACCACCAACTGACCAACCACCACCACACAACCACCACTTTTACTGTTCTCCAACCACCCGCATTTTTCAGTCTTCCCGTGAACATGGTGCATGTAACTGCGGCAAAATATCGGGAGCTCATTCCACAATCTTACCACGGTAAATATCCCGTAAATAATCATGTCCCGAATACTGAAAGCGACCTATAAGGGAAAGCGAAGAAATAGCTAGTGACGAAAAGGCGTCAGAACCATTCTACCGTAGAAAATATTGCTACGGACACAGTGAAACAACTTCAAGTTATTATTAAGTTAAGGTTGCGGTACAAGGAAACTTGCAGTTACATTATGTTGGGCGTTGAAACTTTTATAAAGTTAAAATGTTTTAAAGTGCACACCCACCGAAAATGTTTCGTTGAGAAAATTCAACCACTTACTTCATTAAAAACAGATATGTAGCTAGTACAAAATATATTTACTGGGTACACATAAATACCATTTACAAATATTGTAAATGTGAAAGTATGTGTGTGAGTGTGTATTTGGATGAAATTTAGTATCATCATCATCAGCCCTGAGTCACCCACTGTATACCTAGAGGTTATACCTTATTACCTGGATTAACACTTTTTAATACTACTTACTTTTCATCCCGAAAAACTATGTTTCTTGTAAGATAACGGGTGAAACCCGGAGGCGCCACTGGTATAAATAGTTAAAGAACGTTAAATCAAAAATTTCATTTTTGTCTTTAGAAATTCAAAGGTATAAATGTGTGTTTTTGTGGTTTTATTCATATTTATAATATTCCATTTTGAACATACTGTTTTTAGGCATTATGCAAAGCCCGCCCAAGCCCATTGTCGTGCGAAAACAATACCTTATAATTACAACCTCATATCATACAGTTATTACATATTTTGAATACGTGATTATCCCGGAAGCGATCCCTTTTCAATCCCTGGGAGCCCCAATTTTTGCGCCATTACGAGGCTATCCCATTTTCCACTCATATTCGAGTGAAAGCATTCATTTGGGCACCGTTTTCATGGGTACATGGGTTCATGGGTGTAATATGGGTACGATTTTATGTATTTTAATGCAAATTCCCTCAAGTAAATGTCTGTTTTTTTGTTGTTTTAAAACAACAATGCGTGGCGATATTTCTGAATAATTACATTTTTATGAAATTGTTTTGGGTCTGACAATGGGGGTCAATATTCAATGTTGATGCTATTATGTTTATTACAATTGAGTTACGTTGCAAATAGACTTGTGTATATTTATTTAAATTTGAAATGTAATTGAATATTTTATAATAAACCCTCTCAAAAAATGTACATCTTGTTGCGTCTCAAGATTTTTCTTTGCCAAGTAAACAGAGCGACGCAAATCCAATTTGAAAACACTTCCGAGCTAAATAACTGTCCTCTCAAATTTACCTTCAGAAAGAAAACTCCACCTTAAGCCAGGATGTCGGCTATTTTGATCTCTTATTTCAAATGGACATAATTGAAAAACTTTTTGCAAGGCCTTGCGCAAGACTTGATTCATGTTCTGATTTCACCGGAAACTTTAAAGCTAAGTGATAATATTGCCTTTCAGGAAAGGCGCTTTCTTTTATGGTGCTCCTTACAGCAAATTTAATGAATATTCGATTTAGTTTTGCTGCTAAAGATTCCAATGGATTCATCATCATCAGCCGGAAGACGTCCACTTCTGAACATAGGCCTCCCCCTTTAACCTTCACACTGAACGACAGCCCGCCTTTTGCATCCACTGGATACCCGCGACTCTCACAATGTCGTCGGTCCATCTAGTGGGATCCAATGGATTATTCTGGGTTTAAGTATTGATACGTTGATCCGGACTTGGGGCCTAATTGAGTAAGTCTGACAATGCTGATTTCGTGCTCCTGCTTGCATCAAACTACTTGTGTTATGTGCGAGCAAGGTGGTTGACGAAGCCACTGCCGCGATAAGGCCCTAAATCTAGGCTCGGTCAGTTCAGACAAGACACGGTGCTGAAATTTCCGTGGGTATAGTTCCCGAGAACACGTGAATAGGTTCACCGTCGCTAAACTGTTCAAGATTTATATGATAAAGCACGTTCTAATTAAAGTCTCTTTGTCTGATTTAAAGTATGCAAGGTAAGCAATTACTTTTAGTTAATTTTTCTGTGCGCATCTTCGAATTAAGGTTTACTTCAAAGTAATTAATCTCGTTTGAATCGTATCGCATCGTTTCTATTTTAAACAGACAAACACATCGATTCTCGCTAATTAAAGTTCGAGGATCAAAACCGCAGACGTCGACTGAGCGTCGAGGAACTCGAGATAGAAGAAATAAATGTATATCAGTTACCTATTGTGTTTCAAATTAAATTACAAATACATCAGAATTGCAAGCGACAGACTTTTTGTATGGTACAAAATTCAACTAGAACATATTCTGTAAAAATTTCAACTAGTTATCTATTAAGGTTCGAATGATACAACTGTTAATAGGTAGGACGGACGGACAGACAGATAGACAGGAAGCGTAGGCTTAGTAATAAGGTACCGATTTCATCTTCTGTCTACGGAAGGAATATAAATAAATAGTAACTAGAAAACATCTCATAAAAGAGGTTTGTTGAACATTTTCTGACTTAGTTTTCAGGATAAACATGAAGCAACCACAACCCCACCACAAAATACGTACCCCACGGTCTATTTCAACAATGTTCCAGTATAACTCGAACCAGGTGTTTAGTCAAACAATTAATAGTAGTTAACATTGTGTTGCCAGAACTAGTCCGGCTCCAGTTGTCTGCCGTAATACTGTTAGGATGAATTACTTCTTGTTACGAGTATAAATTGCTGTTCTACGAGCAGGTATTGTTGGTACTAGGTATTCGTATTTGGTTCGGATACGGGGCTTTGTTCGGAAGCCTATTAGTAGTTTTGAGAGGTATATAAAAGCCAAAAGCTTGCTTATCAAGGACTTGGTATTCAGTTTCGTCCATTGAATTAGAAACAGATCCATTCTGTATATATTATGAAGTTTTTTTTAAATTGGTATTTGTTTATGGAATTCTGAAATAGGTATGTCTTAGTTGTACCTAATAAAATAGGTATAAAAATTTTAATTGCAAAAAAAAATTAACTTTTCAATTAAGTACAAACTTTTTGTACCTATTCTACTCAGCAAACCTTTTCATTTGATACACATAATTATGATGGTAGATTAAAAAAACCGTCATCTTAGGGCGACCGCCATATTGAATTTAGTGTGACGTAATTTTGTTTTTCGTCTTCTCTGCAAACCCTTTCATTTGATATGTATGTTTTGTGTATGCATAAAAAATAACTAGTACAACATTTTTGGGAATCCATCTTAATGGATTTAGAATGACGTAAGTAACCAACCAAGCATTGTCATCAAAACAAAACGTATATGCAAAATTTCAGCTTAAATAGATTTAAAACAGTTATCGTGTTTTAAAATTCAGTTGCAAGATTCGACACAAACTAACAAAACAAGTAAAAAAAAGCTTTAAAATGTATGTCATAAAAATGTGTACCAAAATAATTGACGTTTGATTATTGTTTTGGTACAATGTCATTCTTTTTGAACTGCTATTTTCAACAAACTGCGGAATCCTGGTTCCTGATTTGACTGTATTTTATGTGTATGTGACGTGATATGTTTGCCAACTGTGACCCGATTTTACTGATTGTGTTTTTATTGAATACTAGCAACCCGCCCCGGCTTCGCACGGGTGAAAGTTTTATGCATAAAACTTTCGGAAAAAAAAACTAACTGATGGTGAAAAGCGCATCAAAATCCGTTTCGTCGTTAAT
This sequence comes from Agriopis aurantiaria, assembly GCA_914767915.1. Taxonomy (NCBI): domain Eukaryota; kingdom Metazoa; phylum Arthropoda; class Insecta; order Lepidoptera; family Geometridae; genus Agriopis; species Agriopis aurantiaria. Next base: position 10,846,542 of record OU611998.1, on the reverse strand, counting down.
GAGGAGTTCGCGGATATACAGACAGACGCGGAAAGCGACTTTATTTTATACTATGTAGAGAAGCTACATTTCGAGAACGGTTCCATTGAAATTAAAAAAAATATTCTATTTCCACAATCGTGAATTCTAAAAGATGAATCCTGTTTATTGAACTTCCTGTGAAGTCAATATTTTTTAAATATGTATTTCATCAATGTGTATATTTGTTGAAAAGCACATTTCAACGAAAAAAAAGATTTAAATACGTTTTCACATTAATCAGAGGCGATTTTATATCACAATTTATAGAATAAGATTATAAATGACTTTTATATATCGTGTCCTGTCAAAGGCTCAAAGGAAAAGCCAACAAACATCTGGAAATGTTATTTTTCGAAGGTTTGTTCTAACTCATCTTTTTAATGAAATGTAAAAATTACCCCAAAATTTTTATGTACCTATTTACGTGAATATTCACACGATGTTTGGGAAATATACTATACAAATTTTGTCAGCAACAGAGCATTTATGGACTCTGGTATGATGGCTTTCGCTGTTTCTGACATTATTTTTTTTTAATGCCATAGGTGGCAAACAAGCAGACGGGCTGCCTGATGGTAAGCAGTCACCGTCGCCTATGGATACTTGTAACACCAGAGGCATCACAAATACGTTGCCGACCCTTTAGAACTCTATTAACTCGCCTTTTGAAGAACCCCATGTTGTAACTTCTCGGAAACACCGTGGAAGGTACCTCATTCCACATTTTGCAGGTATGAGGCAAGAAGGATCGTGTGAATCACACAGTGTGCGATTTCCACTGATCTATGATGTGTGGATGAGCCTTCAGGCGTTCGTCGAATAATTAATATTATTTTTCGATAACAAGACGGTGCTGTTATGTCATATTGTAAAAGCTATAAAAATGAAACACGCAAACAAATCACGTTCAAAAACATAAACAAAGACAAAAAACAAATAGTGTTTAATGATGTAACTTCAAATTACGATAGCGCAGAATCATTGATAGTGTGCTATCCCACTTATTTCGAATGTCTCACATTACCTACCAAAGTGTAAAAAAAAAAACACTCAAAGACAAAATATGAATGGGTCAAGGGACAAAAACATTACCATTACATATTTTATTCATTCTTTCCAAAACCTTTTCACCCAAATTTTTATCTTATTTCAATTGATTTAGGGTTGACAATAAAAGTTTAGCACGCGAGCTGCCACATGTCATTGTGGCCAAAAAATGGCTGTCAGCTAGAGATTTATTTCATGGGACAATGTAACGATTCGGTCAATCCGGAGAAACCGAAAAACCGTTGAATGTGGGCTTATCTCAATAAGGGTGTGACTGATAAACATCCCGGGACTTTTATTTTCGTGATCTCTAGCAGCTTCCGCAAATATATTCAAACGAAATGACCTTTTATAAATATTGTCGGTGCTTACATTCTATCTTTTGTACAAATAAAATAAAGACCATATTCAATTCTGTTTGTGATATTTTTGAGTGGTTTTAAAGATTTTTAAATTTTGTAGAGATCTTTTAAACTAATACTGCGAGTCTCTCCATTGCTTTTATACACTACCAGCTGCGCCCGCGGTTTTATTTGCATGGATTACTTCTTATGTCATCAGCTATCTGCCAGTGAAAGTGCCGTCATAATTAGTCCAGCCGTTTTGGAATCCAAAGGGAACATATATACACGTACACATCACCTGTTATATGAAAAAAGATACTTTGAGCTATTAAAAAGTGCTAAGTGTTTCTTTGAGGAATCATATTAGGAACAAAGAAAAATTAAATGTAATGTAATAAATAAAATAAATAAATATTCAGGACATTTTTTCACACACGGTCATCTGACCCCAAACTAAGCAAAGCTTGTGATATGTCTGCCAGAGACTGATATACATACTATTAGCGAACTCTCAATAATTTTATTAAAAAAACACAAATTAAATTATATCAAAAATAGGTTATTATTCATTTAAACGATTTTACACAATTTGAACAAGAAATGCAACGAAAATACGATAACTAGGTGTAGGAGCGATGTGCATGGCTTGGCGATCGAACGCAGAAAGAGAGCGGTGCTTTTTTTTATTTTTATGAGTGACTTTTACTGTTAGCCTTTTGGCCTCTACAGCTTGACCGGACTAGTTAGCGAACGCAGAGTGCGTTCGGCATAACTTGGTGGTTAAGTTTATAGGCGACTAGCACAAGGGCACCTCGAAGGTACGAACCTCGGCTTGGGCCGTCGCCAGGAGTGGGAATCAGACTTGCCCAGGCACCCCAGAGGGGGTGTGCCCTGGAGCCCTAACGGTTTGTTGAACTGAATGATTATTTGGAGAGAAACTAACCGATCTTCTAACAGATCCTGTGGGAGAGAGCGGTGCTGGTGTGCGCTCGCTTTTATAGATCTTCGAGCAGTGGCGTGACACAAAATGGCGTCTGTCCTCTAACAATACATATATAGTTTTTAAATACATACTTAAATATATATTAACAACCAGATATAGAACAAACACAAATGTTCATCACATAAATGTTTGTCCTAGGTGGGAATCGAACCCACGCCCCTAAGCTCAGAAGGCAGGTTCACTACCAACTGGACCAACGGGCTATCCAAATGTATAAGAGACCCAGTCACCAAAATATCTCAGTACGCCCGATCCGACTGCTCCTAGCAATAGGAAATATTCAGTTTTTGGTACAGGCGTCGGTTACCAGAGGCACACACACACACAGCGATCCCGCCGGCAGGATCGTAGACCCACAGGATCTGTTAGAAGATCGGTTAGATTCTCTCCAAATAATCATTCAGTTCAACAAACCGTTAGGGCTCCAGGGCACACCCCCTCTGGGGTGCCTGGGCAAGTCTGATTCCCACTCCCGGCGACGGCCCAAGCCGAGGTTCGTACCTTCGAGGTGCCCTTGTGCTAGTCGCCTATAAACTTAACCACCAAGTTATGCCGAACGCACTCTGCGTTCGCTAACTAGTCCGGTCAAGCTGTAGAGGCCAAAAGGCCAACAGTAAAAGTCACTCATAAAAAAAAAAAAAATATATCTCAGTACAACAGCAAGCTGAAGTGGCAGAGGGGCCGGTCATATCTGTCGCAGGTTTGGGGTATTCTAAAATGGAGGTCTCAAACATTTCGAATGTTTTTAAATTTATTATTATTTAGCAGCATATCTTTGATTATGTTAAACTGGAAATATAAGAAATTACTTTGAACAAATGAACTTAATTACTTTAAAATATACTTTTTTAAACAAGCTTTTTTGTATTCTTCTCAGCAAACCATTTCATTTGATACCCATATCATTATGGTAGATGAGAACATTTAGTCCGCCATCTTGGGGCATCCGCCATATTAAATTTATCATCTATGTCCAAAGTGCTAGAGAAGACAAATCCAACGAATCGAAACTCGAAGGGGTTACGTCATTTCGTTTAGGAGAATGACTACATTCTGTCTTCATCATCAGACCAGCTCGATGGTACCATAAAATTGCATTGTCACCAAACTTACATAAGTATGCCAAATTTCAGATCAATCGGTTGGGGATAACTGGTCTATAATACATACATACTAACAGGGTAAGTTGAATATAAGCTTTTAAAAATAGTTTTCATGTTTTGGCGTGACAAAGGTAAGTAAAAATTGGGAGTTGATTTGACACTTTCTAATAACTAGCTGAAACTCGCTACTTCGTTCGCGTAGAGCTCGGCCTTCGACCTCGCTACTACAACCCGTTATAGCCTATGTGTTATTCTAATGTATAAGCTATATTATTGTAAACTTTCATTAAAATCCATTCGGTAGTTTTTGCGTGAAAGAGGAACAAACATCCATACATCCATACATACAAACTTTCGCGTTTATAATATTAGTAGGATTCACAATCTTATCTATGCCTAACCTAGTACCGCTAGCAAATGTTTCTAAAACCCCAATCAAAAGAAAGTAAAGCCTTGATATAAAGAATAACTCTTTTAACGACTAACAAAGTTAGTTACTTTTTTTAACTACTTGACGAAACTTTCGTCATTTTCATTCCCTGGCAAACAAAATTAAAATTTTATACAAATAAAGTTAAACTCGCACAAAAAAGAAAGCTTTTAATTGATTTCTTTCTTTGAACTGGACGGTGTGGAAGGCGTGTTGCACTTTTAATCGAAACATTCAGTAATAACCTGCCCAGTTCAAGGAGTTTACGCCATTTAAAATCATATCATAGATCAAAGGAAATCGCACTGTGCGATTCCCACGATCTTTCTTGCCTTATACCAGCAAAATGTGAAATGAGCTACCTTCCGCGGTGTTTCCGAGTAGCTAAACATGGGGTTATTCAAAAGGCGAGTTAATAGAGTCCTTAAGGTTCGGCAACATATTTGTGATGCCTCTGGTGTTACAAGTATCCATAGGCGACGGTGACTGCTTACTATCAGGCGGCTCGTCTGCTTGTTTGCCACATATGGCCAAAAAATATCCAGTCTATGACCTATACGTTATTTATAATATTAACCTATTAGTAACTAACGCCGTCACATCTTCCTGAGACACAAGGTAGGGCTGGCGCGGCTGCCAATTCGGCAGAGCAGCACAAGCGTCGCAAATATGCTAACCTCGGCAGTGGTTACATATTTGAGGCGTTTGGGGTCGAGACATTGGGCCCTTGGGGACCGGGAGCTCACCTCATTTTCAAAAATCTTTCAGAGCGCCTGGTTAACGCGACGCGTGACCAAAATGCTGGCGTGTTTCTGGCTCAACGCATAAGCATTGCCATTCAACGTGGTAATGCCGTCAGCATGTTGGGTACGCTGCCAACTGGTAGTGGGCTTGAGCATTTAGATTGTCTTTAGACCTTCAACGGTCTATGGGCAGTCTAACTGTATTTGTAGTGTTAGTTTAAGCTTGTATTTTGTTTAGTTATTAAAGGCACTTGCCCAGTAAGTAACTAACTATTATTTTAAACATGTACAATCTGGGATTGTTAGTTAATGGAATTGATATTTCTGAGCAAGTGTACTATTTCTGCATTACCTTAATATATTATGTAATTTTTATATATTTATCTAAAGTGCGTCTATATGTGTGTACGATAAAGCTAACAGTAGGTGACGTTAAGGGCACTGATCAGGTGAGTTGGTGGTTAAATTTATGCCTAGTATGTGATACAATATAACAATGAATATTGGTGGAACAACCCTAAATAAAATAATAAAGTTTTTTTTACTGATTTTAGGACTATACCACATGTACAAAATTAAACTAAATAGAAGAAAAGTTACAGTTAAAACATATTGAAAGTCCTCATCAAAACTTTTGCTGAATTGCACCAATACGTCATCTGGGTATATCTTTTAGATTCTGTTAATTTTTTCAAACGCGCTTAATCAATTTGATATTTTTTAATGAAAACGTCTCTGAAATATGGTTAACCAAACAAAAAAAAACACCGAAATCAATTCATAATTGGCGGAGTAATCACGTGACAAAGATACAAAAAACATACAGTTTATTTGAGAACCACGTCTTTTCGTCGGTTAAAAACGAAAATGAATCAACAAAAACTGTACAACGCCTCTCTTTGTATATTCTGTCACCCTCTGTAAGTGATGGTCCTGTTTACTCCATAACAAGATTGATGGGAAGCAATAGACGTTTTTTTTAAACGGAAGCGCGGCTTTCTTCAGCTGCTTGAAAAAGTTTCTTGTTTTGTTTGTAACTTAATTTGTGTCGTGTTTACAAAAAAGTTTTGGATGGAAAATGGTCCAATATCGAGAAATGTACGAAATATGGTAAAGATATAGAAATTTTAATGGAAATAAATTATTATGCTATAAAAACTTACAACAATAAACAAGTAGTTACACAACAAATTACGAAAACAACTTTCTTTGAAACGTACTACAGTATTTTTAGGGTTATATTGTAAATTCAAAACGTTCTAGCTCAAAGGTTGACCTTTTCGTAAAATGATTCAATGAAGAAAGTTTCCCTAATGGTTTTCTTTAAGATAAAATCATAAAAAAGATGGGAAAATACATCTTTGAAATTTGGCTAAGTCCACCGTTCTTTCGGTTTTTTGTAAAACTAATAATTATTCATAAATAATATAATTATTATTTAGTTATTTTTATTAATAATTATTATTCTAATTTCTGAACTATGAATGTGACTACAATAAAATTATAAATGGCTTCGGTTATAACAAGAGCGTGTTGAGAGATAAAAAAATCTCGAAATATTTTTTACAACACATTTGCTCAAAAAGTGCACTTACGAAGCCTGTATACATCGTTCGAAAGTTAAACATTACGGATCATACAACGGAGCGTGCGGTAATGAATTTGTTCGCACGCTCAGATGTATAGCACCGTGCGTGTGATTTACGGTATTTTTTTAATTTCCATCATAATTACATAAGAATTCCACAAAAGAGTTTCATATTACGAGAATAAATAAGCTGAATGATCAAACCTCCTTGGAAGCGCTTTTGCTCAATACGTTTGTCTCAGTTTAATACTAAAGAGAAAATGAGACGAAAGATGTAGTTCTAATTTTCACCACTTGATAGTGGCGCTATTTGCATGTTCGCGCCATTTTCTTATTATATTATAGAAACTATTGTTGTGACTGATATTAAGTTATAAACAATAATTGTTTCATTTGTAGCCTTTTTTTCTCGCAAATGTGTTGTAAAACGTTGTATGGCACACGTGCGGATTGGTTATTATAAACTCGTGACTATGGTAAGCCCTCGACTTCGTCTCGGGCTTACATTCGTCTACTCGTTTCTAATAACCAACTTTCCGCACTTGTATCATAAATAACTATTTTTTCTATCTTTTTCTCCATCCAATAAAATATAAACACGAAAACACGGATCAAGTAGAGAAACATCCTCCTTTTTTGAAGTCGATTAAAATTGCTTTATTTTATTTGTTATTCTAAAGATAATGGCCCAATGGTTTATTTTATAATGTCTGTCAGTGATTTTATCATCTTCAAAAAGGTTGAAAAAGTGCGAATGGGAAAATTAGATAAATAGAAAAAATACTTACAACTTACACATAGAAACCATCTACATTCGCAAAATTTAAGCCATTCAGAGGGAGTCATATATGGCTCCAAAAAAAATATATTTTACACAATTTGCGCGGTGAAATCGTACCACAACAAATCAGAAAAGCAGCATAAGAGTTATGGTCTGACATTCCACAGGTAATCCATTAATTCCAATCGAATCGTAAGCTACAAAGCGAATTTGTAGCTTACGTTTTGAGAAGGCGTTGCTTGGAAACCTACCTTCTCTGAGTAGTTATTCTAAGACTTACAAATAGAAAAAACTACCGAGTGCTTTATCGCTAAAAGCAATCTCTTCCCGGCAACCATTCTAGGCAGAAAGCCTAGTGGCTTTAGCCATATTTTTTTTTGCGTGAGATTATCCACACGAGATACAAACGACACGCGTTGTCCTTAATTAAGATGAAGGAGATAAAAAAAACAATAAGAAAAATAAATCCGCCTCAATCCAATATTTTCCTGGAAATTTATCAGCCGCGACGAGAAGGAATAACCATCAGATTTGGTTATTGATTTGTATAGTAAATGATGAATACAGCTCTTGGCGAGACACCCAATTACTAAGGAGTAAGATAGATGATTTTGTCTTATTTATTTTTGATTATTAACAGAATCATCATCATCATCAACAGCTCATTCAGCCACTGCAGGAAATAAACCTTCTCTCTATTTTGCCAATTTCACCTGATTGTGATGCTGTAAAAAGTTACCATCAAAATTTAATTGGCAGCTCAATGCATCAAATTGGCAGTTCAATTCACTCGCTGCAGAATATGTTTTCTGTGCTGGGCAGGTAATATTACAGTCAGCAATCTACATCTCAGTTTATAATTAAATCATGAAAATGTAGCATGACAATAATACAGTTAGTGTTATTTTCACAGCGAAACACACATTTTATCGAAAGCAGGAAACGTTCTACTTTTATCCGTCAAGTGTTCGAAGCAGTGTGTTATCGCTCGTTTATTTTAATAGAGCTTTTTGTTTACACTTCACTAACCGATCAAAGGGTTTTATGCGAAAAAAAGAAAGCATTTTTACGATCGTCATTTTCGTATATTGTTGTGCTCATAGCGCTACAAGGTAGTAAGGCGTAACGTAGCTCTCGTAGCATAGCTTTGCGTTTCTGACGTAGGGTATCGCTTATAGCGCATTGTAGCGCGTAACGTTTTGTGGCGTGGCGTAGCGCATCGCTTCGGACGTAGCGTACAGCTTGTTGCGTAAGGTGACGCTCACAAAAAAAGAAGGGTTTTTCTATTACCCGTGGTAATGCTTGTGGCGTATTTCAATTAGTCAAATTTGTAACAACGTTTACCGTGTTATCAGACGTGTAAGGCGTAATATTTGGTTGCATACAGAACTAGTGCCATAATTAAGTATGTTTATATATAATTCTTGACCACGGCTATTGTAATAGTCTCGATAGACAATTAAACATTCTCGTCTAATTTTCATATAACATTGATCCACCAAAAAAATATATTAAAAATTTTTTGTTTCATATTTTTACTCTACTAGTTTCATATAATTGAGGAAATGTTGTTAACTAAATAAATTATTTTTCGGGACATTTTTGCACTCACGGTCATCTGACCCCAAACTAAGCAAAGCTTGTGATATGGCTTCCAGAGACTGAATATAAATAAAAAAGTAGTAAAAACATACGAAGAAGTTGCCACCTTAAATATAGCTACAGTTTTCCACTAAGGCCTTGAAATATTATGTTTCAACTTCCAAGGACCATAGAACCAATAATCCAAATTATATTTGTCCTAGGCCAAATAAATATCTCCCGGTGCCCAAGTTTGCTAATTCGGATTTGGGTGAAATCGAGTAACTTGCGAAGTTTATTGTGTCACAGCTGGGCTTGATAAAGATTTTCGGATCGGAAATTATATTTTGGACATGTCGCTTAGCTTTGAATTTGCTACTGAGTTACACGACTCCTGGTTACCGTCAAAACGTCTAAATGAAATGTTTGTTATTTTTAATACCAACAGAAACCCAAGAAAGTAATGTTTTAATGAATTTGAACATTATTATTATTATTATTGTAGTGGAAATTTTGTAATACCTAATGGGAAATTATTTGTTTATTTTTATTTAAGTTATATGACATACAGGCAGTGAAACTGTCGTCTCTCACTATGGGCCTTATAAGCAAACTCAAAGTCTCACAACGAGCTATGAGGAGGGCTATGCTCGGCGTTTCCCTACGAAATCGAATCACAAAATAGGAGATCCGAAGACGAACGAAACTTACCGGATTAACAAGTTAAAGTGACAATGGGCAGGACACATATCACGCAGAACAGATGGCCAATCGGGCCGAAAGGTTCTGGAATGGAGAACACGGACCGGTAAGCGCACAGCGTAGGACTTCCACCCACACGATGGACAGACGACCTAAAAGAGGCCGCAGGGAAACGCTGGATGCAGGCCGCTTCTTGAATGAATTGGAGGGCGGAAGGTGAAATGAGTATATCATAGAAAAAAAATAGGATATAACAGTCCTCCGTAAAATAGGAACAAAAAATTAAAATAAGTGTGTGCTGACAGAAGTCAAATGAAAACATTTTTTTAAATAAATAATAGGCTTGCGTTTGACCACCATCTTGCCTGATGTTAAGCGATGATGCGGTCTACGTTGGAAAACTTCATCAAGGTTGACTATTATCTCTCTCGTTCCCTTAGTCGACTCTAGCCGACTTTACCCGAATGAGTATCTAAGCATGATGGTTAGGCCAGTTCGGTGTTTTTCTCCCATTCTAAAAAGTGCCCAACGTGCCTAAAGTAGATTTCACTTAAAAAACAACAAAAAAAAAAAACAGTTATAATATCAAAGTTCGTGACGGGACGTAATACGACTAAAACGAGGCCAGCTTTGATGTGATTTCTGTCATCTGTCACTCTCAATGTTATGTACATGGGGTTGACAGGGACAGTAACAATGTCGATTGTCGGAGATTTAGCTCCCCGATGCAGTGGTAACACGTTTAACCTAGAAAGAGAAATGCCTTCAAGTGACCTTTGGAGAACATCTGTTAGGCTCTTGATGATAAAATATAACCGATAACTCGGCAGTCATTACAAAGTTTGTGAAGAATTAAAATAAAATTGAGTATTAAATACGTGCCTTATGAAAAATATCCGAGAAACAGCCTGAGAATATCGTCTCGGTCAGTACTTTTACAGAACATTTGAAGTTAACTGGTAGTTGTGCAACTTGCCCTTAGCTTTCTGTTTGGGCAGTGTAGGGATTATAGGCTATATGGCTTTATTAAGATCTTTGGGTCAAAACGAGTTTTCCGGAAATGGTACACAGGTGGACTCATTTAGTGACCCGAAAAGCCGTTTTTGTGCGGAAGCGGTCAGCCTTTTGGTGAAGTTGATACTTAAGGTAGGAAAATAGGTATTTTTTGTGCTTTGCGCGAGATGGTAACACATTCCCCGCAGTTTTTTTCCTCAGTTGCCAATTTTCTTATTTTCACACACATTTTTTCTGCCCCATGAAGCACACTTTACTTGAAAATATGCTGTCGTGAAAAGGTCCAATTAAAAGAAGAATAGTCACGTTATAGTGTAAATAAATTTATTTCCGTAATGGTTTTCATGATAAAAGTTAAAAATACATAAAGTTATTTGTCGCTAGTGAACGATACGTCTCTTCACTGCGATCTTTGCAGGGGACCCCAAACTGGTGGCCCTATTAAGATTTATTTAATGGAATAGATCGCACATGCTTAAGAGTTTCTACTATATACTTATAACAAATTAAAATAAATAAAAATAAATTATAGATAACAAAAGAAAAAAAAAAACAACAAAGAATATAATTATTGTGACCCATCCAACAGCCATGTATTTGTTCTGGATCGTCAGAAACCTGTGTCAATTTCGAAGCATGACCGCGTTTTTCTGCCTTTTGTCTTTTTAAGCGAGTTCAATACTTAATGAGAGAAAATTACCAAACACTGAGTAAATGTTACAAGAAGAAACAATAAGGAAACTAGAGAAATAGAGAAACAGAGTTACTTGCGATCTTATTGTTACCAAAATGACACAAAATTATTTAGTTAATAAATGATTCAATAATTTGTTTAATTAAATAAATATAATATAAAAATGACCGCTTTAAGCTAAAATATCCATAACATGCCCAACAAAAAGACTTTGGCCTATGTCAAGCTGTCTAAACCTTCAACATCTCAAAAAATCTTGTTTGCATATTCACTAAAAACTGTCGCAATAACAACCGACATAGCAAAACCCGAATTAATTATACGCGTAGACAAAATTCAATTGGTTTCTACTGCATATTCTAACAGCGATTTTCTCTCAAGTAGCTTCTGATATGCGACAAAAGAACATTGTTCCAAAATTTAATATCACGTTACAAGGCTGAGGCTTTGGGGAAAATTAATTTAATTTTGTGACGATGTGTCACGATCGTTTTTGGTGTTAACATGGTTTGGGACCTTCGGATCACGTAGAATGATATCTTGAGCTTTTATGACTCATACGCTACTTTTGACAATACAGTGTAAACTATATATAGTGACACTTAAAGGATTGCACATTTTAGGCGTTATTGAGAGTTGTTGTTAAAAGGAGAGAAGAATAGTCAATATTATTTTACTATTATAATATGTATTTACTAGTAAAGTATACAATTTGCAAACAACAAACATTAATACTGACACAAATAATAACGCGTATTGCGTATAGTCTGTTATCTTCGTCTATGTATGATGCCGACAGTCGAGGTAAATACAAGGTAAATACGTTACGTTACGTTAGAAAGTACTGATTGTTGTTTAACAATGTCGCATTGTTGTCGGTATTTAGTGTGGGTGTGATGCTACATAGAGTGTATCATTGTATGGACAACAAGGTAAACCAACCAAAGTCAAGTAATTTCGACGTTTTAAGGAGTTTGTCGTTAAATCAAGTGTCGCTATGTAGAGTTTACACTGTATTTATAAAGACCTCCGTTAAGCCGGATTATACATATTAGTATCTCCAGCATGGAAGGAGAATGTGTAATAAAAACGCTTTCTGCGTCTAACTAATGGATAACGATAGTCTTAGATCCAAGCAATTTCTGAAGATTCATCAAAATATGGCGGTCACATGTTAACTAGTCCTTTCTACACTAGTCGGGTAATACGTTTGTTGGCAGCTTACGGAAAATCTTTCATACGGAAAAGGGGGGGGGCGGGCACGAAAAATCGTCACCGCTTTATATAGTTGATATTCCGAAAACCCGTACGAAGTGTCAAACCAATTCCACATTTATTGTGTGAACTGCTAGTCTGTGGAATGCGCTGCCTGAATGGGCGTTCCCCGATGGTTACAATCTGGGTGTCTTCAAATCACGAGTGAATCGGTTCCTTCTAGGCAAGCGTGCTCCAACGTAGACCGCATCATCGCTTAACATCAGGCGTGATGGTGGTCAAACGCAAGCCTATTTTTTTTAAAGGGATTAAAACATGCTTTATTATCTGTTCTGTTACTACTGATATGACATGAGTGTCCTTCATTTTCTATTATTGTTTTTAATGATTTTGTCTTTCGTTCATACTCCGTCATTACATTAGCACAACATGTCTCTTCCATACAAATTTGCAGTCGAATTGCCAACATAAAAAGTTTAATTCAATGCCTTTTTATGTATAATCATCTTGTATCTCATCACACCATCATCATCATCTTGTATTATCATCTTGAAAATGAACCTGAAATAATTATAGTTCTCACGGCACTGACCATGGTGCCAATGTACTTCCTTTTGCTCATCCCATATGAGATGACAGTGTCCAAGATAATTTATTTTATGTTGTTATAATATTTGGAAAACATGCAGTGATAAACGTCTAGATTACATTGATTGTTTATCCACCATTTAGCATAAAGGTATTTAGTTACCTAACTTACCTAAAGGTGTAAATCAAGGTGCAGTCTTTGTTTATCAATGCAATGCGATTAAATTTTGACAATGTTCGGAATCAACCTACAGCATTCGTCATCAGCCAGAAGGCGTCCACTGCTAAACACTGAAAGAGGCCCTTAGACCTCCACACTGAACGCCATCTATTTGGCAGGCGGCTTGGAAATCTCCGTTCAGTAGGAGAATGCTGCCCATCCTCTTGATGTTCTGGTCGCAATTTTAGGACATACTCGGACCCAGCAGCAGAATTCGCAAAAAGTTCCATAAACACTTAGTTCGTTAATAATTTTGTAACCAAAATATCTGTCTTGCGAAATTTATATTTCAAGGTATCTATAAGAGTTTGAAACATCTGCAATCAACCCCTGTAATCTTCTTTGCGAAGGTTTCATACGGCCGTTGTAATTGAAGGCAGTGAGGTGGTTTCCAAACATTATTGGCATGGGCCCTCGAATGGAAAAATTTCACGAACCATAAGTAATTTTTTTGCAACAGTTTTTTTTTCTGGTTGTCTTTATTTTTAAACGGACTAGCGCACGTATTTTTTGTATTTGATTTATTGTTGCTTCATCATGCTTACCATTAAATCTAAGTTCAAACTTAGTTAATTAACGATAGAGTACTATTTTTGATAGAGAGTCTTTTTTACAAAACTCAAGCACGTTTTATACCCTACTAGCTGACCTGACAGACGTTGTCCTGTCTTAGCACTGTCAAACGCACGAAGTTAAGATCTTAGTTAAGTTAACTGAAATTTTCTAATTTTCTGCGCTATTTTCGTAATTTTTGTTTCCAAGAACCTTCTACAAAGTATAAGAAAACGTTAAAAAAAAGATGAATGAAACCGGTTAAGTTATGGCGTGACCAAGGTAAATGGGGATTCATTTTTAAGAATCTATAATATATCTAATCTGTTTCTTATATTAACTCCTAAAAGGAGATAGATAGGATATAAAACGTCCTTGACAAAACTACATTGTCGACTTCCCTTCAAACTTATCCTTTCAAGGTGATTTCAAACGAGTTCCACTTGACTACACACTTTCATATTTTTTTGCTTCATTGAGTTTTTACGTCGTCACCTCTCCCATTTTACTTATAATAAAAGTGGAATAAATCGCTTCTCATGGGTTTGTGAGATGGGGTTAAAGCTCTCCTAAGATTTACCAATAATTTTATGGACATCCGTGACCAAGGACAGTGCAAAGTGTTTGAAACGCCAGGAATTAAAAATAATACACACGAATAAAATACACGCAATGTAAACTATTATGAGTGTTTTTTTTTTAAAATGATAGTTACAAATAAAGCTAATAAAAGTGTGTTAAAAATGCTCTTAAATTTCTGCCATCAAATCGCAACAACTCTCCAAGAACAAAGTTATCGTTATTAGTTATACCACTACTTTGAACTTGTGATCAGCCATCTGGAAAACTAGATTTATGGAATAGTAACGTATGTTTGATTTATTACAGCAATAAGCAAGATTTGAGAGATGAACACACCGGAGTCATCAATCAAGCTATTGTTGTGAGCGTGGGATGACACAATATGGATTTTAATCAATCTACGCTTTAGTTCTTAGCTAAACAATTTACTTTGAAATATAAGTAAAGATTGGTGTTTCGTGACAGCTTGATATTGTTCAAAAATGAGTCTAGCACAAATGATTCATATTAATCCACCATTAGTTGTGTGTTATATTATTATATATTGTACCTATACTTGTTTAAATATCATGTTTTACAAAGTATTTTCTAGTTATTTAACTTTTGGTTATTAAATGACTGTTAGAGGCGAATGTAGTCTGAGAAGTCATATTTACTTATATTATCTACAATTATTGAACTGTGTCTGTTTTGTAAGAATGTATGTATAAAAATGATAAATAAAGAACATTTAAAAATTAAAATCACACACTACAGCTGTTGCCCGCAACTTTGTACACGTAGACTTTCATGTAAACTCCCCCCCCCTTGCCCCCTTTAATTCATCCTTTCGTTAAATCTTTTAATATCGGATCTCTTTACTCCACAGGGAATCTGCCTGCCAAATGTCATCTTCGTAGGCCAAGTATTTTTTGAGATTTTGTGAGGGGTCAGTGAGAATAGAAAACCTGGTCCTAGAAGTAGGAACATGCAAGGCTGATAAAGATAATATTAGTTGATAAGGTTGATATGATAATGAGTGTAAGCTGTTTTGTCATACCTTTGAAACCATTATGTAAACCAATCGTGGTAGACAATTCTAACTATCTTATAATTTATTGTACTGATTATTGAAACTTTGTAAGTACATTGTAATTTTGATGACAATACAATAATTTGGTTCCATCGAATTGGTGATGATGAAACCAAGAGGTGGATAGTGGAACTACTCAATAGCTAAACGTATTTTAGAGTTATATATAGTACTAAAAGGACTAATACTACAAGGAAGTAGGTACTACAATTTACCATAGTACTACAAGGAACCCTTATACGTTCGTTCTAAGCAATCAGTATTACTAAGCGTTTCAGTTTTCAAAATATTTGTATGTAGCAAAAAAGTCACGTAGCGTAAGTCGACACCGGGGCTTATTTACAATACAATACCTACATTCACCCTGCCAAGATGAGTTGTCTGTATCGCAAAATTTTGTGGCAGCCACGCAGTACAAATTGCTCCAGTTATCTATCGAATTGCCCGGAGCTAAATAGGAGCCGCCTGCTGGGAACGGTGACGTGAGTTGTGACCAAATTTGTAATTAGTCGCTTCGGAATGAACTGTAAATGATGGAAGGCTTTGTCGAACTGGAAAAATTTCTCATATTATATATCGTAGCGATCAATTGGAAAAAATCCGTGACTCGTGCGCGTAGAGTTTCAACCCCTTTTTGATCTCTTTAATTTGACCCTTTCGCAAAATCCTTTCTTAGGGGATCTCTACACCCCATATCATAAACCTGAGATTGAGTAAAAAAACAAACAAAACAACGTTACATAAAAATCTGCAAAACTAAAAAACTGTGAACCATAATGAACAACAAAAAGTACACCGCGATCATAGCTCAATTCACTGGAAATCTGTAAGCATAACTCTAATTAATTTCGAAAGCCTCAAAACTTTTGGTTTATTCTTCATTTAAAGTTACTGCTTTTAAAGATAATGTGCGATGAGATCTTTTAATAACAAACACGACGTTGTACATTTAGGCCAAGAAAAAAAAACACAAAAAAACAGCCAAGTGCAAGTTGGTTTCACGCAGTGTGGATTCCGTACCACCACAAAATTCAATAACGAAATTACCAGTTATAACTTGGTAATGAACAGAAACTTGTCACCGACTCGTATCTGGCCATTATTTATTATTTGTTGTTATACTTTAAGTTGTACTATAATCATGACTAATTTGATGCATGTACGTATTACCGTTTTACATTAGAGCTAATACAAAAATACGTTTGTTGTATGGGGTACTACTTTAGTTTTTTTTTTTAATTTTTCTTAGTGATCCGCCATAACAATACATATTCTGTAAAAATATCAACTGGCTATCTATTACGCTTCGAAAGATACAGCCGTTAAAAGATAAGACAGACGTACGGACGGACAGACTGACAGACAGACATCGTAGGATTAGAAATAGGGACCTGTTTTTAACTTTTGGGTACGGAACCTTAAAAATGATGTGTCTATAGTTATAAATAACAAAAGTAATTTCGGTGCCTCTTCACTAGTGGAGGTTAGTCGTCAATGCTTGCAACTAAGCAAAATAATCATAGGTGTTACAGAGACACAATGTTTATATCTTTTGAGATTCCCATTTTCAAACATAACACAACTCGATTCTGTACAAAATCTTAATTTATGCAAAGTTCCAGCCTACATTCAAACCATTAGCTAACCAAATAAATTCTAGCCCGGAACGGTTAGCATAAAATTAAATAAATATGCTTAGCATTAACTGAATTGAATATCGCAACAGAGGCCACAAAACGAAAATGTATTCAAATCTCGGAAGAGGTCCCAAAAATTAATTATATTTGTTACTTTAACAAAAGCCTGCCCTCTGAATACCCGTTCTAATAAATGACCGTGGCTGCGTTTTAATTTTAGCGAGGTATGGAAACGCTAATGGGATAAAAAGTTGACAAATTAGTCTCCGAAATTTCTACCCTGAAATACTAATGGGCTGCCGAAGGTCCCGGGGGTTATTCATACTACGTTATGATATAATTTTTTATTTTATTCTATAAGCAAACAAGCTTCGCCATCGTAAGCTTATGGAATAGTCGTTGTAGAGTGCAGAAGGAGAAATACTTCTGGCATTTCTGGTGCCAAAAATTGTAAAGGAAAACATCGTGGAGAAACAGGGATGTCTAAGAACCTTAAAAGTGCAAAGATATAAGAAATTCACCAACATGCCAGAATGGTGGTTTAGAACCCATCCCTTCTCTCTCTCTCTCTCTCTCCGAGAGAAGGCACGTGTCCCAGAAGTGGGAACATGATGGGATGATAATGATGATGAATCCTACGTAACCTGGTTGTACCCCCAATACAGCCAGCCATATTTTGAAATTTCCCCCGCTACTAAGCTTATGAAACTATAATGCTATATGGCAGTCTGAAGAGACATAATGACCGAAAATCCCTCACGGCGCTCTGTTTTCCGAACCATAAAAAGCGGCAACGTTACGTTAGTTTGGAAACTGAAACGATGGGAGCAAGTGCGTAGTTTTTTATTGTTTTTGCTCAACAAAAAGGTTCAGAGCTTTAGGCTTTTGAATATTTCGTAAGATCAAAATCTCAGAAATGGTGTGCGAATTTTCTGGCGACGCTTTGATCTTTTATCTTTTGCTTTATTTGTGTTTGTTGGTGTTTTTTGTTTGATGTTTGTTTGTCGTATTAGTCTTGTTAGTATGAGAGAATTGAGGCTACAAGAAAATCTGACTGAATTCTATCATATTAATAAAAAATATACTCTGGGTTTTATGCAGTGTTTTTTTTCTGGGTTTAGTGCATAAAAGTCTGCTTTCTTATGCACTAGTGGGGGAAAATCACTCACTATTCACCTACATCATTTTGATCAAAGAAGTTTAGTTTGTTATATATTTCATGTAGGAAGTTTGCCAGGGTCTTATTTCCTGGTTACTATCAAACCAACAAACAACACAACCCAAACAACCCAGACATCAATTTTGTGGAATAAAAGTTTTATCGAAAAAAAAGTTTTTATTTTAAGTAATGATATATTATACTATGTACCTACTTACAGTATATCTGTTTCATCCTTGCATTTAAAGTTAAAAGCCAAGTTTACAAATTGTGCATAAAACCCATTTTATCCTCGAGCCGCAGGGAGGCGTCGTATTGGCTAAGGGTTTTGTTTATGCACTCGTTATACTATTAATTTTCAAACTCCTCCACCAAAATTAAATATAGTAACATGTGAATCGCTTAAAAATGTTATCGTTGATATTGTAAAGATAATCTATCAATCGTTTTTTCAATCCCACTTAGTGATTTTTAAAGTTCCGTACTTTTAAGGAACCCTTATAATTTATCTTTAAAATTGTACGACCAAGATGGCGGTGGTAATGGCTCTTCTATACTAATATTATAAATAGGAAAGATTTGATTGTTTGTTTGTTTGTTTGCATTGAATAGGCTCCGAAACTACTCAACCGATTTGAAAAATTCTTTCACTGTTGGGAAGCTACACTATCCCCGGGTAACATAGGCTACATTATATTTTCAAAAAAAATAGGGATCCTTACTAAAACTCCAATAATGTAACCCAAGGTGTAAAAAAATAAGATTTACAATTTTGACTTTGTGTGTTTGACAGTTCTAAGGCAGGACACCGTCTGTCAGGTCAGCTAGTAATTAATAAATTGCGAAAAAACCATAGATTCAGTATAGTACCTGAATCTATGGAAAAAACTAATACTACAAAGTCAAAGGGCGCAGCAAGTGCTAGATATTTTATTGCTGTGGTATTGTATGTGCTTTTCATCCAACAACACTAGTAAGATAATGTGTATATGTATTTCTAGTGTAATTTCGCTTCTACGTCGTTTTGAGTACAATAAAGATTAACGCCTGATTCAATCAACTAGTAAGATAGTCGACTATTTGTCTTCATTACACAAGTTTTCCAGAAAAAATATGAGAAAACAAAGTTGCCGCGGAAATAAATCAAGACCAACGTCTCTTGTGGGTTTCGTAATTACGTTACAAAAAGTCTGTGCTTATCCAATTATGTTTCTCTTTAGCTCAGTCCTCAGCTCAGTGGTTGGCGCATAAGACTTCTACACTACAGGACGTGGATTCAATTCCCAACAATGAGCTTGAACGTGAAGGAAAATGTCTTGAGAGAACCATAGCATAGTGGTAGTTTTATTTATATAGGTTTACGTTTGGTCTCCTACTCCAACTTGGATGAAAAGCGATGTTGTGGCCGAAGATGGAGCACATAGTCTTTTTTTATGACGGGGGAAGTCTTCAAAAGATACCAGCTGCATTGGGGTGAAGCCGGGTTTTGTGAGATTGAGCCCACTAAAACCCCCTCGGTGCCGACCTCTGTGTCAGACGGAGGGCACCGGGATCTCCATAGGAATGCACCGGCATGGACTTGTATGGAGCACCGTAGACCTAGAAGGTACTTATTCACTCTGGCTTTGAAGACACCTAGATTATAGTTTTCAGGAAGGTTCACAATAACAAGTTGGTGGGACAAACCAGCTAGTTCGAGCCAGGGGCATGTCCAGTATGTCCACTATGTAGGGATGGTATTTATGAGTTCTCCGACTTGTCCTATTGTAGAAGAGGGAAGAAGGGCGTAGGTCGTGTGCTCAAGGGCACATTTACCGAAATTCACATTTGAAAATCTGTAGTTATGCACTTACCGGTGTGTTTTGGTCTGTTAATTTGGGAGACCGTTCCCATTCCGGACTAGATGTAAGTAAGTATTCGCACATATACCGTCAAAAAAATCAGTTAAGCTATGGTCAAAGGCCAAGCCAGTCAACTATAAAAAAAATTATATTCAAATTTGGTATTCTGGTTTGGTCATACAATGATTATCTGAACATTGGCATCCCTGTTTACTTGAAATACTTGAAAAATCAAAATCCCAATTTTCTGTTTACCTACTATGGTTTTATTTATTGTGGTTTTTCTTTCGTCTACAAGATTTAATCAGATACATATCTTTTCGTTTTGTGATTCTTCAAAAATACCACCCTTTCTTAATATAAAAACCTAACCAAAATAAGCAAATTTTCACCATTAATAGGTCTGGTTTTGTTAAAATTTTCAATTTGGTGAGCTAAATAACGAATCAAAATACTTCAAAACACAAACGTCATCATCGTCATCATCATCATCAGCCCTGAGTGACCCACTGCTGGGTATAGGCCTCTCTTTGTTTATGCCACTCTCCCCGGTCCCTCGCTATTCGCATCCACTCGTTCCCGCGCGACTGTATTTTTGATGTCGTCAGTCCACTACATCCTCGGTCGGCCTGGGTTTCGCCAACCCAGTCTCGGTCCCCACGCAGTTACTGCTGTACACCACCTCCCATCATTACGTCTGGCCATGTGTCCTGCCCAGTTTCACTTAAGTTCCTTCACCCTTTTTACGACGTCTGCAGCTTTGGTGCGACGTCGTATCTCAGTGTTTCGGATACGGTCCTACAATTTGATGCTGAGCATGGCTCGCCCCATGGCTCTCTGTGCGACGGCCATCTTGTGCACAGTCTTCTCTGTGAGCGTCCATGTCTCAGCACCATAGGTCATGGTGGGTAGGATAAATTGGTTATAAAGACGAGTCTTCAGGCACTGTGGGCACAACTTCAAACTTCAGGCACAAACGTAAATTTTCATAATTATATACTTTCAACCTCCTATTGACCCCATTTAATTCAGCCTATTTGATAAATTTTAATATTTTTTTTATACGTATACTAGATGTTGCTCGCTACTCCGTACACGTAGACTTTCATATAAGCTAACCCTATTTGACCCCTTAAATTGCAGTCTTTCGCAGAATCCTTTCTTGGCAAACCTCTTCACCCCATACGGAATCTATCTACCGAATTGCAGCGTCATAGGTAGTGTAGTTTTTGAGAATTCGTGATGACTCTGTCAGTGAGTGAGTGAGTGAGTATGTGGTATTTCGCATTTATGTATATATGAGTAGAAATAGCTTTGCTAGTATTATT
The DNA here is from genome assembly GCA_914767915.1 of Agriopis aurantiaria. NCBI lineage: Eukaryota > Metazoa > Arthropoda > Insecta > Lepidoptera > Geometridae > Agriopis > Agriopis aurantiaria. The sequence goes on along the minus strand of OU611998.1, from coordinate 10,825,297 downwards.
AAGCACAAGGCAAGCTTTGCTAACCAACATCAAAGTGTGAAACTGCGGTCGAGCGGCTAAAAGCCGTTAAGTAGCTCCTTGGAAATGGTGCTTATCAATGTGGTAGTGCAGGAAACACGTGATGAAACGTGGCACATGAATAAGGAAGCGCTGCCGCGGAGGATTTACGACCCCATGCTTCGTGCAGCCTCCATCTCGCTCACGCATTACATAATTTTTGAAGATATATTATGAATGAATGTACTTAAGTAAAATCTAAGCTGTTTGAATAAAGAAAATAATGTTCCCCATAAAAAAAAACTTTTATACTTTTTATAAGAACCAAAAAGCATGGTTTATGTGCATATAAATGAATAATATTGCTCCTAGAAGTACTTAAATTTTGGTAAAATATAAAATAATATTGATAATACCTGTATTACAGTATGCTGATGTGGGACTTAATTTATGATAACTGAGTAGGTAGGTGTATTCGTAAACTTAAAAAAGATAATTAAGGATTATTTTAAAGAATAAATGCAACATTGATAATAATGAAAAACACATGTATAAAAAAATCGCTTATACCAAATTTTAGCTAAAATATTCTGAATCTTAGTATTAATCTAGTCTTATAATTTCGTGGAGTTCACCGCAAAAAACCTTGCCATATCTTCATTGTCTAAACTTCAAAGACTCCTCATATTCAGTAAGACAAAGCGTAAGTACGCCATTTCCAAGATCTCGGGCGAGAACACAGTCTGAACACCATCAGTGTTTCAAAGAAGCCATTGCCTGGGGCTTAACTCTCCAGCCCTTTGCTTTCAAACGTACTCGTACTGCTAGTCGTAAGCACAGTATTGTCAAAGAAGCAGTAGCTGAATTTGCAGAACTAATTTTGGCGCGTTTTTACGGTTCGTACCCAAAGAGTGTAAACGGGACCGTATTAATAAGCCCACGGTGTCTTACAAAGGTAGAGCAGACAGATATCGTACCGTAATAGATTACTTAATTACTTACTTATCTTGACGCAGCGACTCAAAATGTGTCTTGGCCTCCGATACTAAAAGACGCCATTCTTCTCTATCTTGCGCAAGTTCACGCCATTCATGGACGTCCAGTTTCTGTAGATCTTTTCCCACTTCATCTTTCCATCTATACTTGGGACGGCCGACAGGCCTTCGGCCCTCGGGCAGTCCCAAGTAAGCCCTTTTTACGGCGCGATCCTCTCCCATTCTCTTGAGATGTTCGAACCAGCAGAGTCTATGGGATTTAATTTCACCAATGATGTTGGGCTCCACTACCAGCTCTTCGATCTCTTGGTTATTTCGGATCCTCCACCTACAGTCTTCCTGCTTAAACGGTACTTAAAATTTTCTGAGCACCTAGTCAATAGATTACTCAGTTGAAATTTTCACAGAATAATAATTATACTGTGAAAATTTCAACTGACATGTTATGTTACGGCTGATTAACTAAGAAATAATAATAAAGTCAAAAGGGATTTTAAGCAAAAATACCCCATTTTTCCCAATTTTTTTTTTGTATTTTCCCTAATGTAAAAATGGTAATAAGCACAAGCGTCAAACTTGGCATGATTATAGTACACACTCTAAAATAAAACAACAAAATGGCGAAGTGCGAGTCAGTGTCTGTTCACCATCAAGTGAAGCAACGTCAGATGCGGTCGGTACTTGGATGGGTGACTGCCTGGGCGTGATGTTGTATTTTTAACCGACTTCAAAAAAGAGGAGGTTATCAATTCAAATGTATGTTTTTTTTGCTCTACTTTTTGTACATAGTGCGCGAGCCCGACTCGCACTTGGCCGGTTTATTGTCGGACTACTTTCGACCTGATACACAATCGTTGTAAATAACTAAAAACCACCCGTTAAGATACAAATTCAAATTCAAATTCAAATTCAAATTATTTATTTGTCAGAACATGCACCTTTATTATCCGTAATACTTCTATTTCGCCCAGAAATTGAGCATTGCCATTCAACGTGGCAATGCTGCCAGCATTCTGGGGACCTTTCCCTCCACTAATGGTCTTTTAGTTTAAGTTTTTAGTTTGTATTTAGTTATTTTAAGTTTTAGTTTTTAGTTATTTATTTACGTTTTCGTTAATTTTCTGTTTTTTTAGTTGTGCATAATAAAGTATCACCTCCGTAATACTTTATTTAATGTTACCTGCAATATTCCAGGGTTTGCAAATATTTTCATATAAAAAATATGCAATTTCAAATCTTTTCTTGCTTTTAATGTGCAAGTGTGCAGTTTACTAACGATCTATTTGAATTTGCACAAAGACTAATAAAGTTTCCTTCGGACTACAAAAATATTAGTGAAGTTTCATCTTTTACCTGCATTATACTCATTAATAAAAGCCATGTTTAATCTCGGTTGATTAAATTTCAGCTATGAATAGTTAACACTGAATTTTGTATTAAAACTTTGAAATGTTTGAAACTTCGACCGCATCATCGCTTTCCATCAGGCGAGATCGCGGTCAAACGTTAGCCTAGTCCGATGTAAAAAAAAAAAAATGCAAAAAGAATAATCGTTTAGTGGGGTTTGAACCAACGATTTCTGAGTGTCGTCTTGCTACTTTAGTTAGAGTACTGTATTTTAGCTGTTCTCATATATTTCAATTACTCCTTTCATCGTAAAGTAAAGGATTTAACATTTGCAAGCGTTGAACTGTTTCAAAGAAAATAGGTATTGTATGATAAAGATTTGCTAGGGTTCAACAGCATAGAACATTTGCTGAGACAGTTGAACAGTTCACAAACGTTTTATTTGAAGCTCAGCACATGCAGACTGACAGAATAGCTATAATATAAGCGCATTCACCCTGAGTTCGTATACTTGTATAGTTGCAGTGGTTGTTTTTGTTTTTAAAATATGAGAGGTAAGAAAGGTTTTTGTTGGATATGAAATTTAGCTGAAATATCAGTGAGTTTTAGAGAGCCTATAATATTATACAGGGTGCTTGGTAGGTGGATAGATAGCTGTAAGTGGATGACAACTTATGGACTGTCCATTAAGTAATTTATTTTTTACAGCTCATACAATATTGAAGACATAATTTTGTAAAGCGTCTAGCAAACTATATTCCACACATTTAAATAAGTTTGGTCTAGCATTACGTCTTTACAAGGTTTCGTCAACTTGAAAGCCATTGACCAGCCATTGGCTTTCAAGTTGACGAAACCTTGTAACGAAGAGGTGGCTGGTCAATGGCTTTCAAGTTGACGAAACCTTGTAAAGACGTAATGCTAGACCAAACTTATTTAAATGTATGGAATATAATTTGCTAGACGTGTGAATGTCTTCGACTTTGTTTGAGCTGTGGACAGATTAGTCTGTCCATTAAAATATTTATCTTTAATGAAATCTGATTATATTTATTCAAACTCTGAAGTTTTTGAAGGAAGGCCAAACGCCCCATCGTTTGCACATCAAACATCACAGTATTTTTTTTATGTAAAATGTGTGAGAAACAGATATATACGAACGATAATTGTACTAAGACATATTATGTCCCTTGGTTGTCTGATCTGAGTCGCTGATCGTTGAACCACACATTCAAGAACAGATGAAATACTAGTAAAAGTATCCGGGCTTTGTATTCTCGTTCAATATCTCTCAACACACAGGAATGGTGAAATGCACCGAGCTCCGACTCGATATAAGTTTGTTTGACAAAATTGAACGTTTTATATGAGATCGAATAGATTTTGTTTTATTGTGCAATGCTCGATCACTGTAGTGCTGGGGTTCAAAATGTTACAAAATCAATTCCTGTCGTGTCTTTTGATTTTGTTTTGTGAAATATAACCTTATGGGAGTTTTTTTTTACAAATGATATGCAATAACTACTGAACAATCTCAAAATAAAAATTATTAGACAAATTAAAATTATTAGGCCTTTAAATCTTATTACCAAATTTCAAAAAAACTTTTTTTTCCAAATGCTTTGGCTTCCACTATGAGCCAATCACAGGGCACTTGCTACAGCCATCTGAAAACGTCCATTATTTTGTCTGTGAATTCTAACATAACATCTGTACATTCGCTTATTTCTAGTAAAAAAGGCAAAAGGTAAAACAACGGTAGGCAAAGGTAGGCAACGCACTGACAATGCCCCGGGTATTGTAGGTGTCTATAGGCGGCGGTGACCACTTACCATCAGGTGGCCCGTTGCTTGTTTGCCACTTATTCTATAAAAAAAAAAAAAGTAAAAAAAACGTGATCAAACGTCTTTCCGCATATTGCATGCACGTACGAAATGTTATTGGATGAGACAAAAATTGGTTGCCAATTAAAGTGTGACTGACTGTACACAGTGTACACCTATTTGACAGTTTTATTTTGGACATTCATAAACAAAGACTTTTAGGAAATCAATCATTTTGGGAATAGGTGATTTTAAGATTTGTTCAAAATGAGTAGGTACAATATAAAAATCGAGACGGGTCGAGACCTTAAAGTTAAATTATGGTACTCAAAAAACTGACAAAAATACGATGTTTGTGAAAAATAAATAATTACCCACATAAGGTATACGCGTATGTTTATAACCCAGTATTATCACTCAGTAACCAGTAGGTGAGCCTACTCAGTAACTAGGAGTGACGAGTTTATAGCGATCAGCATGACGAATAGTGACAAGAGAGGCCGCCAAATGGATTCCGCCTGATTGATGAAGGCTGTCATCGCGGGTCTGCACAGGCGTCGTAGCTCAAATGTGAGCTATATGGATCAGGGATTGAGTGGAGTTATTGTTGTTGTGTAGTTTTAAAGATAACAGTTTTTTTTTTACCGTCTGCATTTGATATTTATTTACACAAGGAATTTATACATATTATATACAACTTATCGATGAAACTACTATGTACGACTAAATTATATATATATATATATATATATTTTTTTTAATTAATTTAATTTTTAGTTAAATCATACAGCTTTTTTATTTATATTACACGGGAATTACTCACCTAAGATTAAGCTGGTCACTCCGAGCGCCGCCAAAGCGTGCAAAGCGTCACCTCGAATAAGACCGCCTAATGCGGTTGATACTATAGTCGGAGTGACCGGCTTAATCGTACGTGAGTGATTCCCGTGTAATATAAATAAAATGTGTGAAAACCACGTCAGTTTCTATACTAAAAGTAAAGTTTTTTTTAATAATTAAAAAAAAAACGGCGAACAGGCTTGCGGTCCGTCTGGTGGTAAGTGGTAGCCGCCACCTGACACCTACAATACTAGCGGTTTCTATAAAAGGTTGCGCAGAAAACGTGTAAGCTGAAAAGGGTACATAATTTCCATCATCATGAACAACTTTTACTGTAGTAATTTGGAACTTTCGCAACTTGAACACATGTTTTAAATGTTTATCGGGACTTATCCGAAGGTCCTTTCCACTGAACGACATTATTTTTGAAGAATGGTTCGTCAAGCGGGTGAAATTAGAAAACATAGCAATTTTAACCGGGAAGATGGATTTAAATTAGCGGAGTCGTGGAATCCCATAGTAAGCAAGTGTACAAACTGCGGTGTAGGTACTAGGACATTTACAGATACAGTCAGTGTTGTATGTCGTAGTGACAACCCTGCTATTTTTCAAGATCAAATGAGGGTAGGAGAACAAAACACTTCTTCTCGCCGGACTCACCCGCAGTTTTCAGTCAGCTCGTGACCACGGCTATTGTAACATGGTCAAGACATCGAGCGAAAGGTACATATTTTTACTTAAATTAAATAATACGTGAAAAGTCCCGATAAACATTTAAAACTTTTACTGTGGGACCAACCCTGAAGTCGGGGAAAAAAATTGCTGTTCGACACCGTTTCTCGAGTGGGAACCATTCCCTATTCCGTGAGTGTGAATGACCGTTTGGCAGCTGATATTTTGTTGGTGTGTTCGCCGCTTGCCCCCTTTCTGATTACGTCTATTATTTCTAGCCGTCTACAGAAATTGGGAATCTTTACCCTCTTTTTGAAATCTTGTACTTTTTTCACTGTACTGTGTAGTTCATTGTAGTGATGCGTGCGTCTATTACGCGTAAAAGTACATAATTAGAAGTCATGATACTGTGACATATTGGACGGACCAATAGACGGGCATCACAGAAAAGAATTTTTCTCTTCTGTGACGGGCATAACAATTTCTGGCTTCCTTGTTGTCAACTATCTATTACTATACTACAAGCTTGTTGTTGTTGTGAAGAAACGATACGTAGCTCCATCTGTAGTAGCATACAAATGTCGCAAAAAGGCCAACACATTTAAACATGCGCCTCACCCTGTTTCTGCTTAAATTTTGTCTCAGTATAGCTTATCGCAGCTTTAAGCATTCGAAGCGAAATAAACAAAGGACACACATAAATGCAAACATATTCCTACAAAGATAAGAGTTTATTATCTAAATTATGCAAAGCCACAAAATTCCATTCATTATTTTCGAACTAGAACTTCATTCCGCCGTAGAAAGTTTCTCGTCCGAATTCGTGCCAAAACCTAGTTTTCATGGATGTTGGCAGAATGAAATTGCAGAACGGGGCTGTGCGGTGGCTTATTAGTTAAAATTCAGGCATTGCGATCAGTAAGACGATCAGTCACGCTACCGATCGCTAACAGTGATAGCTATTATAAAAGCAGTCTCTAATAGCTATCAACATCGAAAACGGTCATTTTGAACTCCAATATTTGACCAAGTGAAGAGAAGTCGCAGTCGCAGATTCTAATGGAACAAGTTAGCGTTTGTATATTATGTTTGTATATCATAATAATGATGAAATATATATGGGCAAATCGGTCAATGTATTGCGAAGATATGGGGATCGCCAGATATCAGTTTAGGCCGAACAACTAGTTAAAATCTTAATAAAAATTGAGAAACCCATGACCAAGGAAGTGAATTTATAACTTTTAAGCCACTGAACGTAATTTCATCAAACATATTTAGAAACTGCCGCAATAAAACTCAATTTAAAATTAAAATAAACATTACCTATTTATATTATTAAAACTAGTAGTCTGTATAGGCCTTAAAGATGGCGGAATGTTAGGCATATTTCCCGCGTATTCGCAATGGCACGAGGAAGTTAATTAAAACTTGACTATTTTAATTATGTGAATGCAAAAGGAAAGTTTTTGAAGTATGCTGGTATTTTGTTGAGTCAAAATGTTTTGGGTTTTGCAGGCTCAACTTTGAAATTTGAAATAGTACAGTTTTAATTTTCATTAAATGTTTTTTTTTTTTTATTTTTTTTTTTTATAGTTTACCACGATTGACCGAGCGAAGTAACGAAGTTTACTTGAACCGGTCGGCGTTTGTATATGTTTTTTGTGTTTATATATTACTAGCTAAATCCCGCGGTGTTACCCGCTATTTTTCAGTTTTTCCGTATTTTTTGGGGGGAAAAGAACCATACGTCCGCCCTTATGATGTACACTATCATCCTGCCAAATTTCGTTAATATCGGCTAAGACGATTAGTCGTGAAAAACGAACAAACATACAGAGAGACAGAGTTACTTTCGTTTTTATAATATTAGTAAGGAGGATGTTTGATAGAAACTTGTGTTCAGTTAATCTGAACTTTTTGAAAAAATTGTTAGCTAGTATTAATTTTAATACAATTTCAATTTTTTTTTTTTTATCGGGAGTAAGTCCACGTTTGACCACTAACTTGCCTGTCGGTAAGCGATGATGTGGTCGAAAGTAAAGCGCGCAGACTTAGAAGATCCTTATTCACTCTGACCTTGAAAAGGCCCAGAATATATCTCTCAGGAAACAAGGAATCCGGTAGGCCATTGCTTTCGAACAAGCAGATGGGCTGCTTGATGGTAAGTAGTCATCGTTGCCTGTGGATATCTGTAACACCAGAGGAAACAAATACGTTGCTGATTTTAGTAGACTCGATTAAGTCACCTATTGAAAAGCCCCATGTTGGGGCTTCTCAGAACACCACGGAAGGTAGCTCAAATTCCGAAAAACAAAACAAAAGAAAATATGATGAGAACAATATTAGTGGAGTGCTTATGAAGAGCTTGTGAGGGGTTGAGAGGTCACAGCTCGGGGTGAGCCACTATTGATAAGTAAACGTTTTGGCACAGAGATTTAACCCGACGGGAATTGTTGGACGCCTAGTCTAGAGCTATTTTTACAAGGTTTTTATTTACCTTGCAATGTTTGTTTGTTAGATTTTTTAGGTCAAATCTTGCAAGTAGAATTAGACACACTTCTTCTTATCCTTCGGAGTTGAATTTTTACATGATAGTTCAGTTCACATACATACGGAACATACGGAACGGAACATACGGTTGCGTACATACGGAGTTGTATGTACGCATTTTATAATAAGGCTGATTTTAAGTTTTACCATGACATGGTTGCTGAACTCAGGGTTGGGTACTGTCTACGGAACTCTTTGATGGTTTGCAGCACTGACATGAAATGTTGTATACGTATTCAATTATGATAACCTATTCTAAGTGTCACTATGGCATAGCTACTGCACTCAAGGTTGGCTCCTAACGAAGAAACTCCTCAATGGTTAACAGCATAAACGAAAATGTTGTTTACGCATTAAAATATTGTTTAGAAAGTGTTTTGTTATATAGAACGAACGAACTAATTATTATGTTTAAATATCACTGAACCCTTAATGTTAACAAAATGCTAAATCATCCGTATTCAGCCCACGCGTACAATTGCCAATGATAATCTATTTATAATCTCTAATCGACGCTTAATAATGGTATCCAAACTCGATTATTCGTATTAAACTGACAACACCCACGTACGTAAACCCACCGCTTCTCTGCTTCGCTAATTATGAGTCTAAAAAGTTCTATGACTGATTAGCTGATAACCTAATTACTTACTTCTATGTGAGGCATCGATTCTAGAGTTCTGACCTTCGATATGAGTTCTTTCTTTTCCTCTCCGTCACACAATGATGCAACCCAGTTGTTCTACGCCAGTCTTCTCTGTTCAGTGCAGCTTTTATGGAAAGTAAGAGGCTGGCAAGCACGACTGATATGGTGTCTCACAAAGAATATAAATTATTAGATAGTCAATTGAACGTCTGATACGTTATGCTGCGAAAATTCATCCTCAAAACTGTTTCTTAGACGAATATTACTGCTTACTGCTGAATGGCCAGACTAGCCTCATATCGCCATTGCTATGAAGCTTCGGTACCAGCCAGCGCTCGCCGCGGTGACATAGCCACTACGGTACTTAAACGACCACTGCAAGAGTGGCAAATTCTTTAGGCCCAATGCTATCTGCTTTGCTATTCGCCTTCATAGTAATCGTGTAGCCAGCCTTGATGTTAATGTTAAGGCAACGGCTTTCAGCATGATTTACGCCCTTCTCGTTTCGTTTCGTTCACTACTGAGCACCATTATCCTCCCTGGTGGTAGATGGCAACGCTTCCACCTTCAGCTTGGTAGGTCACATAAGAGATTTTCCTGTCCGATTTCATCTAGAACTTTATAAATTACTAGCTGACCTGACAGACGTTGTCCTGTCTTACAACTGTCAAACACGCAAAGTCAAAATTGTAAATCTGATTTTCTTACACCTTGGGTTACATTATTGGAGTTTTAGTAAGGATCACTATTTTTTTTGAAAATATAATTTAGCTTATGTTACCCGGGGATAGTGTAGCTTCCCAACAGTGAAAGAATTTTTTAAATCGGTTTAGTAGTTTCGGAGCCTATTCAATGCAAAAAAACAAACAATCAAATCTTTCCTCTTTATAATATTAGTATAGACAAGCAGTCTGTTAGATAAAATTACAGAAATGACACATCATTTATTTACTTAAATTTAGCCCACCTTAGACTACAGCTGGACATAGGTCTGTCTCAAATCATGCCACCTAGCGCAACCTTCAGCTTTTCACTTCCAGTCACTGCCCACTGCCTTATGTATATCGTCACTCCTCAAGTCTTAAGGCAGCCTGCACTACGTTAGGTATGACCTGGTTTATTAAGAATTACCATTTAGACTGCCGAGTAATCCTATAATACATAACCCAATATTATCCATTAACCTGGCACGTGCGTATGAATAACGAGCGGTCTCTCAGAGTTACAAAGCTATTAGCTAAGTTTCTTAACTAATTAGCACTTTAAACCGGAGTGACGGGGTGCTGACACTACAAGGTATATCGGTACTATGAGATAGTTTAGAATAGTGGATGGTTTTAGTGAAATGAAGATTATGTTAATTACGTGAGCCCTACCACAAGAGAAACCAATTACAAAGTTTGAAGAATCTGGCTTAGTCTAAGATTCTAGGTTAGATATTTTATAAACTCACTAGCAGCGAATCGTGGTTTTACCCGTTATCCTATAAAAAACCTTAATTTCTCGGGATAAAAGAAGCCTAAGTGTTTATCCTGGGTATGAAATACCCCATACCAAATTTCACCGGGCCGTTACGGAGCTAAGTGGGAACAGGTGGGAATTTACACAATTTTATTGTCATGCTGAATTGTTTTTATTGTATACCATAGTAAGAATACAGGGTTACGTAGAAGGTGTACTAAACCGAAAAGGGTTATTTTCCATAGATTTTGTCGAGTATGAATGAGTGTTTTATATTTTCAGCAGATTTTTTTTGCGATTACAGGATTGCTTCCATAGTAAAAGTTGTTCATACTGATGCGTATACTATAGGATCCCTTTCAGTTTAGTGTACCCTTTCCATGTAACCCAGCTTTTTATATTTTCTTATTATCCTACTATGTAATACTATGTAATTTATCATGATCGTAACGATTTATTTTATAGAATAGATCTACTTTTGGTCATCAACTCAATTTATGGTAATAAGCGACGTTACCATAGCTACTCGCCTGATGTATTTTTTAAGCACCTGGGACTTGTAACGGTTTTAGCTGGCCGGTTGAGCTTGCATGTTTTTACAACTATCATTGAATATTTTTCAAGAACTATTCAAGAATTTGATCAATGAAGATCCATGGAGGCATTTACTCGTTGTGCAGGTTAGAAATGTTTGAATAGGACACTGAAAAATAATTTAAATTAGCAGATCCGTTTCTAAGACTTAAGCGTTTAAAGTTTTTGGTGGACAGTGAGAGAAGATGCTCTCTCCCTTTTCCGTAAAGCGTGGTTAGCATTTGTATGGCGCGCGCTAGAGTTGATGTCATATAACATGCTGTCTATAGTGCGCTATCTGTCTAACATGAAATTAAAATAGTAATAGTTTTTTTTTTAAAGATAATTTTATTTTGTTTTCTTTGATGGGCTCCGCTTATAGCTTTTTTATTAGTAAAAAAATTAGGACACATGCATATAACATTTTAAATTATTTACTTTTATGTCAGTTCTCAAATTTTAAGCAGCAATTATGTTCCGTCTTCCTACAGTTTTATTTATACGAGGCTTGTTTGTTTATCGGAAAATCACGACAAAGGAAATTCTATTACCCATTCAATTCTTCTTAACACGGGCCATTTCGAGGGTCCTCCAAGGAAACTTCAGGTTGATAAACGTATCCATAGCTTTAAGGGGATCGCCGATACAAACACGATTAAAGAAAAGTTGGGACAATCCCGTTTTAAAAGAAATGTTGGGGACCCTACTCAAAGGAAACTTTCTGTGCATGCTCGAACTAAAGTGGTCGCTTAGTGTATTGATGCTAGTTTATAGAAATTTTCTAGTTTTCTAACAGACTAAATGAACACGTTTAGGAGTTTAAAAAAACGGAATGGGTATCGCTCAGGGATGTAACGGAAGTAGTTTTATCGGAACCGAAGGCGGAGTCGGAGTTTTTAAATTTGCTTTATTGGAGTCGGAGGCAGGATCAGAAGTGGTGGCATGAGAGAGAATTTTTATTTAAGGACAAATGAAACATTATACAGTAAATTTTTTAAGTTCAGTTAAATGATAAAGTTTAAAACACAAACAATGAAAAAAAATTGGCATATTTCGAAATAAACAAGCCGCCGCTACCGCTATGTTATGCTTCGACCTCCGATTAAAACCTTCGATTTAAAAGTGTCGGAGCCGAAGTCGGAACCAAAGGTGTAATAATAATCGGAAGTTCCGACTTAACGGAACCGGAGTCGAAGCTCCGTAACATCCCTAGTATCGCTACACTATCGTATTATTGTTTCTCAGTATTTATTTTTCTCAGTATTTATTTACATTCACGGCTCTAGCCCGGACATTTGAGTGGCATTGGTGTGGCCGAAGCCAACACCAAGAAGCCCTGTTGAGTTAAAAATACAATTATTGGATGTGTGTGAATGGGAATTATGAAACTATTGCAGTACAGGTACTAAAAAACTGGGATATTATGATGAACTGTTAATGGTGGTGAGCTGGCCCGCGATTCTACTAAACAAATTGTAATTTTTTCAATTTTAATTAGTAAATAATGTCCTCAAAATTTACAGTTTAAAAAAAAAATTGCAGAAAAATGCCACCACCTAATATTATAACTTAGTATAAAAAAATATTAAAAACTGTCAATTTTGAGGCAATTATTTACAAATTAAAATTGAAACAATTACAATTTAACAACAATTTGTTTAGTAGAATCGGGGCCCAGGTCTATGGTATGAGGTACGGCACCTGCTAATTATGCCTCATTTAATTAACTTAAATGAATTAACTAATTAAATTCAATATTTTGGCAGGTGATGACTTGCCACCCACTAAATGGGCCCCCCATAATGGCTGTCGCATATTGCCACCGGAGGGGCAACATTGGCGTGGGCTTAGGGTGTCGAGGAATGTGCTGCACTTTCACTAAGAGCTATTCGCGGCGTTACATGGCACACATTTTTGCTTGACAACTTTTTTTCTACTTAGATGTCCTTTTGGGGCATTCAGTATCCACACGACAATGCACATATCTCGTGTTACTCTTTCTGTTGCAGAATTATGGCTTGTTTTATGGCTGCGTTGGTCACGCAGAGTGAATTTCTAGGCTCTTTTTCAACCCCTACAAGTAGCCACTACATTAACATAAAAAACTACATTGCTTACATTTGTGATGATATAAACGAGTCAAGGCATAATGATTATTATAAAAAAAAAAAAAAACAATGTGATCACTGCGCCATTGTCACACCGAATCTTTTTCAAAAAAACTCATCATACATACATTAACTTACCTCACACAATAAAGAAAACTAAGTAACATCCGCTTGAAGAGGGTTCCGCAAATTAAACCCGAAACCCATCTCACAACAAACTAGAAAAAAGCAGACAGAGAGTAGAAGAAGACAAAAAACAACATCCGCCTAAAAACGTGGAAGCGAGTAAAATACACTATTTTATTTCTATAATCTGACTGGCAACCATCGATAAATGAACCGTCAATAATAAAGCGGCACAGAAAGAAAAATAACAGAATCCAAACTAAGCAAAAGATTAGCCAAGTTTAAAAAAAATACAGCTATAACCAATTTATGGGTAAAATAGTTTGGTCGCTCGCCTCTTGTACTGTATACTAAATTCTAGTTAACGGTTATTTTATTTTTATTTTTTTAGGTTGATCATATTTCTCAAACTATACTCAGGAACAAAAAATTATGTACCAAACATCCTTATCTGAAAAAAAAAAACTATGATTCTTCACAATCTTGAGGTAAGTATGCAAAAAAATTATCGTCCCCACTTTACATTTCGTCATCTATATTATGAAGACGGTGATTTTAAGAAATCTATCGACATCAATTTCGTTTGTTTGTCGAAACTAAAAAAGTTCGAAAACAAAAAAACTCTGAGAAAAGGCATGAGTTCCATCGGTGGGAACATGATAGGCTGATATTGTATGTATACTTGTTTATAGATAAAAGTGGTAGTTTTTCATCTGTCGCCTCCTATTCTGAGATATCACACAGATGGTTATGAAAGTAACGTCCAGAGGCAATAATATGTACAATGATCCGTTGAGTGGACCCTTTTCAAAAGAAATCCAATTGGATATGTACGCCCATCTTCTTATATGCTTAGGAAATGTTTTTTCGGGTGTGGCGATATGTTTTTATTGAAATGTTTTGCACAGTAGTGTGTGTATTTCGATATAATCACATCACATTATTACCAAAGTAACGTGTCTCTACTTTTTCTACCTACTTTTAACTCTCTATTTTTCGTTAAATTTTTTACGCAACCGAGTGACGCGACTTGCTAGTCGCTTGCTTGATAGTACATTTCACGCTTGCCCATAACAATCGGTGTCTACTAGAACGCATGCTCCATCGTAGACCGCATCATTGCTTAACAACAGGCGAGGTGGCGGGATACAGTGTTATCAAAATCTCGCGAGCCCTGAAACTAACACTCGATGTATCCTCTTTATAGAGACAAGGGTTTTTTCACTTGAGTGATGCTATCATTTCTCTTCTCAGGATTTTCTTCATCATCATTGTTATCATTTCAGCTTATCATGTTCACACTGCTGGGACACAAGCTTTCTCTCAGTGAGATAGAGGATGGGCCGTAATCCACCATGCTGGCCCAGTACATCTTGGTGAATGTCTTTGAACTTTTTGAGGTTCTTGGACACACCGATGTTTTCTCACGATGTTTCCCTTTACAATTTTTGAGCGATTTCCGTAATTTCGGTATTTTATTGAGGTATATATATATATTTCAATGTATAGATTATCAATATCTAAAATCAGTCCTAAAAATGTTGTGCTTTAACTAACTTTTATATTATTTTGAATAATAATAAATAGATACAACTCACTAAAACCAAGAATTGACTTACTAATCGAAATATGTTTTTAGTTTTAAGAATTTAGCAGAGTGATTTAATAAAATTATACATACAAAAAAATTAAATACATACTATTTGCTGGATTTTTAAGTAACGGTTTACAAAACACAATTATATTGGTGGCCAAAGATATATATAACCTCACAACTTTTTTTGGTAATACAATACAATACAATACAATACAACTTTATTACACACCGAAAATACAAATGAAACTTAAAGTAACATAAAAACAAATAAACGGCAGTATAATGGGCGGCCTTATCGCCCAAAGCGATTTCTTCCAGGCAACCTTTGGATGCCTTTGGAGGACCTTTTTTGAATCTTTATGATAAGAATACCAAAAGTCCCGACGACGTCGTTAGTTTTTCAACCTATGTCCTACCTACTAGTCATTGAATTTTTCATTTGTCTATAACATTTAAAATAGTTAAATTATAAAGTGTGGAACACTTTAGAAGGGGAACACAGAAAACGGGCCTTATTTTTCTCACTTTTTCGCATTTTGGTCATTCTAGTTTTATTTTGTCTACTTCCATGGTTAGCTTAAAATTATAAAAAAGGTGTCATCTTAGAATAACTACTCAGAGAAGGTAGGTTTCCAAACAACGCCTTCTCAAAACGTAAGCTACAAATTCGCTTTGTAACTTACGTTTCGATTGGCATTTTAAACGATTTAAGCAAGAAAATTAATGGATTACCTGTGGAATGTCACACCATAACTCTTATGCTGCTTTTCTGATTTGTTGTGGTACGATTTCACCGCGCAAATTGTCATAGTAAAAAAAAAAAATTTTTTTTGAAGTCATTTAAGGCACCATTTGAATGGCCTAAATTTTGCGAATGTAGGTACTTGATTTCTTTGTGTAGTTATTCTAAGGGTGTCATATAATTTTTTTATGTTTTATATAAGAAACCGTAAAAACAAACACGATTAAAGACATTTCACTTAATAGAAAAAAAGTTACACTGACTTGCGCTTTTCCCCCTGTTTTTTTAGATTCATTCAAAAATATATAATATATTTACCCTAATAATGTCTACGATTTCTTAATATACGGATTTCATAATTATAGAGGGAACCGTAAAGGCACATTTTAAATTACAACTATACTTTAAAAATATATGAGATAATATTTTTTTTAAAAGAAGTTGTGAAACGCACGACTGTGTGTAAGCACCAGGGTTTTGCTTAAGTTTTGCTCCAATAAATGCGACTATAATAATAGTTATTTATGATACAAGTGCGGAAAGTTGGTTATTACAAACGAGTAGGCGAATGTAAGCCCGAGACGAAGTCGAGGGCTTACCATAGTCACGAGTTTATAATAACCAATCCGCACGTGTGCCATACAACGTTTTACAACACATTTGCGAGAAAAAAACAAAAAATGAAAATTAAAAAAATACCGTAAAGTTCACGCACGGTGCTATACAACGGAGCGTGCGGACAAATTCATTACAGCACGCTCCGTTGTATGATGCGCTTCATTACAGCACGCTCCGTTGTATGATCCGTAATGTTTAACTTTCGAAAGATGTATTCAGGCTTCGTAAGTGCACTTTTTGAGCAAATGTGTTGTAAAATATATTAAGGCCTATAGTCATCTGTAGTAACAAGCGTTGCTTAAAAGTGGGAAAACCTCGCTTTAATATAAAAATTGTACGTAGTTTATAACGTAGTCCTATGCTCTATTAATCTTTAAGTCCCGTGAGAAGACGGCATGTGTCACAAACATAATAAATACGTATACAATGGTCTTATCAAGGCTATTGTTGACAACCTCTGGAAATGAAATTTCGTTGAACGAAAACATCTCTTGTTTATTCTTTCTCCGTTTTCTTATTAATATTTCAATTTACTTGTAAAGAAGTATACTCCTTTCAATCAGGGTCAATCGTTTTTGATTTCAAAACAAATCGACGTTGTCAACGTTTATGATTTTGATGAAATTGCTTTGAAGCCAACTTGAAATTTATAAGAGCGCCAATTGGACTAGGTCGTACTAACGAGGAAATAAACCAATAAGTATAAAAATAGTTCAAGACGTGAAAAGTTGGGTAGTTTGGGTAGACTTTCAGTAAAAATCTAGGTTAGAGTTATAAATTAAAAACTCTCGCTAAATATGAAAAATATATGAATGTATATGTACTATCAACACGCTAGATGGTGGTCAAGTGCAGACCTATTTGCGATAAAAAAAGCAGTTGAAAGAATAGGTACTTACAAGTATTCGTCATCATCATTGCAGAAAGGAAAAAAAAAAGAAAAAAAAAATTGCTAATAGGTGTTGACATTCTAGTAATTTTTTATGTTTGTTGATGAAGACAGGTGATGACGATATCGTCATCGTCAGGTGATTACAATTCAATGAACAACTCTATCTGTCAC
Organism: Agriopis aurantiaria; assembly: GCA_914767915.1. Classification (NCBI taxonomy): domain Eukaryota; kingdom Metazoa; phylum Arthropoda; class Insecta; order Lepidoptera; family Geometridae; genus Agriopis; species Agriopis aurantiaria. The sequence continues at coordinate 10,808,136 of OU611998.1, read as the reverse complement.
TTTAACTGTTACAGTAGACAACTGTAACAGTTAGCGCGTGCAGTCTGTTATAGTTTTGTGCCAGTCTTATTCACCTCTTTTCAGCCCTCACGATGCTTAGGCTCTAATAATTGATAGAAACATACTACATCTGTTGCTTTACTATTTGTAAAAACATTGTACTGTTGCTCCACTCCAATCACTTCGCTTTTGCAATCCAAGGTTGTAAACTAGGAATCGTTAACGGCAAAATACGTTTATGTGTACATTGTTTTCATTTTTACTATCAGAAAAGGTATTTTAGACAACTGTAGAAAAATGAAAACTGATGCTGGTTTATTGATTTTAGATATTAACTCTCAAAGATATTTGAAAATTATAGTGCCACTTTATAACTCGACTTTTTAAAAGATGCTTCTCAAAATAAGAAGCCCAATCTTTGTGGACACACAATAGCAAAACGTATGGTGCGGACGGGAATTCTCCTTCAAAGCAATTACATCCTTAGTAATCTTTTAATAGGATACGCATCTGCGTCTTGTGTCTTGTGCCCTAGGTTTAGAAATAAGATGAAAATTTGACATTCCCAGAATTCTCTTTTTTATGCCATAGATATAGCAGACAGGCTGCTTGATGGTATGCAGTCACTGTCATCTGGATACTTGTAGCATCAGACACATCACAAATACATTGCCGAATTTTCTTGGAAAACCCCATGTCGTGTGTTCTCGGAAATACCGCGAAATCCTTTATGCGGTAAGCAGCTCACTCTACATTTTGCAGGTGCAAGGCAAGAAAGATCGTGTGAATCGCACAGTGTGCGATTTACACCAATCAAATATTGGATGAGCTTCCTAGCAGTGGCGGCTAGTGTGATAATAAAACCGCGACGACGACATAATATCGATCAGTTCTTCAGCACAGTCCCCGTTGTAGATGCGATAGAAAAAACGTGTTTTCATCACTAGCGCTTGGTAAGTGGGTCATTACTTACTCAAAATACGGGCGGTAAATATCACTTTACCTCCCTAGGGAGTTAAAGTAATTTAAAAATCAAACTGTTCCCAAATCAAAAAGTACCATTGAACTTACGTTCTTCTTTTCTTCGACCATGTAGGTCTGTAGTATTCTGGCATAACTTTTTTATGTAAAACCTCTGTGATGTGAACCTGGTGCTTTGCTTATTTCCAAACATTTCAAATATAACTCTTAATTTTGACTGAATAAACCAACGATCTTTTACTTATACTACGTATGAATAAACGTATTTTTCAAGTTTTTTTTTTGTCTTTCCTTACACTAGTTATAAAAAGTAGATTAATTACACATGCGTGTAGTTGTAGCTTTTACCGCCAAAATACGTATCTCGTGTGTAAAAGATCATTTACATCCCTCGTGTAACAATTGTAAAACAATTTGTATTTAATGTATTTAAAATGGCAACACCATTTTATCAAAACTGTATTAGCAAACATCATGTGTATTCGTTGACAGTTGACTGCTGACAACTGTCAACGAATACAGTATATAAGTTGCGGTTGCATTGCAATCACCCTCTTTCGGTGCTCGAACCTCGAAGCGAGAACAAGTGTAAACGAATTGTGTGTAAATTAGTTCAGGAGGTGATTTCTTGGCCGAAATGCTAACACAATCTACTAAAAATACTTTGACAATTCTGATTTTTTCTCTACTATGCCTTTTATCAAATTTCCTTCTGTACTATGTTACATCCCAATGTGCATTGGAGAGCAGTAAAATAGAAAAGTGTTTACGTAACAATAAACATAATTACTTGCATTTCTAACAAAGGGTTTCTATTTTGTTCGCTCCGTGAGCAGAGTGAGCACACAAGCGTGAACTAAAATATTCAACGTCCGTAGTGAAGAATTATTTTGTTTCAACTGCTATTTCATGCGATGAATTTTTTTTAGGACACATTTGAACACATTTTGATGTCGACAAGGGAAATGAACGCGTTGTTTTACGTTGTTGTTGTATACTAAATTGAAGCATATTCTAGCAAGAGTGAGAGAAAGTTTGCTGGTCCTAACCAAAGACTACTATATATATATGGAGGTCCTAACCAACAAAAACCTAATAATACCTATAGTATTTTTAATCAAATCCATTTGATTGTCCACTGGAAAATTGATAGCCGTCAAAAAAACATATCAAACACGTAGTTTTGTCAAACTCATGCACTTACTGCCTTTATGGACACCAACCCAATTAATTATTTAACTACTCTATTGTATTAGGAATCAACCTGTAATGATAGATGGAATGTTTTAATAAATAATAATAAAAAATAAAAAAAAACTGATGTATTTGCTGAATGGAAGGTGATATTGCCTACACACATGAAGTTTATTCTTTGTTTTGGCTCCAGACATCATATCGTTTTAGCCAGGTCAAGTTATAGAATAATTTAAAACTTTAGTAGACATCTTAAAAAAATCGTCTATAAAGTGAGTCACGATGAAGTCCAATTTAAATACCAAAATGTGATTTCCATGTTGGCTCTAATTTTATTAGAGCTTTTTTTTTTATTCCAGCATTCATCTCACAGAACTTAAGTGTCCCCCCACACTTAAGTTCTGTGAGATGAATGCAGGAATAAAATTATGACTAAACTTTGTAAAATAATAAAATAACCGGGGCAGTTGCTTACTCTATATCAAGCTCAAGTCCGATCGTGTTTGGAATACTGCTGTCATCTTTGGGAAGGCTCAGCTAAATACCAGTTCGAAGCTCTTGAATCGGTAGACCGGCGTGCTGCTCGTCTTATAGGCGATGAGAAGTTAGTGGCTAAGAAACTTCTTAAGAACACTGCCGTAAAGTAGCGAGTCTGTCAATTTTCTACAGGATTCATTTCGGAGAATGTGCATCAGAGCTACATGACCTTATCCTACCATCCCCTTTCTACTACAGAACAAGTAGGAAAACGGCCCACTACCACCCATACAATGTGGATTTTCCTTGGATACGTACCAAACGTTTCGATTCTACGTTTCTAATCCGTACGGCCAAAGTTAGGAACAACCTGTCAGCTTCCTTGTTTCCTGTGAGATATAACCTGGGCCTTTTCAAGGCCAGAGTGATTAGGTATCTTCTAAGTCTGCGTGCTTCATCTTCGACCACATCGCCGCTTACCAACAGGCGAGTTGGTCAAAGGCGGACTTACCAACGTTAAAAAAAAAAAAAGAATTTTAGCAATATTCTTTTTTACGTGCAATTTTATTTTATAAGCCTGCTCTTTTTTTATTATTGATGAATACTAGCAATCATTATAATTGGTGATAAAAGGTGTTAATGAAATAAACAAATATAAACTGAATACAGCCCTGACTGTCTAATGATTTTACAAACGCGTAAACTTTGACAAACAAGTTTTAAAACCACAAGTTTGAGATTAAAATTTAAAAATAGAAAAAGTCTGAGTTAAAACTAATGCTATCTAATTCTTGTTTCTAATAATTCTTAACGCTATTAAATTTGATTCATATTGTAATTATTTCTTGACCCGATGAGTTTTTAAAGTAGTAGGAAAAGCTTGTTTATGATCCAATTCCTTTAACACGGAGCTTCCATTATGCTGACCTATTAGTGTTCACACGGGCATGGACTGAAAAATGCATCGTCCGCCGAGGACTAATTTTACAACGGAGAGAAAAATTACTTTCATTTAGTTAGTTATAGTATGTTTGAATACTTTATGGTAGCTTAGTACCTATGTATTTACACAGAACATTTTCATTATATTAAAAGTTGTATTTTGCCCTAAGATATAATTTAATATAATATAACCTCAATTGCTTCAAGCGAAGAGTGAATAGAGTCCTCAAAGGTAGGCAACGCACCGCCAATGCCCCGGGTATTGTAGGTGTCCATAGGCGACGGTGACCACTTACCATCAGGTGGCCCGTCGCTTGTTTGTCAACTATTATATTTAAAAAAAAATATATATATATTTATATGACACGGGAATTACTCACGTTGATTAAGCCGGTTACTTCGACTATAGTCTCGCTTTGCACGGCAAAACGTACGGAGCCGCGCGCAAGACTGCCGAATACAGTTATAAATAATAATAATAAATAAATATTCGGGACATTTTTGCACACACGGTCATCTGACCCCAAACTAAGCAAAGCTTGTGATATGGCTGCCAGAGACTGATATAACATATATAGTTTTAAATACATACTTAAATAGATATTAACAACCAGATATAGAACAAACACAAATGTTCATCATATAAATGTTTGCCCTAGGTGGGAATCGAACCCACGCCCCCAAGCTCAGAAGACAGGTTCACTACCAACTGGACCAACGGGCTATCAAGTTAAAACTATAGTCGGAGTAACCGGATTAATCATAAGTGAGTAATTCCCGTATCATTTAATAAAATGTGTGAAAACCACGTCAGTTTCCATTATAAAATACCTATTTATATTTGTCAGCAAAGTAGATGGTAAAAAAAAAACCTACAAAACTAGTTACAAAATCTCAATTCGTAACTTCTCCGACCAGTAGATTCCCACTATATATCTACTACGGAATTCTATAGATAGAAACGTGACCTAAATAACATAGCCATAGATTTTCTACTTGTTCCTTGATCAAGCATTTTTATTCTGCCCGGCTGATCTTGATTGACCATTTCTGCGTACAATCGTGTGGTTTCGCACGCTTAAGGAATTCCTTATGATAAGGAAAATACAAGGTTTTTGTTCACGAAAAAACAATCTAAAAAAAAAATATTATTTCAAGTGTAAGGAAAGCTTGGTTAAATTATTAAAATAAAATATATGTTTTAGTAAACGTAAATATATATATATGTACCTATTGATCAGTATAATCTATACTAATATTATAAAAAGGAAAGATTTGATTGTTTGTTTGTTTGTTTGCATTGAAACTAGTGAACCGATTTGAAAAATTCTTTCAATGTTGGGAAGCTACACTATCCCCGGGTGACATAGGCTGTATTATATTTTCAAAAAAAATATTATCTGTGGTTATAACCTATATTAAATTATTAATAAAAGTACGCAACTTACCTTCGCCCTATAAACAGTTCATAAAACGACGAACTTTTTTCAAACGATGTCAAAAGAGTTTTAACCGGTATAAAGTTTCCACTTGAAGCGGCCGTTAAAACCACGGCTTCACTTTACTTTCATTAAAATTTTACGTTTATGACATACTATAGTGCTGAAAAATACTTTTCTTACTTATATTATTCATATTAATTTTCTTTATCTCTCGCACTTCGCACTCACAACGTCATTGCCGTTGAAATAGACCTATTTACTGAATTTACAAAGAAGGTTTATAAAGGTTTAAAGCTTTAAAGGTTTTATGTTTAGATAATTTAGTTTGGTATTCACAATGTTGTTGTTAAAATGTAGCTACACTATAATGTTATAAACTGTAACGATAGTTTTAAGTTGGAAATTAAATAAATAAATAATAAAATTATTTGATAAAGCCAATTTACAAGTCAAAAATAAAACAATTTCAATTAAAATTAAATATGTCATACAAATTAAAATGTATATTTACTAACCCCACAATTTCAATAAAAATTAAAATTAAATATGTCAATCAAATTAAAATATATATATATTAACCCCCGACGCAAAAAGGGTGTTATAAGTTTAACAATTTCAATAAAAAATAAATTAAATATGTCAATCAAATTAAAATATATATATATTTTAACCCCCGACGCAAAAAAGGGGTGTTATAAGTTTCACTCGTGTATCTATGTGCATGTCTGTCTGTCTGTGCATATGTGTAGCTGTATACCTGCATACCTGTGTATTTGTGTATTTTTGTGGCATCGTAGCCCCCAAACGGCTTGACCTATTTTATTTTGTTGACACATTATCACGAAATCTCATAAACTAGCTAAATTTTTGGCACGTAAAATATTAGGGGTGTAGAGATCCGCTAAAAAGATTTTACGAAAGAGCCGAATTAAATGAGTCGCGGGCGTATTATATTCGACGTATAAGAAGTCGCGGGCAATGGCTAGTGTATATTATTATTGTGATAAAATAATTTTCCATACATGCGTGACGTTTCATAGTAAAACGATCCTTCAGACTATGTTGGCAGTCATTGACTTTTATGAGAACCTCGACAGGGCTTATGAAAAGAGGGAAATATTCCCTTCAACTCAATTTACCAATTTGAGTCCGTACAATTTTGCGGTCTCTATGGAAATCATTTCAGGTATAATAAAACGAAACGAGGCTTAACTTTTGGATTTAATTCGATTCCGAAATAATTTCATGAGTTTTAGATTATTTTTTTGTTCTAATTGGGTTTCGTATTGAACGGAATTTGGAGCCGATTGTTATAGATAGATAGATATAAAGTTTTTATTGTGTACACCTTCGCTTACTACCAGGCGAAATGGTAGCCAAACGTAGATCTATTCTATATAAAAAACAAACAGAAATAAAAATTACCAACAGATAAAAACATGACCTACAGTGCCACAAGGCGTGTGCCTTATCGCTAAAATCTGATTTTTAGATCATTTATTCTTGGGTATACCTACTTAGTAGAGAAAAAAATCCCTTCCCTCCCTCCATTAGAAAAACCTGAGAAAACATATCTTAAGTAAAACCTACGTTACCTAAATGTATCATAAACCCTATACAAGGGTTTAATAACTGTATAATTGTTACTTCATCAAAACTCGCGTGAGGAAACATTATAAGCCCGGGTTGCGCGGGCGTCCGTCTCTGGGAGCGCGGGCGTCCGTCTCCGGGAGCGCGGGCTTCCGTCTCCGGGAGCGCGTGCGTTTTCCCTGATGAATGAACTCTAATGGCTCCGCAACCGGTTGATAGTCTCGACCGATAAACATAATTGTGTAGTGTACATAGTACATAGTGTAAGCCGTTTGTAATAACTAAACATGTATAACTGTTGTTCAATTTAATGTGTTTAATTGACGTGTCTAAGAACATTGAGATAATATTGTCAAGAAGTCGAAAAAAAACATTGGACTTGACAGATATTACTATGATTGACCAACAAATTTTGACACAATTAACAACAACTAACAACATTAAAAATTGTCAAACGATTCATTTCCGATTCCTTCCGAACCATAGATGAATCTATGTTCCGAACCTTACGATTTATACCAAAGTCGTTTTTTATTTACTCGATTGTGGGGATAGGTGGTGTTGGTCGGGTGCTGAAATGATAAATGGACTACGACCTTTATATTTTCTACATTATATCAATCAATCTTGATCTAAAGAAAGTGGCAGTAAACATCTACTGCCATTATACACGCATCATAAAAATAAGTATTATCAGCGAAAAAGTAATGGCCTCATAAAACTTCAGATCAGCAACTTACGGAAGCTTACCTTAATACCCTAGTAACTATTTCTTAATCTGTGGCTTAAGGTGGACGCAAACTGCAAAGTGCTTTGGACCGGAATAGAGAGCTTCCTTGGAAAAAGTTAGGTCAGCGCTGTACCATGACGTCTCTGGTAAAAAGGCAGCTTAGAACTTTGTACTGAGGCTTTTCATCCAAGTTTACTAGAAAAATGTTTGGTTTTCTGTATTTAAAAACTAAAACCTAACTATATTTTTTGTTATAATTTTGTTGGAATATAAGAAAAAGAAAACTTTTTTTCTTTATTTTAAGTACTTTTTTGCATAGCGAAAATGTTGCATTAATATTAACACTAACCACAATTACACATTAACTGACACAAGATCGCTTACACAGTTGATTTTAGCACCTGAAACTAATTTACACTGGTATATTTACTATTCTAGTGTTAAATAAGGCTTGACCTATTTGCCAAACCGGATTTAACCTGGCTCTTTGTTGTGTCTGCTGTAGGGTGGGTAAAATAAGAGTTGCATAATCCAATGAAACTGCCGTGAAATAATAGGCGTAGTGGAACTCTCGGTTTGGGACTTCATACAAACTAAATAATTCCAAACTCGAGAGGTTTACAAGTAGCTTTTGATGAGTCCACTTCTTGGATTCATCATCAGATCAGTTCGACGCTAGGTACCAAAAAAAATATTGTCATGCAGATTACAGTCACATACTTACAAAGTTTGAAATCGATATGAAAATTAGAGGTTGATTAAATATTGAAATCGACTTCCAAGATTTTGTTTACATTGTTACTTACAAGTAAGTCAATAAAGGCGTCTTAAAAAGGAATCGGTGACCTACTCTGATGAAGTAAGCTTATTTTTTTTTCATTCAAATATCTTAAAGCCAATAAAAGTGTCTTAAAAAGGAATGGGTGACCTACTATAACGAAGTAAGCTTTTTTCCATTAAAACCTAAAGCCAATAAAAGCGACTTAAAATCGGTGATTTTGTGGTAAGCTTAATTTTTTGTTCATTCAATCTTAAAGCCAATAAAAGGAATCGGTGACCTACTAAAAGGAATCAGTGACCTAACATAATGAAGTAAGCTTAATTTTTTTTCACCTTCATTTGAATAATAGGATTTTTTTGTAATCGGTTTAAATACGTTATACTCCAAACAATGACCGAATAAATTTAATATTTTTTTTAAAGCAATCTTACAACACCGATGTCTCATTAAATTCTGTAAAACACGATCCTTTGTATCAAATAAAAAAAAAACGTATTGATTTATTTGAAGCTAAAAAGTTTTGTTTTTTGTATTTTTCAAATACAAAAACCAAAACTTTTTAACAACTTCGTCAATATTAAATTGCTTTTCATTTCGCTAAAAATAAAATCTAAAATGTAGATCATTAGAGTTCAAAGCATTTCAAGTAAAATAAAACGTTTTTTTTTTCTATAGCGTTTCATTTCTTTCGAGGGGATTTACTATTTTCCAATAATGTGGCGGGCATCATCTCGTAAATATTTATAACTCAACCACGTAAGGGGTAGATTAAATCTTTCGCATGCACAGCTTTATCGGGTAATTCAACGGGTTAGAAAGAAAAAGGCGATTCTTTTTGAGTAGGTGTGTTTAGGCGGTTAGGTGTGTATCATCATCATCATCAGCCAGAAGACGTCCGCTGTTATGCCCACACTTGGCAGGCAGCTTGGGGATCGCAGAGCGTTCCACCATGCAGTAGCAGGATGCTGCTGCCCATCCTCTGGTGGTTCTGGTCGCAGTTTTAGGGCATACCCGTGTTAGGTGTGTATGGGCCACTTGATTTTTTGGATTTCGTAGCACATTAAAATAAAATACCGGACAAGTACGAGTAGGACTCGTGATTTGAGGGTTCCGTTGGACAAAACCCTCAGAGCGCGAGTCTAAAAAAAAACTAACTGAAGTTGAAGTATTGAATGACAAACTTAACTTTGTAGTTGAAAATAAGGTTCTTCGATACATAACAACTACAAAATGTGAGTTTGTAATTGTAAAACAATATTTTTTTATTATGATATAACTTCAAATTAACAACTTTTGGATTTATTCCTTTATATGTGCTGTAAGACCTTGCCTCTTGCCAAAGTTAATGATTCTAGGTCAACGGGAAGTACCCTATCGGTTTTGATTCCCCTGTGAAATCATAAAATATGCGACGTAAAAGTTCATATCTTTTGATTGCGTTGATTTACAACTTTTATTTTTTTACAACCGAAAGAAACCATAGACCCAAGTATTTAAAAATAAATTTCAACTTGATAACTTGACGCGTTCTTAAGAAAAAAGGTCTTGACAGACGGATAGACAGACAGACAGACGGACAACAAAGTGATCCTATAAGATAAGGGTGATAAGGGTTCCGTTTTTTCTTTTTGAGGTACGGAACCCCTAAAACCGCAGCATTGGTGTACGAGCTGCAATATGGTTCGACAATATTATCACCATCGCGATTTCATACTGGAGTTGATTAGCACAAGACTGGGGCACATGGCCTGAGAGATGTGATGGAAGCTCAGATCAGATAAACAAGGGAGATATGGTAAGGTGGCGTGGCGGGTGCGCATCTGACCTGAATCAGGCTAGATGTCTTTAGAGATCTCACCCAGCAGACGACGCCGTGAAAAATTTGGAAAAATTTCTATAAAAAAAAACCGCAGTTAGGTTAAAAACTGCAAATAGCTGCTTTTTAACTGTTCGACCAACCACCCGCATTCTTCAGTCTTCCCGTGAACATGGTGCATGTAACTGCGCCGAAATATCGGGAGCTCATTCCACAACCTTACCACGGTAAATATCCCGTAAATAATCATATAACTTTTGCAAATAGCTGTTTATGCGAAATTAGTACGTGTTTAAATGGTTTTGAAAATGCTAAATCTACAAATTATAAAATGAAACCTAAAAAGTAAAGGCGATTACAGAATTTAAACTCAGTTATTTGAGTTATAAGACGTTTATTTATTCTACTTAATGGCTTAAATAAAATAATCCTGGAAAGTTAATTAACATTTTTATTTAAATGTTTAAGTTTTTTTAACAAGAGTTAAGTCATAATATTATTCATTAACGGCCTCTTATACCAAATTTGACGGTTTTAAATCAATTTTATTCAGTTAAATTACAATATTTGAGCTGGAAAAAAATACATGTCACAGATACATCTGTGTTTGAGTTTATGATTTGGTTCAAAACACGATAGAATAAAATTTCCTCGATCAAAAAAAATCTGAAACAAAGTCGAGTTAGTTTATGTTTTTCGTTTTATGCTGTAATGAAAGCTCGTAACAACCTGGAAATTGCATGTACTGAAAGGCAATCCTATTCAAAATTTTTAGGTTTGAATAGATTTTTGATAGTGAATAGTTTCGTTTTTTTAGTGAAATTAAAAGCGTAAAAAGGTCGCGAGAATTTGCGCGCGCCTCGCTCAGTCCCGCGCCAGGCGCCATCGAGGTCGGACCAATGTTCGTTTTTGTCGTTGCACTCCCCCCGCGGGCCTCCTGACTCTTGCGTGGCAAAATACATCGTCGCTATAACTTGGCGGGGGCTGAGGGAGCGTTTTGTTGTCTACGCGACTCGGATAACCGGCTGTTAATATGGTATTGTTAAGAGCCCACTCTCCAGATAGAGTTAGCGATGAAACGATTTTGTTGCAGCCAACATTTTTAATGTATCTCGTAAGTCAAGGTATATATCGACAAGCATTGAATATATTCTGAAAATATACCGCTGTACATTACCCGTTTAGTTTACTTATGCCATCGTGCACCTAAATCATTAAACGGGGGACAGAGGATGAAAAAGCGCCTCGAAATTCACTCATTTCGAATCAAAATTAGTCATAACTCCGCAACAATAGGGTTACACGAGTTTTATATATGACTCGTGAATTAATCCCGAAAGATTAAGCCGGTTACTCCGACTATAGTTTCAACTGCACTCGGCGGTCTTATTCAAGGTCAATGCGTGCGCGCGACTGCGTTTTGTTTTGCACTGCGGGCCGCCGCACTACGTGCACGTGATGACAACGGCTTATGATGCGCCGGCAAGTTTTTGTGCAGTTTTGTGGATATTGAGGTACTTTAAAAGATAAGCTAAGCAAAAAAAAATCGTACGCTTAGTAATAGGGTCCATTTTTGCACTTGGGTACGGAATCCTAAAAAATAAGTCGTCAAGTGAAAAGTTGTGCCGTGCCGATACCACGAAATACATTTTCATGCAAAAATACGGTAGAGTAGCGATACTGACCTAGTTATTTTTGCAATTTGTGTTTTGCAAAATTTTTTCATAATAATGAGTACAATGACCTTCTTTCGATTTAATACCGCCGTTTCATGTAACCCTCTTGTGTACAATATAAATATTAATTAAAACGAATAAACAACATTAAATCATGTAAACCAACGCGTATAAACCATTAAATTAGTTTGCAGAAGATTTACGTTAATACTTGAAACTAACGCAAACTTGTTAAAAGCAATTCGAAACGGAAATTAGAGTCGAGCTCTCGAGTTCAATCATCGCTCATTCATGATATAAATGACGATTACGATTTAATATCACGTGATTAAATTACACGGGGTGTCCCCTTACACCCAGTCTATAGGGTGTAAGGGGAACACTCTCGAAGCCAAAAGAAGGTTATTGTACTCATCATTATGAACAACTTTTACTATGGGACCAACCCTGAAATCGCGAAAAAAATATCAACTGTTCTGTAGAAAACGGTCATTGACTCTCGACAAATGTATGGAACAGCTGATTTTTTTTTGCGATTTCGGGGTTGGTCCCTTAGTAAAAGTTGTTCATAATGATGAGTACAATTACTTTCTTTTGGCTTCGAGAGTGTTCCCCTTACACCCTATAGACTGGGTTACGTGGAAAGTGTTCTATGCTGAAAGCGATCCATAGTACCTAATGATGATCATAATGATGAACATGGATAGTAAAAGTAAAAAGTAAGATAGTAAAAACATTCATAATGAGTACAATGACCTCCTTTTGGCTTACTACAAGGTATATATAATAATATGCGTAAACCTGTACCTATATTGGCTAGTTTTATATTAACGACATATTGTATTTAATTATGTGAAACTAGTTATTTTGTTCCCACTGCTGGCCACAGGCCTTTTCTCAGAGAAATAAGATAAGCCTTAATCCACCAAGCTGGCCCAGTGCATGTTGGTGATTGTTTGAAATTAATATGTACTTAAAATTAATTTAATAATTAAAATTAGTCATAAATTAACTTTAAAAATAACAATGATGAAGTGTACAAAATAATACATTGATTTATAAACGGGAAGGATTAATTCCTAAGATACGGGTGTTTAATGCACCTAGTTTAGGTAATAGTGCAATATACGAGTGTAAATGTACCGATTTTTTAAAATAAAAAATAAATAAAAGAATTTGAATTTGAATGTCATATTATGTCTTTGAACTGTTTGGGGTTTTTGGACATACCGGTTTCCTCACGATGTTTTCCTCCACCGTAATTTATCTAAGTACTAAATAAGCCATTGGTGCAGGTCGAAGATCGAACCGGGTGCCGTCAGATTATAAAGCGCACATGCTACCGCTCGGCTACTATCGCTTCACCAGAACTTCCAACTATTTGAAATTTTAAATAAAATTTTCGCACGTATCACCGAAGTGTTTTCCATATTCACCATTACTGAGTTCGGAATAAGTTTCACTAAGTACTCGAGTTATGTTGTTCAAAGTTTTAATTTTAAGGTTTTGTGAATACATTTGACAGAAAATGTAATTATTTTATACATAAAATATCTCAGATTAAATTTAGTAATAATGTTTTTTTTTTTTTTTGTAATAATGTTAGTATTTTTGTAAAGTTTGCTTTACAAATATTTTTGGATTTTCTTGTGACATTTTTACAGGTTCATTCATTTCAGTTTCTAGACTTTTTGTCAGACAGTATCTACGGAAAAATTATACGAGAGTGCCATGCATATGAAACTGTCGAATTCAGAATACAGCGTAATTTTTCATTCCACGTCTGGCCTCGCTTAATAAACAACACCTGTCAACGTGTTCAGCTTTCCAGTTTCAGCATGGATAAACTGTCAATTACGTTATGATGCCCGTATTTCATTTTTAATTGCGTTTATGGACTGTACAAGCTAATGCACACTGATATTAAGTTCTTTGTTAAACAATAATAGACGTATATTTATTAGTCGAAAAAAATAATCAAAGTCCTTCTCTGTATCTGCTTTTGCTCTATATTAAATAACAAGAACAGGATTCAGGAAGTTATTTAAAACTTCTCGAATCAGAAATGAGGAGATCCGTAAACGAACGAAAGTTACCAAAATAGCCCACCGGATTAGCAAGTTGAAGTGGCAGTGGGCAGGGCACATAGCACGTAGAACAGATAGCCGATGAAGCCGAAAGGTATTCGAATGGAGACCATGGACCAGTAAGCGCAGCGTAGAATGTCAACCCCCAAGATGGACAGACGATCTAAAAAGATTAGGTAGGGAAACGCTGGATGCAGGCCGTTTCCAACCGACCCTTTTGGTAATCGATGGGATAGCCTCTGACCAGCAGTGGATGTCCTATGACTGAAATGATGACACATACACACACATTGTTTTAGATTTTTTTCGTTTGTTTACGTAGGTTTCTTTTAATTTAGGCCACGTCATTGCGTTCTATCATAGACAAAAGGATTCCTTTTGTCTATGGTTCTATACACAGACCATTACATTTGAACAACCTTTGAGTATGGATCCTATCCATACTATATACGAATTATCCAAAAATTATTACAATAGACTAATTTTTACATAGCAACGACGAACTATTATATGTATATAATTATAATTATATCAGTAGGTAGCACGCAATAATCACACTAATACTACAGGGTTACGCAGAAAAAGGTATACTTATAAGTCGAACGGCGGTTATTATACTCATAAATATGATCAACTTTTACTATTAATGGGGTCGACCCTGAAATTACTTTTTAGGGTTCCGTACCTCAAAAGGAAAAAACGGAACCCTTATAGGATCACTTCGTTGTCCGTCTGTCTGTCTGTCTGTCCGTCTGTCAAGACCCTTTTTCTCAAGAACGCGTGAAGGTATCAAGTTGAAATTTATAATAAATACTTGGGTCTACGGTTTCTTTAGGCTGTAAAAAAATTAAAGTTGTAAGTCAAAGCAATCAAAAGATATTCAATTCAAATTCAAATTCATTTATTTCGATCGACAATAAGATCATACAATTATTAAATAAAACAATAAAAACATAAAATTAAAATTAAATTAGTTTCATATTTAAAATTTATAAAATAGAGCTATACTAACACACACCTAATACACACCTTTCACCATTTGCTTGTTAGTCAGTACATGCACCATTGAGCAATGGTTCATGTACTGACAGTCAAACCTATTCGCAAATACGTTTAGGATGGTTTTGGGGCTGGCCCGGACCCTGCGCGCCATGAACGTTTATGTCGTATATTTTGCGATTTCACAGGGGAATCAAAACCTATAGGGTACTTCCCGTTGACCTAGAATCATGAAATTTGGCAAGAGGCAAGGTCTCATAGCACATATATAGGAATAAATCCGAAAGTTATAAATTTGAAGTTTTAAAAATAATTATTTTGCTATTACCAACTTACATTTTGTAGTTGGAATGTATGGAAGAACCTTATTGCAAACTACAAACTTAAGTTTCTTTCAATATTTTAACTTCAGATAGTTTTTTTTTGTCTCGCGCTCTGATGGTACCGTCTAACGGAACCCTCAGAGCACGAGTCCTACTCGTACTTGTCCGGTTTTTTTAGGTTCTTTGACATACCGGTTTCCTCACAGTTTTCCTTCACTGTTGTTGAGCGATGGCATCAAAACTGCACATAACTGATATAAATACTAAATAAGTCATTGGCAGTGCCGAGGATTGAACCAGCAGGGCCGAGAATCAAACTGGGTGCCCTCAGATTGTAAAACGCTACATGCTACCGCCGGCCACCATCTCATAATCTTGAATAGGCTTGCTAAATAACATACGCATATATGCCACTGACTGTCCTCTCTCTGTGAGGACCTTCAGCTCTCGCGTGAACGCAGATAGTGTATAGTTCTAAAAGCCATGTGTCGAGTATTTAATGTTCTAAATCCAACATCCTGACATAGATCGATGAGTACCGTCACTCGTGGCGTAGTATGGGTAGGAATCCTGCATAGTTTATACCTTTCACCACATGCAGGGATCGAGGGTTTTAATCAGAGCACGTAGTATTTCCGAATGAACCGATCGGTGAACGAATATTTTATAGTGTAGGTAGTTAAAGGATTGAGATTCTGTCATTTGAAATGAAATTAGTTTGAGACTTTTTAGTGTATATATGGACGTCTACTCACAAGATGGACAAATGATCTAAAAGAGACCGCAAGGAAACGCTCGATGCAGGTCGCTTCCAACCGGCCCTTTCAGAGATCGATGGGGGAGGCCTATGTCCAGCAGTGGATGTCCTATGGCTGAAATGATGACGATGATGATGACTGTAAATATAGATCGAATTATGAATTGATGTTTGAAGTTACTAAAATACTTATTATTTAGTTAGTTTTCCTCGTAAAATCCCCTTTGACGTTGTGGGCATGTTAGGCAGGCTCTTGTTAAAACTTTAGTTCTGAACAGACCTTGTACATTTAAATTCTAAATTCAAACATAAGACCACCTGTTTAATGTTTTTTTAAGGTATTTTTTTAGTATCTCTTAGATAGTTATGTTTATTTTTATTTTTATATATAGAATAGATATACGTTTGGCGACCAAACTGCCTGATGGTAAGCGACGTTGCCGCCGAGGATGGACCACGTTGATCTAGAAGAAATCTATTCACTGTAGCCTTGACGATGTCTAGATTGTAGTTCTCAGGAAACAAGCAGTATGGCAGGGAGTTCCTTTCTTGGGCAGTACGCATCATAAATGACGACCCAAATCGTTGAGTACGCACGGTTGCCTGGAAGAGATCGCTTTAAGCGATAAGGCCGCCTGTTAAAAGCCTAGATAATATTTTTGTTGTAATGTTTATGTTATCCTTGTTTTGTGGTATTTTAATAAAGAGTTTTGTATTGTATTGTACGCATCTTTGGAATTTCGACGAGGAAAGGGTGGTAGTGTGCAGTCCTCTTCTTATATTATGCGTGGCACTGATTACAGGCAAAGTCACGACTCCAGCAGGTTGTTTTTATTTGCAAACACCTTGATCACGTACAAAGTTACTGTTCCCAGAGATAAGGAACGTCTTCTATTTTAAGTGTCAATGAAAGCGAAATAACAACGGAGCTACCGGAGCGTCGTTTTTACTGCCGTTTTACTCGACTCGTAAAGCAAATTTTTTATGACTGTGAACGTTGAACCTTCAATAATAACAAGGGTGTCTTTTACATTATTCATAAAATAATTGAATTAAAAGCTTGGTCTATGTTTTTTCGCAATTAGACGGCGAGACGAAGTCAAGGACCTTGAGCATAACAGTCGAGTTCAAAACAAAGTTGAACTAAACTGTGGTCGACTACACTAACTTAACGCCGATCTGTTAAGGTAGGATAAGATGTGTTTTAATTAAAAGACCATATAAACAAGGAAAATATATAAACCGTACCGTAGACACTAAGTTGTTCTCTTCGTTCGGTCAATTATTAATAGACGAGCAACATTGTAGGTCTTAGAAAGACGAAAACTGTGGAAATGTTTCCTTAAATATCTGACTGCAAGTCAATGACAGTTTTAAAAAGTACATCAATGCTGCAAGTTATATGCTTTATTTTCTGGCTGCATTCGAGCTGGCAGTTTCTCTTTTGATTCGCATAATGAAGCACTGAAGTTTCTAAAGGGACCTCCTCCTCCTCCTTTGAGAAATGATTAGCAGAATAACTTGCATTCTGTATGTAGTCAAACAGGTAAAAGCAATGATCAAAATAATTTTATAGAATAACAAATACAATATTTTCGAAAAAGTAAGAAACAAACATACAATAAAAACTTTGTCGCAATATCCAAGTTTTAGTTTATTTAATTGCTATCAACAAAAACTTTGATGAAATTAAATCCATTTGCTTGTCAAAATGAAATATAATTTTCTGAAAATTCACGAATTTGTAAAAAAATCGGAAAGCCGGATAATTATCTGAACTAATCAAGTTTAATTATTGTATAGGTCGCTTAAAGGCAATTCAAAAATGACATTTAAAAATATATTAAACACACCCAACATTCTTCAGCCCAATGTTTAAGTCCCCACGCAAGCTCTATATTCAAATTTATTGGAGAAATTCCAAATGGTTGAAATATTTGTCTTGCAAACGCTGATATGCTGTTAACCAACCTCATATGTGGCTAACATATAAGGTAAGACATAAGGCTGACCGAAATACTCGTTTATTATGAACCTATTTCGAGCACATTCAACATTATTTTATAAGTATCATGTATTTTGAGAGTCCACATTAATTTTTGGCGCACTCTTGTAAGCAGATATAATACAATATATTGCATTTAAGAGTCGTTGTTTTTTGAGTCAGTTTTCATTGTCTCCTACTTTCCGGGATGTATTCATACCTCTGGCAGACCATCTAGACTTCTAGAGCTACTAGAACTTACCCTAAAGCCTACGCTGGACTTTGAAGCCTACCTCGAATTTAAGGTTAAATTGGATAGTAAAAAACTTGGCATCCTCAATAAGGTTAGACAGTTCTTCTCATCGGGGCAGTTGCTTCACTCGTATCAAGCACGAGCACGATAGTTTGTTTAGTACTGCTGCCACCTATTCGACGGAGCAGCCAAGTACCAGCTGGAAGCTTAAGATTCGGTAGACCAGCGTGCTATGAGGTTGATTGGTGACAGCAAACTAGTCGCCAAAATATTGCATAAAAATAACTTTACGAAGGAAATCTAAAATAACTGTTTTTGTGCTTTATTTTATTTTCTCCACTATGTATAAAAAATATCAACTTAAAAATTTCTTCAAAGCATTCGTTATGTTGTTTTTAAGATAATGCCCGATCATCGACCAATATAAAATAAATGGATGGGCCATAACCATTGAATTTGCTCAGTAAAAACTAGTCAAAACGTCAAACGTATATTTCAACATCTAATTACAACCATATTCAGTACATTTGTTACAAAAAATAGATATCGTTTTCTTTTGTTGTGTTTTTACACTTCGGGAAATCACACGAAGGCATAATTTTGTCAGATGTTTCGTTATCGTGTAACAATAGACTCGTGTTGCTACCAACGGCTAGAGACCGACTGGACCGAAATTAGCGCCAGCGCTTATTTTATTATCTTCAAAAATGCGCTTCATCTGGGCCCGTCCATTCATTTTATTTTGGTCGAAATGCATGATAGGTTTTTCTTTAAATTCCCATTCAGTATTTTTCCTTAAATGTGTTTAATATTTACAATAGTTTTAATCCACCATACTAATATGGTCTGATTCTACACCGTATCTGTCTAAAAGTACCTGCCAGAAAGCATATTTGGGCATCGGAATCTAATTTTGACAAAGCATTTGGCTGCACGATCTTAAATTCTTTGGAAGGACTCGAAATTTCTCGTATTGTTTATTTGCTTAGGAGACTTTCGTTTTTATACTCGTTGGTCATTTGAGTGGGGTTTCCTTATTGAAATTTGTAGGTTTTCTGTGGGAAAGAAAAAACTAACATATGTTTGTTTTCCCTATTGCACTACAAAGTTTTTCTAGTAGCTACCTACATTTGTAACACTACATACACTAGAACTAGAAAGTTTCTGCATAGCGTTCAAGTTTCATCAGAGACTGGAAACTTCCTGTACAAATCTCAGAAGGAAGTCTCCTATGATATGATTTACAGGACAAATTGCGTTATTTGTCCCAGCAAAACGAGTGGCATAACCTTAGATTAACTACACAGAGATGGTAAGTTTCCAAACAACGCCTTCTCAAAACGTAAGCTACAAATTCGCTTTGTAGCTTACGTTTCGATTGGTATTTTAAACGATTTAAGCAAGAAAATTAATGGATTACCTGTAAAATGTCACACCATAACTCTTATGCTGCTTTTCTGATTTGTTGTGGCACGATTTCACCGCGCAAATTGTCATAGTAAAATCTTTATATATTTTTGGAGCCATATATGACACCTTTTGATTGGTTTAAATTTTGCGAATGTACTTGGTTTCTTTGTGTACTGATTCTAAGGGCATAACAATTTTTTTTTTATAATCTTTATTTTAAGTGCTTTTTCGCAAAGCGAAAATGTCGCACTAATAGTTCTTAACATAAATTACATTCACATGAGCATCTGAATCCAAGGACGTTTTATACCCTAAAAACGTCCTCAGACTGAACTATTATTTATCTACTGAAGATTACTATAACAACAAAACCTTTTCATTATTTCTAGAATTATACTTTATTTAAGTTCTTTAAAACATATCCTGTTTTGGAATGGCTTTCCCAATTACCTTAAAAATAGGCTGAATCGTTTAAATCTGTATAGGACTTAAATAGGGCTGGGGAATTTCTAAACTTCTGCCTCAATCGACAGACCTTTAAAAAGGTCGTTATTATTAATAAAAAGGTTAGAAACAACCCTATTTGAAAGTTCGAAGGTGAGTCGCGAATAAGTGATCATAAAAGATAAAATACGGGTATTAACACCACATATTATTAACATAATGGTTTATGTATTATAATGTTTATGAAATTATAATATTCGGCACGATGTTCTTTATTTACATTTTTGTTTATTCCGTTCCGTAGTGGATGCTCTTTAACATAAATGAATTGGATTATTTATTCTGTTTTAATCTAATAGGGAATTCATGGAATTATTTTCGTAAGCTTTCCGTTATACAGGGTTTTATATTTTGGAATATTTATTTAAATCATGTTTTTTGATTCTTCATATTATTATCTTTAAAAAAAAAAAAAACGGGACATTTTTGCACACACGGTCATCTGACCCCAAACAAAGCAAAGCTTGTGATATGGCTGCCAGAGACTGATATACATACACGTAATACATACATAAATAGATATTAACAACCAGATATAGAACAAACAATGTTCAACACATAAATGTTTGTCCTAGGTGGGAATCGAACCCACGCTTCAAGCTCAGAAGGTAGGTTCACTACCAACTAGACCAACGGGCTATCTATAATTATTATTATAAATGCTCTATCAATCTTTTACAGACATAAACGAAAATTTTAATGAAATTTAATAAAACTGGTGAAATAATTTGAAGCGACTCACGGTTATGTTACACAGAAATCTTATAGACCCAAAAATCACACTGAAAACTGAGAAGCGCAACCAATCGAATATAATTCCTATACAGCAAATATTATATCCTCAAGGAAATTAAACCGTAGGAAACCTTAGGAAAACCTTATCGTAAACCTCACAGGCTCTATAAAAAGCTCGTTAATAAGATATCATCGTCCGATAGTTCGTTCGAATATCGGAACTTACATCGAATTCCTTTTAGCCTGCGACCCCGGACTAAAATATTCCCATTATGTACAAATCCCGACTATTCCTCGGGACCTAGTGGTAATCCCATCTAGGGTATTGAATAGGCTATACCACAGAAGTACAGAAGTAGACTTCACAAGCAGTCCAAGCTGTATGAAAACTGTAACTGTAGCTTTATTGGAACAACCTGCCCGCTTGTTTCCTGAAAGATATAACCTGGGCCTTTTCAAGGCCAGAGTGAATAGGTATCTTCTAAGTCTGCGTGTTTCATCTTCGACCTCATCGTTGCTTACCAACAGGCGAGTTGGTGGTCAAAGGCGGACTTATCCGCGTTAAAAAAAAACTATGCGTGTCAAATGTTTCATACCTAAAAGTACTAACCTGTGAAAAGAAATGTCTTTATTCTGTCGGCCAACTATGCGTGGTATTCTTACAACTCAGTATTGCACAACCCATTACCCATTTTCGTTTCAAACTGACATGTTGTCGCAACACCGATTGAGCAGACTGGTTTTAGCCGGACTCAACTACGTCAATTTATCGTAGTTGTACAATGTAAATATGACATGCAAGGCAGGTCAACTTGTGGCGTCTACTTGGATATAGGTCTGTGGGCTATACACATAATATATTGTAAAGGGCAGGGTTTATCAAACTTATGGCCTCACGTACCCCTTTTAAAATCCCCAGACGTCTGTGAACTACTATCATTCATCGAAGAGTACCGTTGTCCAACGTCACCATCATCAAATCAGCTCGCTGTCACCGTACTATTGTCATCGGAACTTGACAAGTATGCCAAATTTCAGCTCAATCGAACACCGGGAAGTGGGTACAAATTATACTTTGGAAGATTAGATTACAGACAGACAGACACCGGGATAGGTTAACTAAATAAAAGCTTGTAAAATGGAGACATTTGAACACAAACTATTATTGTACTAACGCATATCCCCTTGTTTCTTACCTCTCACTATCTTCACACTATGAAAAATCTTCCTGCTACATTAATTTTCGTAAGTCGAGTAGTTTTCAAGTTTTCGTGGTGAGTCATTCTCTCAGTCAGTAAGTGAATAGGTGTTTGAATTTTAAAACAGTTATCCCTAACCTATTGTGCTGAAATTTGCATACACACTAAAATCAATATGGCGGACACCCCAAAATAACGGACAACATTTTCTTATCTACCATCATGATATGGGTATAAAATGAAATGGAAAAAATACAAAAAAGTTACTTCTAAAATTATTATTTTTATTATGTATTTTATATCTTAGTAATTGTAGAATAGCTGCATCCAGATACAATGTACATTTATAGAGTCACAATCGTGCCAAAAATGGCCGAACCAAAACACGGCGCACGCTACGAATTGCGCAGACTTTTTGGTTAGATACATTAAGGTAACTGCGATCCGACTACAACACCGCGCGATGCCATAGCTACGATGGCATAGCGGACAACTAACATTGAACACTATGCAAGCGAAATAACGTCTAAATTGGAGTAAATGTAGCATTGTGAAGTATATAATTGATACAATGTATGTGCAATGACGCTCGGACGTTTTTTGACTGTTTTCACCATTGATGTAAGTAAATAGGGGGAAGATACGGGACGAACTTCTTAACGTGGACCGCACAAATTAGGCTCACGGGCCTAATCAACTTCAGTCACAATCGAACTGTCGTTTTGATAGCGCGTGAATTACTTGTCAAAATTGTGTGAAATAAAGCAGCATAAATTACTTCCTGCGTTTTCCCAATGTGCACCAACAGTTCGAAGACAAAAAACAAGTTTAACGGCATTACTTTTCACTCGAAAATACTTAAAAACAATAACTTAATTTATTGCAATACCACGAAACAGAGCCATATTTATTGTGTACAATGTTTGGATGTCACGCGTATTCCCCTTTTTAAAACAGTCATTGGTTTTCAATGAGATATTGTGACTCTATAGGAATTGTATCATGAGTGAATTGGTTTTTCTAGGCAAGCGTGCTCCATCGTAGACCGCATAATCGCTTTACATTAGGCGAGATGGTGGCCAAACAAAAGCCTAATATAAAAATAAAATAAAATAACTGGTAAAACTGCGAGGTCCTGCTAGTAAAAGCTAAGCTTAATAAATTGGAGCAAAGTTCTCGAGTGTGTTGGCGTTTGATATTCGAGTGTTATCAAAGGATTTGCGGAGCAAAGCACTCAACAGATTAGGACAAGTTGTTCTAATTGCAATTATGATTGTTAGTGTTTGGCTTTTGCCTCCATAATTATCTATACTTGGCCTTAAGAACTACCCGCCACAGGCTATCTCGTTTAGCCTAGCTCTAGACCGTTTTTTCATCATTATTTACACTACCATCTACGCCACTGGAGCAACTGTGCCAGCGCCCCAGAGCCTCACTCCGATATTTCAAGGAGTTGGGTTGGCTCGAGTAGCTGCTGGTAGGGGGAAAATGGAAATGCACAATACACCCCAAGCGCGACGTCATGGCAGGACTTATCGCCCCGAACTTGAATAAGAATAAGAAGGCTATCTCGTTCACGCATTTTCAATCAACTCAAAGATTTAATCATTGTTAAATTGGGAACTAAAAATAAACCAGCCAAGTGCGAGTCGGGGTCGCGCACTGAGGGTTGCGTACCAACACAAAATTCAATAACGAAATTACCAGTTATAACTTGGTATTGAACATAAACTTGTCACCAAATCGCACTTGGCCATTATTTATTATTTGTTGTTATACTTTAGAGTGTGTACTATACTAATTCCAAGTTTGATGTTTGTAAGTATTACCATTTTTACATTAGAGCTGAAACAAAAATACGTAAAAAAACACGTTTGTTGTATGGGTCAAAGGCAAGAAGTCAAAACGAAAGGTAGGTCCCCCTTTCGTTTTGACTTCTTGACTTTTTTATTATTTCATAGTTAATTCACTGTAACATTACATATTATGTGATAATTTCATCTAGCTATCTATTACGGTTTGAAAGATACGGCCGTTTAAAGGTAGGACGGACAGACAGAGAGACAGACAGACGGTCATACAGACAATGTAGGCTTAGTAATAGGGCCCCGTTTTACCCCTTTGAGTACGAAATCCTAAAAAAAAAGTTGCCTATCAGTGGACCACTTTTGTTAGTTAAAGTGAAATAGACCTTATAAAACATTTTACCTTCTTAAACACACGATAAAATAAGTTAATTTATCCATTCCATTATCTAGCAGGTAAACTTGGGTTCCGTATGTACAATGTTGTTGAGCGTAGGTGCTTTAGTTAGGAAGTCACGTACGGTACAGAATTTACACAACTTGCTTGAGTGGGCACTCCTTAGAGATGAGCGAAATATAACCATTCGAATAGCCATAATCGAATAATTCTGGAAAAAAACGTGAAATTTATAATCGAATTTTATAAGAAGACTAGCAACGCACCCCAGCTTCGCACGGGTGTAAGTCTTATTTTTTTACATTTTGGGTTACATTATAGGAGTTCTAGTAAAGATCCCTATTTTTTTTCTAAAATATAATACAGCCTATGTCACCCGGGGATAGTGTAGCTTCCCAAGAGTGAAAGAATTTTTCAAATCGGTTCAGAAGTTTATGAGCTTATTCAATGCAAACAAACAAACAAATCTTTCCTCTTTATAATATTAGTATAGATAATATAACTGTCCCTTTTCCAGAAAATATCCTAGGATTCACTTAAAAAATACCAGATAAAAAATGGGTAACCAATATAATGATTATGTTCATAATAAACGTATACCAACAAACCCATATAGCTGCTAATTGTGGTATTTAAAGTCTATCAACCCTAAAAAAAATATAGATTTAAAACACTTTTTGATGATGCAGTTATCTAGGTTATGATATAATTATTATTGAAAAGCTAAACATGTTCAACAAAACATGGGTAGGTACAAGATGAATGAATTATCATTCATCATCATTATCAGCCTATCAGTGTTACCACCGCTCTAAGAAACAGGCCTTCTCTGAGAGAGAAAGGATAGGCCCTAATTTACCATGCTGGCCCAGTGCATATTGGTGAATGTCATATATATGTCTTTGAACTTTGGGGTTCTTGGACATACCGGCTTTTTCACTATGTTTTCCTCGCTGTCTCGTTATTCGATTATGATTAACGACACGATCGAACAATTTTAATTTCGTATTAGCGAATATATTCCATCTCTATTCTATTTATTTTGTTAGTTCTAGCAAAAGACTAGACCAGTATAAATGTACCGGTAGTACCTTGGTAATTACATTTTATACATTCTGTTTACGTGATCATTTAGGTTGTACGTGCACATTGTGGTTGTTTTATTGTGTATTTTGTTTGATCATGTAAGAAATTAGAGATGTTCCTATACTACTTCCTACATCTTATTTATATAAATAACAAAGTCCAGGGTTAGTTACACCACTTATGTCTCGAGAACGGCTGGGCCGATTTTCATGATCTTTGATTTGTTATTAATTATTAAAATTTATAATATTTAAACATAGATTTCAAGGCTTATTTGTAAAGAAAACAAACTCACCCACCGTTTTCATTGTGTTTAAAAGAACCTAATTTATACGTTATGATTTAGGTCCGATTCGTCCCCCAAAGTTTCGTCCCGCATAAAAAAATCTCATTTCGGCGCCCATTTTATGCCCGTTGCGGCCCTAACTATTTAATTAGTAATAAAAATATTCGGGACTTTCTTACACACATGGTCATCTGACCCCAAACCAAGCAAAGCTTGTGATATGGCTGCCAGAGATAGTGATATACATACATATATAGTTTTAAATACATAATTAAAAAGATATTAACAACCAGATATAGAACAAACACAAATGTTCATCACATAAATGAGAGTGGAGTAGACCTAGAGTGGAATCGAACCCACGCCCCCAAGCTAAGAAATTAGGTTCACTACCAACTAGACCAACGGGCTATCTAATTGGAATTTGTACGTAAATAACGTAAAGATAATACAAAGAGACAACAGAAATATAAATATGGCACGATAATTTTTTGAGAAATGAAATCCCAAACAGGCCTTTTAGTCAATCCTCTTATATGAATATTTGAAGCGTTCACGCACGCACCTCTGGTAACGAATAATAAAATCTTTTTAAGATTACAATGCTCAAAATGTACAGTAGCCGGATTTTTATATGGCACGTTGGAATAAAGAGTGAAATGTTCTGCTAACTTCGGCCAACTTCGATTTGGTAGAGCGTTCTCTATGTCGCACTGATAGAAGTAGGTATTTACAGAAAGCATGAGTTAGCCTTGATTGCGACTTACATTTTTGACTTGACTTTGACTGTGACTATGATTTGTTCGACGATCTTTAGTAAAACATGATAATATTTCAATACTTGACAGTGGCAAATGCACAAGACGTACGAAGCCAAATTCCGTCAAAATGAAAGAAAAAGAAGAACTGGTAATAACATAATTATATCTAATGGCCCTTGAACACGGTGTAAGTAAGTTTCTAAACTTAAGGCTGCACTAACATACGTTACGATCCGTATTATACTGAATCTATGTTACGATCACTCGTTTTCAGCATTTTTGAAGATAAAAAAAGATACTCGAAATAGTTTTGTTTGAATAAACTCGAAAACAGGTGGATTAAAAAAAGGCTTCTATGGAGTTTTGGAAAAAAAACACAATACACGTTTCACCTCGTTATTCACTTGCCCACACTTAAGCACGTTCACTTAATTAATAAATATCCATCATTATTACACACACACTCGAAAATACACAAGTTTAGGAAAATAATACAACAAGCCGACACGTTTTTTCCACGTTGGCGCCAAAAACTCACCGAACATCTGTCTTGGCAAACTTGCCATATAAATAGCCGGGCACTGTACTTAAATTCAGGGAACGCATTCACGTAGCAGAAACAGGTGAATCGTTTTACTAATTTCTTTTTCATTTTTTTTAGGTGCCGGCGCTGGCAACCCTGGCGTATCAGTTTCTACTCAGGTGAGCTTTGGGACGGTTATTTATTAATATTTTCCGATGTAATGTTATAGAAATTAAGTTATGTGAGCCTTGAATATAATATTCCCAATATTTAAATGTTATAGACAATGTTTCAAAAAAAATTATGACAAGCATGATTTGAATCTGCGCCATCACGTATGCGTCCTAAGCACTTTTACTAAGCTACGGCCTCCTGTCGGCCTAATAATTCTTAAGCTATCTTTGCAACCAAACTATGCCTTGGTGGCGCCATCAATAAGAGCGTCTGTCCTAATGTTAAATTTATTCCAAATAACAGCGATGAATATAACTAAATAAATTACTGAAAACATAAATTAAATTGGCTCACAAATCTCTGAGAATGAGCGTTTAAAGTTTTAGGTGGGGATAGAGAGGGGATACTTTGTCTTTTTCTCGCAAAGCGTGTGTTAGTATAGCATTTGTATGGCGCGCCTGAAGTGACGTCATAGCTCAGTATAGTGCGCTCTCTGTCTAGTAAGAAAATATAATACTTATGACTTATTTATTTTTGAACTAATTTTAATTTTGTTTTTGTTGATGGTCTCTATTTATGATCAGCTTTTTTATGAGGTAATAAAAAATATCAGTCATCATGCCTATTCTTGCTACTTGCAAGTAGCTACTTAGCTAGAACTGGGTGTCTTCAAATCACGAGTGAATCGGTTTCTTCTAGGCAAGCGTGCTCCAACGTAGACCGCATTATCACTTA
Organism: Agriopis aurantiaria; assembly: GCA_914767915.1. Lineage (NCBI taxonomy): Eukaryota > Metazoa > Arthropoda > Insecta > Lepidoptera > Geometridae > Agriopis > Agriopis aurantiaria. The sequence continues at coordinate 10,780,489 of OU611998.1, read as the reverse complement.
TCATCAGACGAGATGGTGGTCAAACGCAAGCATATTATTTATGGAAAAAAAAGAACCTTTACAGACCCCAAAACTGACTGAGAGATGTGGAAGAAGTCAAGTGTGGAATCACACTTCTAATATTATTATTTTTTAATTATGATTTTTGGTCTCCACTCTACAACACCTTTACCCCAACGGTTATCGGCCCGCCGAGACTTGATATACGTAAAGCAGAGATTGAAATCGAAAAGTTAAGATCAGGATGAGTAGCGTGCCCTGGAATAGGTCTATGTTCAGCAGTAGACTAAATTAGACTGATTATGTTGAAGATATTTTTCAAGGCTTTTAGCTGTCTGTGATTTTTGCTTTACTTCCGGGAGACGCAGCGTAGGTAAGCCTCCCACTAGATGGACCGATGACATTGTAAGAGTCGCGGGCATGGTGCAGTGGATGCAGAGGGCAGGCTGTCGTTCAGTGTGGAGGTTAAAGGGGAGGCCTATTTCAGCAGTGGACGTCTTCTGGCTTATGATGATGACTAGCATAGCGTCGCCTTGTGGTTATTCTTATTCGCTGTCCTAATAGAACCGTATTTTTATCGCATAACAAATATTATGATATATTAAGCTACCTTGATACCCCTTTTCTTGTATTTCAAAACGCACCAGCCTACTTTCAAGCTGTTGCTGCTTTTGGCTTTAAAACATACTTCCTTGCCTTGCCATGTTTGGACCTTTCTTACCAATTAAGGACAAAACTCTTATTTTTTATTGTATACTAAAAGTTTACGGCTATTGATCGCTGCGCAATGCGTACCTTTTGCGCGTTATATTTAAATAGGACTCAATAAAATGTTAATGGCCAAGAGTAAATATAAAAGAAAAGACACGTTTGAAAAAACTTCTCTACACTTTCTCCTTCGATTTCTCCTTTGTTCCCCGATAGTTAAAGTCTGGATGTCTTTCAATCACAAGTGAAACTGTTTGTTCTAAGCAAGCTTACTCCATCGTAGACCGCATCATCACTTAACATCAAGATGATGGTCAAGATCAAGCAATTATATTAGAGGAAACAAAAATTGGCAGCCAATTATTTTAAGGTTGAACCCTTAAAGTTAAATTTCGTCGAAATCGGTTCTTCAAATTATGGACACTTAAATATCATGTCTGAGAAAAAACCTTTTCATACGTACAAGGAAATTAGAATTGATTCGTTATTTACGTCAATTGTATTATTACGTCATCATTCGTCTTCACAACTCCATTTATCTAACATTTCTACCACACTTACTAAGAAATATGAAACTTCCTGTTCTAAGCAAACAAGAAGCATCAAAACGACAAATAAAGTCCATTAGGCAAGTGTTTCCTCGGACTCTCCCGAGAGTCGCCGCGGGTGGTAAGTGGCAAGTAACTTGGGAACTGCATTTGCTCTACGAGGCGAGTGACGATGAAGTTGTCATGTTAAGCTTATGTCTGTCTTATAAATACACTAGCGGTCCGCCCCAGCTTCGCACGGGTATAGATTATAGCCTATGTCACCCGGGGATAGTGTAGCTTCCCAACAGTGAAAGCATTTTTCAAATCGATTCAGTAGTTTCGGAGCCTATTCAATGCAAACAAACAAACAAACAAACAAACAATCAAATCTTTCCTCTTTATAATATTATATAAAAATACATAATATAAGTGTTAAGAGCGGCTTTACAAAATGCGTCGTTCAATTAAAGGTATCTGGATTTTTGGGTATAAAAAAAAGAAGCCGTAATTGTCAAGATGAATGTAAAATTAGTAAACTATTCCATTAAAATACTAGTGTTTTTATAATAATTATCATGTAAAGAAAATCATTAGTTTTAGTAAGACCAGCAACTAAACCTTTTTTTTCCTTTTCCTCTTCAGAACTTGGCAATATCTCCAACCCTTTCAACACTTCATCTACTTTACAAAGTTTTCAGTTATTAGAGCCTGAACTCCGATCATATTTTACTTAGAACAATTGCCCAATATCATGAGAGGTGTTTCTTTATCGAGCCATTACTGGAGCCATTTAAGATACGATATTCTCTAATGAAATTCCGTCTGCATCATAAAAACAGAAACCAAGGTACACACAGAAACCCTTTTGTATCGAGCTATAAAATATCTGTGTGCGGCAGATTTACCTTCGATAAAATTATTTTTCATCCCTCTCGGAAAGAGTATTTTTGTTCTTCGATATCTGAGTGCAAAAGCCGTTTTTATCCACTAGAGGATAAAGTGAAATCGAATTTAGAACATCGTGTGCACTAAGTTTGTGAATTCAAACACCATTAAAACTATTTACTTCTACCTCCATGGTGCCGAATTTATCATAATACAACCTTTTTTTTAATTTGTTAAAAACTCAGACTCGGAACCTTCTTGGTGTACTTTATTTTAATTTGCTTTGCTCGCGCCATTTTCTTGTCAAGTCATATTGTTAAAACCTTATTCGCTCGTGTAAAACGCTCGTGATTCAATTTTAGAATCCTTCTCTTGCTCGGTCATCAAAATTGAGCACTGCACTCTTGTATAACAAATAAATTTTTTTTGGCTCGCATAATTTATTTGCTTGTTTTTATACAAGACAAGCTCATTACTCACCTGATGTTAAGCGTCACACTTGTCCATTATGGTAGAATTCCAATTTTGGAATAGTAGTATGAAACCCATTGGAAAAGGAAGAGAATATAACAAAATGATAGTTTTGCCGGAAATCGAGATATAGACCGTTTTTTACCCTTAAACCCTCCACTTCCCGACCTCAGATCACCCGTAAATTATTTTTCCTTATATTTTTGTTATATTTTCTTCCTTTTCCAATGGGTTTCAATTCATCCTACTATAAAAAATAAAATTCTACCCTGGTCTATATCAGCTGGTATCCCAAACGAAGTTATAAAGCCAAAGTCACTGACATGCCTCAGCGTATCCTTCGTTACCCGTACTACTACCAGCCTTATTATTATAAGTAATAGGTAACACAGGTATTTTTTTGCTTGTGTTACTATTAACTACGAGTACTCCAGTAACAAGTGACACCTTTTATTTCCAATGTTACAGCTGACTACATTCTGATAAAAACTCTTTCCTTTCTCATTCCCATTTCTTTTTCTCGTAATTCGTCAGATGTATTAATCGATCTGTAAAAAAAGATTACAAGTTTACTTGAAAGGTGTCGAAGGATTTTCTCTCGCTGAAGCATTGTAATCCTTTTCAGTGTCCACCTTGGTATTGTCTCAGCACTGAATCCTTTTCAATTAGTTCTCAAAGTTCCAGTGGGGCTACTTTTGTTTATGGAAAATGCTGGTTGGCTATTCTTATGCATCTATTGTTTCTGTCACCGTCGTGCTTGTGTCAATCACAATGAGCGTGACTGTGACAAAACTAATATCCAGAGATGCAAATTAAAAGTATTTCTTTGTTGTCGTTTCAGTCTTATAGTGGTTCAATCTATTCTGGTACCTATCCAATTAATCTGTGAGCATTATGCTAATGCCCATGGGTTGAAGTACAATGTCTTGAAAACAGAAATGATGGTGTTCGCGTCAGGTCGGGGTCCGGATAGGGTGCCCGAAGTATATTTGAATGGCACAGGAGTTAAAGCTGTTAAACAGTTTAAATACTAAGGACATCTGTTGACAGAACGACTGCAGGATGATGCGTGAAGGGCCCTCGCCGTCAGTAGTAACATGCTTGCTCGCCGATTTGCTAAATGTAGTAAGGACGTAAAAACTACTCTCTTTAAAGCGTATTGTTTATGCATGTATACGTGCCAGCTGTGGATAACGTTCACGCGGAAAGCGATCAACACCATAAGAGTCCAGTATAATGACGCATTCCGGGCTCTTATGAGGCTACCGCGATACTGCAGTGCGTCAAGTATGTTTGTGCTGAGGCGGGGGTGCCTGACTTCTTTGCTATTATAAGATCAAGAGTGGCCTCCTTCTGGCATCGCTTGCGTCGTTCCGGCAACGAAATCCTAGCGGCTGTCTCTGATGATGTAAGTCCAATGTGTAAGCATTGGATCTCCGTTCACATGAATAGAAACAAAAAGTGACCTGGCACTATTGTGCACCGTACTTCTAGTTTTTGACTATCACCCCTATACAGTGTGCTTATACAGTTTAAGACGAACACCCCTATACAGTGTGCATATATTTTATTTTAGATTAAGACATTAATTAGTAAGTGTTCTACGGGTCAAGTTGCCTGAATTAAACGATTTTTATTTTTTTATTTAATTTTATTTATTTATTTATATCTAGACTGTCTATTTAAAGATATTAAAAATTATGGATACCTATGGGTCGTTCACATTTGTTCTACTCTTTGTTCTACCAATAGAACAAGTAGGAAAAATAACTACCGTTTTTTCTACTTGTGGAGCAACATAGAACAGATGGCTGTAGAGAGTGAGATCACGGGTCGCGGTCGCGTTGCGAGGGGGAAAACCTCTTCATGGTATATGCATTCCTATTGGGTTAGCGCTCATAAATGTCTGTACGAGTCGTAAATCTAAACCATAGTAACTATAAAGGCAATAATCTAAAATGACTACAATTTTTGCAGGCTAAATTAAACATTGTCGCAACCATTTTTTCTCAATATTGATGCTAAAACACCCTTCAACGTAGCATTATCTCACTCTAATTAAAAAAGCTCTTATAAAAAGTACTGGATTAAAAAGCTTTGCCGTGTTTTCATTCCAAACACCAAGTGGCAAGATCTCGAGAGATATCTCAAGTTTAAAAACTTGGTAATAGTTATCAAACTTTGTCATCTACAATTTAAATCGATAACTGGACTCCATCTGCTTATTTAGTTCTTAAGATACTTAAGCTATTTTTTATATCTCTAGTATCCACGGACTCAAGGGTGAGAATTTTAAAAAAATATTTCAGTTAAATACCTACGTGTCCTTTTTATGTGAAACTAGTACGGTAACACAATAAAATTAAAAAGGTGCCATTCAAGTTGAGCGATTTAAAGTAGTGTAAAATGTTCTACAATGACCTGTGAACTATCCTAATACAGCCCAAACTGACGACCAGACGTTAAAGTAAACCTTAACGCGCGGAGATACGGTTTGCGGACGCGTAACCTGTCCTAATCTCCTAAATTGAATCAATAGACAATAATAGACAATAGACAATATTTTATTTGTAACAAAAATCCATACACGCTTAGAGCTACACACAAATTTAAAAGAGAGGTCACACTTAAGAGGTCCCAGTAAGGCCCCAGGTTACTCAAGATTGGGAGTTTTGGCGTCAACTTGAAAGAATCATGTCGCCATATTGTTTTATTTTCCACTAGCTGACCTGACAGACGTTGTCCTATCTTAGAACTGTCAAACACGCAAAGTTAAAATTGTAAATCTTATTTTTTTACACCTTGGATTACATTATTGGAGTTTAGTAAGGATCCCTATTTTTTTGAAAACATAATGCCTATGTTACCCGGGGATAGTGTAGCTTCCTAACAGTGAAATAATTTTTCAAATCGGTTCAGTTGTGTCGGAGCCTATTCAATAAATAAATAAACAATCAAATCTTTCCTCTTTATAATATTAGTATAGAGTTTAGTTTTTCGTGAAGCTTAAAAATTCTATAGAAATTATTTATATAATAGTTATCTATACTAATATTATAAAGAGGAAAGATTTGTATGTAAGTATGTTTGTAGCGAATTGGCTCAAAAAGTACTGGACCGATTAAAAAAATTCTTTTACTGTTGGGAAGCTACACTATCCCCGGGTGACATAGGATATAATCTATACCCGTGCGAAGCTGGGCCGGACCGCTATTAATATATAAAATAAAACTTGATTATAAAGGGTTACTGGTTAGCATCCTCTTAAATCTTCAATACTTTAAAACAAACAACTTTGTTCCACGACTCATCAAAATTCGCGAAAGCAATCAGCTGTTTCATACATTTTGTCGGGAGTTGATGTCTTTTTTGTATGTATTTTTTTCGCATATTTCAAATAGTCGTAATAATATTTTTATTTACTAAGGCCGACCTTAAGTAATTGCTAACTGATTACAGGTTACAATTATTTGACACCCTGGCAAACGTGGCATACGCCAAAATGCTCTCAGATCAGAAGGAAAGATAAATAAATACCAAAGATCTATATACCCTATAAATACAACTATGTAACCTAAGCAACATGGTAGTTCTTTCAAAGCACATCTCAACATCAGCGTCGTTACAGACAAGTTTTCCATTTCACTTCATCTCGCATTTAGTAAAATTCCGTCGCTTGCAAATGGACTCACCGAGAAAGAAACTCGATTTAATGCGATTGAGACGAAGATAATTTCATCATAATGAGAAAGTTTTCTGTTGAATTTTAACATCTCTATGGAAGGAATGATGTTGAAAAGAAATCGCGTAGCGTTTGTTTAGTTTTAATTGTAATTTTCTTACATTTTTCCCACTTATTATCTATACTAGCTGAAACCTGCTACTTCGTACGCGTAGAGCTCGGCTTTCGGCCTTACTACTACAACCCGTTATAGCCTATGTGTTATTCTAATGTATAAGCTATATTATTGTAAAGTTTCATTAAAATCCATTCGATAATTTTTGCGTGAAAGAGGAACAAACATACATACATCCATACATACATAATTTCGCGAAGGATAAGGAGGAAAGATTTGATTGTTTGTTTGTTTCTTTGCATTGAATAGGCTCCAAAACTACTGAACCGTTTTGAAAAATTCTTTCACTGTTGGGAATCTACACTATCCCCGGGTGACATAGACTATAATCTATACCCGTGCGAAGCTGGGGCGGACCGCTAGTTTATAAATAAAAAATAAATTAAAAAAACGTTTAATTCAGGCAACTGGACCCATAGAACTAGGACTAAATAATGCATTAATCAGAAAACTACTACTAAAACCACTGTATAGAGGTATTCGTCCTAAATTCTATAAGCACACTGTATAGGGGTGATAGTCAAACTCTGAGTTCAAACTATACAATAAGAAGTACGGCGCACAATATAGTGCCATGTCACTTTTTGTTTCTATTCATGTGAACAGAGATCCAATTCTTAAACATTGGACTCCTTACATCATCAGAGACAGCCGCTAGGATTCTGTTGCCGGAACGACGCAAGCGATGCCAGAAGGAAGCCACTCTTGATCTTATAATAACAAAGAAGTCAGACACGGGGGTGCCTGACTTCCTTGTGCCTGCCTCAGCAAACATACTTGACGCACTGTAGTACCGCGGTAGCCTCATAAGAGCCCGGAATGCGTCATTATACTGGACTCCTATGGTGTTTATGGGGTCAAACCGCAATTGTACGCTTTTTGTAGAAAAAAAAAACATCAGGTGGGTTGTTTGCTTGCTTATGACCTCAGCTCAAACAAGTCAAATATGCCTTAGTACAATGTAGGTATATAGTATGTGTTGAAATGTCTGTTTTTCTTTTTTTTTTAAACGCTTTACCGCTTATCCGCCAAACGGAAAACCTTACTACGGTCACATACTAACTTTTACGCAATAACTAAGGAACTTGTAGCGATGCCAATGACCAAATTTTTTGTCCACATGCAAAAAAAGGGTCGACAAGATTGTTGGGTGAGTTAAACCAAAGACATCAAGCCCAATTTAGGCCAGATGCGTTCGCACTCGCCACGCTACCTTAAAATATACCCCGTGTTTGTCTGATCGGAGCTTGTGACGCTCTATTTTATATTAAAAAACCGGCCAAGTGCGAGTCGGGCTCGCGCACTGTGGGTTCCGTAACACCACAAAATTCATAATGAAACGAAATTACCAGTTATAAATTGGTAATTAACATAAACTTGTCATCAAATCGCACTTGGCCATTATTTATTATTTTTTGTTCTATTTTAGAGTGTGTACTTTAATCATGCCAAGTTTGATGCCTATACGTATTATCGTTTTTACATTAGAGCTAATACCAAAATACATTAAAAAAAAACGTTTGTTGTATGGGGCCATTCCCTTTTTATTTTTTAACTTTTTAATTATATCTTATTTAATTCGCCGTAACATTACATATTCTGTGAAATATTCAACTGGCTATCTATTACGGTTCGAAAGATACAGCCGTTTAAAGGTAGGACAGACAGACAGACAGACAGACAGACAGACAGACAGACAGACAGACTGACGGACAGACAGACAACGTAGGCTCAGTTATAATAGGGTCCCGTTATTACCCTTTGGGTACGGAACCCTAAAAAACAATGTATAAATGAAACACGATTGCTAATTTGTGTTATAATCGCAATCAGCAAAACAGTGAAAGGCTAACAAAATCAAGTGAACCTTAACTTATCAATAACTTCCGAAGTTGCGAACACGCTGCGTTGTAACTTCTCAAATATTTTCGCAACTCATGCAATTTGTACATGTATATTTAAATTTGGAACTGTGTAAATATTTTACGTGCCATACTTTGTGAATTTCGGAACGCAGGACACCCGATGTTATTAATTTTAATTTGACCCAGTTTCAACCATAATATGAAAAGGCAGATACCTACTCAAAACAAAATTGGGTGCATAATTGTATTGATTTACAAACACATGGTGTAGTTCAAAGTCAATAAGAAGACAAAGTTATTATATAGTTTTGTTTTTTTATATTTATTTTTAAGTAGGTAGTATTACAGTAGTAAATATTAGAGCCATGGTGGCCGTTCAGCAGCATGTGCGCTTTACAATCTGACGGTACTCGGTTCGATTCTCGGCCCTGCGCTAATGAGTTATTTTGTACTTAAACTTAAATTACTTATGTGCAGTTTCGATGCCATCGCTCAAAAACAGTACAAGAAAACATCGTGAGGAAACCGGTATATCCAAGAACCTCAAAAGTTCAAAGACATTGGACTGGGGTTTAGACAAGACCCACTTTATGTTTGCGTTAACGACTGCGGAAAGAAGAAATGGTATGAAAATGACATTGACAATGACATTAGCTTGAGAGATGTTATCTCAAGCTAATGTCATTTTCATACAATTTCATCTTTCCTCAGGCGTTAACGCTAACAGAAAGTGGGTCTTGTCTAACCCCCCAGGTCTAGCATACTGGATTAGGGCTCATCCTCTCTCTCCCTCTCTTCCTCTCTCTCTCTCTCTCTCTCTCTGAGAGAAATTGACTTGATTTTGTCTGATTATGATTATTGTAATTTTATTTGAATTGATATAAAATATACCAGTAGGTACAGTTGTTTAATTTTGACTCATTTACGACTTGCCAGAGCGATCGTATCTCTTTTGAGCTAATAACTAGCTTTCTGGTGATGAATGCCCCGTTTAAACTAAATAAAGAGGTGTCATTTGCTTTAAGCTCGCAAAAGGCTTTGTTGTTTAATTTAGTGTTCCCTTAATTTCGTTTAGCACAATTTTGTGAAGATTAACGAGTCTTCTCAGTAATACTGAACTGTGTCAGGTAAATTAACTACGTTTAGTTTGGATTTTAGGAGTAAAACGTTTTGTTTGCGACGTTTTGAAGTTTGAGATGTTTCAATGTTTGAACTTAGTTCTTGTTCTTTGTTCTTGATGGACTTTTGATACTAAAAGCATGAGATTAATATTTATTCAAAATTTGGTACCAAATTTCACCGTCACCCACACAATTTCTTAAGGGCTAGAATACTTGGTGTTAAGCTGGCTGGTAATTTCGCTCGCGCATTTGATGTTTTTAAGGTATAAATTCCTGTTTACTTTTGAAAAATGTACTTCGCTCATTTCACGACGTTAATATTTCTAATGACCAAAATAAATAAACTTTAAAAAAAAACTTGTTCTTGCCATTTTTGTAATCGTAATAAAACATACTCACATTAAATACTTTAAACGCTCACTCATAAACTATCAGTGCACCAATAAACTAACATATATAGTCCAATAAAGTAATACAAAAAAGGGCAGCAACGTCGTCGCCAGGGTGAGTCGGACTTAAAGTTGATAGAGCAACGTTTCTAAGTTTATCCGTACTTTTTACGCTCATAAAATTGAAACAACGTATATTAATACGACGATACAATTGGCCAAACTAAAACAAAACAAAAAAAGGTAATAGCCAATCATCGCCTCCTTGAAATAAGTAAGTTCATAATTAAAAGAGTTTAATGAGCTAGAGCTGAGCTGAATGACTTCTAGGTCATTAGTGTTAGGTCATTAGGCTATTTCTGACGCCTGAGGGGTTGCAGTAAAACAGTGACGAAGTTTCACTCAGAAGCATTTGCATCGACACTTTGCTGGATATAGGTCTCTTCGCCCTTGTGCCATTAATTCCTGTTTCGGCCCGATCTCAATCGATCAAATCGAATTAATCGACGATCAACGTTGTTGCGGTGGGTCTGATACATCGAGATACAATATAAATAGAGTCACAATCGTGCCAAAAATGGCCGAACTAAAACTTGGCGCACGCTACGAATGGCGCAGACTTTTTGGTTAGTTACATTACAAGGTAACCGCGATCCGACTACAACGACGCGCGATGCTAGTTCTACGATGACATTGCGGGCAACTAACGTTGAACCAAGGACGTTTTATACCCTAAATAGCCCTTGGTCTAGTTGGTAGTGACCCTGCCTTCTAAGCTTAGGGGCGTGGGTTCGATTCCCATCTAGGACAAACATTTGTGTGATGAACATTTGTGTTTGTTCTATATCTGGTTGTTAATATCTATTTAAGTATGTATTTAAAACTATATATGTATGTATATCAGTCTCTGGCAGCCATATCACAAGCTTTGCTTAGTTTGGGGTCAGATGACCGTGTGTGCAAAAATGTCCCGAATATTTATTTATTATTTATTATAAAGGGCGTTGAAACTATGTAAGTGACATAACGTCTTCATTGGAGTAAATGTGGCATTGTGAACTATATAATCGATAAATGTATCTACAATGACGCTCGGACGTTTTTTGACTGTTTTCACTGAGAGGTTGTGACTCTATAGGTTGTGTCTCTCTCTCAATGGTTTAATGACGTCGGCCCATCGTGCTGGTTGTTCCCCTACGGAACGCTCATGCCATCACGTTATAATAATATCATGTAATGATACGAAACAACTTTTCTAACAACTTTCGATTCAGTACATACCGACAAATTTACAATACAATTACAATTATGGAAACTAACGTATTTTCACACATTTTGTATATAATTAAAGCAGGTTTAAAGAAAACGCTCCCGTGGCCAAAACGCTACTACTAAGTACTGTCTAAACACAATCATATCACATCACATCATCAGCCATTAAACTCCACTGCTGAACAAGGCCTCCCTCTTAGAGAGGGGTGTTGCCATAATCCCCACGCTTGGCAGGCTTGGGGATCGCAGTACGTTCACCGTGTACTAACAGGAAGCTGCTGCCCATCCTCCGGTGGTTCTGGTCGCAGTTTTAGGACATACCCGGGTCCACAATCATATATATCAATACAATACCAATAACCATTTTTTTAAATATTTTAGAGCGCCTGGTTAATGCGACGCATATCCAAAATACTGGCGTGTTTCTGGCTCAACGCATAAGCATTGCCATTGAGCGTGGTAACGCCGCCAGCATGCTGGGTACGCTGCCAACTGGTAGTGGACTTGAGCATTTGGATTGCCTTTAGACCTTCAACAGTCTATGGGTAGTCTAACTGTATTTGTAGTGTTAGTGTTAGCTTGTATTTTGTTTAGTTAATAAAGGCAATAACCATTTGCCTAATACTTGTTGTTTTAGTGTTGTTTCTGTGGTTAAGAATTTTGCAAACCAGCAATTCAATTCAAATTAATTTATTTCGATCGATAATTTGATCATACAATAATTATTAAAATAAAACAATAAAAACGTAAAATTTAAATTTAATAGGTACATATATATATATATATATATATAATTAATAAAATAGAGCTAAACTAACACACACCTTTCACCATGTGCTTGTTAGTCAGCACATATGTACCATTGAGCAATGGTTCATGTACTGACAGTCAAACCAATTCGCAAATACGTTTAGGATGGTGTTGTCAATATAAAGCGTAAAAGCGTGCACGCGGCGTCAGCTGATATTTAAAAAAAAACTTAAAAAAAAGTAAATCATAGATTTTTTTTAAAGTATCGTAACGAACCAGGGAGAGTGGCATAAACAAAGGGAGGCTCAAACCCAGCAGTGGGTCATTCAGGGCTTATGGTATTGATGATCTTAACCTTAAGTACTGCTTGAAAGTATACTTTGTGATCCAAGTCGCATCGTATTATAGCTGCAGGCGTTTCATTACAATAATGAGCAGAGTTCTTTATAAAAGACGTAAAACTAACTTTTAAATGTTTTTAGTGCAACACTGACACTGACACTGAGGTCCGTGCCCTTTGCCAACTCATTTTTTTGTCTACTATTGCAAATTTTCTTCTTGTTCTTCTTATATATATATATAACACGATGTGTGTATATGTATGTATGTTCCCTATGGACTCCAAAACGGTTGGACCGATTTTGACGGGATTTTTACTGGCAAATAGCTGATGAAATAAGGAGTAATCCAGGTGGATCTGTAGGGCGCAGTTAGTATATAATTATAACCTATAACACAAACTAAAACTTTAGAAAACCAAAAACTAATGACTTTACAAAAAACTTTACTTTATAGACCCCTACTAATACAAAGCAGTTTTGTTAATCCTTTTTTTTTTATAACTACGTCCGTGTTTTAGTCCAAAACTTATTATTTATTTAAATTTCCTTAAGGTATGTGTTTTTAATTAATATTTAATTTAAATTATATATAATTGTTACTGTTCCCAATTTTGGGGAAGACACTGTCTGCTGCAACACAGCTCACGCTAACGCAGCAGGCAGGGATTCTACCTGTATTTTGTGCTTCTTATATAACAATAAATAAATTTTGTATTTGTATTTGTATTTGTAATAACTAGCGGTCCGCCCCAGCTTCGCACGGGTATAGATTATAGCCTATGTCACCCGGAGATAGTGTAGCTTCCCAACAGTGAAATAATTTTTCAAATCGTTTCAGTAGCTTCGGAGCCTTTTCAATGCAAACAAACAAACAATCAAATCTTTCCTCTTTATAATATTAGTATAGATAGTATAGATAACTATTCAAGAGTGTGTTGAGACACGCATAATATGGTAGGGTTCCGTAATCATCATCGGTCAGCCCAGGTTCCACCGCCCTATTCTCAGCCACCGCACGCGGTTACTGCTGTATCATTACGTCTGGCCTTATGTCCTGCCCAGCTCCACTTAAGTTCCGTCACCGTCCACCGTCCTCAAGACGTCTACAGCCTTGGTGTGACGTCGTATCTCAGTGTTTTGATCATGATCTTGCAATTTGATGTCGAGCATGGACCGCTCCATGGCTCTCTATGCAAATCTCTAAATAATATTCGGGACATTTTTGCACACTCTGTCATCTGACCCCAAACTAAGCAAAGCTTGTGATATGGCTGCCAGAGACTGATATACATACTTATATAGTTTTAAATACATATTTAAATAGATATTAACAACCAGATATAGAATAAACACAAATGTTCATCGCATAAATGTTTGTAGAAGCTCAGAAGGTAGGTTCACTACCAACTGGACCAACGGGCTATCAATCTTTCTGAGTAACAGATCACAATGTAAAGTCACTTATACTCTATCCAGCATCAGCACAATGCAGATAGACGAACTTTCGATAGTCTACTTATAGAGTTCGACAACACCAATGAACTCACTTTGTTTCACGATAGTTTTGTTTTGTGACTTTCAAACGAGTTCGATTCTGTTTGTGGAGATTAGTTTTTGGAACACCACTTTGTTTTTTTGCTTTGTTTTTACTAGGTTGTATTTTTTGGGGAATAAACAATGTGGAGAATCGAATAGGTGTTCAAGCCTAGACTATTTATTTACTTTGATGGAGCATTATTTTTGTGTATTTAATAATGCATAATATTTAGTAACACGTCTTTATTAGCTTCCCTTTTAACTAACAAACAATGTAAATAAATCTTGTGAGGCAATTTAAGCCTACTTCTGTGTCGTATCGAGTTTAAAACTTGGTTAAAACCAAGCATACCGGGTTACGCAGACATGGTGTACTATGCCGAGAGGAGGTCATTATACTCATCATTATCCTTACCTATGATTATTCTCGCATTTGCGAGATTGTTCGTCGATAACTTAAGTATCGTTGATCCGATCTTCATGAAACTTTGTAGGCAAGTAGTTCATTCCAATGCAGTTTTTAAGTTCGAATATGGGCAAAATCGGGTTCCGAAAATTTATGGGTCGCGAGGTTACAGTTCGGGGTGAACTACTAGTTTAAATAATATTTTTTTGTTACAGGCTGACATAGCACACTTGGCCAAAGGCTACGAGTCAGAGGATGAGAACGCGGGCAGAAAGTGGCACCGGGCCAGCGACGAGCGGCCAGCAGGGAAGACCACCATGTACTCCAAACAGGTAACTAACTTAATTTTTTTTCTATTTAATAAGTCTACCTACACTGTGTACACCAAACAATGACCAAAAAGTTTTTTTAAGTTAGCATTTATTGTCCCACTGGTGGGCAAAGTTCTCCCCCAATTCTTTCCACTGGTCTCTGTCCTGGGTTAGCACCAATCTTTTTTAAACTTCCTGAGCTCGTTGCGGCATCGGGTCTGAGGGTGACCTGGGAGTCGACTGTTCGGTAGTTTCCACTCCACAAAGTGCTTCCACAAAATTAATCTAACCAAATCTTTTCTGTCCAGGAATTCCGGGAGCAATATTGCATCAACAACAAACAACTGGATCTGCTGGAACTGGAGAAGTCAAAGAAGGACAGATTCCTCGGATGCCTCTCTCAGTACCACATCGAGAGTCCATGTTCACGAGCCACTAGGTAAACAAACTATTGTACATAATATACATATAATTATGATGAATCCTTGTACATACTTAGCAATGGTGATCACGTGATATCTAACTCGCACAATGCGCGTGAGCAAGATGGCAGAAAAATACCATAGAAATAGAAATATTATGTGTTTTAAAGTAACATATACCTAATAAAAGCGCTTTGATTCCACCTTTATTGTACGAACTGCTAATCTGTGGAATGTGCTGCCTGAATGGGTGTTCCCCAATACTAACAATCTGGGTGTCTTCAAATCACGAGTGAATCGGTTTCTTCTAGGCAAGCGTGCTCCATTGTAGACCGTATCATCGCTTAACATCAGGCCAGTTGGCGGTCAAACGCAAGCCTACTACTAATTAAAAATATGTTTTTCATTGAAACTCCCAAATCTTAACTTTTCACAGAATATTAAAGTTGATTTGCCAGCCCTAGCGCTACGATTGCGTGTAGGTTATTATAATCAAGGTCAGTCGAAGCCGGCTTTCTGTATCTATTTGTTTAATGGCTAGACTGTGGAATGCGCTGCCTGAATTTTGATGTTCCCTGATGGTTACTATCTGGGTGTATCCTTCAATACAGACCGCATCAGGCGGTCGAATGCAAGCTTATTTATTTTACCAATTAAAAAAAACTGTTTGGTATCAAGCCTATTATTAAATAAGAAAAAATTTTTCCTTAATCCATAGAGACCCACTTGAATTTATTGCCTACCTTGGGCCTTACGCGGCTATCTGCTTTAAGCGATTCTCTTTAGAAAATGAGAAATACCTATGCGCGACCGCAAACCGTATCTCAGCACCTTAAGGTTCACGTTTGCGCTAATTCAAGCCCGCGTTAAGAGTTAGCCGTAAGGCCCCAGCACTGTAAAATAATTCAGGAGAACAGTGATTTTAATAGTACCTTGCAGAAAACGCAAAAAACTTTACAAATACTCCCCATAAATAACAGTTCTCCACACAAAACCCACATATTTCAACCCGGCCTTGTCAACTTATCCCCGTACTAATTTCCCCAGTCCCTTGCGAATCCCTTGAATACCTTAATATCAAAGTTGTGTTAAGTCAATAAAAACCCTGAATTTATTAGTTCTACCCACATGTTAATGTTAGTGTAGGCAGGTATGAAATTATAAACTTTAATAATCTGTTATATTTGGTACGCTGAAATTCGCATAATTAGTCTGTAACACGATACAGGGTGTAGGGAAACGCACCCGAAACCAAAACGCTGTTATTGTACTATCTAATCACAATTGAATCATTATGATCATCATCAGCCGCAAGACGTCCACAGATAGGCCCTTAGACATCCACACTGAATGACCGTTTGCATCCACCAGATGCCTGCGACTCTCACGATGTCATCAGTCTATTTAGTGGGAGGACTACCTACGCTGTGTCTTTTGGTTCATGGTCTCTACTCAAGAACGTTTCTTCCCCATTGTTTATCGGTTCTTCAAGTGGTGTGGCCTGCCCATTGCTACTTTAACTAGCAAATTTTAGTAGCTATGTCGGTGAATCTGCGATTCTTTGGCGAATATCCATGTTCCGGACTCTATCGCGCAAAAAAACAACCGGGTCAAACACAATTGAATACCAATAACCATTTGTCTTATACTTGTTGATTTTGTGGTTTCGAATGTTGCAAACCAGCAATGTAAAGCGTCCAAGTGTGCGTGTGGCGCAGCGTGGTGCAGGTAGTTCGTTGACCTCTATCTTCAGCTGATATTTTAT
This sequence comes from Agriopis aurantiaria, assembly GCA_914767915.1. Lineage (NCBI taxonomy): Eukaryota > Metazoa > Arthropoda > Insecta > Lepidoptera > Geometridae > Agriopis > Agriopis aurantiaria. Next base: position 10,763,860 of record OU611998.1, on the reverse strand, counting down.
TTGCATTAAATTGCGAGCATTTTTTTAAAAATAAATCATACAATTATTAAATATTAATTAATTATTAATTATTAAATATTAGATAGCCCGTTGGTCCAGTTGGTAGTGAACCTGCCTTCTGAGCTTGGGGGGCGTGGGTTCGATTCCCATCTAGGACAAACATTTGTGTGATGAACATTTGTGTTTGTTCTATATCTGGTTGTTAATATCTATTTAAGTATGTATTTAAAAAAACTATATATGTATATAAAACTATATATGTATGTATATCAGTCTCTGGCAGCCATATCACAAGCTTTGCTTAGTTTGGGGTCAGATGACCGTGTGTGCAAAAATGTCCCAAAATATTTATTTATTTATTTATTTAATTTTTTGTGGTATCGTATCAACAATCACTAGAACTATCACTAGTCTTCGTTTTCGGGAACGTTTACCTTACACCCTGTAAATACAGAGTAGCTGTAGCTACATTAGGAATTCTGTATTTTTTTGTTTATTTGTTTGATTGTTTAAAATTGTTACGAATTTATTTTATTGAGGCATTATATACAAAAAAATAGGAGATTGTTTAAATTTTTTGTTTTTAAAATAGCAAAATAATTATTGAACACTAAATAAATAAAGTTATATAATTATGTAAAAAAAAAAAAAAAAAAAAAATAGGAGATTATAACTATTGAAATGAATATTGAAATTTTTGTAATGAACAATTTTGATGATTTTTAATTTAATTATTATGTAATGTTTTGCTGTTGACTAGTAACAATAGGGTGGGTATATGGCTATTTTTGCGACTTTAGTGATATCACAAGCAAGCAAACAAGTCTTTATTGCCTTACAATTGTTGCTTCTATTAATTGTCAGTGACGCCATACGAACTTTCGACATTAATTAAGCATTTATATTCAAGTCACATGATCAATTCAAAAATCTTTTTATTTTCTATTTTTCTGAAAATTAAGACATGAATTAAAAAAATATTTTTAGTCATCATCAGCATCAGCCAGAAGACGTCTACTGCTGAACATAGGCCTCCCCCTTTAACCTCCACACTAAACGACAGCCTGCCTTTTGCATCCACTGGATGCCCGCGACTCTCACAATGTCTTCAGTCCATCTAGTGGGAGGCCTACCTACGCTGCGTCTTCCGGTTCGTGGTCTCCACTCCAGAACCTCTCTTCCCATCGGTTATCGGTTCTTCGAGCGATGTAGCCTGCCCATTGCCACTTCAACTTGCAAATTTTAACAGCTATGTCGGTATATTTTTTGTAAGTATGTCTCTTATAATAGGATATGTTACAGATCTTGCACCGCCATATCGCATGTATGTAGAACTATAATAAGATCCTATTTATTTTCCACTTTGTGAAATATGTATCGTAATAGGATTACCAAACGAAAATCCAATTTTCCTATCCGGAATTTTTGCCTAAAAACATTGCAAAAACTTTATGCCACCGCTACTAAGCCTTATGTTGGCAACGTAAGGAATCCCCAAATGGGATATTTTCCGGTAGGCCTCTCCCATGCATAAGATATGAGCAAACTTCGCCTATTAACATTTTGTATACGTCAAAAATATGCCTATTATTCCCATGTCGCCGAACGGGGAGCCTGATTTAGGAGCATTATTTTTAATGGGATTATTTTGGCAATTGAATTTTCTTTTCTTTTCTTTAATAATTCTAAATCAAAAACTGTAGCTCCTACCGGGTCTTCGATCAAGGATGTCCTTGATCGAAGTTCCGGGTATTTATATAATCTATATACCTATATATATACTAATATTATAAAGAGGATTGTTTGATTGTTTGCATCGAATAGGTTCCCAAAACTACTGAATCGATTTGAAAAATTATTTCACTGTTGGCAAGCTACACTATCCCCGGGTGACATAAGCTATAATATATACCCGTGCGAAGCTAGGGCGGACCGCTAGTATATATATATATATATACATATAAATAAATGAATCCCTATTTATCTTGGTTAAGACATAACTTGAGAACGACTTTACCGATTTCATTTTTAAATTTTCGAATACTTTGTAGAAGGATTTCACGGGAAAAAAAAATTAAAATTACGCAGAAAATTTTCATAAAACTTAACGGTGATTTTAACTTCGTGCGTTTGTCTATTCTAAGACAGAACAACGTCTGTCGGGTCAGCTAGTTCTGTAATAAATGTTTTGTCGTATTCTTTTCTCACATACTGTAACAAAATCTAATGGTACAAGTAAAGTCCACTGTCTTTTTCTTTCAGGAAATCGCAATAAGTATCATCAAAATATGACGTTGCTTCACAACTTAGTCGTCCATATTGTATTGGCTATGCCTGCCAGAAAGTGACAATGTGCCCCAGATTTGCTATCTAATTGGGATCGTTTTTTTTCTGATAATATTTCTGCATACTATTTTGATCTTTAACGACATTATAATTTGGTTCATTATAGGAGTATATTTTTTGTGTGCACATTCCAATTGAGTAGGTGGCCTATCTCCTTCTCGCTTGCAACATACCTATAGTGGGCAAGCACTGGCACACACGAGCGATTTCTTAAGCTTGTTGCAGACGATGCGCAGTAAACTTGCACGAATAATACTCTCGCGAATACTACGCATCGCCTGCAAAAGTTACAACACTTTTTGCTTAGAGGGAGATTACTAAGCAACTTCCACTGCCACTGACACTAGCAAAAAATATTGTAGCTCGTTGCAGGCTATGTACAGTACTCACACAAGTAACAGGTACTTGCACGAGTATTGCGCATCGTCTGCAACAGGATTTAGTTCATACCTCCTCACCAATGACGATATAACCATTTGCTCCTCACTAACACGTTTGTTCACGTGCGCTTACTAGATATTGTATCTCTTCTCTTCTCTATCTCTTCTCAATTAAAGTTATTTTCCGCGTCTGTCTGTCTGTCTGTGTGTCTGTATGGCCGCTAACTCCTCCTAAACCACGCAACGGATTTTGATGCGGATAATTATTCGGTTTCCACTCACAGCCTTCTACATCAGTTGATAAAATGTAAATCTATTGATGTCGCTTTCCGCGTCTGTCTGTCTGTATAACCGCTAACTCCTCTTAAACCACGCAACGGATTTTGATGCGGTTTTCACCATCAGTTAGATCATTTTTCACGGAAGGTTTATAATAATATATATAACAAGCGACCCGCCCCAGCACGCACGTAAATTACACCCATGCGAAGCCGGGCGGGCGGGTCGCTAGTATACCTATAAATGCCATAACATGCTAAAAGGCTCATGCGACTTTGTACCATGTCACATGATTGCATGCTACATAGGTGTAATTAAAGCTTAGGGGTTGCAATAGTGTTAGTTAAAATTGCCTATTATTAATTAATATTATAAATGATATAAACAATTTTCAAAGCAAAATGTGCAAAAGTGTAAATCGAGATGGAACCGCGCGTGCGCATTTACCTTGTAAAAAACCACCGAATTTAGTTGAACTATAGCCGGAGGAATGACAACTAAATAAAATTTTCGAAGCAGTTTTGAACTAAATAGTAAAAAACCTTGACCTTTTCGTACTGAAAAGTAAACTGACCTCAACAGTATATGTGGATCAATTTGCCGACTTCTTCGTTTCCTGAGGGATACGATCAGGTATTAAGAAAGGTCGTAAATAGGTATCTTCTAAGACTACGTGCTCCATCTTCGTTCACATCGTCCCTTACCAACGCGTAGGTGAGTTGGTTTTCAAACGCCGATTTTTACGTGGTAGAATATTATATTCTAAAACATTTTTATTCTCAATTCAGCAGTGCAAGTACCGTTCTTTTATCGATCGTCAAATTGACATTTGAGGTCGTTAAATTCGATAAAATGCCATTAGATCAGTACTCACTATGATCGATTCTATGGCATTTTATCGAATTTGACGACCGGTAAAGAACGGTACTTGCACTGCCGCTCTACACTCTTTTGCCTTGAGTCAGAGACCTGTTGACCTTGGGACAAATAATATGCCTTCTAATTCTACCCATGACTAGCCTAAGTAGATTTTGGCGATAAATGGGATCCTTTTAGCCAAGGTAAAGGTAACAAATTGGCCATTTTATTATTCTTCACCCTTGTAATCTTGTTTGGGCTGGAGTGGGGGTAAAATGGACGATGTTCTCATACTTTACCTGTTTTTATTCGTTTAATCCAATTTGGAATGGTTGCTGAATTAGATAATTTTGGTACCTATAGATGTTTCGGAAGCCCAGTCTTCCAAAACATCTATACCTACTTTATTATTGAAATTGTCATGAAGGGTTACTTCACAACAGAGCTTTCCAAAACGAATTTGAGTCTTCAGCTGTAGCCTTTAGCATGAAACATCAATAGGCTTGTGTCCTAACGTTTATTTATTACAAACTAGCTGCGCCCCGCGGTTTCATCCACGTAGTGGTGAAAAATGGTGATGATGATGAAAAGTATCCTATGTCCGTCTCCTGGTTCTAAGCTACCTTCCCACCAATTTTCAGCCAAATCAGTTCAGCCGTTCTTGAGTTATAAGTAGTGTAACTAACACGACTTTCTTTTATATAATAGACTAGCTGACCTGACAGACGCTGTCCTGTCTTAGAACTGTCAAACACGCAAAGTTAAAATTGTAAATCTTTTTTTTTTTTACACCTTGGGTTACATTATTGGAGTTTTAGTAAGGATCCCTATTTTTTTTGAAAATATAATATAACCTATATTAACCGGGGATAGTGTAGCTTCCCAACAGTGAAGGAATTTTTCAAATCGGTTCAGTAGTTTCGGAGCCTATTCAATGAAAACTAACAAACAAACAAACAATCAAATCTTTCCTCTTTATAATATTAGTATAGATATAGATAAGGCTTAACGAAGGATATAATGAAATACATTAGTACATTACACATATTGAAAAAAATATTTAAATTGGCTGATAAATTTCTGAGATATAACCATTTAAAGTTTTTGGTGGCGATAGAGATTATGGAAGCTAAGCGCACTTTATAAGTTTTTGAACAAATTTTGATTTTATTTTCGTTGATAGAGTTTCTATTTATGATCAGCTTTTTTAGGAGTTAATAAAATAAAATTAGGACGCAGGCCAATTCTGGGAATGATTTTTAGCGTACATAGTAGAAGAGAGGATACCAGTCAGGCGAAATTAAGCATAGGTACAGTGACCAGATAAAGGAGAAACTGAAAATCATATCCTACAAAGTCATAACCCAGATAGTAAAAGCGGAAATTTAGTTACAGTATATATGCAAAAAAAAATAGAACCACTTTTATTTGCGGTTGTGTAAAAAAGTTTTCTAAACAAAATGTATGGGGGTTGAGTTTTACCAACCGTAAAATAGTATTTTGATAATTTAGCGATTTTTCGTGACGTCACACGCCGAGGGTCTCCATATTTCACCGGTCGGAGCACAGTTTAAAGAAGAATAATGTATGAGTTTAAAAACACTTATATAAGATTTTTTCTTTTTTCAGAGCATCATTTCTATCCGTGTGTGTCCGTCGTCGGGTGCCCTCAGATGAGAATCTCAACACCGATTATGCACCCATACAGAGGTATCCCAGGTACTGGTCTTACTTTATTATTTTCCATTCAGTCTTGAGAAGTTTCAGCCAGTGCATATTTGAATCTCAAGAATGAGGCAATCCAACCTCGACTCGTGCGCAACTTCACTTAGTTATTTTCCATCGAGCTTAATTACGATGATATATTTTTATACATTTTGGTTAGTTACAGTGGATTAGCGATGTTAAATAGCTGCTTCCTCGATCTATAAATATTTAAGTAAATATGTGTGAAATTTTAGATATGTGTGATATTTTTAGTTTTTTATTTTGTAAGTGCGCGGTGAAAGTTAGCATCATGTCAAACCAACTGTGGTTTTTTGGTGCAACAATATACTAGAAACTGTATTTTTATGTGTAAATAAAATAAAAAAAGCCTTACCACTAAACAAATAAGATCAATAGTGCAATTTTTTTTTGTTTATGACGAATTTCTAGTGTAATTCATTTCTAAATTAATTTATTTCTAAACTATCGAAGCTTTCATGAAATACAATTACTGATCTGTACTAGATACAATACAAATTATCCATGTCAAAAGTAGACGACTAGAGCTACTGAGTACGCACTCTACAGATATTATGCGTGGAATGCTCGGATGAACTTTTTGTCCTTATCCCTCCATCCGGTTTTACCACCGAACCAGCTGCCATCACCAGCAATCCCATCCACACATTATAGATACGTGGAAGTCTCGCATTGTTCGATTTAATCGATTTTTTCTGCCACGTACCTGTAAGTTGTGGAATGGCTTACCACATTCGGTTTTTCCTTCGAAGTATAATTTAGACTCCTTTAAACGAAGGGTAATAAGGCCTCAAAGGCAGGCAACGCACTGACAATGCCTCGTGTTGTAGGTGTCTATAGGCGGCGGTGACCACTTACCTTCAGGTGGCCAGTCGTTTGTTTGCCACTCATTCAATAAAAATAAATAAAAACGTTAATATACATTTCAATAGCAATTTCTACCTAAAGGATTTCACCCCACTTCTTCGTGATCCCTTACATTTCTTAATTAAAATTTACCTTAAACGTTCAGCAAGACAGATTGCCAGCTTAGCGGATTATACCTACAGATATCACTTCATTTCCTCTGAGCCTTGTAAATACAATCTATGTAAGTACCGTTAGGCTGAAACCGCACTATAACTTGCACTTCTGATCCTAGCTGATTGCCTAGGCTTGCTCAGTCATAAGCTGGGTAGTTGGTTGCGTCTAAACATCACACTTTTAATTATAAATGCAAAAGTTTGTGTGTATGATTGTAAGTACACAACTCCGTAACGGCTGAATGGATACGGATGAAATTTGGTATAGTGAAAGCTTATTCGGGGTTACATGGAAAAGTTGTATTAAGCCAAAAAGGGTTCGATGTACTCAGTATTTTGAACTGTTTTTACAGTGGGACCAACCCTAAATTGCGAAAAAATATCAGCTGTTATATTTTGCTGAGTGTGAACTACCATTTGTTAATATCTATTTAAGTATGTATTTAAAACTATATATGTATGTATATCAGTCTCTGGCAGCCATATCACAAGCTTTGCTTAGTTTGGGGTCAGATGATCGTGTTTGCAAAAATGTCCTGAAAATTTATTTTCTATGGAACAGCTGATATTTTTTTCGCGATTAGGATAGATCCTATAGTAAAGAACGATGCCTATAACGGAACCCTTTCAGCTAAGTACACCCTTTTCGCGTAACCCTCTACATGGTTCTGAGCTCAGTGCCTAAATTGAAATGCCACTGCTGCTTCATACCTATTGCGCGAATTGATAATACTAACCTGTTACACTAATTCTTTAGCAATTGTATCCTTCGTGAGATTACTTTAGGTATGTATTTATCATTCTAACCCGTTTGGGAACGCGCCAGTCGTCTTTGGACCCAACGTTGAGTACAGGCAGCGTCACAACGTACCGAAAAAAAGTAGAAAACTCTATTTCCAAATCAGTTATATTTTTGGTTTACGCTAGGTTCAAATTTGAACATCATTTAGGAATAGTTGAGACGCGAAGTAACATGGACGCACGGCGTTTTAAACCTATGAGAACGGTAAAGGTACGCGCTCAAAGTAACGGGCCGCAGTGGGCCGGATCGCATCGCAAAAATCGCTTTCATACATTTTATATGAAGTATCGCACATTATGCCGGGCCGCAGCGGGCGGATTTCCATTATAATTGAAAGCTATTTTTGCGATGCGACCCGGCCCGCTGCGGCCCGTGCTAATGTGCTCGATCCTTTAACCGGCAAGAATTGATTTCTGGCTACAGACAACTTCATAGACTCTAGCAACTAAGCTTATTAGTGCGTCTTCACCCTTAGATGAGAATGAAGTGGGCGTTGGGCTTTACATAATTTTCTGTGACCAATGTCTGGGTACAGACATCTTCTTAGGCTCTAGCAACTAAGCTTAACAGTGCGTCTTCACCTTTAGACCAGGCTAATCCTGTGGGCGTTGTGCCTTAGAATATTTTCTATGACCGGTGTCTGGTTACAGACTTCTTAGGTTCTAGGAATAAAGCCTATCAGTGCGTCTTCAGCCTTAGACAAGACTAGTACTTGTCACCGTTGATAAATTGCTGCGGAACCTTAGTTTACCGATCGGCTTAGCTGGTCGCCAGTTAATGTTTGCTTTGTAGATCGGTTCTGTGGGTGTCAATGAATTGATTAGTTTATTTTGGGACTTGGTACCCAATACTATTGATAATCAATTAATTTGAACGTTATTCGGAGTGTCGTGCGTGTTTTATGATTGTGAAAATTAAGTTAAGTTAATAGGTTGATAAAGTTAAGTTAATAGGTTAAGTTAGAAGGTTACATTAATAGTTTAAGTTAACAAGTTAAATTTATGGGTTAAGTTAATAGGTTGAGTTAATAGGTTAAGTTAATAGGTTAAGATAATAGGTTAGGTTAACAAGTTAAGTTAATATGTTAATTTAGTAGGTCAAGTTTATTGTTTAAGTTAATAAATTAAGTTATTTTTGCTATTGTTAACTTACTTTACTCTTAAAAGCCTCAGTGCACGTTAACATTTCTAAGATTATTTTAAAATCTACCGATACATATATTTTGTCTATAATCTACGCAATGAAAAGAAAAATAAACAAGAATAAAAAATTTAAACTCTCTTTGCTTTTAGAAAAATATCTAAAGATAGTCAACGGTCATCGATTTGGTAGACAACGCACCGGGTATTGTAGGTGTCCATAGGCGGCGATGACCACTTACCAGGTGGCCATAAGGTGGCCAGACGTTTGTATGTCTACAGTAACATTGAAAAAAAATCTTAGTATGCAAGAATTGAACCTACAATCATTACATAGTCACAACGGAAGCTATCACTAGAACCTAGCCTATTTACGTGATCATTAACTTAACAATCGTTAATTTTGTATGAAACTTACCTATTATATTTTTTTTATGAGTCGAGCAGCTAGCACGTTTGATGGTTAGCGTCGCGCTTGCCCACAATCAAAGATAATATAACCATATTTTCACTGCCCACAACAGTTCACTGCCACCATTTTTTTTTTTTTGGTTGAATCTTTGAAGATACCCGGATTTAGAAATTCAATAGTTTAAAACCACATTTATTTATTTTATATTTAAAACCCTACGCGGTTGTACACTGCGCTCGTTACCCTGAAATATTTAATGTGGATCCTTTTATACCCAGGAATTTCACTAAAAACATTTCCGTTCAACCCGAAACACAGTGATATTTGCACACTACTGCTTAACGGTTGAAAACTGGCAAAGGCCAAAAGCGATATTTGCAGACTACTGCTTGGCGGTTGAAAACTGGCAAAGGCCAAGGCATGATTCCTAATGTTTAATTTATTACAAATAACCGGCTTAGCGATGAATATAAGTAAATACATTACACATACTGAAAAATAATTTGAATTGGCTGATAAATCTCTGAGATATGAGTATTTAAAGTTTTAGGTGGGGATAGAGAGGGGATGTTCTATCCCTTTCTCGCAAAGCGTGTGTTAGTATAGCATTTGTATGGCGCTCCTGAGCCGTGACGTCACGGCTCAGTATAGTGCGCATTATTTGCATTATTTATTTTTGAACTAATTTTAATTTTGTTTTTGTTGATGTGCTCTATTTATGATCAACTTTTTTATGAGGTAATAAAAAAATATTAGTCATCATGCCTATTATTACCTTTCCCAATCATGTATTTTATTATAATTTTCTCAATTATTGTCCAGGTTTGGTCAACCCTCCCCGGCACCGGCCGAGCTATGTGCCTACGATGCCGATCTGGAGTGCTCGTACTTCAGGCGCCGGCCACGGTCGGTTTGCAGCCAACCTGACCCCAAACGCTACACCTGGATGCCTGAGGATGAAGACTTCACTCGGATGGAATGGCCACAGTAAGTGCTTAGATATCCAGAGTTACGCGGAAGGGGTGTATTAAGCCGTAAGAGTATACTAAGCCGTAAGGGGCGCACTAAGCCGTAAGGGGGTCCATAATAGCCAACATTATGAAACTTTTACTATGTGACCAAACAAGAAATCGCGAAAAAATATCTGCTGTTCTATTGAAAACGGTTATTCGCTCTCGACAATATATTATGTATGGAGCACCTTTTGATCATATACTACACAATATGTATAGTTTGGATCTGCCCATGGTATAATAATATACTCCTCCAGGTATAGCACTCCGACAAATAATGTGACGTGGGCGTACTGCAATGATGTCATCAATGTCATGGATACACGTACACGTGCATAAGCAAGAGCAGAATAACTAATTTACAACAAGTTCGAGAGAGATGACGATACAAGAAACAATGGCGGACTCTCTATGATTTTCTGTGTTAACAGTAGTGTGAAATTATAACTCCCCAATATTCGTATATTACCTGTGGGAATCCAATAAGTCAATGTGGTTTTGATAAAATTGTGTTTAATATATTCAATTCGTGCTTAACTTGCTTGAGCGGAAAAACCAAATGACAATTGGAATGCTTTTGGGATTTTATTTAATAGATTATTAAAAAAGTTGTTTTCCAGTATCTGTGTTTGTTACAATAAAGTGGCAACTGGACAGTGACGTCATTGCGGTACAACTCCCAGAGTGGCAGACCTTGTTTTCTTGGATCATGGATCTGCCTTAAACTCGAGCTATTACCGAAAAAAATCTCCCAAACACTGAAGGGGCACACGTATTGCATAAACTGACATATTCTTACTAGTTTTACAAACGAATACTTCAATATTGAGAGGCATACAACTGATCAAAAAGATCAAAATGTTATTTTCATTCAAGCATATTTTTTTCTGAAACAGACTAACGCGGAATGGGAGTACTAAGTCGAAAAGTGTTCATAATACCCAACATTATGAAAAAAAAAATACTATTTGTCAAACCCTGAAATCGTTGCCGAATCTGCTGTTCTATAAAAAGCGGTCATTCGCACACGACAAAATGTATGAAGCAGCTGATATTTTTATTCTAAGTACGAGAGTACCGATGAAACGCTTCTGTTATCGTCAAAACCTATTTAATTTATAAATTGTAAATTTTTTATTTGACCCAAGGGTTTTATCCTCAAATGTTGTATAATATCAGATTGTTCAGTTAGGTAAGTCCAACTTAGGCAAAGAGGTCGCCCGAAGAATCCAACTCGGATGGGCAGCGTTCGGGAAATTGCGTGACATCTTCTCGTCCAAGATACCACAGTGCCTCAAGACGAGGGTCTTTGACCAGTGTGTGTTGCCAGTGATGACATATGGTACTGAGACGTGGTCCTTAACTGTTGGCCTTTTGGAAAAACTCAGAGTCACACGGCGGGCAATGGAGAGGGCTTTGCTCGGAGTTTCTTTGCGCTATAGAATCCGAAACGTGGATATTCGCCAAAGAACCAAAGTCACCGACATAGCTGTTAAAATTTGCAAGTTGAAGTGGCAGGGCAGGCCACATCGCTAGAAGAACCAATAACCGATAGGGAAGAAAGGTTCTTGAGTGGAGACCACGAACCGGAAGACGCAGCATAGGTAGGCCTCCCACTAGATGGACCGACGACATAGTGAGAGTCGCTGGCATCCAGTGGATGCAAAAGGCAGGCTGTCGTTCAGTGTGGAGGTAATAGGGGGAGGCCTATGTCCAGCAGTGAACGTCTTCTGGCTGATGATGATGATGTTGTTGTATAATATATATTATTTGACATAAAAGGCGATGTGTATGTATAATATATGGACTCTGAAACTCCTTAGTAATGGAAATTCCTGTTTCTATAAACTCGACTTATAACGTTTACTACAGGATTTCTATTGCCTATATAATTATATCCATAGACCTGTCCTATTTCCATTATAGATAGAACGAAATGTTAGGCTCTTTTGTAAAATGTATTTACATTTTAAAATGCATTTACATATTATCATGCATACAGAAGTGTCTATACCATAAGCTTAATATTTGATATTTCGCCAACGCCGCCGATGCAGTCAGCGAAAACAGATTTCGCGTTATCGGAAATTTTAATTGGATTCGAGGAGAATTCCTTTTCCTTCATTAAGCCGTGAAGCCCCAATTTAATAGGGACAACAATTTTAATGCGATCTTAACGAGTTTCAACTGGAAATATAAGCACCAAGTAAACTGTTAAGGTGCTATTTCAACGACGGCCGCAGACTGCAGTTTGCGTATCGTAAACGCCATCGGGATGAACCTGCCTTAAAATAAAGTCGAGAATAAATTAAACATTAAAATTTAGATTTTGCCTGTTTACACAGTTTTATTTATTTAATTATAACGTGCTGCGCCCCGCGGTTTCACCCGCGTAGTGATGAAAAATGGTGATGGTGCTGGTGAAAAGTAGCCTATATCCGTCTCCTTGGTTCTAAGCTACCTCTCCACTAATTTTCAGCCAAATCGGTTCAGCCGTTCTTGAGTTATAAATAGTGGATAACACGACTTTCTTTTATATACCTAGATATAATTATATACTCGTAGATATAGAAGATGTTGACGACAACCTCACATGTTTGTTGGTAGCGCCTATGCTGAGCATAAGATCCCGGATTCTTATCCCGGCCGGGTAGATATTCGAATAATTAATAACTGCACTTTGGGTGTATTTTTTGATGTCTTTGTGTGTGTCATAGGACTAACGAAGGAAACTTTTAAGGGGTAGTTTGAGTGCGAATTTTACTAAAATTATGTACTTGTAGGTAAAGTTATAGTCCTATTTTTATGTTCTGCATTTACAATTTGCCTCCAATTTGCAGTCTGTGGTCTGCAGTTGCCATCGGTAAAGGCACCTTAATAAAATATCGGGCCCGTACTTTTGGCATAAATGGCGATAAAGTGGTCGAGAGCACCTTTGAAATTTACATCGCCAAGAAGGAAAAGAAAGGTTCGTTATTCGAACTTCCTTTCCGCATAATTGATTTCGAGGGGAAATTCCAGTGGAATAAAGAAGGGATATTCCGTTCACGAGTGTTTTATTCTATGGAAAAGTGCAATATACCTATTTTGACTGAAATTTTAAAGTCAGTTTGGAGTAAATAAACCCTAGCCTGAGACCTGAGTGCTTATTGCAAGATTTTTCAATTGCGTTTACCTACTCAATTGCGTTAACGTTAACTACGATTTATACAAAATAAAAGCAATTCCACCATAGAAAAGATTTATTTTTTTAATTAGAACGGCTGTTAAGGAATTTATGTAAGAAATTTGTTATAGCCAGTTGCACCCATATAAACGAAACGTCAGTCAATTGAAATCAGTTAGTTAACTGTGTACTATTACTCATAATGCCTGGTAACAGATTTTCTTTCTCATTTCTATTCTATTTACTTCATTTTATTCATTCTTATTATTTATTATTTTTTGTGAGTTTCACCTACATGAGCTAGATGGCGCTGTTCTTATTTCATACAAATCGTAGTGCACGTTGACGCGATCGAGTTAGTAAACGCAATTGGAAAAACTCTCACTCTGGCACTCACTCTGTTCCCTGTAGAAACGCACTCTTAAGATAGATTATTACAAATTGAATGTTTAAAAGCAGAATATTTGTTTGTGTTTTCAGATCGGTAATAGAAGATAACGCGGGTTGGCCCCAAAATTACAATGTGGACCAAATCGCGTCAGTAAGCCGAGGAGGCTCGTTACCTAGACCACCTTCTATAATTCCGTAAGTACTTTATTTTATCGTTTCCTAAAACTGCGTCCAACAGCGCATCCCAACAAGATGGACGTCGGTCCATCTTGTTGGGTGTCAAAAAAGCTTGAAACGAACATCTCTGACGCTATGTACCAGGCTGGAAACCGTCAGAGTTGGAAGCATATTTGTCGCCAAATTAAAAAAGGTTAGGAGCATCACGACGCTCAGCATTGATCAAACGAACTGAGGAGGAAGAGGAACGCTGCATCCACTTGTACGCCTCGTACGCATCGGACAGATTGGATCACGCAAAATGCACACTAACTACGTACTCGTCAGTGGCAATTTATCACAACTATTAGTGCGTAGTTAGTATGAAATTGGCGGGATTCAATCAGTCCGATGCCTACACAGTGGGTACGTGGACTTCAAAATAGCAGTGCCGCTACAAGGAGTCAGCAAAAAGTCGACGTCTGAAAACTGCTGCATAGCCCGTTGCTAGTTAGTAGCATCCATGTTCAGCAACAAAATTATGTCGTCACTTTTAGTCGTGCGCGTGTTTTATGTATACTCTTGTCTAATTTTTTCACAATAGGGGCGACAAATTTTGTCGCCGCGGGCATGCTATGCGTGCTGGACACTGCTGCTGATGCAACTAACAAGTTACCGTGGAGAATGGAATAGGAAGATAACAAAGGCCTATATCCAGCAGGGTTATTCGGAACTGGTGATGAATTTTCTATGGAAATAGTGACACTGCAATTTGAATTTGTTTTAATCGTGTCTCAAGGAATCTTCTATCTTGTTTTTATAGACAACGTATTAGTGACATCATTAAACGCTAAATTGCGATTGTGTTGGTACCGCTACTTTTTTATATTTTTGCAGCACAGTATTAAATGCTTTTAGCTATACTAAAGCAGGGTGATCATTGGCGTAGGAAGCTTTCCGTAGTCTTGAATAGTGATTATAGTAGCGAAGTTATTGATAACAATGTTACTATGGAAACTGACGTGGTTTTAACACATTTTATTTGTATTACACGGGAATTAGTCACGTAAGATTAAGCCGGTTAATCTTACGTGACTAATTCCCGTGTAATATAAATAAAATGATAGTAATTTGTTTGAAATCATTATGAAAAATTATTACGAATTACTTCTCAAATTATTATTAACTAGCAATGCACCCCGGCTTCGTACGGGTGTGAGTCTTATTTTTACACCTTAGGTGTAACCCAACATTATTGACGTTTTCGTAAGGATCCCTAATTTTTTTCAAAATATAATATAGCCTTAGTGATCGGGGATAGTGTAGATTCCCAACAGTGAAAGAATTTTTCAAATCGGTTCAGTAGTTTCGAATCCTATTCAATGCAAACTAACAATCAAATCTTTTCTCTTTATAATATTACTAGCGGTCCGCCCCAGCTTCGCAAGGGTATATATAGATTATAGCCTATGCCACCCGGGGATAGTGGAATAAGATAAAATGTGGCTTATTTCGGAAATTCACTATCTGATCTTATCTACAATTACATATAGCAAAATCGCTCGCGGCTATTGCATTCGTAGCAAATTATCACTTCGAGTCAGTGAACACCTAGCCATTCTTCGGCTATGTTAGAAAAGCGCTGCGAAAAATCACCCGTGCTTGCCGTAATGGATTTTGCACATATCCCATTTAACCTGCAAAATTAAAGAAAGATGCACGTATCGATACCTGCATACATGCATCTTGCTCTCGCAAGCATACCTTTATTCTAAATTGAACAAAATACTTGCACTGTGCCAAAGTTTTTTAGTTTACCTAATCATCTACATGGCACGCATCATGTGATATCTATAGTTGCTTGGGACAAGCTCTCATTTGCTGCTATAATTAAAAAAAATCTAATTAGCAGCGATTGTCTATTAAAGCTTTATGAGACGTGTGTGTGGGACCTTCAATAAGCTACCCAAAAAAATTGAGATGGATAATGGATATATTTCTCTCTAGTCTTCTATTCGTAAAGAAGTGACAACTTCTTTTTTTGTAAATATTTATGAAAACTTAAAATTAATTATATTTTTCTTTGATTGTGAAGAATCTTAGCTTTCTTTTTTATTTTATCAATATTCTGCCCCTAATTTTTCCATCCACAAATAATATTTCAGCGCTCTAATAATGTTCATCTTTTTTTGTAATTTTTCTAATAATTTGTAGAAGGTTCTTACGATAAGAAAAATTAAGAAAATGGCGCGGAAAATGCGAAAATTTCTGAAAACTTAACAATGATTTTATCTCGCGGGGCGTAGCTAATATATAGTTATAAAACTAAGGTCAATAATTCAGTGCATACTTGTCTCTTTTACGTTATATTTTTAGATATATCTGTAACTTAAGGCTTTAGTTTCTATAAAACAAAATAAATAGGCACTTAAATTCGCTGCAAATACGATCCCTGCAAATATTCGCTTAGTGTCAGTGTGCACGTAGCCTTATTCTTCTGCTGCAGAGAAATTGCGCGGAAATTACCCAATCGACTTCATCGTCGAACCGAGCTCGCGTATAATTTAGGGATTGAAATGATTTATAATTGGCGACGTAACTGCAAATTTATGGAATGAAATTTAGTTCCCGACTAGAATACTAATCGTTTTGCATCGGTAATGAAGTACCTAATATGACTAAACTACAGCATTATCAAAACCAACCTTCTTGAAACAACCTCCTTGGTAGCGACAGCAACCTCTTCTGACTTAGATGACAATTTCTTTTTTTTTTCATTGATGTAATATTTCAATGTCTAACTTCAATTCGGTATATTACTTCTGTGACTTCACCCTATGCTTAAAAAACTGTTAATCCCAAACGGTTAACCCGGTTAACCCGATCGCTATTCAATATAGTAGACATCTGTGATTGCTACCAAACTTCACAGGATCACTCTCTGGGTTTATCTGAAGATTGCTTAAATATTTTATCAAATTCAGTCCAGCCGTTTCAGAGTCCATAGGGATCATACATACACCATACACACATCGCTTTTTAGATTATATAGATAGACTATGCTGTTGCCTATGACTGTCCATTCTTTAAATCCATTTAGCTGTCACGGAGTTGTTTGTGTACACTTATGTATAACTTTATAATATTAAATTGACACAGTATGATAATCCAAAGAGTGATTCAGAATCAAAATCAGTAATAAGCAATGATTTAAATAAGAAATAAGCGTGTTTGCGTATTTTTGGTTTAAGGTGGTACGTTTCACCTATGGCGGGAAATTGAAATTTTAAATAGTTTTCTTTTCCTTTTAGCTAGGCCGGGTAATTATTGTAAACGATAATAATGTTTGCGCAAATTGGTTATTATTACAAAATCATATAAATCTATTTATCTCAACTTCAACTTCTTTAGGCCTGTCCATCCAAAGGTTGTTTGGAAGAAATCGCTTTAGGCGATAAGGCCGTCCATTATACTGCCGTATATATGTTTTTTATGTTAAGTTTAATTTGTATTTTCGGTGTGTAATAAAGATGTATTGTTTTGTATTGTATTGTATCTCTAACGCACATTATTACTTAGATTTGTCAATAAACAAATTTTTGCTATTTCAAACGGTTTATTGACAAAAGTAATTAAGATGGTTCGTTACTGTTAAATAGCTATACATAATAATTTAAAGAACAAACAATGATTTATGCAAATACTGTGTCATTTTAAAATAATTACCCAGCCTAGCTACAAGGACAAACAAACTTTGAAACAAAACGTTTAAAATTTGAATTTCCTGCCAAAGGTGAATCGTACCACCTTAATGCATAAGCATTGCCATTTATCGTGGTAATGCCGCCAGCGTGCCGGGTACGCTGCTAAGTAGGCTTGAGCATTCTTATTGTCTTTAGATATTCAACGGTCTATGGGCAGTCTTAACTGTTTTTGAAATGTTAACTTGTATTTTGTTTAGTTAATAAAGGCACTTGCCCAGTAAAAAAAAGAAATAAGCATTGAAGCAATGATTTGCAACGGTGTCACCTCTATCCTACATTGTTTTGCAAAGTAGTTCGGCCATCACAAACAAGGTTTACCATTTCCATCTACCCGCAAATTGTAACAGTTTTACGACAACTCTACCAGTGACCTTACCGACTATGTCCACACTCCCATTGAAACAGGTCGTGCGCGATAATACAACCTTTTGTTAAAATAATAAGGTTACTACTCTAAACATTGTTTGATGTTAAATATGGACATAAAGCATAGTGGACTTTTGACGTTTGTTCTGTTTATTATTTTGTTGCGAATAACCGGTTTAGATGGACTACCACTAGATGGACCGACGACATTGTGAGAGTCGCGGGCATCCAGTGAATGCAAAAGGAAGGCTGTCGTTCAGTGTGGAGGTTAAAGGGGGAGGCCTATGTTCAGCATTGGACGTCTTCCGGCTGATGATGATGATGATGATGAAACGGAAATTTTATATTGCTAACTCTATCTGCAAAAAGTAGCGTAATGGGGTATATTGTAATGGGGGATCCTTAAACGCTTAGTGCGTCTGAATGGTACTTCCACCATAAGATAGTGTCTTCTTGACGAGCATCTGGTACTGTTCCGGAAGAGTGATGATAGCAGTATTAGGCCGTGCAGTTGGAATATACCGGTCTTTTCCACTGATCTGACTTTCTTACTCCTCTTTCAGTTATGTCCATCCAAAGGTTGCATGGAAGAAATCGCTTAAAGCGATAAGGCCACCTTCTATACTGCCGGTCTGTGCAATAAAGTGATATTGCATTATAATTGTATCTGTCTCATCAGGGGACAAACAGGACCTGAAAATATACATTTCCCCCCCCCCGTTACCAACGAGGAGACAGATCGAGCTAATCCTGTTCCCCTTTCTATACAGTGTATGTTATAACATACCTAATATTATTTCCATCAAATATCTCAAGATATCTCGGAGACATCATTAAGATCGAGTTAGTCCTTAACTCGGCAACTAACTCGGCTGGGGTCACATTCGTGCGGTTTAAAATAACAATTAGTGGTTGGAGATCCACTGAGTTAGTTGTATAAATTCAGTTGTAATGGATGTTCTTGTCAGTTTGGTCGTGTTAACTATTCCACGGGAGGCTGTTATAAGTTTTTGATGTAGATATGTTGGGTTCAGAACTAATAATCTCCAAACTACATACACATGACTGTTTGATATTGTTGTAGGTTAGCCTATTTAGACATTTTTCTTATTATGTTTTGTCATGGCCGAGCGGTATCATGTGAAATTTTCAATCTGACGACACCCGGTTTGATCCTCGGCCCTGCGCCAATGACTTATACCTACCTAAATAAATTAGGCACAGTTTCGATAAAAATACTTTAAAAGTTCCAAAGTTGCCTCATTAAATGGCATGTAGGTTCTGCGTTCTGCCTTTTTTTATCATTGACTATCTCACCCACAGATCTTACTGTGATCTCACCCTATGATCTCACCCGACAGACGTTCTTCTGTCTTAGAAGTGTCAAACGCGCGAAGTAAAAATCATTGTCAAGTTTTCTGAAATTTTCAATTTTCTTCGCAATTTTCTTATTTTTTCTTTCCGTAAAAATATTCTAGAATTTATTAGAAAACTTTAAAAAAAGACTAATGAAATCTGTAAAGTTGTTCTCAAGTTATGGCGCGACCAAGGTTAATGGGGATTCATTTTTATATCTATAGATATAATCAAAAATGATAGAACAAATTAAAATTATACGCATTGAGTTACGCAAGTCTGCAAATTTTGTATAAAGTAGGTAAAAATGGGCTAAGCTCGGCTAAAGCATGTAGAGCCATTGTAATATGTAAAAAAGAATTATCGAGAGCTTTTAGACTTGGGTAAAAAAGAAACTTTTTATTTATATTACACAGGAATTACTCACGTAAGATTAAGTCACTCCGACTGTAGTTTCAACCGCATTAGGCAGTCTTTACCAAGGTAAATGCACGCGCGCGGCTGTGTCTCGCTTTGCACGTGAGATCCTCGTGTAATATAAATAGTGTAAAAACCACGTCAGTTTCTATAATAAAATTAAAAACATGTTTTAGAAGGCTTGTTTTCGCCGAATTATTCTATCTAGCAAAGTTTTACCATTCCTGTTTCTCAAATTACACTAAACTTAATTATATACTCAACTATTAAGCACCAAAATATGAATATATTACTGATTGCCATAACCACATAAATTGATGCAACGCAACCCAAGTTGCCGACATATAAACTCTTAAGTACAATGCCTTTAGGGTTTGCACTTTACCAAGAATCACACTGTGCCATGCGAAAACGGTGCCCATCCCTGGCGCGCAGGGTCCGGGCCAGCCCCGACACCATCCTAAACGTATTTGCGGGTTTGACTGTCGGTACCTGAACCATTGCTCAATGGTATCCATGTCCTAACTAACAAGCAAATGGTGAAGGGTGTGTGTTAGTTAAGTTTTGCTTTATTTTAAAGTTTATGTTTTTTATAATATGATCAAAGTGGTCGAAATAAATGAATTTGAATTGAATTATGCCGTAGTCCGAAGAGTCCTGCTCCTCGTTATGCAGCTAAAGCACCAAACCTCACCTAACATTTTTGCATTTTCAGCTGCCCTGCCCACACCCCTATACCGCCGCCGCCCCCACCGCCTCCGTTAACGATACCGCCACACAGGTAATATTACCGGTAATATTAGTAAAATTACCGGTTAAAGGCTTTCCGTGTTTAGCTAATGGGCTATATCATGCTTAAAATGCAGGCATTATACTCTAAACTTTGTAGGTTAGGTGTTAGGGTAGGTCAGTAAGCGAACAAGGCTTTTTGCTTGTGGATTTATAAAGCGACGCTTCCGTCGAGTGCTGAAATGCTTTTTCCAGTTTCATGTGTTTGTTTAAGCTTGAGATCATAAGAGAAGACTATTGCAACTAGCTTTCGGGATGAAAACTTAGATTGCCACTCACTCACTTAAATTGCCGTTTCCATGATTCAGGTAGTGTCATTTATACACTTTTGATTTTTGCCTGGTCGAAGTTGAAAATAGAATGCATTAGGTTAAGCCCTTAAAGATCTTAGATATTTTCTGGGCATATAATAATGCAACATAGATAAAAATTGTATACTGTATGTGCTGTACAAATATTCAAAAAGTACAAATAAAGTACAGCACTCGTACAGTATACAATTTGTGATTTTTATCTATGTTGCATTATTATATGCCCAGAAAATATCTAAGTTCTTTAAGGGCCTAATGTATTTTTTTTTCAACTTTGACACGGCAAAAATCAAAAGTGTATAATTAATGACAATACCTGAATCACGGAAACGGCAGTTTAAGTGAAAATAGATGAGGTTTTGCTTCCATTTAGGTAGAGTCATGTGTGACCTATATCCAAGTAGACCTTCCTTGCATGTCATATTTCCAATACAACTACGATAAATTGTCGTAGTTGAGTCCGGCTAAAACCAGTCTGCTCAATAGGTGCCGCGATAACACGTGCCAGTTTGAAAAGAAACTGAGTAATTGTGCAATACTGCGTTGTAAGAATACCACAAATAGAGTTGGTCGACAGAATAATGGTATTTCTTTTCACAGGTAAGTACTTTTAGGTACGAACAATTTATATAACAATTTATACTTTGTATTTCATACAGTTTGGACCACAGCTTGTGAAATCTACTTAGATATAGGTCTGTTTGTGTGACGGTATTTGATCTACACATTTATTGTTATGTAGGGATAGTAAAAATTATATGATTCTAGTTTGATTATAATTGACAAGACGGTGGTATCTGTCTTTTCAGAACGAAGCACGTATCATTCGCTCGCTCACACACCCTGACTACGTTCGATGACTCGGTCATGCCAGCAGCCGTCAGCGGGACTCGATATAGAAGAGACTGCGAGAGATTGATCGACGGACGGATAGTAAAGGTGAGACTTGGTTGAGTTAACTAAATTTGGTAAGCATATTTGGTTTACGTTAATGACAGAATAAAATTAAAGTCTGCATAAAAAAAGAAAAATACGCTCACTAAATGACTAATCACGAAATCTCTAAAACTACTTGACTTCACTACATAGTATAAAAACAAAGTCGCTTCCCGCTGTATGTCCGTCCCTATGTATGCTTAGATCTATAAAACTACGCAACGGATTTTAATGCGGTACCATCAGTTAGATAATTTTTTACGGAAGGTTTACATATGTAACAAGCGAACCACCCCGGCTTCGCACGTAAGTTACACCCGTGCGAAGCCGGGCGGGCGGGTCGCTAGTATAAAGATAATAAGCTTTGGCTGATAGATTAATTGATTTTACGACAGGAACCAATTAAAGATTTCGAAAAAAGGGTTGAAAGTTTAATTTATGAAAGTCTAAGCAACATTATTATTATTATTTATTTATTATTATTATTTATTTATTAAAACATTACATCTATCATTACAGGTTAATTCCTAATACAATAGAGTAGTTAAATCATTAATATAGGAATTAGAATTAGTCAAAAGAATTACAATAAAAAAATTATACAAAATTATAATAAATTATACATATATACATACTAGCTGCGCCCCACGGTTTCACCCGCGTAGTGATGAAAAATGGTGATGACGATGAAGAAAGATATGTCACTCTCTGGCTCTTGAACTATACCCATGCAAAAAATCAGGTCGATCCGTTGTTCCGTTGCAGCGTGAAAGAGGAACAAACATCCACAAACTTTCGCGATTATAATATTAGTAGGATTTAAGAGTCCTCAGACAGATTCTTCGCTTGATGAAAAACGCTACCCCTACTCATAAAAATTGCAGTGCCATGTCCAGAATTCTGATCATTAATACAGTTACTGTGTAACACTGCATTGCTCTTCTCACACTTACGTAATGTGTTACTTAGGTCTTGGACTTTTTAATGGAAATTTTGGCTTTTTGAGATACTGTAATTTTTCACTCTGCTTGACGGTTGAACAACTTATATACGTTGGACGCTTTCGCAGAGTTCATCTGGGGCAGTGCCGTATATAATAAAACGAAATTTCTTACGAAACAAAGACAAAATAAGCCTATAAACACTCAAGCTTTATTTATTTTGTCTTTTCCAGCCTGAACCAAAGCCCTATTCAACGCTGCCTGTCATGTACCAGCCGTTTCCACCGTACCCTGGGTTCATGACACAGGCCACACAAGCAGTGCCCGTGATGCCTATGCACTATCCTCCGCCAATTGCACCAATGCCAACACACCCTGCACCAAGCGTGCCGAGACCTACGCAAACGGAACAACCGAAAGTCCTTTTACTAGGTAAGTGCGTTGAGATTAATGATCATCCTAGCAAGTGATAGGATAAAGATTTGTGAAAATTTTATGATACTTGTTAGTTAACTATCATATGCTCAAAAAACTGACAAGTTTTTAGCTCTTCAATCAAATCATTACAACAGACTTTGTGTAATACTATTGGGAGATAAAACATTTCTGACAAATAACCCAAACCGATTGAATATCAGAAAAAAATACTTCCTAAAAATAGTTCGCATTTGCATTTCAGATAAAAAAGGCGTCATGAGAACACAAGCAACACAAACCGAAGTTTGTTTAGGAAGAAAACCACTGCCACCAAATTATTTATCGCTAAGTCCTAGGACAATTAAAAGGGTAAGAGAAAAATTACTTTAAATGCAATTTAAATCCTATTTTATTTATTTATTTGTAAGTTTCTTATGATAAACTAACTTTCAGGTGAAGATGGTAGCTGCAGGTGTACAGACTAATGGTTATACCGTAGGTGTAAGGAGATTAACTAAGTCCTTCTCAGAAGTAGGAGGTGACAGATTAGCAGGCCGTGATACTCCTTGCGATATCCCCATCAACGTAGAAACGTAAGTCTGCACTGTTTTATCTGAGCTATTTGATATTGAAAACCTTTGACAAAATAACTAAGCTTTTAATCTGTTTCGAATAATGACTGCAACGTTTTCTTGCTTTATAGTTTTATTGGAGGAGATCACGAAAAACTTCATAGAACACAATCAGAAGAGCCTCCGAGATCGCCTCGTTCACCTACAGCAAGTTCTATGTTACCTTCATCTCCTCATCATCTTGTGAGGGGTGACTCAGATGACGTAACATCGTCATCAGTCAAATCTATCGCATCGTCACAAGTAGACAAATCATCAGAACTAAGCGTGCTCCAAAAACAAGCACAAGAATATTTCCAACAGAACTTCCAATTTATACACGAAAGTGACAGAGACGACACTATAGACGATGATATAGAAACTATTGAAAAAAGCATGGCGTTAAATAGAAGAAACTTAGAATATCTGCAGCAAGAAATTGCAAAACAAACTAAAGGAGAGAAAAATCTACGGTCAATATTATCAAAAAGCACAAGTGACACTTCACAAAAAACTATATCACATCCATTTTCGAAGACTTCTACGTTCCAATCGGAACCTTCAACAGAAACTTCGGCAACTACTACAGATGAAAGTGAAAAAAATGAAAGAGAAATTATCATTGATTTTGAACCAAGGCCAGATGAAGAAGCTATTCCATATACAACCTTGCGGCGAAAAAACAAAAGAATTCTGCAGAAAACTCTTAGTGAGGGTGAAATACTTTGTGATGTGTAAGTAAATATGTTTTTAAGTTGCCAAACGTTATAGGCATATATTTTGAGGTAAAATTTATTAAGGAACATTTTTTAGAAGGAAAACAGAAATACACACAAACGGTGATGGAATAAAAGATGCACCCTTGATAATGTCCACAAGTCAAGAAAACATGACACGGGAAGACAGAGAGCGTGAAGCAATATATAAGCAATATGTAGGGCAAAATTACAGTCAAACTCCTATCAAAGATGAGGGTGTCTTTGGTTTTGAACCTGATGGCTCATATAGGTAAGTTTGATTTTCATTGTGTTGATTTTTTATTTTGCAGAAGTAAACATCACCAGCATTGCACTTAACCATCTCCATTGCTATAGAAATTCTAATATTGTCAAAAAATCACAAGCTTACTTGATGAAGAATGTTAAGGTTTTGATGCTATTTATTCTATTTGAATTTTTTTTCATATTCTGAACTACCACACAGCTTCATTAAAAAGTGCTTGACTTCACATCAGCCATTAATCTTCTTCATAGTTCTTCAGATGGAAATGCACCATATGAAGACTTTCATGAAAAATATATTAGTTACAAGCATGAACCATTTAGGAATCGAAGTGTAAGTTTTGAAGAAAAAACTGAAATTATTGATAAGGATGTCGAAATTCCTGACAGCAGGTACGCACGACCCCATTGGCTATTTAGAAGGCTTACAATTTTGGCAAGCTACGTTCCTTGTAAGCGTTTGTTTCATGTGCTTATGTCAAATTTTTTCACAAATTCTATCCTCCCACAATCCCACAAAAAATGTGTCAAAAATATATTGTTATAATTATATTATTATTATGTAAGACAAAATCACCACTAGGTGGTAGATATACCCTCAATGTTGTCTGTGATGTGTATCTATTTTTTTTGTGTATTTTTAGCATCACTAATCGATTAATAATTCCATTTTTCAGTACTGCGCAATCAAGTCCAGGTTCACCGGAAAAGTCAATTGCTGAAAACCACAAAACCAAACGAGCAGTTAAATCTAATACAGTAACAACAATACTTGCACCATTAGAAAAATCTTCACCTTGTGCTTCAAACGAGTCACTAACGGTGGATCAAAGCAGGTTCGTATTTGTAATATTAAGCGGTACATTGTTTTTGATGATAAAATTAATTCAAATAATAATTTTAGAGACCATTCGGATAGTATGTGGAATGAATCACAAACGACTGTTTTACAAGTTGACTCTGGAACAGAAAATGGAACTGTTATAAGGTTAGTTTTCATAATATTTATGTCATAGTTAAATGAAATTTATGGCCATAGAAATTACTTAAAATTGTAAATTTGTATTTTGTTCTTTATAATTGTGTTTTTTTTACAGTTCGTCAGATTTGAGTTCATTGGCAGCATCGCCAGGAGCACTAGCATTATTAACACCTACATCAAGAAGAAAACAACTTTTGCTATTGCAGCATCAGCAACGATCTTCCCTCGATACAGACGCTTTGGACGAAGAATTCGATGCTTCTCAAGTTTGTATTGAATTTTTGGAAAATTCATTCACATCACTGGCTATGATTGGTAACTATGAACTAAATAAATTATTATATGTCTGAATGTTTATGTTTTTTCGTTCCCCAGAGTCAATCCCCAACGTCACCCCGGAATAAACTTGATACCTCAAGTTCCAGTTCAGCCCATGCCAGAGCGTCTTTGTCTCCACCTGCCGTTGTCCCGAATGTTATGTTACCACCAATAACAAAGCAACCAACCACATCAAAATCTACATCGCCTATTGCGCCTCCAAAATTTAACCACAATCCAGCAATCGCAATTACACACCCAAGCTTAGACCTAGCCGATGTACCATTTAAACGAACCCCTAGTTTTATAAACAAAAAGCGAGAAAGAGCACTAAGCCCGTCTCGACGAAGAGATTTACAGCGAAAAGCGCAACAAAAAGAACCAAATGGAAACATACCTCATCAAATAATTGAATCTCCATCTGAACCTCCCTTAGCTAAAACAGCTAGCAGTGAAACAAGTTTAGCCAGAACAGATTCGGGAAAAATCAATACAACAGACGTATCAGAAAGTACAACAACTACAGAAGATTACGTTACTGCCAACTCTGATAGTTCTAAGAAAAGCAACAATAGTAAGAATCAGAATCAAAGTAAGTAGTGAATTCGATAGTGGTAGCAACATTAATTAGAATGTGTAAGATGTATGTAATGTAGATAAAGTGAATGATGTAGGTTATGCAAACCATTATCGCTAAGCAAACATTTCAGATCCAGAAAACAACAGGGCTCAAGATGGTTCTTCATTTGAAAGCGCTTCCAGCTTATATTCATCCACTCGCACTGAAAATATTGCAGAAGATCTCATAGTGCCAAGTTTCTCACCACCTTTAGAAATAAACGACGATTTTATTGTCCCAGACCTATCGTCACCTCCACTGCCTTTGTCTGATAGAATACCTAAAACAAGTATGGAAAAAATAGAGGTCAAAGCAGACATTACTCCATACACTGAACTTGTTAGGAGAGATAAGACTGAAACTAAACCAAAAGAAGATATTCCTAAAACTTCTAAAGTAAGTTGACTTTGTTGAGTAAGCTACTTAATTGCTACTTAATTCTATTTTTATTGATATTTGTACATTATATTCATTCCATTTGTAGACAAGAGGCACAATAAGTGGAAAGAGTAGTTCAAGTGGAAGCTACAGCTTGAGTGGATCAAATCCTAATGTCACCGAAGATATTGAAAACAAGACGCAGCCCAAGAAACCAGAACTACAAAAATCTAAAGAAATACCAGAAAAGAAAGAGTTGACTGAAGAAAAAGCAACAAGTCCAGCAAACGAAATGGAACAACTAGTTCCTAAAATGATGGTATAAAATAAGTATATAATTATGTATTTGACTATAGTTTAACAATTATTTTTAACTAAGGGGCAATATTTTTCTATTACAGGGCTCGCTCTCTGACGATGAAAGAAGTGCGCATTATTCCTCTTCAGGATATTATGAAAGTCCAGCAGAAGATGACGATGATGGAGGTTTAAGTATGAACAAAATATGCAATTTTTATAACCCCAAATATTTTTTTTTTAAAACAATAATTTATCTGTTTACAGCTTATAAGCATTCACAGAGGTATAGAACAGCAAACAGACCAAAATCATGGTTAAGTGAAGAGAAAAGAAGAAAAAAGAAGGCATTTGCATTAGAATTCTCAAAATCATATGACGATTCTGTTTCAACGTCTCAAGACGATTGGGGAAAGAAACCTAAAGACCCCGATAGCATCAGTCAAAAATCAGAACGAAGCATCATATTTAAGCCTACTTGCATGAAATCTCCTCCAGATGAAAAATCCCATGACCCCCCTAGAAAAAAGAAAACACACTTTGTTGAGAAAATCAAAAGCGTGCAATCTTCTCCTAGAGAACCAATTGATATTGAAAAATCTGTAAAAGAGAAGACAAAAGAGAAAGACATAGACCCAAAAAGACCAGTTGAAAGAGAAAGATACGTTAAGAGAACTAAGCTAAAAGCCAAAAGCCCGACTCAGAGTAAAACTTTTGATGGTCACAGTTATAGACCTCAGCATTATGATAGGAGAGAAACTATAGGGTCTAACATGAAGCTTCATTTAAATATTCCCACATCTGATGACTCAAGTGAACAATATAGAAAAGAAGGTAGATTAAATTATAATTATTATGTATATGAAGATCACTTTTCTGTATAAATTTAACTTTTATGCCATCGGTGGCAAACAAGCAGACAGACTGCCTGATGGTAATTCAGGCACCGTGGCATCACTTATGGATAACTACAAACCTACCAATATTTTTACAGGTACCAACAATGGAAATGTTTCGCCAAGAAAACACAGAAGGTTGCGCGATAGTCCAAGAAGGAAAACTGCTGCTAACTCAAATAACGCTAAATCTCCAACATCTACCAATCATTCTGCTTATAGGTAACTTTAATAAATGCCAAAATATCTGCGTAAAATTGTACAAATTTACAAAAATATAAAATTAAATTGATAATTAATTTAAGGCCAAGAAGAAAAAGCGGTTCAAACGAAAGCATATCATTACCAGGAAGTCTTCCTAGAAGAAAACAATCGATACCAACGATTCCTTGCATGAGTTCCTTAGAAGCTGAAGATGTAGACACTACGAGAACTTTAACCAGTGCTGGATCAAGGTTGACTCCTTTACGTTACGTCAAAAGTCCAACTACATCACCAAGGCATCATAGGAAAACCGAAAAAGGTATTGTTTTTTTTTATTTCACGTGTTTCTAGAGAGACTTTGTGTAGACTAGTAGGCTGTAATAAGATTAGCTTGTTTTTATTTAGTTTAATTAAAACACTTGCGGTTGAAGATTATGCATAATACAGAACCAGTTGTTAAAAATATTAAGTGAGATAAGCACATTATTAACGCTTATATTTAAATTGCTTATAAGTACTTATCAACTTTTTTTTAACACATACAATAATCTCGTCGCGGTTGTAGAACTTTGATGTGGCATGTCTAAATTAGTATAGACTTATGTAATAATTACAAACCTATTATAATTGAATCGCAAGGTAATAGAAAGATTGAATGTTATTCTAGATTGCAAAACGGCCAAAGCAGCCTCAGCGGAATCCCTTCGTTCGGTGTCACCAGGTTCTGACTCAGTGTTCTACTCTGAGCATGGAACTGAGCACAGCACAGGGACGGGAACGGGCGATTGTGAGGCGAAGGCACACTGTCTGCATTGCGGCAAGGAGGTTCACATAATTACAGCTTCACACGAACATGATAGTGTTGCCTCGAAAACTTCTCATACTGATGTTGGTATTTTTTGTGTAAACATTTTTTATAAGGTTTGACTCTGGACGTCTTGACTATTTAGCCGATGGCAATAATTTTGTCCACATTACGTTTATCTTCTTACAGGAGTCCTATGCAGATGCAACACCAGATATAGTTCCAGCACCGGCAAGTTTTGCTGACTCTCCTTCTTGCTCCTCAAATAAAAAGCACGCGACAGGAGCTAGACTCTACAAGAAACTGGACAAGCGTTACCGCTCTGAAGACAAGACGAAACATCATTATAGGAACAGGCAAGATGTTCGGGCAAAGGTCAGTGAATTGTTATTTTGTTCTTGCATTTTGTTACGGCTCATATTCTCATATTCTCACCGTAAGCACAAAAGCTAAAAAACTGTAATTTTCATCAGATGTCATCTATCTTCGTACTGATTAATCGAAGGCAAAACTTTTTATACCTTGCAGGGGCCTTACGCTATTGCGGCACCAAACTAACGCTAAATCCGCTCAGTTGGAAAATCACGCAACCGCAAACCGTATCTGGGCGCGTTAAGGTTACGTTCGCGTGATTTTCCAACTGAGCGGATTTAACGTTAGTTTGGTGCCGCAATAGCTGTTGTCCGTAAGGCTTCTGGTATTCCAAAGATGCTGGTAGCTTAGCTTGATGTTTTTCACTCATTGAAATCTTGGAGGCACTGCAAGATTTAAAAAAATATTTCTCTCCCCTGCCACTCAAATTGAGATAGACATGGAAGTGAAGGGGACCAAAACAATTTCAGAAAAATACTTCTTTATTTACATAGAATTAAATTACTGTTGTAGTCTGAAGAACGAGGGAAAGAAGAATATGCGGCGAGTGAAAAACCACCAGACACTCGTATTGCCAGATCGGCGGGAAACAGCTTGGATAAACTAGCCAGCTCAAGCGTAGATCCGGATGGTAAGCTGTACATATTAGCCTACTTCAACTACCTTCACCTAGTACCACTTAATAGAACTTTAGAAAATTAAAAACGGATGGATGACTATAGTCACCGCGTTACCAACTGAGTCGTCGAGCAATAAACGTCATACCACAAGACCTGTAAGTGCGAGCGAGATAGACAGAAATGACATGTGGGTGCGAGCGAGATAGACAGACAATAATTTTTGACCTGACGACTCAGATGATAATGCGTTTACTATAGTGAAAATTCGCAACAATCTTAGTCATAAGCACAATAATAAGTACTATAAGGATAAATAGAAAATGTACCCTGCAATATGATACAGTTTGTTGTCCATATTATTATGCATTTTTTTGTATTAGCTTTCTAATTTAACCTGTAAGATTTTTTTAACTATAGGACAATAACTGCACTGGATTATTAGAGCCTGCGTATATAACTCTATACACAGAAAACTCCCTTCCATTGTCACATGCTATAAAGTTTTTGACAGGCACCATCCCATAAAATTTTGCTGTTACCCTAACAAAGTCATAAAAGTTGCTGCACTACCCATGCATTCTCCAATACTATTTCTTCCACTAGAACAAGAAGAAGGATCGGGCAGTTCTGAAGGGGCTGAAGGCGGGAAAGATGAGAGAGGGGTATACGCCGCTCCGTGGTGGTGTGGTAACTGGATCATGTTGTCAGAAAACGATGATCACTGGACGAGGATTCCACCAGGTACCTTACCATGGGTTTTTTTACCATACGAAATTCGTTGATTGTTTTATTTTGCTTTGTGTTATTTTGGCTAGGATTTTTTTTTTTTTTTTTTTACAGAAAAGTTTGATTATCCACTAGTTGATACGGCAAATTCGGTCATTATCTAATACACAAGCTATATTACTGAATAATATCTTGAGCTTCTTTAGTAGATACTTAGTGTAAAAGTAAAAGTGTGTTTTATTTTTAATTTTGTTTTTAATAAAACACCAGATAGACAAAATTTTTCGTCAAGATATGAAATACTGACTGTTTTTTATTATTCATAAACTTGATTTTAATTTTAACGTTGCTGAATTTTATTTCTATTGACCGTTGATACACGGTATTTCAGCTGATTCAAAAAGTAATTTTTTATTTAATTTAAGCATTTTATACTGTTTTCTTTCTACAGACGTCCTGGAAGCTGTTGAAGAAAAGAACGACCCTACCGAGTCTGAGACAGAGTTCAACAAGCGATACGTGGCACTCACACACAGACTTGTACATCGGAGGGCCTGCATCGAACTCAATAGGAGACAGTCTGATAACTCTTTTGGTAAGTATTTATTGTTATATTTCGCGTACTGACGATCAGCTAATGTCTGGTCTGCCCAGTGCCAGATTAAGCAAGCGCGGGGCCCGTAGCAAATTCTTTCAAAGAGCCCTTGATCTACTATGGATTCTTAAGTATAAAGTGGTAAAAAAAGTTGGTAGCAAAAGTTGTAACGTTTCACGTTTTTGTGACATCAATTAACTTCAATATACCACATCACTCAAAAAATTACGCTCAGGCAGAGATGAGTGGGTTATGCGGGGCCCCCTTTCGCGCGGGGCCCGTACGTAGCAATTGCTACTCTTGCTACGTGGTTAATCCGGCACTGGGTCTGCCGATGTCTGGTCTGCTAATGACAGCAATGTGACTGAAGGCAGGCAAGGATTTTTGCTAATTGACTAAGAGGCAAGACAGAAGCCAAAAAACATAAAACTACAATCGCGTTGAACAGCACCACAGAATTCAATACTTATTTTCATCTCTGAGTCGTCTTCTTAGTCGTTTGCCGTGACTTTACTTAATTCTTATGATTAAAAGTAACGCTTAAAGGATTATCACATGATTAGACTTTTCAAGCATTGAACAGGTAGAATAGTTAAACAACACCACGAGTTATTAAAATGATCTTTATCACGTTATAGTACGCTTCAAACTTCATCAAAATGTTATCGCTCCAATAATTTATGCAATCAATGCGATCAAATTTTTTCGTTGAAGCCAAGTAGTACTTGAATAAAAAACAATTTTTACGATCCACTGCGGTTTTTGTGCGATGGTTGAAATCACGCAAGCGAGACGGTGACTAACCGATTTACTGCACTGAATTCAGTAGAAAAAGTTAATTTGATTTGAAATGTTTTTTTTTTCTTATTGCATTTTTTTTATTATTAGAGCATTTTGTTCACGATGTTGACGACTTTGTGGGCTGCTCAAAGAATAATTATAGACGGCGCGCCTTGCATAGTGTTTATTTGATAATATTATCTCTATTTTATCTTATGTTTTTAACAGCGAAACAAATTGCAGAACTTTGGTTCAATATTCTGAACTAAGCTAATTTTCCTACTATCCACCATTATAAATATTAATTTATATAAGGACCTCAAGTGTTAACATGATGTGAAACGTATCTTTCCGTATTGTTTCCAAAACTCCATAGAAGTCAAGTTTACACCACTTTACAGAGGCATGATTTGGAGACTTGACTGTGACTTACGTAGCTGACTTTGACTATGAGTTGTTGGACAATATTCTCTAAAAACTTAAAAATACTTGACATTGGCAAGTACACAAGATTACGACTACAAAATTCGCTCAGGAGGTAGTCAATTATTGTAAAGTCATTTACACCGTTACACCACCACCACCACCATTTCACCGTTAATGACATTTTATTCATTAAGCCCGGGTACGCCAAATTCGTCTCTCGTGACTAATTTTAGTGCCCTTCGTCTAATCACCTTTAGCAGTTAACATTACGTCACTAACCGAACGCAAGCTACCGTTCCACTTCTGACGTGTGGACTATTTTTGAGTACTCTTTCTATTTAAATAGCATCACCTATTATTTTAGAAGCGTCCTCTGAATTCTTTCGTATACTGGCGAGAATATTTTTTTCCTCTGATGTAAGTCGACTGACTCACCATTCATGAATAAAATTGTATCTATGCTGATTTTTTCAGCATTACCTTGAAACGGTATCGTAAAGTTTAGTATTGTAAGCAATTTGAATCGCCCAGACTGTATCCCATTGAAAAGTCAGATTAGTAAATGTAAAGAATTAAAGGTTTGATATTGTACTGAACTATATTTAATTTTTCGTTCGTTACAACGTCAGACATCAGTTGTTGATGACACGCTACTGCGGGCAGTTGGTTTTTGCTTCAGTTGTCGGAAAAATATTTTGTGCGTATTGATTTTACATCAAATACAGTGTCTAGACAGAAAAATTATGTGATTGATATCAACAGTGCAAAGTTATTAAATAACTTAGTCGATGTACTCAAGTTCATTCGACAGTTTTGAAGAAATTTTAAAATGGGGCATTCGTGTAAGTATATGAAGAAAACTAAGGAATATTTTTGAAATATATGTAAGAAAGTATTAAAATTTACTTGTGATTTGTAATGTTTTAGTCAGACAAGTGATAACGAATCCTAAAGGGAGTTTAAGGCAGAAATTGGAAGAGATATTCAAGCTTATGCTGGTACTTTGGTGTCGGCAGTGCGAAGTTAACAAATTAGTGGCTTCTGAACAATGTGGTAATGATGCACGTGCTATTTTTTTTTATAATCAATAATCTATATTGAAAATAACTTAACTATATTGAGCAGTTTAAATCAAATATTCATATCGGTGGTGAATTTTACCGTAGGGAATTTTAAGCTTGCAAACGAATTATTAAGTTTCTATGAAACATTGTTACAAAATAACTTCCGGTGTGAATTCTAACACAGCACTACTGTGTTTCCTGTTACATAACATTAAGTGAGCTATGGTCAAACGCCAAGTCTGTGAACCATAAACAGATGAGATTCTTTCCGTTTACTAACAATACTCTTTCACTTATGACCAATTCATGATATTCGCTCAATTCTACAGAATTACACAGAAAGAAAAAAAACTTACTACGAAAGAAAACTTTTTTCAACATTTTATTCATTATTATCAAAATTTAACTTGAAATTTCTAAAATTGTTGCTATACTTTCATTACATAAGTTACATATTGAGATGAAAAGAGACTCATATAATATTTCTGTCAGATATAGAAAAATGTACATCAGGATCGACGCCACCGTAAACAAAAATATGTTTCTAATATACAAGGTTACCAGGAACGGTGGTACTTTGTCGAGAGCAGGCAATTATACTAATTATTACGAACAACTTGCGCTATTGGACCAACCTGCTAAGGCGGAAAAAAAAACCGTTGTTTCATAAATAATTCATTAACACTCAAACAAGTGTATGGAACAGATGATGTTTTCACGACTTCTGTGTTGGTCCCAAAGTAAATGTTGTTTACAATGATGACTACAGTGATATTTTTGTTACATCTGAGTGCAAGTATAATTAGAACCAATTTTTATGAAAGCGTTTGAATATAGTACAACAGATGAAATTGCTAGTAATTGCTAACAGCTTCGTTAATAACCGCATTGTATTGAAATCTTTATGAACCATTACCACACCTAATGTATAAAATGAATGAAACAAACTTTGATGTCTGGCGCTTTGGAAGGACGCCAAGTGCGGAAAGTATATTATGGTGTAAATATTGTATGAGGACGCGGTGGAGTCCAGCAGTTTTTAAACATTTGGTTTCGGAAAATTTTGTCTTTGCTTAGTGCTTCCTCTATCTCACTCACACATTTTTGAAGATATAATGATTGAATGTACTTACCTAAAATGTAAGGAGAACGAATATAGAAAATAACATTACCAATGTTCGGTAAATTTTTCATTTTGATTCAATGACAACTTTTACCGCCAACTCTCGAAAAGTATACCTTTTTAATTTTTTGTTTCATAATCTTAAACATGCCGTGACAACTGAAAACAAAAAAATTATATTGAATATGTATGATAAAAATAGTATAGGATAATGTCAATTTAAACCAAAGGTTACATAGATATTTGGCCCAGATTTTTTTAAGCCAGCATCTAGTAGGTATTCTTATCATTAAGAGTTATAAAAAAATAAGCACAAACCAAATTAATGACTAGTTTTTACAAAAAAAACCCTCAAAATTACATGACCTGTTGCTGAAAAATGCCCTTATAACATTTCATTTCAAACGGCCCAAATACTAAATGCTTCAGCCAGCCTTAACGGAAGCATTCCAGGTTTCGAGTGAATAATTCGTGTCATGGCCAAATGTTTTTCAAGAGTTTACGGCTGTCTCTAGGTCAACATCATTGTACTATTTAGATAACGGATAAATAACGGCTCGGATAGCTCCGATTGACGTAAATGCGTTCAGGAATTCGTTCATCAATCAACTGAAACTGTTTCCGAAGCTTTTTCTGCCGTCAGCACATTAACGACTGCGTAGCTTGGTTACGTCAATTGTTTTGTTTTTCTTTTGTTGTTGTCAACTTGGTTCTAATCTTCTATTCATAGACCTATAACAAGATGGACACAGCAGAAACGTCAAGTTAAATTAATACCCAGCGTGCCGCATTTTTTGTACTTACTATGAGTTTATCTCCAATTACAACGCCAATTACTTTCGAAAAGTTTTTACAGTTTACTATGGCACAATTTGACAATTTTGTATTGACATCTAATGTACTGCTAAGACGATGGAGATTGAACTGAATGATCATCATCATCAGCCTGTAGAGATCCCCTGCAATATAGCCTGCTTATTGCCACTTCTACTTACTAGTTATGACAGTGACTGGTTTTTTGGCGAATATCCTAGCTTTGGATTCTATCGCGCAGAGAAACTCCGAGCATACTCTCTATATTGCTCGCTGTGTGACTCTTGAGTTTTTCCAAAAAGCCAGCTGTTAAAGATCACGTCTTAGTACCATTTATATAATTTCAGAATTACGAGTAGCTGGATTATGCGGCATGATAATTGCAGCATAGATCCGCAGCTCTAATACCCTGATTGAAGTCTGCTTCTAATTTTTTTTTTTTTATATTATAGCGTTTTGTTTTGAGGCTAATTTTTTTACCATTAGATTGAATTGACTTCTGTTATAAGGCAAAAAACAAATTGACAGTTTTCCTTTAAAAATAGGTTAAAAATGCTTGAGATATAATTGTTAAATTGTGTTGAAAATATAATTTTACAAATAACGTATACTTATATTTTAACTGTATTAATATTTCACGGGAAGACTGAAAAATACGGGTCGGGTAGTTGGTCGAACAGTTCAAAGTTAAGAGCAGACAAAACGATCTACCCTATTTTTTATTCTTTGTGAGCTCCATCCACAACCTTATCACGGTAAATATCATCATATTATAATTTTTCTGATAGTTTTGCAATAGTGATTTATCATTTGAATTCCTACTATTACAGAAAGTGACAAAACGGTCGTGGTCAGGCGAGGAAATGAAGAGTTTGGCTTCAGGATCCACGGGAGCAAGCCAGTGGTGGTCTCAGCGATTGAACCCGATACGCCAGCCGAGACGTCAGGCCTTGAAGTCGGTGATATTGTTATTGCTGTTAATGGTAAGTAAGCCTGCAATTGCTTGCTTTCTGCAATTCTTAGCTAGAAATTTTAGGCGTAGCCAGAAACAGAGAAAATAGTACTCATCATGAAGATAATATGTGACAGCTTGTAAATTTACTGATAAAGTTATGAGATTAAAGTTAAAAGTTAAAGTTTTTCGTCGGATAAGGAAATTATGTTTTGTCCCTTTCCCGCATAGTAAGGAACAGTATAGAATTTGTGACTCAAAAGAATAATGCGCTTCTTGTTTGACAAGATATTAAAATGCTTATATATCCTTAATGTTAAACTTTTTTTTGGTGATCGGGTCTGTTCAAGGTCAGTTCTTTTTAATATTAAAAAAATCAGCTTATGCATTGAAAATTTATTAATGTTACTTGTCTTAACAAAACTCTACTGTAAAAAGTCACTAAAATAGATAAAACTTTTTAATAACAGCTTCCACAAACACCTCTCCGCACCGCACAAAAAGATGAATGTTTCATTGTTTAACATATATACATATATAATAATTGTAATGAATGCCATTTGTACGGCCCTGTATGCTACTTTGTATGTACAAAGTAGCATACAGGGCCGTACAAATGGAAACGTATCTCATGTCCTTGCTAGGTCCGGCGTACAATTATTACTTATATATGTACAATTATTATTATTGTATATGTACCTACCATGTTCTGACAAATAAATGATTTGATTTGATATTTACAGGAATAAATGTCTTGGACAAGACACATTCAGAAGTCGTGAAGATAGCTCATTCTGGATCCGAGATATTGGAGCTCGACGTAAGTGTAACTGAGCATAGCTGCCTAATGTATTGCTTGTTTCGTTTTTGCGAACGATCGATCGGTTTCTGTTTACGATTTCGATCAAAGCTTTAATAAGCTTTGATGACAGCTATAACATTTTTGTAACTTTGGCCTAATTTTGACGTCTAGTTTTCGTGATTATACTGTTTGATCGCAAACTGCCAAGGATTTGCAGTGCAAGTACCGTTCTTAATCGATCGTCAAATTCGATAATATGCCATAGAATCGATCATAGCGAGTACTGATCAAATGGCTATTTATCGAATTTGACGAACTCATTTGTCAAATTTGACGATCGATAAAGAACGGTACTTGCACTGCTGAATCGTAAATATGTTAAGCGTAGCATTCACTTAGAGCGATGTCTCCGACTTATGCTTTGTCAAATATAGGATGATAGTCATGAAATTCGCACACTCACACTCACACACAAATACATACACACACACACACACACACACACACACACACACATCACACACACATACACCATCACACACTAAATTAAATATAGCCGCTGCTCCAAGATGGCACATTAAATTTTCTAAGCTTGTTAAAAAACATCTTAGGTACTGTCAAATTTGAATAGAATCTTCTATGTACCCATTTATCAGAACGAAATATCGGTCAATGTAACATTTTATAATGCTTTCAAATTCCAGGTGGCCCGAACATGCGAAGTAGTGGCGACTCTAGCGCACGAGGGTGGCCCAGCGGCATTATACTCCGGGTATTTATGGAGGGCTGCCCCTCTGAAGCCACACCATCCACCGCGCTGGACCAGGAGGTGGTTCGTGCTAAAAAGAGACAACTGCTTGTATTACTATAAGACAGATTCGGTAAGTTAGTGAACAGCTATTATAGGATAGAAAAAGACGAAAGAAAATGCAAAAAATATATTAGGTAGGTACTTAAACGGGGGAAAAGTAACGCAAAAATGGGATGACTGAGTTTTCTTATTAAAGTGACATAGAAAAAAGATAATTGCAAAATCGCATAGATTGGTCAAACCAAAAATATCCTGCGTTAAAAACAGATTCTTCGTTGGTAACCTATACATGCCTATACCTATCTAGAAGATGTTTATTTTTGTAATCAAAAATGCGATAGACGCGGTAAAAGGCGACAATCTGCATTGTATTGGCAACTGCAGCATAGAAGATAAAAGCTTATTCTAATTACATAAAACTAAAACGGTAATGCCTAGCACTTTCATGTAGATAATTGTATTTCTACACCTTTAAAATGTTTACCGCATGCCATCTTACAATCAACTTCGGAACCTTTTCCAGAACATATTCTGTTCAGCAAAGATACTAACGCCATCTTACTATTCACTTTTGAACTTCCAGAGCATTCATCCAGTTGGAGCACTAATGTTAGTAAACTACCAATTAACTGAAGAAGATTCGGGAAGGGCTCATGGGTTTAGATTACAAAGAGGAGGCGGCACGAGGCTCTCGTTAGCTGCTGACACTGCTGAAGCCGCCGCTAGATGGCAAGCTGTGCTAGGACATGCTATAGATGCTAGCAATCAGGTAATTTATAATATGCATTGGGTTTAAAATTCTAAATGCCTCATAATAATTGAAAAGACACGTAAGCCCACAGTTTTATGCATAGTTTACTTTGTGAATTGATTTCAAAGGTTTAAATAAACCGACCAAGTGCGAGTCAGGTTCAGTACTAAGGGTTCCGTACCACCACAAAATATAATAATTATCAATTAAAAAAAACAACTTCAAATTTAGTAAAATATGGCATTTCGATTCGGTGAAATGATAAGGAAGTCATCTAAGTAAGAAATTACCAGTTATAACTTGGTAATGCACAGAAGTTTTTCATCGACTCGCACTTGGCCATTATTTATTATTTGTTCTTATACTTGAGAGTAGTATTACATATAATCATGCCAAGTTTGACGCTTGTACATATTACCGTTTTTACATTAAAGCTAATACAAAAATACGTTAAAAAATACGTTTGTTGTTGTCTTTTCGTTTATACCTTTTGTATTTTTTTTTAATTATTATTTCTTGCTTAATCCGCTGTAACACTACATACCTATTCTGTGAAAATATCAACTAGCTATTTGTTACGGTTCGAAAGATATAGCCGTTAATAAGTAGGAAAGACTGACAGACATAGGCTTAGTAATAGGGTCCCTTTTTAGCCTTTGGGTACGGTATGCAAAGATAATAAAATTATATCTTCATTGGTATTAATATGTCACGTCATGCATTTTATTTTGTGTTATTATTATTGGTGTTGTTTTAAAAGTTCACCACATTATCACTAGATAGCGCTGAACCATAACTTTTGATTATCAATAATAATTTTATTGTACATAACATTAAACATTTGTATATTGTCTGTACGTAAAGTTAATTTTTAACCTACATTCTGATAGCCTTATTTCTAAATAGACTAGTCTAAGACCGTGTGTACATTGGCTTTATTATATATTAGATGCAACGCCTTTTATTTGGTAGCTTAGATACATTGAATTCAGAAAAGAAAGCTTGGACATTTGATATAAAAAGTGAAATACAGCACAATATTATTATTTATAAAACACTAATGTACTCATTAAAAAAGCTTATTTGTCCCCAGCCAGATTAATAAGATTTTTTACTTCCACAGCGCGACGGTTGGCTAGAAGTGACAATGAGGAACATGAAGCTGCCTCCATCTTCCATCCCCCGACCAGACTGCTTCGGGTACCTGATGAAACTCGGCTCCAAGTGGAAGTCCTGGGCGAAGAGATACTGCGTGCTGAAGGACGCGTGTCTTTACTTCTACAATGATGGAAACAGCAAGAATGCTTTTGGTGAGTTTGATAAGGTTGGATGTTTTAACCCCACGACGCAAAGCAAAAAAGGGCTATGTATTGTGTTTACCGCCTATGTATGTACTATGGAGATAGAGCTGCAGCATAAACACTTCAACTGATTTTGATAAATGCGATGTCCATAGATTACTTCATCAAATTAAAAGATGGTCACTGGATATAATAAAACTGCATAGAAAAATATCGTGAAGAATACCGGTATCGTCAAAAGTTCAAAGACATATGCCATTCACCAACATGCACTAGGCTATCATGGTGGATTAGGGCCCATTTTCTCTGAATCTGAGT
The DNA here is from genome assembly GCA_914767915.1 of Agriopis aurantiaria. NCBI lineage: Eukaryota > Metazoa > Arthropoda > Insecta > Lepidoptera > Geometridae > Agriopis > Agriopis aurantiaria. Next base: position 10,723,289 of record OU611998.1, on the reverse strand, counting down.
TGGCCTATGTCTTAGCAGCGGGAACATGAAAAGAAGCTGATAACGATGACTGGGTAGACGAAGTCGTCATAAATACAAGATAGCTATTTAGCTATAATGTAAAGTAGGAATATAAAAAACAAGGAAAATGGCGTTTCATTGTTTTTTTTAAATAAAAACGAGTTTTGCTACTCTCTTTTTTGTTCAGGTGTATCGTTTGCAAAATATATGTGATAACGTTGTTGAGTTTTTATTTTATTCACTACTTAAATGTAGTTTGGATGTGGCGGACCTTGGCTTGAGTCTGGATACACGCCAAAAAGAAGAAGAATTATGTAATGAATGGTATAAGTGGGTCTTCTTTGATAATAAAAAAATAAAAACATATCTAGCAGCACCCGTAGTCAGCATGGTATACCATAGATGCCTTAAATTTTTTCAGTATTAAAAATTACTAGTGTTTTGATTCAGGGTATTAAGCTATCTCCCTTTTGAATTACAGTGACCTGGTAATGGATAAAAAAAAAAACATGTGTTTTATATCACTCGAAGAAGTGGAAAGAAACACATCTTAGTTATAAACAAAAATCGCATTGATAAGTCTGACAATTTTACAACAATGAAAGAGTTTCTGATATCAATCAATGTGAACAAACTCAGGGTGAGACTCAGGCCCAAGTTCTCTTTTATGTTCAATGACAACAGCAGTTATATATATATACATAATTTTCCTGTCTTCTTTAATATAAATTAATAAAGTTATTAATTTCCTTTTAGGTATGGCTTGTCTCCATGGCTACAGAATACAGACCTGCGCGCCAGGTGGCAAGAAATACGCATTTGAGGTGATGCCAACAGAACCCAAGCAGAGACACTTCTACTTCCATACTGAATCTGAGATGGATAGAAAACGGTAAGAATTTTAAAACTTTAATTCTCTTCATTTGACAATCAGTCACTGACTTTATTACTAAAAGATGAATTACACTAAAATAGAGGGCTTTTTCCATTCAACTTTTAAGGTGATAGGTACTGGACTGGCAGACCAGCTATACAATAGCGGCCTTCACACGTACAGTTCACACGTACTCTTCTGGTCTGTTCATCGTACAGTCTGAAGCCTTTGACGTGGTAATAATATTGATATCCGATAGGTCTTATCTGGAAAAAAATAATTTGCCAGAGAACCAAATGTTAATACATAATATAGTAAAACACATTAACAAATTGAAATGGTAGTGGGCCGTATATCTGTCGCAGAACCGATAATCATTGGAGTAGAATGAAGACCACAAATTGGCAAACATATTTTAAGTTTTTATGATCTGCAACTGGATTGAGTGGCGATATAATTGGAAAAGTAGTTTATAATGAATGAAAAAAGCCGGAAGTAGATCTGAATGACTAACTATAAGAGAGGCATGTGTGGCCAGTGTAGTGGCTTAGGAAAATAATGGTTATAAACATTAACTAACCAGAAAAGCTTATTACAATCTGGTTCAAAAAAAATACTACATAAAATTACTCTGAGCAAAGTCAAATGCCAAGGAATTGATACTGAGGTATGTTAAAATTGTCTCTATTAATTCTGATTACCTTTGTTTGTCTCTTCTAGGTGGATGGCTGCTCTAGAATACTCCATTGATCGATGGATGAAGGCCGGTTGACGGCGGCTTATAACCAACACAGATTCCTTCGACTTCGTTTAATTTTAGTTCAATAAAGCTATTCCTTATTTGCAAATCATGATTATTTTTTTCTTCCTTTCCATTTTTAAGAAGCGCAAATCGACAGCAGGCTTTTTTTAAATTCTATGCTTTTCATTTTTATCGTGTGAGTAGACAAATTGTCTTGATTTTCTACTTCAGTTAATTTACATCAATTCATGCACGATTATGTCATATTTTTTGTCTTGCATAACTAAATATGTACCTACTTAAGTATAAATTACTGGATCAATCTAATAACAATCTTGAGTAAACGTGTTTAACTATGAGAATATTTTTATGGAGTAGAAAATTAATTGTTTTCCTTTTAACTTATTTGTTTACATATTTTAGAAGTAAATAAGTTGGTACTTAAGTGGAATCTATTTTGAATATTATATTAATATTGCAACTCAACGTCTAATTTTCACATAATTTCGACGCGCCAAAACTAGAAAATTATACCTTTTTATTGCCATTAACTGATTTTTATTATGAAAATAACAAAAAAACTGCGAAAACAAATTATTGGGTATAAATTACGATTGTTTTTTCAGAATATTTTTTAATTAACGGCATTTAACTGATGCTCTTTTATTAATGCCAAACCTTGCCAACCTTGCCAATTTGTTACCCAGAACAAAAAAAGTTGTATTTTCAAGTTTTGACGGCTCAGTTGGGTGAAAATTAGGGCTAAGTAAAAGTTCTTACGGGAATTTTCTTTAAAAAGAGTAAGAAATTTTATGTTAAGCTAATAATTATAGCAAATGTGACAAAGTTTGATTCCCGTCCTCGTGTACCTTTGGAGTCATTTATTGAAATATACATAACGCCAGTATGTTTATTTATTATGATAAATTTGCATATTCAGCCAATATTGTTGCCAAAATATAAAAAAAATATATTTATAATTGGAATAAAATTCAAAGTAATACCCGACAAGAATTTGTAATATCAAAGAAACGGCGCATCGAAGATGATATATGTTTTAATGCATAGCTTTAATCTATGTTATTATTTAATACTTAGATATTTATAAATCAGTGATGATAATCGTTAAAAATATAAAAAAGTCTTTTGATAAATCCGACATGACTGATAAGAATGAGACTAAAAGGATTGCGATTAATTAAAAAAGTAAGTAAAAGCAGAATTGAGTAATTGAGTATGAAATTCTACGGAAAATGACATTGGAAAAAAATATTAACCAAAAATGGTTATATGGAACCAGAAATTTTGGGGATCTATGAGAAGAAAAGAAGCATTGTAATGGCTGAGTTTGTAAGTACTAATAATAAATTCAAAAATATATGCCAATGTAAGTCAACATATTCCTATTATAGAAAAACTTATTAATAATTTAGATGTGGAAGTAGAAGTAAACGTAGATATTGATGTGTGCCAATGTTTTAGGAGTTGTAGGTAGATATTTTTAACTTATGAAAAAGCACAAATTATTGGATCTTAGACTAAGTATTTGCCATTTTATCTGTAACCCTGTATATTATTAATTGTGATTAATATCAGTGTTGTGAATTTAGTAAACTATTATTTTTGTGAATTAGCATTTCATTTTGACGTGATGTGTAAATTAATTATATTCATTATGATTAAAATGTGAATCAAATTTGTAAATACAAAGAGGGGGGTTACTGTCATAATTTTGTTGTTCTAAATGAGAATAATTATTTCACTGTTTGTTACTATGATGTTATAATTTTAAATATTATTAGTAAATAATTATGTATTTAAAATAAGTCAGTAATATTAATTATTTCCCTTAGAGAGTGGTCCATTCTAGGTGACTTAAATTGTGCATTAAACTGATTAATAGTAATGATAAATCCATAACTATTATGTATGTATATAAAATAATAATGTGAAAGCTCAAATACATAATATTTAAATGATAAATAAAAGACTTGAGTATAAAAAATTGGTTAAAAAGCTTGATAGAGTAGAATGTATATTAGTAAATGTTTAAATAAAATGTAAAGATTATTTATAATTTTGTTTTGGATATTGCAAATTTATAAATGCACGTTGAATATACCTAGTTTATTGTCTATTGAATACTCATAGATTTTATCATCGATATTATAAAACATAGAGAAATTGTAATGTGTTCAATAAATGAGTTATCCCAATTAATGTTAAGAAATATTTCAGTCACAGGTTTTTTTATTCCAATCATTATGGAAGGTACACAATTGTTATAGTTTATATTAATGATGATGATCATCATCATCATCATCCAGAAGACGTCCACTGCTGAAAATAGGCCTCCCCCTTTATCCTCCACACTGAACGACAGCCTGGACATTAATGATGATAAACATTTGAATATCTCACAAACTATGTTTTATATTGGTGCCCTTTTTATTTACTTTTAAATGGTCAACAATGAATTAGTAGTTATCGTTTACATTCTTACTAAATCACATATAAGATAACAAATTATGTTTATTTATTAGGTATTCATCTAAAAAAAATTCAAGTCGTCTTCATTCTTTCAATGTTTTATTTTTATTTTTTCAATTGGTAAGTGTATATTTATTTACACAAAAAATATTAAATACACAGATATTAAGATATTATTTATATATATATCTTTTCCTATATTAAGTAAAATGTCAAGTAACATTACTTTCAAAGAACCAAATATTAAAATGAAAACTCATAATAATGTAAAATGCAGATCGTTATTGTGATTGTATGAATAGATTTCGTTGTAATAAAGTATGATAAAATAAATTACTTGTTTTATTTTATACCTTAGGTAATGTAATAACTTCTTATTTTATTTTATTTTATTTATTGATAGAGATACGCCAACAGTGAACATATTACACATTCTTAAAAAATACAAAAAAAAATATACATACATAGATCTGATATGAACACCTTTTACAGGCGTATACAACATTCGCCAAAAAAGTGGTTAGACACTAAAAACTATATAATCTAATAACAAAATTATATGATATTCTTAATATTATTTGTCTCTAGTTAGAGTTCTTAATTCTATATTGCAGAAAAACAGAACTTTTTTGAATAAATAAAAGAAAAGAAACTATGATATCATACAGTTTTGGTCACCATCAAACGCAAGCCATATTGGTATAATTATATCTGTCAGTGCAAGTTCAAAAGATTTTTTTTAGGGTTCCGTAGCCCGACAAGGAACGAATTTTTTATAACCCAACTTCTATTGTTATTAAGGCAAATGCTTGAAACTTTGCAAAATTACAGTTTAGGTACAGATCTCAACTTTAATATGTATAATATATATATATATATATAAGTATTTATAAATGAATATAATTTTGCGTTTTAGGGGCGGCTCTGTCACATGTGAAATGTAGATAAAATATGTTTTAGTGCACCCTCTTGTGTGGCATATCATGGAATAGGTCTTTTAAAATTAAGAGAAGGTTCATACATCACTTTTTTATCACGTGTATATTTTGTGACATGTGGCAAACAGTTCTCTCCCCCCCTGCATTTCTAAACTATTAGACATAGAAACTTGCAACTTGCCTTGCTGATAGATCATATTAAAAACTTTCATTCTAAATTATTTCAAGCATTTCCTGATTATAGCTTTTTGAGATATAACGATAAAACTGTAATAAATTCAAGACGTTCTTGCTCAGAGGTTGCAATTTTTAAAAAATAAAGATTCCATATCTTTATTATTTTGTTATTTTTTGAGAATTATTTCGTAATTTTTCAGCAATACTTTATATTTTTCTGTATCATCTTCAAAGTTGTAGAACAACGAGCCAAGAAAGAGGATACCACATTTTTTTTAAACAATGTAAATTCCATTGAAAACTATACTAAAGCGTTAATTTTAAAGGCCATACTGAAATAAAATAATTGACAATAAAATCATTGAATAAAGGAAAGAGCAATAAGAACTTTTATCAATTAGCATGTACTGACGAAATTCACGATACTCTCCAAAAAATCCGAGGGCGGTGTTAATTTACACGACTTATAGGCTCCTAACACGAAAAATAAACAATACGACGATATACTACCTTTTTTTATCGCTCCCAAAGTAAAAACGGCTTGGAGGCTTCGTTCGGGGGAGAGGAGAGGTGAGGTGGCGGGGGGTCTACGGGAGCGCTACTGCCTCTGGCTTTCCGACGGTAGTACGCGCGCTCTACTCCCACCAGTCGCGCGCCATCTGCGCACACGCAGCCTTCACGACCACAGATAACCAATCAAGAAACAAATATCAGTGCCATTATCCAAAGACATTACAGACGGATTACAGTGAATTCCAGACCTTAGTGCTCAATGTCATGTGAAATACCAATTATGACGTTACACCAGTGACATTTTCGTGCCTATTAACTGTTTTATTACCTGTAACAGTGTATTGTTGTGTGCGCTTCCACTAATCTCCTATTCACCTGTCTCGGAGCCACCTACTGTGGTTGAACTGTGAAATGTGACAAAAAATAGCAATGATCGACTATTGTCAACTTGCGGACCCATAGTTTGTAAACTTTGCGGGTTGACTACCTGACAGTTGAGGGTGGGTTCCGGACGGGTCTGTACATCGATCGGCCAACCAGTCGACGTGTGAGTCCTTCATTTTTTTCGGTAATTTAATACAACGGATGTGGAATAAATTGGGTAGGCAGGGTGCGCTTTCTTTGCTACCTGTTTTATTAGCCATGTGTGTTGAATGCGTAGCCACGTACACTTGTTTATTGTTTTCACAGCAGATGTTGGAGAAAAAACAATTCTGAGAAGTAACGGGTCTGCGGTTTTCTATTGTCCGTGTATTAACGTAGTTTTTAATGTTTCCTGCTACTGCGTTTCGCAGTAATTATATGAACAGTAGTTGTATTGTTCTATGGGTAACCAACAGATTTATGATGAGCTTGAAATAAAAGCTGAACTACTATGGCACGAGCCAAATTCAATGGACGACGTGCGACTCTCTTGTTAATGAGTAAAGCTACAGCTTTGCGGTTTCAAACCACAAAAACTTTACAAAATAACAGATAGACATACCAACTTTATTTAATAATACTTAATATTACCTACCATACTTTCTATACATCCAATCAAAATGCAAGAAACAACTTTAGAAATCGAGGGCTCGGGGAGGAAGTACCAATGTATATAAATTTAAATACTTACCCGAGGTAAAAACACTGAAACAGGAATAGCATAATGTATTAAAAAGATAAATACAAATTGATTCATTGGATACAAAGAAGTGGGTGAAACCGATCATAGCATTATGAATAGGCATGCATATTTAGTTGACGCAAGAAGCTTATCGATCAGACACCAACAGCATACTATTGAGCAACGAACAAAACAATTTAAATCATTACCAAATCTGTCTACAGCAAATTACTACAACCTCTTAAAAAAACATATTTGGCTCGAAGGACCATAGAAGAATTTAATTTGACTTTGTTGATAGTAATTACTTAGATGATGATACTAAAATGCCTCATTAAGATTTGTTACAAAACGGTAACACAGTAGAAACGTCTGAAGTCGAACAAATAGTAGTTAATCTTTGCCATCAAATGATAAGGAGTAATCTTATCAAATGTGTTTGGTGTGATGCTTATCAAAACCTTGCGATGGATCGAATGGATACCGCGTATGATTCCGTCTATAAACTTTATTGTTTCCAGTAAAAAAACCCGTTACTGGTTATATCTTATGATAGCAGCAACTTAAGTACTGTTTTAACTGATTCTAATGCTGCTGCTGGAATGACAAATATTTCTTACCACACTTCTATATTCCTTTGGTAAGATTTTACTGATTTTGGCTTTGTTAGTTAAAACATTGTACTAAGGGTATTTGTTTGATGAACAAACATAAATAGTAAATGCCTGCTTATTACTTAAATATAACAATCTCACAATCTTATAATCAGAATAATGAAACTGAATAGTAGATATCTAGAATTTGTTATTTTCGGCATCGTTTATGGATTTATCAATACAAAAAAAAACTAGATCATCACTGATAGCAAATCGCTTAAAAAAGATAACACGCCTATAAATGTTTGTAATGTAAATATTTAATTGTACATAATTATGTATAATTATATTGTATGTTTAACTAAAATGTTCAATTACTCAACTGTAGACGAGGTTATTGAAATTAATATTTCTGCAAATACTATCATTCATTCGATCTCATCTCGTTTATTACCTAGAGGTATTTATATTTACTTGTATATCTTCAATACTATTAATTAAATTTGTGAGAACTGAACTTACTTTAGATGACTTAAGTGTACTTTTGAATAGGATATTTATGACTGTTTACCAACGGGTTTCGCATCGAGTCAACGATATGGATCCATCGTTCCCATGTCATCTTTATCACGTCTTCTCTAAATCATGTAAAGACAGATGTATAATTAATATCATGTAAATTTATTTCTTTTCACCTGCTTGAATAATATCAAGATCTCAATGAAATATTCAGTGACAATTAACAGGCATACAAAATAGAATTATTTGCTTCATTACCGAAACTCGATCCATAAATTTTAATAAATATCATTTCCATTTCTGTAGTTGGTTTAAATTTAAGTTGTCTTCAAAAAAGCCGCTGCGTAAAAAAACATCATTCCTCTACGTGTGTTTTGTTTTGGACAAAATTTAGGAGTTTTATTAACAAAAAGTCGTAAAATTGTGAAGTATTTTTCTTATCAAATTTTAGTAAGGCTTCTTGGAATCAATGATATTAAATATAAGTTAACATTCTTGCGCAAAGATCAATGAAATCCCGTTATCACGTTCTTATCATTTTGCTTAAGTAATGCGGATTATTGAGTTGAGATTTTGCCTTGGCGTCTGGGTAGCCGTTATTCTATATCATAAAATCATCCAAAAGAAGTAAAAATGCCTTTTTTGTTTGCAAAAGACACGCATAAAGAACTAAATTACCAGCCACAACCAGCTTGCTATCAATACAATGCAGTAAAACACATCTGTGTCTCAAAAAGAAGAAATTTAAATTTCCAAGGTGATCACTTTAAAATATTCCTTTTAAAAGCTTTATGTTATTGAAATGACCGGTATTACATCCCGTAGTCCATTACTTACTGCAGTACCTCTATACATATTCATATCTCTAAATTCTCGGACGGAAAGAGAGATAAAAGTAGTTTTACAACTTCGGAGCAAGTAAGATGGTAGAAACTCGATCAACCAAAGCTTGAGAGCGAGAGAGAAGGGCGATAAGAAGCTTGAGGTGTAAAAGAGAGGGGGAAATCAGAAGGCTTTTACGGTAGAGCAAGCAGCGTACAGTGAAATGTGGACCCGGCGCAATAGCCTTCTTTTTCGATCTCGCTTGAATAAATTGATTCTAAGATTAATCTTTTGTAGTTGATGTAACTGACGCCTAGCTTTTTATTGCTTTTGATAAAAAATATGATTGGGGAGTATCAGTTTTATATTTACAAGGTTTCCAGCGTAGAATGACCTCTTAAAATTTTATAGCAAACGTTTTGTAACATAAAACATTTTTGTATTGACCTTGTAAATATGTTACGTATTTTAAATCAAAATATCATACTTGATAAAGTTTTTTTTTTTACAGGACAAGTGCCTTTAATAACTAAACAAAATACAAGCTAAAACTAACACTACAAATACAGTTAGACTGCCCATAGACCGTTGAAGGTCTAAAAACAATCCAAATGCTCAAGACAATAAAAGTTATTATTATTTAGATATTACTAGATTGCTTTAAAAATCCTATGCGGCTACTGACATCAAGCATTTTAGTGAAACTATTTAAAACTAACAGCAGAATCTATACTTATGGACTAATTTAAAATGTAAGACTATTTACCGGATATTATTCCTTTTCAATATTATATCAAACCACAACTGCCTCACAGATATTTAAAAAAACTTGTATGTGAACAAGATACCGGAAATTCTAGGAAAACATTTGCTGAGCACGGGCCATAAAGCCTAACGCCACTTTTATTGTCCCCAGACATCATGGTTATTTCAGATGGAGAAACCCATTAAATTCGGAATAGCAATCTTTCAGATGTTTATTTGTCCTGTACAAACAAAAATGGAAGTAGACAATAAAATATAAGAAGGTGATATAATGAGTACTAGTAACATGCCATATATGAATATAGGAATTTCAATAAATATCAAAAATAATTTAGTGGGTGGTATGGAATATGTTTAAATAGTAAATATTTTATACAATTTTATTCTAATATAAACAAAGTAGATTATTCTAACCAAAATTTTATAAACGGCGGTTTTTAGAAATAGACACCACGTTGGAACGTAATTACCACAACTGACCTGGTAAACGCAATAATAATACAATTTAAAGGCATTTTTGCTCATAACTCTTGAAAAATCGAACCAAAGCCATATAAGTGGCTCATTGTAATAAATCAAGTAAAGACACTAATGTTGTCCAAAGCAAAATCCGGGTGCTATTAACATTTTCTGATATCACCAGAAGCCACTAGCTGATACGATCGCTTTTAACTCATGAATGATACATGAGATAGACCAACAATATCTAAATGATAAAGAGAAAAACTGGAATAAATGGTTCACAATAATCTAATGAATTCAACAGCTTTGTTTGTCGACAAAGTTATTTTCCATAAAACATTTTGAGATGGATACGTTAAATCCATATGAAAATCAATGATCTAATTTCAATATTTTAAGCAGATGCCGTGAGAATTTATGTTCTATGCTAATCAGTAATAAGAAACAATGTAGAGCTACTTCATTAGGCATGATTCTCGATCCATAAATCTGAATGTTTAGCACCTCGCATAGACTAGGAAGGAAATTGTCAGTAACGAACCACGGGCTTGAATGGTTGTCAAGATAAAATCAGGAGAAAGGCATTAAGATTTGAGATAAATAATCTACGGTTAGCAGGCTAATGGTAAAGTAAATAGATTTGAATACAAAGACATTGAATATACTGCAATTATTACTAAACATGAAATTGATTGAAATTTTGAAATTGAAATTGACTAAACATGAACCGATTATTTCTCAGAATTATTTTTGTTTAATTTTTGTGGTAAGCATGACCTGAATCATCCACGACATCCAGGATTAGCTCCAGATAAAATAACTCTTCAACGGTCAACAGCACAGACACGAAATTGTTGTACTACGTATTTTATTACAATAGCTGATTTTAAGTTTTACCATGACATGGTTGCTGCATGTAAACAAGAACCAATTATTTCTCAGAACTATTGTCTCACTGTAAGTTTGTCTGATGGCTAAAAAGTTTCATAATAGTAATTTATTTAAATACTTTCAGATCATAATGTCGGAAAACTGCGGAACAGTAGTCACCAGAGCGTCAACTCCTCGTCCAGTGCCTGATCCACCCGTAAATGCACCTCTCAGATCCAGACATGATCAGTTTCTCGCGAGTTCTGCTGAAAGAGCTCAGCAAAGACCCACATCAAGTGGGAGAAACCCCAGCGCAAACTTTGACTCGCCACCTCTACCATACCATAGGCAAATGACAACTGGCTCTCTACTCACATCTTCGCATCGGGAATCATCTGCTTTCGTGCCCGTAGTGCCAACAAGAGCCATGCACCCTGTAATGTACCCCAATGAAATGCACTCTGCACTAATACCCTCAGAAATAATTGAAAGAGAAAGAATGCTAGAAAGAGATAGATCAGAACCTGCAAAAAGTTCACCAGATCGTGCTTCAGGGAATTTTCCTAAAAGAAATTCGTTTGATTTGATGGCCATGATGGTAGAAAAGAGAAAAGAAGTAGCATTGCGTGAAGCAGCTGCTGCGATGTTGCTTCCTCATCACAGAACGGGTTCTATCGAAGGGATGATGTCTGATGGATCTTCGCAACCTCCAATTTATGGTCCACCCGGAGCATTTCTCGGCGCACCAGGTCCTTCGCCTACTGCTGCAGGTAGCTTTACCTTCCCTGGTGCTGGATTGTTTCCACCTGGTGCTGGGCCACATCAAATGCACCCACACTTAGACAGGCGGTTGTTGCGAGCACCTGGTCGAGCGTCGAGACCGAAGAAACAGTTTATTTGCAAGTTCTGCAACCGACAGTTTACAAAATCTTACAACCTGTTGATTCACGAGAGAACTCACACCGATGAAAGGCCTTACTCCTGTGATATCTGCGGAAAAGCGTTTAGAAGACAAGATCATCTGCGTGACCATAGGTAAGATCATTAGACCATTATTATTATTATTAATTTTCATTTAAATATTAAAGTATGAAATTAAACTGCCGATCGTGTTGACCAGCGTTTTCCAAATTGTCTGCTTGATTATAACATAAATATATATATATATATATTATGTTCGAACATCTGCTATTGATCTAGGCAAGAGTTGCCACACGTTCATTTCCTGTGGCCATTGTAGTTTTGCTGCTTGAAATTGGCGCTTATTGCACATTTTAATTTTCCCCAACGCTGAACATAGTGTATTTAGTAAATAGTAATTTATATGCACGTAACAAGCAGCCGGTGTAACTCAAGGTGCAGATGTTAAACCGACTGTGGCTACATCCGGCTGACTACTTGGAAACGGAATATTTATAAAGCTCCTTGATCGTGGCTTCTAGTTTCTTAGAAATTAGTCTATCTTAATTAATTGTTGGTATAGGTGAATAAACTTTACGAGTATAATATTTTTTATATGATTGCGTTTGACCGCCATCTCGCCTGATGTTAAGCGATGATGTGATCTGCGATGGAGTACGCTTGTCTAGAAGAAACCGATTTACTCTTGATTTCAAGACACCCAGATTGTTACTATTAGGAAACACCCATTCAGGCAGCACATTCCACAGACTAGCAGTTTGCACAACAAAAGTGGAATCAAAACACTTCATAGGGGTTTTCGGAAATTTGGAATATCAACCTTAAAGTGGTATCGATTTTTCGTGCCCGCTCTGGCAGTCCAATAGAAAAATGGGCAGGATGGGAATTAAATCAAGCAGATCTGATGCACACTCCTCGAAATGTATCCGATAAAGCAACCGATAGACTAGCAACTTTACGCCGATGCTCAAGACCGAAAAGCTTAGTCTGGACTAAGGATTCATAGCGGATGAGCCTTAGGGCGTTTTAAAAATGTACATGGTTACACTTGGCAATGCTACTTGTCAGCTTTTATTTTAGGTACCATAAATTAACCGAACATAAGAGTTTTTTTCATAAAACCATCCACACTATAACAAACTATTATAACTTGGTGGTTTAAATACAACTGCTACTCAAGATGTTACTCTACCTTTTTGAAATAAGGTCGATTTTTCTCTTAAGTTAAACGATAATCCATACATTAATAGTTAATACCTTGGAATCATTTGATCGGATTTAAATGTAGAGGAACACACTCATAAAATTCGTCTTAAAATCGGCTTGGTTCACCGTCTCACGATCCACTCTGCTTTATAGAATGCTATAAAAACTAGTCTTTGTGAAGATTTTACTTCCTAATTAATCAAGATTCGATATCGGTCATAAAATGTTAGAATAAATTAAAGCATTTTTGTTAACGATGAGTTTGAGGTTGCTTTAGAGGCATTGATTTATAAACGCAAGAATTTTACTCCTAGTACTATTGTTTAAAAAAAAAAACAACTAAAAACATATCATGTCATGTGTTTTTTGTACGAAAAATATGTCCTGGGTTTATCTATATCAAATTCAGGTACATTTTAGAAACCGATAAACAAACTTTAACCTTTTGACGTTAAAACAATTTCTAATTTATCTTGGAACTAAGTGCAGATTAAATCCACAGATTATTTTGATAGTTTTTTTTGTATAAACTACATTTTTTTTCCTACAAAGAGACAAAAAGTTTCCAGCACTTACCAATCTGACAATACAAGTAAGTATCAAAGAACAAAATAGAAGAATTGCTCTAGCGCAGTACCGCAACCACCTTATAAATAGATTTAATTAAATAGAACCACCAATACATTTTCTAAACAAAATAAATAGTTTCCCGTGGAATATAATAAATCATTTATTTGGTCTTTCCATGGCAAATTTGTGGCAACAATTATAGAATCCTCTGCGTTGAAATTATCTACAAAATCTATATCTAAAGTAATAAGGATAAAATTGATGGAATAATACAGTTAAAGAATGATGGCCTAGCTAGAGCCTACTTAACTAGATAGCTAGTGCCAACTGTTCCTTTTGCTCCATATCCATCAAATCATCCATCTGTATCAATGATATTGTTAGGATTCAAGGCAAAACATAAGAGAATGGTGTAGTAAAGAAGTGGCCCTTGTCCAGCAAATTGATAAAATTAAAAGGTAACTTAAAATGATGATGATGATAAAAATGACTATTTAATATTATCATCAGTATATTTGATGTTCGTTCACTGGTAGATGCAGGCTTCTCCTAAAGAACGCCACGATCTCCTGCTTTTCGCAACTACTTTCCACCAGCCGCTTTCCGTGGGTCTTTTTACCTGGTTGCAGGGCGTCCTATTCTACGTTTGCCGATACGTGGTTCCACTCCAGGAATCGTCTACCTCAACGGTTGTCGGTTTTTATAACATATGGGTTGATATGACAATCGTATTGCCACTTCAGCTTGCTAATTTTATGAACTATGTCGGTTACTTTAGTTCTCTATCGGATAATTTCATTTCTGATTCTATTTTTCAAAGAAAACCCTAGCATAGTTTGCTTCATAGCTCGCTGAGTGACTTTAAATCACTTGACCAGTAAATAGAGTGGCAGTGTACACAATTTGGTTCTGTAAATTAGTATAGGTAGGACGCACATTATATTAGTAAACCGTCTCGTCGTCCGTCGTCGTATCAGTCCCATGTCATATAATTAAAATGTGAGAAAACCACGTAAGTTTCTATCATAAAATATTAGTAAGCTTGTATTCAGTGTTAACTAAGACTTGCCCATAAAAAATTACATAATTCTGATATTGATATAGGTAAAAAAAAAAAAAACAAACGCAATAAAATTATCTACTTTCGTGTGGAAAGAATCACGATCCGATTCCAATGCTTTCGCTATTCCCTTTGATGAACAAAATTGGATACAGAGATAAACATAAATGCAGACATGAAAAATCAATAATTAACTATTATTCCAAAGTCACCATTATCTATTTGCATTATCGGTGTAATTGCAATCTTAATAGGATCAGTGGTTCAAAAAGAGTTGATAAACGCAGTTCCTAGAACTTTCAGGTTACTTGTGTGTTTATGTGAATAGAACGTGATTGATAAAAATCTGTCATTTGGTTACTGTGCTGTATTAAAAAAAGTGAGGTTTATTTTGGTATTGATTTTAGTGATTGAATGATGCGTTACTATCATAATGTTCTCTCTCTCTCCCTCTTTTTCTCTCTTTCTCTTCCTTTCTCTTGTCTTATTGTGTTTTGTTTTCTTATTGTATTGCCTATTTTGTTCGCATTGCATCGCTGGTTCTTCCACCACCTTTTTCTTTTGCGTGGTGAGATGTAACCTCGGAGGTTAATCCCTTTTGCTAATATTGAACACCAGATACTACCTCTGAGGGATTTGATTCGTTACGAATGGGGTTTCCTATGCAGGAGGTCTCTCAGTAGTATTGAATTTTTCAACATATCAATGTCATAATTATGTTAAACAACGATCATATGTTCACAACATTCGCTAAATATAAATACTCTCTCCAGTCTTGTTTCCATGATCGCGACTTTTCGGAGCATTCTCGCAAGTGATTTCTTTTGCTTTCTCTTGTCTTGTATTTTTATGTGGCTGCTGGACTTTTTGGTTGGTTTTTTCTTTTGTCAAAAATAAGTAAATTGATTATTAAAATACGGGCCAAATCGAGAAAACCCCTCGTATTTTAATATCAGTTAAATTGTATTTATTTATCAAATATATAAATATAAATAATATATATTTATTAAATATCCTATAATGTTCAAGATTATTATTGTATAAAGCATTGTCATCATGATCGGATCGGGTGCTTCTTATTTTGACTGAAACTGACTGAATATTGGCCAGTCAGCTCAGTTACTTTTTCTCTATAATTATATCTGTGACAGTCAAAAAAGAAGCTTTAATCTTGCAACTCTTGTCTATTTGCGGATGTTTTGAAGGACTTCTTTTTCTTTCTAGCGTGTTGTTTGCTATCGAATTTTCCAATAGAGCGCTAGCTATATGCTGCTACATAATTATGTGCCATTATATAATATTCTTATGACCATTATTATTATATTGCCATTCAGCGTGGAAATGCCCACAGCATGCTGAGTACGCTGGTAGTGAGCTTGAGCATTTGGATTAACCCTAAACTTTCAACAATCTTTTGGGTAATCCAACTGTTTTGTACAATAAGTTAAGCAGTTTAGGTATAGTAATTACAAAATGCACAAGTTTAGTACAAGGTCGGTCGTGCATGGAGTACTGTTTTCACCTTTGGGATGGATCAGCTAAGTACCAGCTTGGGGTGTTGGAGTCTATTGAGAAACGTGCTAAGAGCCTCATTAGCAATTAATATCTAGTTTTATTATTATTATTCACTTTATTTATTTTATATCTTAATTTTTAAGTTTTTTACATCATATATATAATAAAAAATTACATAAAAAACATAAAAAACTTAAAAACTAGGGTGCCACCGGCAGCGGGGCAGGGCCCAAGCTACCGGTGGTTAGGGCTGCAGAGTGAGGAACCTCCTGACAATACGTGCCGTGTCAAGGATTACCGCCTTCTGCATCTGACCCTTGACCCAACCATCTAGCGAGAGCCTCTTAAGGTGTTGGTCGAGGCTCTTCGCTATAAGGCCGTTCACCGATACGACTATCGGGACAATGATCGTCGAGTCAACATCCCACATGGCGGTAACCTCGTGAGCCAAGTCAAGGTACTTGCTGAGTTTGTCCTTCTCGGCCTTCACGAGGTTCTCGTCATGTGGGATGGTGATATCGACGAGCACTGCCCGGCGTTGGGATCGGTCGACCAACACGATATCAGGCTTATTGGCGACAATAGTCCTGTCCGTGATGATAGAGCGGTCCCAATAGAGCAAAGCACGACCATTTTCAAGAACTGGCGCTGGTGCGTACTTATAGTACGGCACCTCAGACTCGACAAGGCCGTATCGAAGGGCAAGTTGCTGGTGGATGATCCTGGCCACCTGGTTGTGCCTGTGCAAGTACTCGCCGTTAGCAAGATGCGAACAACCGGAAATTATATGTCGGAGAGACTCTCCAGGACGGTGGCATGCCCGACAAATGTCGACCGTACCGTCCTTCATGATATATTTCCGATAGTTGTTCGTCTTGATAACTTGATTATTATTATTATTAATCATTTTATTTCAGACAATGTCCATACTTATTTTACTACACCAATATAAAATCAAATTAATATACAATCAATAAATAATTAAAAACAACAAAAATTCAAATAAAACACAAAAATTCATTGATACCTATTAACTACAAATAAGCTTCTTAGTCTTGAGCTTTGGCGCAAAGTTGCTTGTTTATCTGTTTTTTATTTGATAAATTTCGTAGTGTGCATCGGATCTGCATGATCTAATTTTCTCCTGCCCATTTTTCTATTGGACTGCCAAAGAGGGCACAAAAATCGATACTGCTTTATGGTTGATATTCCGAAAACCTGAAGCTACGAAGCGCTTTGATTCCACTTTTATTGTGCGAACTGCTAGTCTGTGGAATACGCTGCCTGAATGTGTGTTCCCCGATAGTTACAATCTGGGTGTCTTAAAATCAAGAGTGAATCGGTTTCTTCTAAGCAAACGTGCTCCATCGTAAACCGCATCATAGCTTAACATCAGGCAAGTTGGCAGCCAAACGCAAGCCTATTATTAAATTAAATAAAAAAGTGATAGACAGCTAGTGTATTTTGTCAAGTAATAACACATAATAAAGGTATCTACTTTAAAAAAATCTGATCTAACTAAATTTTACTGAAAAGAAATTCACAAAGTACTCGTAAAAACTTAATTTTAAAGTTACTTAAAATAATTTAGTCCATTAGAGTACAATCAAATTTGTCAATGATCATTGAGTATAGTGCATTCATTACTCAAAAATTTAGCCTACCAAATAGGAAGTACCGATTCCACAAAGTCTGATAATAGTGATTCTGATAGTGATATTCTAATAGTGATGGATCCAAAAGTCCGGCCACCACCACTCACCTCACATTATTACCCGTTTTTTATTAAGTCACTAGTTTTTTTTTTATGCCTGTAGTCTGTAATTAGTTTAAATTCTGTTGACTCATCCGTTTCTATTGACGGCGCACGAGTAATGAAACTAAGGATTAGGTAGAGTCAGCAAAACATTTTGAAATAACAGGTAAAATTATAATTAATTAATTAATTAATTAGCTTTAAAACGTCTTCTAGCTTTTAAAGGATTATAACAATTTGTATTTCCGACAGTGTAAATTACTTTATGCTTATTAAAGATATTTTTACTGGCGCAAAAGATTATCATCCCATTTTTGTAAGCCCGTGTGATAAACTTAAATTTATTTTATTGCTGACGTTACAAACTCAAAAGGCAATTTAATACCTCGCTCCAAGCCTTACGTTATCATTTTAAAATGGTCTATAAAAGATTTGTGCGTCTGCGTACAGAGTACGAGAAAAAATTGTGTAGCAACTGTAAGCTAGGAATATTTTCATGGAATTTACACTATTTCTTTATGACACGTAAAAACTCAAACGACGTGATAGCATTTTTATTTTCATGCATTTTTCATAATATACAGAGATTTTTTTTACAAAAATAATATATTATACATGATTGCATAGTTATAATCAAAATGCACCAAACAAGAACTGCATAACTCCATGTTATTAACTTTGTAGGTAATTATTATCCTAAGAGTAATATTGTTAAAAACATCTTTGACCTCCCAAGGACAAACCCAAAGATGAAGAATGGCCATTTCGCGCTTCTACGAAAAATATGCATCGCAAAAACCATAACTAAATTCGAGCGATCCACCCAGAGTTATTATTGTACGTGAACATCAGATAATAACATTATTGAATCATTTTAATATAAAGATAGGTAGATAGATACCCCTATATAGCAGGATATTTCATGAATATGTATCATGTACCAGCTAACTGGCCTTACGTAAATATAAATAACTTTTAATGGCCAAGACTTATCTGAAATCGATCGACGAAATCGAAACGTGATCAGAATTTTTGAGTCCCGAATTTTAAAGAAAATGGTGAGGGCAAATAATGAGGGTTCCTCTCTTCAGATGCGTCGTAATGATTGGAGAAGTATGTTAATGCAATTACGGAAACATACGAAGGACCCCAACGATAAATATTAAGTAACAACCTTAGTGCAAGCGGGAAATAATTCTAGTGATTTTAACGCTTCTAATGAATACCAATATTTTGATCACACACCTGCAGTAGAGAAAAGCAATATCTCATACGGTTTTTCTCATTATCTTACATAGATGTAAACATTAATGTATGTATGCATTAGAGATTTCAATTATGGTTGCTGTAGATAAGATCGGAGGTCTAAATGGGAACATTATTGTGAATGCCACGCAAACATTGCGACACGAAACTCTCTCGTGTTTCGTCAAATGTTCACGAGTTTAAATATTTTATTTGGACATTCCATTAAGCTGGTACGCCTCCAATCAACGGAACAAAAATCTAACCATTAATAAAACGGAGTCGATAACCGCTGCCATCGAAGATGTAAGCAAACATTGCCGTGGTATAACAACATTCACACTACGAACCCACGGCTACGGTGTGAGCTATAAAAATATAACATACCACAGCTTGCTGCTAAGTAGCGATATATCTACTATCATTAATTCCCGGTACAGCAAGTCCGGCAATTTCTTATGAAAAACTGGTTCGTATCTCATGAGAAACACAATTTAATAACGAATCGAGTCGGTCTAGCAGTCCTTTCGAATTGTAACACATCTATCATTATATTTGCCAAAGTTAGCTTAAGAATTATTCCCGCATTGAGACTCGTTTTATCTCGAGGCTCATATGCAATTATGATTGGCCCGAGACCACATATAATGGAGACTGGGTGAGCCTCTACGCTCGTTCCGATCGCTCAAGGGGCCACGGCAAAAAGGGATATCAAATTAATACTGAATCCACAATAAATCAAAGCGAGGCAGGTGGACCAAGAACAAGATTTTCGCCTAGGGACTTTAGAAATTATCATCTTGTGGATCAAGCCAATCATAACTTTGTATCAGAGTTTATCTCTTTGAAAACGGCCAAATTAGTGGCTGGAATTTACAGTATCCCAATCGGCCCTAAAATGTTGTTCCGATTTAGCTTCAGGCAATTCCGTAAATTGTCACGCAATATTTAAATTTTTTACTTGGTTTATTATTAAGTGACACAATAAACGCATCAATTTCACCCCATGTCGTAAATTATATGCAAAATATGGACTTAAAACGATAGCAGTTTAAAAAAAGGTGAGTTGTTTTGTCCACACACTCAAGCTTGCATTTGAAATAGTCGTGACTGAGGCTCTAGAATAATTAGCCAGATACGAAGTACTCGCATCTCTCGTCGATTTCACAGTATCTTATTGGCTTTTGAAAGTTCTCACTGACCGTGCACCAAGAGCGTTACGCAATTTTTCGTTCACTCGATTCGTTTTGACATTAAGGACGCATTTAATTTAACATCCTGTACACCTGCAGCAAAAAAATAAACGTTTTTTATTTGTTGAGAAATAAGTCAAACTGCTGTTGGGTATCAGATATCAGCAAAATCTGGATGCCGATCTGCGGTCAGTACATTATTTGGTAATTCATTAAAAACAGAGTTCATGTGCTTTTATTTTTTATATTTTTTCTTGTTTTTTTTAATCATTTTCGTGAAGTTCTATGATAGTTAATCTTCAAATATCTATAGATTCGTGCACATCTGTCCAGAAAAATCTGTTAATCATCGGAACCATCGGATTCCATTTTAATATGCCTCAGATTATTCAGATGCCATTATTGCTGAATCGATTTAGACAGGTAAACGTATTATTCAAATTACACTCCAGATCGCGTGTTATGATGCAAAATGTTTTTTGTCGCTATATCCAAGCAATTAAGTTCAGTTCGCGTGATTCGGATACACAGACGTATTTTTTTTACATTTTCCTTAATGCGAAGCTTCTTTTATGAATACTCTGTCTAATACATTCTGAAGTGAATAACAATTAGCAATAAGTATCTATGAGTCAGCCATTAAAATTAAGTGCATTGCATTTGACTGAACTGTGTTAAACTTACATTTTTAATTAATATGCGTAAGTGAGAATCATTTCAATTAATCTCTAATTAAATAATACTATCGCGGAAACGCATAACTTATCTACATTATTTAAAACTTTCTCGGCCATCTGTAGGCTCTCACTGAGTGACAATGCGTATGAGTGCATGCGGATAACGTGACCTGCACGCACAGTTCCATTTGAGTTTGGCTGTCTCTGTAGCAACGTCAGCTATTCTGGTTCTTGAGCGAAATATCACGTTGGGAACTCGGTTTTTTTATGTCTTTTGAATACTGCGCTCTATTTTTCACCGGTAAACCTTCAGTATGAGCTTCTGAAGTTTAGTTAATGACCATGGCTGAACACCGTTAATCAGCAGGATACAAATGTTGAGGAGTCTTCGTATTAGTGACAATGTAAGGTCACCTTTCATCAGTTCCTTTTTTTTAAATCTAATAATATGCTAGCGTTTGACCGCCAACTCGCCTGATGTTACAATGATGTTGCAATGATGCGGTTTATGGAGAGCGCTTGACTAGAAGAAACCTATTTACTTGTGACTTGAAGACTTTTATTATTTATTTTTTACCCAGATAAACTGGTTGCTTTTCGAGGCGTTATGAACATGGCGTTCGATTTTTCTATCTTGCCTGTTTATGAATGAAACTAACTTGTACAAATAGATGCATTCGTCAACATAATGTATAACCTGTCCATCTACCACTACCTTACACATTTTGCTATTGTTCATGATTTAAGTCTTTGATATATTATATCATCAGCCTCATCTGGAAGCTTGTTGTTCTCAGATATAGAGGCATCTGTTGGAACTCTAAAGCAATTGGGGCAAAGAGCACAATATCATTGCCAAACGAAAATTTTGTTAGCTTGTCTTTGCCAATGTTGACGTCTTAGGTAAGCCACCAACTTTTGAACTTTCAAGCTTTAAAACACTTCCTTTTAATTTCCTTTTGCTGGTGAACAGTTTAGGAGATTGAAGATGTTTATACCGTGAAATGAGGTCCGGATTTTGCAGAGTTAAGTTCTATTGCAGCTTTACTGTATAACTGTACTACTGTATAACTTATAGATCATTTTCAAGAGGTCTATGTATGTTTTTTAATGTTATTATTCTCAAGAGCTGAAAATACTATGTGAGCATAGAATTGAACGCTTTTTGAGTAACCCACAAATGCGAGATAGAGTGGTCTGTAAATCAATAATTTGATTTAGACTGTGAATGTGGTCGCTATTTAGAAAGCTAGGTTGTAATCCCGCCTGTTCTGGTGGTTGATAACTATCAAGTTTACCATTAGC
Source organism: Agriopis aurantiaria (assembly GCA_914767915.1). NCBI lineage: Eukaryota > Metazoa > Arthropoda > Insecta > Lepidoptera > Geometridae > Agriopis > Agriopis aurantiaria. The sequence continues at coordinate 10,700,968 of OU611998.1, read as the reverse complement.
TTGGTTTTAAACTACTGCTTTTATGAATGTTTGAATATTATATAGAAAAAATCCGATACTAAACTTAGCTTAGCTTATATTTAGTAATTTGGCTTTTGTCTCCTTCCATTTGCAAGAGAATTTTATCTTAGTTCTACTGCAATCATTACTTTTACTGCAAAATTCAAGTTTTCAATTAGCTGGTTGAAAATAATCTTTTCCATCAATCTCGAATCTGTTATCGCGTCAGCGAAACACATTTTTATTTACATTATGTAGATTCTAAAAACAAGATTCCAGTTTAGTTAAAATGTGTCTTTTTGGAGTAGGACATGTTTTTGATACCAAATTTATATCATTATCTCTATCTGTATTTGATCATTAGTGCATTTATCTACAACTTATTTTACTTTGATTAATTGAGAAAAATTGCAACATTTTGTACACTTATATAGACTTGAAGATTGTTAAAACAATTTGGCACAAATACAAAGATATCGTTCGATGTCACACATATTAAATATTACAAATTTTCATAACAACTTTAGCTCCATCGTGGTTTAAAAAACCGAAGTTCGTTGCGCTAATCCACCATGGAATGCTTATAATCCGATACGTGAGAAACGTATATTTTCGTATTTTATAATCCTTTGGATATTTTTAACTCACGTACTCTTAGGTACATGCTATGAGCAACGTTTTGGTCATCCACTGCCGTAAACTATTCATGTAATGAAATATCATGCCCGACTTTGAAACAATAGGGGTTTATCTACCTTATATTTATGTTACTGAACTCAAATCCTTCATTGTATATTTTTAAATCGAATTTAACCTTTATGTCAATGATAATACAGTTTAAGGCAAAGTGAAGGTTTACTTGCTTGCGTGGGTTGACAAGACGTATGCTTATCGTCGATTTAGCATTTCTTCGCTACTTAATCCAGTTTTAAAAACCCATAAAGCTTGTAACTACAATCTGTATTGCTTGTTTTGGAATACTACCTACTACTGTATGTCCGGCATTTAGTAATTTACGGCTTTGTAACACTTTATATTTCTTTGATTCTGTTTAAATGGTGCTACACATTTAAGTTTTAAGCACATAAACATTAATTTCAGTTTCATCTTATATTGTACACCTTTCAAACTAAATCATATTTCAAATATTTTTTTATTGTTTAACATAATAATTATTATAAATATAAACCAATTTTATTGTTTTTTGCCAGTATAGTCTCATTTTAACATCCTAACCAGCCAAGACGATCCCACGTTGTTGAATCTTCTTTTAAAAGAACACATGCTTCAAAATTTAAATTTACGTGACACGCAGCTTGCTCAAGAGCCTCGCTTGAAATATTTCCGAGTGGTCTCGAGGAGTCTCGAATAGCAAACACTGACCGGTCTTTGTCCAAATAAACTCTTAGTTTGAGTTGCACCAGTTGTTTTCTTAAATCTTTCATCAAGTCACTTATTCCTATGAAATAAAGTTGAATTTAGACTGATTGTAAGAAATTTTACTGCAGTTGCAGATGGTGTAGCTCAGTCTAAGTCCGCTGCTAGCACTGTGGCCTCAAGCCTATCCTCACATTGCGCGACAAGAATATTTGTATTTACATTAACGTCCTCTGCTATTTGAATATGAATATTGTAATTACATATCTCAACGTCTCTAGCTTTGAGATTAGTTGAGATATATTAATTTTTATAACTTTGTATGGTCTTACCTCAAATCGATATTAATTTAGGCAGAGGTCATATCTAAATATGAAAATTGATCTTTGAAAATATTGGGCTAACAACCTTTTGGCTTACTCAATAATGGCAGGTTGCTAACGTCGGAATCAAAGAAGTTAAAAATGCTTAAGACACATTAGAAAGAATTGTTGTTTGTGAAGATAGAAGAAAGGCATCTCGGGCGACTTTCCGTATGGCTATTAATCATATGACGACGTCTCTAAGATAAAATTCATGGACTCTCACACAGTCATAACTAATGTTTGAGACAGTCTCACATACAAACCACTTTTAAACCAGGTAGAGATCCTTAATCTTATGTTTTTTGAATTTCTCGGTAAATAACTGTTTATTATGTCATACGAGTTTTAGTTATCAGTTTGATACTTTAAAACACTGTCTTTTTACATGCTTTGTGCTTTTTCTTGCTATTGTGGCACAACCGTGTGTTTATTTTTCTTGTAAATATAAAGTCACATCTTTGCATATTTAGTCAGTTGTATTTATGAATTTCAATGATTTCATTAGTTATTTTTACATCAAATTTGCCACCAAATAAAAAATAAAAAAAATATCTTGAGAAATTAGGAAATTCAAAGTGTACTAAAAACAATAATATAAGCTGTCAAAAATATATATTCATGGTTAAAATAATTTAATAAATTTAAAATAAGAGTATAGTTTTTTTTTCTGTAAAAGTTTTTTTTGTGATTGTGGGTATAAAATAGTAGAAATGAGTAAAGAAGATGTTATCTTGGCTACGCACGGGGTTAAATACCATGGCTGGACCGGTTGTCCTTGGAGGATAAACCTTGCTCTGCCTTCACTACCCCGCGTGAAGTTATGGTGAAACTATTTTACAGTGAATTTGTTGATCTGATCTTTCTTTAATTTCAAAACTTTACGTTATGTAGATACAATGCTTATAGATTGTTCGACGGAGTCAATTTTTTTCTACATTTCATATTTTAATCAAACTAAATAAATTCAAAGATGACTATCAACATAATTATGACGTTTAAATCATGACATAATAATTTCATTAAGGATTAAAATCTATGAGAACTAATACTAAGGATCCACCATATCTTCCTTGCTACTACTGAGACATTATAGGCACTTATTGTAGTTTTTTTTTCCACGTGGAGCTTAAAATTGAGTTAGTGGCTTCATGCACATTTGTTATAAATGACAAGTAGCATAACAAATTCAATATTGAAAAGGCTGGAAGACCAGAAAGTCGGTGCTTAATCCCGTTACCAAATAAATATTTTTTTCTTTCTTGCTTTCTTACCGTAAACCTCTCTGATGTATTCACTCAAAAACCAAACGGCTTAGAATATTACCTGTTTCAAAAGGAAATAATCATGTTATTTATTACCAGTGTCTGAGAGAAACCATCTTTAATCTTTTCTAAGCACGTACAGAACGATTTTATGAAAGATTAAAAGCCTTGATTGACTTTTGAAATGTTTGTGGATGATTTTAAAATATGTAGTCGATAAAAACTAGAGACACTAGCAGAGATTTAAAAATATTACTTGCTCTTGCAATCAACAGTTATTCTAAACGTCACTTGATGCTAATTGTACAAGTTTTTTATATGTCTATACACTAGCCTTCAAGTTTTACTGCTTTACAGTAGTAATAAAAATGACACTTTGTCTGCAATAAATACTCTAGGTATCGAGTTGGTTCGTAGTACTGGATTAGACACACAATTTTTAATAATTTTATTTCTTTCTTCCACGTGTATAGTACGTACTTGATTTGGAATATCTTCATTTGATTGCTTTGTGATTAATTTGCCGCAATCAAATATCAAATCATGTTTATAATTTATGTATAAATAATTTGGTTTTGGTGATTGAAACTATATTGGACTACATAAAAGTACTCAAATTAATTTTATACAACCGTCTAACCGAGTTTTAAAATTTTTTCCCACATGAAGGCTCCAATAAAAACATCTTCGATACGAAACGTTTACAGTCGATTACACTCAATTACATATACAAGTAAAACTGGATTTATGACTAAACCAAAATTAACACTCTCCTACTTTGCTGGCCTAATTGCAGCCCAACGCACTATAAATCATGTAACGTTGTATCGACACAACAAAACTGTAACAAGGATTCTTCTAATTGGATTTGTACGTAGCCTATCAATATATTTTGTTTAATGGATATACCGAGTCCTCACTATAATTGCCAGAAACTATCATGAATCAACTGCCAGTGTTATAAATCTGATAAGTAAAACTCGTTCAACCACTTGTAATATTACTTCCAGAGATACTCTCAAAAGATGAACAGTCCAGTTTTATACATTTTTCTAACTGGCGACGATTTTGAATACACTGTCTGGCTTGGTATTTTCTATAAATATTTTAATCTTATCTTATTTAATGAGTACACAGAACGAAGCATGGAACAATAAAATATATTACCTACCTGTTTTGAAAGCACAAGCTTACAGTTCAGAAACAACAGTTTTATTCTAAGTGGATTCCAATTTTTTATTAATTTTACGATCGGAGTCCATCAGCAAATTACAAGTTATTGCTACTAGACAACTTAATAAAGATTTTCATGATTATCTGCAATCATAAAACAAGAAAAAGAATCAGGTTTCTAACAATATATGAACTGTGAAAAATTGTGTTTTGGAACCATTCAAGCGCGATCATCATGAGGATATTTGATACCATGTTCGTATCATATATCAACTTTTTTCTCATGTCTACGTGGCGCCATTTTTTTCTGGTAAGCTTGGATGCTGGCCAGAATGGAAAAGACATTAACACATGAACAGAACACAAAAACAAACTTCAGTAAAAAATGTAATTGAAGATGCTGCACATGATGGGCATGAAATTACATTTAATTTGAGTCTGTCTGTAAAAACAGTAAATTGTACGTAGTTTGCAGTATCATTCTGTGAGAATAAACGAAGGTTTAATAGTCAAAATCTCAAGATTTAAAAGTTTTATCATCAAAACTTGTAATTTTCAAGCATGATGGTTTATTTGTCAACTGTTCAAAGTCAAAAAAGATCCCCTAAAAAAGCTACATTTATTTACCAGCGGAATTTGTAACTATATATTTATTTTTGATAAACGAGGACTTGGCACTAGACTTAACTCTATGGATAGTAACGCACACTACTCATATACAGCTGAAATGCCTAACCTATTACTAAACATCAGGCAAATTGGCGGTCAAACGCAAGCCTACTACTATTTATAAAAACTTAACTATTAGCTTCAGTAGGTCTTTCCAAGACAATCTGATGCACCTGACGCGGTTTGTATAGTCTGTACGAAACTTGAAGTAAGTACAATGAATGTTTGCGTCAGTCAGAGGTGAAATTGTGTGTGAAGCGGCAGCGGCAAGCCGTCGCTCCCATTACGTCGGCCGCTTGGACAGTGCGCGCCGACAAACCGGCTGTGAACGCCCTGTTGTATGAAACTGCCACGATGAGAAATTTTCGGAGCCGATGGTAGAACTGGACTTAAATAATGTTCCACGGAGACACAGTTTCAAAAATATGAGAATTGTAACATTTGGGACGCCAAACAAAGAGAATAAATTTGAAAAATTTAAGATAAATATCAAAATTGTAGTTACAATTTCATTACTTTTGAATTTATAATATTATCTAATATCAATACTTCTTTGATCAAGTTTAAATCAGAACTTTTTAAAGAAATAACATAAAGCAAGAATGAAAATTATTTTAGCTAAAACTTGCATACCAAGCCTCACTACTACTACCACACCGCGTCGCGGTTCAACCTCTTCGGCTCGCTCCATTAGTATCTTCCATTTATTTTTTGTCCACGTACCTGTCCGACTTTTGGGGATTTGACTTTTTATAACGAAGACTGCGCGACGCATACACAATTTCTTTTGGAGCACGACGGAAAATAAATGATGCTGCGTGGAGCTATGCGACTTTGACTTTATTATTTTTCGATTAAGTTTTTGTTACAAAAACCTGGTCTGAAGTAGCATTTGCCATTTGAGTATTAACTTTTAATTCATTCTCCTTCGTGTTTCGTTGGCAATGGTTATTATAATCATAACTAGCGGTCTTCCCCAGCTTCGCACGGGTATAGATTATAGCCTATGTCACCCGGGGATAGTGTAACTTCCCAACAGTGAAAGAATTTTTTAAATCGGTCCAGTACTTTTTGACCCAATTCGTTACAAACATACTTACATACAAATCTTTCTTCTTTATAATATTAGTATAGATTAGTATAGATATAGATTAATAACAATTTTCATATTGTATCAGTAAGATAATCATTGACATTAACTCTAGAATACTCTAGATCTTTCATCACGATGAAGAAAAGCAGGTATTTTATGCTATGTGGCATAATGGAAATTGATACCATTATTATTTTTCACTTTCAACTCATCATTATCAAATTCAACTACCGTTACGAGCACAACTATTAATCCCGGTAAAAAGTCTGATTAACATTCTCTGGCTATTATCCCATTGTCACACTAAAAAACTTTCAAGCGTAGGTAGCCTCTAAATCATTACTGTTGACTATTTCACTGTAGACCCTCCGTCTGATCCAGTCAACTGTACCAATAAGAATAACTTTGTAGAACCCTATCACCATATGATTCCAAAATTGATTACAACCAGTTCCTTTAAATTTTCAAACTAGTCTGACTACGACATAGTTTCAAGGGGTCAATTTATGTTGTTGCGAGTACAGTAATGACTCATTGTACTACCTGTGCGGTGATTGAAGGCACGCCCACATGGAATATCTATTAACAAAACGTAAGTACTTTGGTAATGACGCCGATTTTCGAAAGGGCCAAGTTGCTACAATACTGAGTAAATTAATGGAGGTGTAATTGATGAAAAGCTTTACCTTTGAGAAACGCCTTCAAAAGTGGTGAAATATTTAACAGGGATTTGATAAATGATTCTAAAACCAATACAAATAATGTTTTTTTTTTAAGAATCTAAAAAAGTCCCTTTTTAATATGGCAGACGTGGCAGTATTGATTTCTACAACCAACCCTTTCAATATTTTTGCTCCTTTTTTTTAATGTCCTTTATAATACGAATATATGTACTTACTTTTCTAGGTGTTTTTATTTTTATTAAATGTGTTTATTAGTCAATTAAATTACAAAATTACAAATCAAGTCCATAAATTGGCTACCAATATAAGTAGGTACCTATTCAAATAACCCACCCTTAACTGTTCCTGGCGCAAAGGTGCCCAAAACACACGCTGCATTACCGTGCGCTGCGTTGGATAGCAATGACTAACCCTCGCACCAGGAACGAGCCGGAGCGGGAGTCACCACACTTTTCTTTAAGCCATTTTTGTAAGTATTAAATACCTACTTAGAAAAATTGATTGATTGATTGATTAACTCTTTATTGTTCACACCATGAATTTGATACAGAGGACAAAAAACTCTTAAAAACTAGTGTAACAACTGGCGGCCTTATCGCTAAAAGCTAAATCGCTAAAAAAATAATTTTATTCGTAGTAGTATAAATTACCTATTTAAGCAAATGCAAGTAGACTTAAACTTCGTCTTCTACAGAAAAATATCTTTAACTTCAGTATTAAATATCACACTTTTTGAAATAGCGAGTCGCAAATAGCTCAAATAAACATTACTTGGCGTTGTTAGCAGTAACGTAATGTAAGTAACCATTGACATCTCATTTAGCCGCGCCAAGCAAAAAGCTAATGAGAATGCTAATTTTGTTTCAACCGTTGCAAAATGTGAGTTCTGTTTCATTTGCATAATGTCAAATACTTTAAGTGCTTAGCTACCGACTGTAGAAGTGCTCGCTTTTAAAAATAAACTCACTTGGTTATTGGGTTCCGTCGACATTCGACATTGACGTTTGACAAAACTGAAGCTAATTGCTTGAATGCAAGAAGTAAAAGAAAATTATCTTGATTTTATTAGATAATGTTTACGGGGCACCAGTTTAATGAAATTTCTATCTTACATTGACTTTTTGATAAGTTTTTAGGTTCATTCTTGATTTGACACTTAAATTTTCTATAGAGAATGAGTAAAAAAATCATTCTAATCACACATTTTTACCATCTTAGGTGTTATTTACACCCATTATTGCCATGTGAATTACACAAAACGTCACGCGTTGGCGGTTCACTACCGATGCCTGAGTATTAGTAGCATAACAATAAATTGAGTTAAAGGAAACCAGCTTAGTTGGCCGTAAAGAGATAAAACGATGCGTGGGCAACGACAAGCCAAGCACAGTTGCTTAAGTACGGCATTTATGTACCTTAATACGCCCGGTACTTCTCCAGTATCCAAGTATTATTTAAAACGTTTACTGCAATCCCAGCGGAGTCCAGTGCTACATCATTTATATTAGCTGCCAGTATTTCTCCTAAAGTACATGCAAAATCTTATCTTAACATATCAAAACATTTATTTTTATCAGTTGTAATCTCAGTGACAACAATTTCTTCTGGATCAGCTCTAATGTCATTTATAGTTGACAGGTATCGTAAATCTATTTTAGTATCTAAATAATGAGTTAATGATGTATTTAAATCTGTTTAAACATCCAACATAAGTGTTATATTACGAAGCTTTCTATTGATAAGAAATTTATTTGGAATACGTAATGTGATATAAGGTTTAATTTTGTCCAAATTTCCATAAACGCTTGAGCTTTTAGCTCACATATAACTTTTTGATATTTTAAAATCAATAACGTGGAACATCTAATAAAAATTATGTTAAGGTGCATCTCCCTGAAAATCGAATGATATTGAATAACAATATTTGCTACTTCATTATACAAATCGCGCGATTATGTTAATACGAGCTATTTATAAGCGGTTTTGATTTACCTATATGCCAGTGTGGAACTTGTAACCGTTTCTCTACATAAATTTATGTATTACCTGTCGCTACCGTTTGCATTTGTGTGGGTTTCGCAAATACATCTACCTACATAATTAGGTTTGACTCACACATTATCATAAACAGTGGCATTGTCGTATTTATATTATTTATAGTTTATATTATGACTTAATTTTTTCGTTATATCATTGTTTTTAAGATTCATTCCACTAACGTGTGCGTTTTATTCCATTTTATTCTTTTGATACCTTTTCGTAATTAATGTGATTTATGTCTTTACCCAAGTCATTTAAGCTTTAATCCTTTAAATTATTACTTATTTATATTTATTTTAAACAAAATCCAACGAATTCGAAATGTATATGATTTAAAATATCTAATAAATATCAAAACCAAACTATTTAAAGTGTTCAGTAAACCAAAAGTAGTTCAGCTAATGAGTTCTGAAGCTATTGATCTACAGATAGTGGTAGTAGGCTTAGATGGTGGGGATGAGAGGGGGGAGGCGGACAGTGACCCGCAGCATTCCAGACACTCGATCGTCGGACTTGATCTTCTTACAGACTATTATTACTAGAAAACCTGATATTATACGCTACTTTAAAAAAACTAAATCCATTTTCAAATTATATGCTGAAAATTAAGAGCAGAATTTGGAATAATTGAATAAGAAAGAGTCATTGAGTATGTTGAAGTTTTTAAATTATAACGTTGTAGTGTTGAAATGTATTAAATTAAAAATTTCGTTATTATACTGCAAAACTTTAAAATGATAAAATTCCTACTCAAACACTTACTTGTGTTAATGAGGAAAAAATGTAATTAAAGCAATATAACTCAAACATTAATACATCAAGTTACTTAGATAGCTCGTATTGTATCGGTGCCCTGTTGGCCGAATCTATCCTTTACATGGAGTTTGTAATAAGAAAAAAATCTCCACAGAGAGAAATTGATTCGATCCACAGCGCTGGACATTATGAAGAGTTAAGAAAGTTTTAGAAAAAACATTTTTCGATATAATTTATAGCTACTTAGTTTTTTTACATAATGTAGTATTAGGTTATAAATAATTAAACTGGATGTTAAATTCATATTTTGGTTCAAAACACATAATAATAATACATAAAAAAATTATTTAAAATTATTCATTTCATCTAACTAAGATAAAAAATATAACACCTTATTTTTATTTATTTTCATTCTATATAAATATTTTATTTTTGGTAGGTCTTAAACTCATAGTTCTATATCCGTTGCCAAGCTTTCGATCATTGGCAGATAGGCAATCTCAAAAATACTCCATTGAATTGTAAAAAGCAAGTGTTTTGACCCGGATAGATAGATAAAATACATGTAGCGTTTTTACTTTAAAACTTTTTACTAATCGAAAAAGCAATAAAATGAATACTGCACTTTACACCAACACTTCGAACATTTGACTTCGTGTCCGCAATTTTGTCACAACACTTACACTTTAAAATAAAAGGAGGCATTCAAAAGAGCCGGTTTCTTAGCTTCCAAATGGTCTGTTAGCTTAAACGATTATTTTTCGCAAATATTTTCGAATATAAAGCGTTGGATACATTTGCTGTACGTATCTTTAAGTTGGGTCATTATTACTGGTTTAATAATGTGAGCATTTTTATTTTTAAATTTGTTAGTTTTTTCCCTAGTTTTCATTGGCGCCGTACCTACCACCAAAGGCATTATTCGTTCACCAAATGTAATGAAAAATATTTTTTAATGTGGACCATTAGCTCGAGGTTCGAGACGTCTGTAATTTCAAGTCTTTTTTTTAATCTTCGCTCCGTGGCTTGATGGGTTTCTGACTGTCCATCGATCCTTATCTCTTTGTATAGTAAAAAGAGACAGATTTACTTATAGTTTATTTAATGCCAGAGGTTGATCGAACTGGTGCGATAACGTGGTAGGGAAGGCAAGATTTGTTTATGTCATTAATTATGTGTAATCATTACGAATGTCCTAATACTTTTTTCCTTTCATATCTTATGAGAATTTCTTAGGTATATTCATATCCATAATGAGTAAATATTTCTTGTAAACCTCTCGTTTTAGTATATCTACCTACTGTTTGAGAAGTAATCTTGATTTTATAGCTTTAGCCGGTTCTCCGTCGTTTTCGACGTTACCTGGTAATTGCCTTGTTAATTTGATTCTGGCGGTCTCTTTGATATCATAGTAAAGTTGTCCGACTGGTGTTTCTGAATCCGGACATTGAAATCGATCGCAGCTTTCAATCTATTTTGAAATAAAGGTATTGCCTTCATTAAATATTTCAATTTTATTGAGAGTAACTTTATTACGATTTCTACATTCTTAATATCTGTTGGTTGGAAAAACTTCTTGAGCTTCTCATGTTACTAACACATTGATTGTTCTGTCGTTTACTATGTGATATAAAACTTTTCTAATTCATGTATTTGGCCCTCAGAAACATGGTTATGATTATGCCCACACACACGGACACATGTTTCATTTAAAATGCGTAATATATCATCAAAGTCTCTGGCTGCGTGGTACCGTGAGCGACCGGGCCGAGTTGTGTGTACTTTAGAACCGGTTCTGTCAGTCACAATCACAACACAATATTTGCGTGATGCTTAGCGAGAAGTGTTTGCGCCCTTCCAGTGGTTTCCATTCATAGCCTACGTAGGTTAAAATAAACACATTCAAGCATCTCTCTGAGAATCATATGATCTAGCTAGACGATTGTTATGTAATAAAAAATATGATTGGAGCTCACGAAGTTCACTAATTTACCGACGAAATGAATTCTTTCAATATTGCTTTTCTTCTTTAAGTATCTGTATTATTTTATTTATGTACTCGACATGGTTTGTTTTACATTTTACAGTTTCATTCTGTTTTCCTGAAAACCTGATTTTAAATTTAAATTATGAACCGGATTAAGAATATTGCAATTAATGTTAAATCATCATCTCATACCGTGATTTCTGGGTAATTAATACTGTTTCAATCTTAACTTCCTTGAAACACAAAAAATTGCTTATCCTATAATAAAACTGTGCTAGTAAAATTATTCCGGGAACTCAATTAGGTGTAGTTGGATTAGTAATTATGCATAAATCACCCATTAAATCAAACATGACCAGTTTCACAGAAACTTTAAAATTAAAAGCAAATATTGGTCTATTTTAATGGCCAATAATATATGTATGCTTATGGTTTTTATACAAGTGAAGATGAAAATAGCACGCAAAATACGTATGTATCTAATAAACCAGCAAAACCAGTCAATCATCCTAGCAATAAACTATAAGAATATGTGCTGTTATAAACAATAAATAATACGTTGTGTGAGAATAAAACTCAAACTGGAAAGTTCTCTGAGTAAAACCCAAAACCAAACCTTAGAGACGTGTAATGGGAAGGTCATTACTCCTTCAGTTTATTTTTCTTAAAGTAATGCTAATGATATATTATTTACGTGACGCATTCCTTGCATGACTCTCTGAAGAATCTCCAGAGATGACTCTGGAGTCATCATCATTAGTTTTAACATTGATTATATTTAGGTATTTTCAATGAACATAGACTTTAAAAATAAATCTGCAATATAGTCTCGAAGGGTCGGCAACGTGTTTTTTATGCTTCTAATGTTATCGTTAGATATATACAATGGTGATAACTTTCCATCAGGCGATATATTTGTTTATTTATCATAATATAATGTATAAGGCATAAAAATATAAGTATATATATAAGTTATCGATTTTTCTGATTATCTTTGTACTGACTCAAATTTACCACAGTCTTATAACGTTTTTACTTAAGTTTAATATAAATAAAAAGGATGTATGATTGTGTTGATTAATATGTGGATGTAATGCTGTATAAACTGGTTATTTGCTAATTATAACGTTGATGAAGCAACTCTTCTACTTCCTTTATTAATTTGCAAAACGCCTTCGCCTTGATTCGTTTCCTCAAGAAAAGATCATCGCCGATCACGTCACTCAATTTAAACGCTTATTCTATAAAATTCCGTTGGAACTAAATAGGATTATTTTTATAAGAAACCATTTAGTATTGTTAAGGATAAACAATAATTTGGTTTTCCAATTTTTTTTTAACAACACACTAAAATAAGTTGACTACTAAAGTCTTAAAATGAGCTGCATACTTAATGAATGATGTAACTACGATTATAAAATGTGCATTCATTTGTTATTGCAGTGAAAAGGAAACGGAAGCAAATTAATGTAGCTTTAATTCGCTTACGAAGTATGATGGCTCCAAACAAAGTTTTCTTTCACCACCCAAACAGAACAGCAGATGGCTAGCAGTAACCCAATACGAGCGCTGTTAATAATAATTAATCGCTGTGATTGGCCACAAAATGCTTTTAACGTAATTCGATTCGGCTGAACTGGAACTCTCGTGGAACGGAACCAAAATAACTCGACCTTCCTGGCTCGTCTCGCCAATGGCCATCGATTCATAAAAAGGGGAAGTGGTAAGAATTGGCAGAGGTCTTAGAAAAACGGTGTAGCTTATACGTACTGTTGGACATGCGACGTCGCCGATCTTGCCTTGAAACTTAAGGCTCATATTACTCAGATCACGTTCAAGGTGGCACAGAGCACTTAAAGTGGACGCCAACTTTAAATTTTAACATTTACAGAGACTTATACAGACTAACTGGAATTCGAGAACAGTTGCCGCTTTATCGCAGCCACTTTAAGCACGCGACGTTGCTAGGCAGATAAAAACAGAGCGAATCAAGATTATAATAACAGCAATCGAAACTTGTTCTTGGATACTTTATAATGAAACGCCATAAATAACCAACGTTCCAGATGGAATATCTGCAGAACTTGTGTTCGAATTAATACCGCCCTCTTCCAATGTTTAATTAAACCACTATAGTATTTTATATTCAATCATTAAAATTGTTTCTTTTCCACGTTCATTAAGTTTATGAGCTAAAAAATAAAACATAAATAATAATTGAGTTTTCTTTGTTGCAGGTACATCCATTCAAAGGAAAAGCCGTTCAAGTGTACAGAATGTGGAAAAGGATTCTGTCAGTCGCGGACGCTGGCTGTCCACAAAATTCTGCATATGGAGGAATCTCCTCACAAATGTCCAGTTTGCAGTCGAAGCTTCAATCAGCGTTCAAACCTAAAGACCCACCTTTTGACGCACACGGATCATAAACCATACGAGTGTAATTCATGTGGAAAGGTTTTCAGAAGAAACTGTGACTTGAGAAGACACGCTTTGACGCACGCGGTAGGTGATGTTCCACCAGGTGATGTTGTTGACGTAGGCGAAGAAGATATTGGAAGACCAGGATCTCCTATTGAGCCAGGATTTGATGACGAAGATCCAGAGCTCTCATCTCCAGAGCATTCGCCTGTCAGACGGGCGCGGTCGTCGTCGATTGAAAGCATTGGAAGAGAACAAAGTGAAGAAAGACCGAGACAGTATTCTCCGTCTCCAGTAGAGCGTACACATTGTCACCACAATGACCAACGTGATCGGGCAAGCCCCTACACAATGCGCCCTCAGTCTGAAAAGCATCGCACATCGTCTACAGAAATGTATGAGAAACGACGTTATACTTCAGATGAAATTATTGAGAAAGAGATTCGCTATTCTGATATTCCGGAGCCGCAAATCAGACATCCTCAACTACAAATTCGAAGAGACTTACACCAAGTTGCTCCACTAGATCCTATGAAAATGGGACAGATGGGAAGTCCACCTATAGACCCAGGGCCTTCTGGCATGTATCTCAGTCCGTATCGAAAGAGATGTCATCCACCTGATATCGGAGACAATGTCAGGTCGTGTGCAGCTGTATACCGAAGTCGGTCACCAGAACCGACTAATCTATCGATGCCTCGACCACCGATGGGTAATGGAGATGTAATAGTTGGAATGCCACCGAATATAATAGGTATGACTGCATATCATAAATTTGGGCTACCCATGCCCCCACCTCATTCTCAAATACCCTACGGTCCCATGCCACATGGAGTTTTAGGGCCGCAACAGACTGTCGCTCAAGACTTGATAGTTAAACATGCTCCTCCTAAAGATACGGCACCTAGTACATCGACAAATGTCACGGCTTGTAAGGATAGTTCCCAAGTTAAGGAGTCTGAAAATGCCAGTTCAAGTTATATAGCAAGTGGAATAAAAAATATTATAGGGATTCAACCGCCAGCTAATCCTAAACCAGGAACAAGCCAGTCCAGTGGACCCAAGAAAGGGTTTAGTATAGAAGACATAATGAGCCGTTGAAGGAATATTTTGATTGTAATTGGAAGTGCATTTTTAGAATGATAGATTGTTAAGACTTGATGTAAGATTTTTAAGAATTAGGTGTACATTTTTTAAAGTATTATTAGCGCAAGTATTTGTAACATCACGTAAGGTTAGAGGTATATATGTGTATTAAAAGAGTGGATTTGGTTTTCGTAAAGATCTCATAAGGTTTGTTTGTGCAGTGTTTTGTTTACCTCCAAATTTTAATTAGAATATCGAAATGTAGACATTTCATTTTTATTTTGTTTGTATTGTTGTTGGATAATATCAAATTATAACAATATCAGATTTCTGTTCGTATGAGATTTGGGATCCTATAATGCTGGATTTGTGTAATATTACGAGCTATTATATTATTTTTATATTAAGATTATTTTAATTGCATATTAAAGATTAAGATGTGACTGGTTCTTAGAATATTGGCGCTGTTATTTATTATCTAGATATATTTAAGTTTTATTTCGACATTTAATTTAATCAACTTTTTTGCAATACATTAAACATTTTATGATAATCGTGATTTAATTTAAACATAAAAATGCTAATCTGTATATAATAGTTGTGCTATTGAGTTCTCTTTGTAGCTTGTTAATTTAAAGAATGCAATGTTGAAAAAACAACTTTTTAGGAATTTAGTGTTTAATTAAACCGAACTGTATTTTTTTTGTCTATAAAATTTTCCAGACTTTTTTATGCTTACTGACTTTTGATGACTTCACAGGCCGTACCAACATTATTTCTATCGCTATATTTTGTATCTCAAATAAAATCCAAGATTCCAAGTCAATTCCAAGGTTCATCATAAAACTAACGTTTTTTTTGGTGATGATAAAACTTTTGTAATAATGTCACTGGATTATTTTATTTGTAACTTGTATAATATTTATTATCAGTAGTTCGTTATACATATCCGTATTAATTAATTGAATTTGAATAGACGTGAAATCGATTCTGTTGCACAGAATAAACTGAACTAATCTGACGACACTTAAATTACTCACGTTTCTTTTGCTTTTCATACGCGTGAAAGGGATGGCAAGATATTTAAAGATGTAAAATTTAGTTTAGTTTAATAACTAGTTCAATATAATTGATACCATTCAATCAAATAATAAGCCAATTCAGAGGAAAACAAATGAACTGCTAGCTTTGGCCTAATGCGAAAAGATAATTCTCATAGCATGGCCAAAGCATCCATTCATACAAAGTGGCCAGAGTTTTATCTGTCAGTACGAGACGTACGAGACATTAAAAAAAAATATTTTCATCGTGAATTACACGTATGTTTCCGAACGAAATGATTTAGTTAATACATAGTTTTAAAATCTGTTGCTCAGATGTTAAATTAAGTGCATTGTTATAAGTTTTTGTATGTAAATTAGCATAATTATCAAACTAAATAAATTATGATGAGACATAATTATGTTACTTCTTATTTTTCAAACCGCTATAAAATTTTATTGAGTACCTACAAAAATGCTACCAGAATTGACACGACCACTAATTGAACTTTATTAAGGTTACAACAAATTATATTATAAAAAAATAGAGAATACATCGTTTTAATTCTAATTATATTGTCTACGAGGTTCTTTTTACAAGCTTTTATTTAATTTGCCTTGTTAGTAGATTTGTGTCAAATATTGCAACTGAATTATTATTTTTAAAAAGTTTTCCCCAACCGATTGAGCTGAAAATTTTCACACATAGATGACAAAATTGAAAATGCATGGCTAGCTAAGTGACGTTATTGTAAATGCAATATGGCGGACTCCTAATAATGGCTGACTTGTTATTTTTATGCATCTCCATGATATGTGTATACATTGAAAGAGTTTGCTGAGAAGAATACGAAATATAAACACTAAATTCAATATGGCTGATGCCGAAAGGCGTTTTTAAACGTTTTTTTTTAATAATGTTTATATATAGGTATACAATGTTGTCAATTTCATTGTGCCGCTTATTAGGTTTAGTCAATCAATATGCCACGGTCATTTTATTTCAATACTAGCGGTCCCCCCCAGCTTCGCACGGGTATAGATTATAGCCTATGTCACCCGGGGATAATGTAGCTTCCCAACAGTGAAAGAATTTTTCAAATCGGTCCAGTACTTTTTGAGCCTATTCGTTACAAACATACTTACATACAAATCTTTCCTCATTATAATATTAGTATAGATTTGACAAAGAAATAGCAAACATTTTAGAGCATAAGATTCTGGTACAGGGTTACACTTAGATAGATAACTCATTTTTGTTCACACCAGAAATTACACATACAAAAAAAAGTAAAACTAGCTAAACAATTGGTGGTCTTCTCGTTATAATCGATTTCTAACAGGCAACCAAAGTATGGAGAGGACATACAGAAGAGGTAAAGGACGAGGTGTGCTTTAATAACGGAATACGTGGTATGTAAGGCCTAGACAATAATATACATAGGTACATTACATTAATCATCATCAGCCAGAAGACGTCCACTGCTGAACATAGGCCTCCCCCTTTAACCTCCACACTGAACGACAGCCTGCCTTTTGCATCCACTGGATGCCAGCGACTCTTACTATGTCGTCGGTTCATCTAGTGTGAGGCCTACCTACGCTGCGTCTTCCGGTTCATGGTCTCCACTCAAGAACCTTTCTTCCGAGCGATTACATTAATAATATACATTAAATAAAAAACTAAAACGCGAAAAACGTATCAGCTGTTCCAAATATTTTGTTGAGTGTGAATAACCGTTTTAATTGGAACAGTCGAGATTTTTTCGTACAGAATTATCTAAATTTATTATTATTACATACAAAAATTGTACATGTAAAAAATATTCATAATGATGGGTTTTATGGGCCCCTTTCGGCATAGTAAACCTTTTCCGCGTAACCCTATGTAATTGACATAAAATCAATTAATAATTTTACGTAACATTTCTATCTCACAAAAAATAGGTATATCCATAGGAAACAAATAGTCGTAAAACTTTTATTAGTCCCGAATACTAACAAAAAATATTCAAAAACAGTAAACAATAAAACAGTAGGTGGTCTAGCCAAAGGAACTGGTATCGGACAGTTTCAAAGGGAATTAAATGACCATAAAATCGAATTAAAACTATGTTACGGTGACAATCTTTAAAGTATCTACATGAAGAATATTGTCCACAGTATTTTGGAAAACTTACGTACTACCTTAGTAGTAAAATGAGTGTTAGATTTCCAATATGAAAAAAAAAACATACAGTCGAATTGATAACCTCTTCCTTTTTGAAGTCGGTTAAAAAGAAGATGTCGAGAATAAGTAGAGAAGAAAAGTAAGAAACGCTGTCTTTACCACAATTTTTGACACAATCAGCATCATCATCATCAACATTATCATTTCAGCCATAGAACGCCAACTGCTGGACATAGGCCTCCCCCATCGATCTCCAAAAGGGCCGGTTGGAAGCGGCCTGCATCCAGCGGCGAAGTGTTGGAAACGTCACGAATTAAAAATATAATGTAAAATATTCGCGGTGAAATCTATTTGTTGGATGAATTTATGATCGGCTGTGATAGGATGGAAATGAATATGTAAGGTCAATAAAATTATTGTGATAGGTTTTATTAATTAAGACAAAAAAAAATATGCATACGTATTTGGAATGGTAACAAACTTAAATAAATAAATACATACTAATCTATTAAACCGCTGCCCGCAAGCATCGTTCCCAAAATGCTAGCTATTACCGCGTTGGATTGCAATACTACGAGTAACGCGTTGCGCAAAATACCGACAAGCATTTTGGTCACGGGATGCTTCGGCCAGACTTAGTAGTTGTAGACGTGCAATGACGGGATGAATAGTGAGGCTAAACATTGCTGGGCCGAGAGGATCGCCTCGTTGAAAACCAACAGCGGTAGTAATTTCTTTGCCATGATAGGTCATTTTAGAAGTGAATACATAACATTGCCGTTGAAAATCTGCCCCCCAATTCTAAACAAATTGTCTTTAAATTGTCAATGTTGCGACTTTAATTGTTAAATAACTGCCTCAAAAATGACAGTTTTTTAATAAAAAATTATACTAACTTATAATAATAGGTGGTTGTATTTTTCTAGTATAAAAGAATATTTAAAACTGTTAATTTTGAGGCAGTTATTTAACAATTAAAATCGCAACAATTACAATTTAAAAACAATTTCTTTAGTAGAATCGGGGCCCTGGTATCTGGTAATATATTTACGTGTTAGGTTAAAACTGTATCTCATTAACTAGAGTCAGTAGAACAGCTGAGACTCGGTGGAGCCTCCACTCTCTGACCAGCTTTGGGCTTGCTCAGGATCTAAGTGTTAGTTGACGTATTTTTGTATGTGTTCTATGGCATCCCCTTTACAGGAAATCCTACTTGGAAGAAGAATATGAGGCATTATACATCGTAAGTCTTAACAGCTAACAATGATCGAGACTCACTGCACTTTGAAAGCTTACCTACCACAGTCACCACAAGCATTCCACGTATAATTCAATTATTTCATTAAAATAAAGCTATAAACAGTTTAAAATATCACTCGGAGCTTCAAGCCGTACGTTTACCGACCAATCCGGTTTTTGAAAACAAAAAGCGTATTTTATAAGCTAAAAGGTGTTTCTTTTACGATTGCCAACTTTACGATGCGCTGCAAAACGTCGCTTGAGAAGCGCTCGGACGGCTACTTGAGGGTTTATTCAAATCACTTGCCGCCGAACGCGAAAAAGACAATAAACATATTTTACGTCCGAATGTCGTATCGGTGTCGCTGGTAGTGTTTAAAATGTTGATTGTAGTTTTGTGTTTGTATTTATAATTAATTTAATGCCGTTTTCTGACGACGTAAAGCAAATCAAAAACCGTTTTAAGGGTTTCGTAGTACCTACTGCAAAGAACCCTTTATAAGTTTGTTCTTCATTTGTCCGTCCATCGAACTAATTATTTGGAAGTTTTTAATTTGTATCTATATAAAAGGCGATGTGTGTATATTGTGTATGTTCCCTATGGACTCCGAAACGGCTGAACCAATTTTAATGAAATTTACAATCTATAATATTATAATGAAAGAAAAAAAAAGATATTGTCACAGATATAAACAACTAGATCTGTGGATATTGTCATTTAAGTCCAGGGAAGTAGCTGTCGCTACCAAGGAGGTTGCTTCAAGGAGGTATATAACGGCTAACTCCACAGAGCTTCCTCACTAATTTCTAAACTATGTATTAGACCTAACATAGATGGCCCGGAACCCTAGCATATGTGTGTCTTAGTTTTATGTAAGCTATAATAATTTTAGTCTAAAACATATTTTAATACAAAAAACAGGTTCTTTTTTTTATAATAATAGGCTTGCGTTTGACCTCCCTCGTGATGATCGAGTGATGCTAAGCGCTGATGCAGCCTGCGTTTGAGCACGTAAGTTTATATGTTCTTTGAAAGTCATTACTTTAGCCTTATTTTGTATAATACAAGTAACATTTGTGTTGTGATCGCCGCGGTGGCGCAGAGGTGAAAGCAAAATGTGAATGAGTCTTTTTTTATGACTTAGCAAATGCTGATTGATTAGACTGGGTTCTTGATTGAGATTCCGAACCTTTCTTATTCTTATTCGAGATGGGAAATGATTGTGCACTGACGTCCCTCATGGGGTGTATTGTGAATTTTCCGCAACTATTCATTGGAGTAAACGTGCTGTAGGATGGAGACTACAGTTCGGCAAACGTAGCGTAGGACGCCCTGAGACTTGACAGAGTAACGATATACCTACGCAATGGAACTGTCTTGCGCAGTGGCTGGAAGCAAAATGCCGAAGATAAGGCTGAGTGGGCGTGCCTTGAGTACCGTGCCTTAGAAGCCGTGCTTTAAGAGCCGTGCTTTGGGAGCCGTGTCTTGGGAGCCGTGCCTTAGGAGCCATGCCTTGGGAGCCATGTCTTGGAAGCTGTGCTTTGGGAGCCATGCCTTAGGAGCCGTGTCTTGACTACTTCTCATCTTTTACACTTACATCTACGTCACTAGAGAAACTGTGCCAGTGCCTCAGAGCCTTGTTCCGGTATTATCGGCTGCAACGTCGCTTACCATCAGGTGAGTTGATGGCCAAACTTAGATCAAGGTAGGTACACAGCAAGCAAACGATCTATATATATATATTTTTTTAAACAAGGAGTTGGGTGGACTTGTGTAGATGCTGGTATGGGGAAATATACAATACACCCCATATGGGACTTCAGTACATGACTCATCGCCATCATTTCGAATAACAAACTGACTCGATTTAAACCGTTGAAAACTTTGGCAAAAAGATTCATTACAAAAGACAAGATTCTTGCTTACAAAACGAACTGAGTTGACTCGGGTAGATGCTGGTATGGGAAAATAAACAATACAACCCATAGTAGACTTTAGTACAGGAGTTATTGCCCTCATTTCGAATAACAATAGGTGCAAAACAATAGGTGACCTATACCCGATTTCAACAGTTAAAAACTTTGGTGAAACGCACCAACTCAAGTGCATGGATCTATAACAGAATACAGGATCTTTTCTTAAGAAACTTGACCGTACCTTCACCAGCACAATGACTGCAACTAGCTTTCCACACTCACTGTTCTTCGAACACCCGGATTTCTCCATATTCCGAAAAATCGTAAATCTGGTGCGTGCTGCGAATACAAAACGCCGTGGCATGCTGGCATGTCATCATGTGTCATGTAAGTCATGTGGCATGGGAATCCCACAGGTAACCCAAACCACAGAACGTGATAGGAAAACGTAGTGATATAACGTGATATCGTAATTTAGGATGATACACACAACTTCATAAAATGAACGACTCTTCCCGTCTGCAGTTCTCTCGCTCGCACATTATGACATTATTGGAAATATTAAATCACTGAGTGTGAACATCAAAAAGTGAAAAAAACCATGTTATGCTGTCCATCATAATACGGATATTGACAAAATTTTGCAATGGCCTTTAATTTAAAGAATATGGTGCATATTCACTTTAAAAAATACTTTTACCTCCATTAGTTCATTTATTGAATAATTATTAGCTCTTTTTATTTCAATTTTTAAATGACTCATCAAAACGCGGCAAATCGACGTTGTGACGTCAATATACTTAACTACAGAGTTGCGTTCAAGGCATGCGATAGAATAAAGCACCACCGTTTACAACATCATCGTCAGTGTGAAAAACAACCGAGACACAACTTGGCTGTTACGAGTATTTGAGCGTACACTTCAGTTGCAATTGAACAATAGTGAAATCGATGGTTAAAAAAACACTGATGTTCATCTGTCATTCATTTTCAAATCTCACTCTAGGTGCCCCGAACGCATCTTTCGAACGGAATCTGCCCATTATATTACTCTATGCTGCCCATGTAAATAAACAAACATCTGTCACAGTCGGCCGTGAAATGCTGCCGTTGTTGTTATTTATTTGTAAAATTATTTAGTTGAAAATGGATCGTAAAACTTATCATTGGTGTGTAGTGCCTCAGTGTCCTAATGTTTCGAATGCAATACTTGCGAAATTATTCATAATTGTACCGTCTAAAGCTGAAATACGAAGAAATTGGTTGTGACTTGAAAGAAGATAGAATGCTTCACAAATATTAACAACTTCGTCGATTTACGTTTGTGAAAATCATTTTGAAGTGAGTATCACCATAATAAACTCGTTCTATACTGAGAAATTCAGTAAACTTTTACAGAAAATGGATTTGATTTCGATATGTTTGCTTTGTTTTGTTTTGGTTGTGCTGTCATCACCATATTGACGTCACGCACTGTGATTGGATTTTCGAGTCACGTGACACATAGATAAAAAATCGTGATTTTGAAATCGAAATAATTAAATTTAGGAGTGATTATTATTATTGAAAAAATATTGAAAAAATCTCTTAATATAAAACCTTTCAATATAGCTAGGTTTCATATTTTATTTCCACCAGTGTCAAATACCCTATTCATAACGTACCAATAAAGACATTATCATTTTAACATAGTAATATGACGGAGAAAAAAGTAAAAAGCAAAAATTACAGTACTTAGCAATTTACTTTGTAAACTGTGATTTTATATGTTCAATAGTGTGATGATACGCAAGCAAGATAACTACAGACAGAAAAAGGCTTTCATTTAGATAAATAGGTTTGTCTATTAAACTTCTTTTTTCTTTCCTCTTTGAGGGTTTTGGCGTCGCACTCTTGCTCTTGTATATTTGCCAGTGTCAAGTATAACATTATTATCAAGTTTGATTAAATGTTGTCAATCAAGTCAGTCAGAGTCAAGTCATAGTCAGGCCTAAAAAAGCTTCTATGCAGTTTTAGAAACCACACGAAATTATAATGTTTTATCTCGTTATTATCACTTCCCCACATTCGAGCATGTTCATGACAATATATTATTTAAGAAGGCGTGTTAAACACCGTCAGATTAAGTCACTGCAGCCAGCCATCTACAGACTTTTAAAATAATATTTATTTACTTATAATAGCTAATCGAGCAATCGCTCTTTGAATTTGAGGCATTTTTAGCATAACAGATTTTCTCAACTTTGTATAGAGAAGCTGTCAAATTTCTTAGTGAAAATTTCATTCCGAAAAAATTTCATTGTCATAGTCAATGTCATTCCGAAAAAATTAAAAGGCCTCAGGTGTCTCCTATGTAAAAAGACAAGCTGTCATACTTTTCTGACCGTATGTCTCAGAACTCTAAGTTCATAAGCGCCGACTACTTCTGCATAGCATAGTAAGCTTTGCAACTCGCGGCTTACAAAGCTTATGAGTCAAATTACTAAGAACTTGCGATTTATGCATTGCGTATTACTATACTGTTTTAATGAAGTAAGTATGAGCTAATCTGTAACAGATCGGAACGAAATCGTGGCCGGAAACCAAAGTAAGTGAATGGTGCATAATTCAATTAATTGTTTGGTATTTTGCTAGCCTGTTAATTACTAGTTCGCAATAAGTTCGCAAATTGATTTAAATTGGTGGCCTGGAGGCCAATTTAACTGGCTTTAAGCAATAGTACGTATAAGGTTCTGGAATGGAAACCACGGACCGGTAAGCGCAGCGTAGGACGTCCACCCACAAGATGGACAGACGACCTAAAAGAGACCGCAGGGAAACGCTGGATGCAGGCCGCTTCCAACTGGCCCTTATGGAGATCGATGGGGGAGGCCTATGTCCAGCAGTGGGCGTCCTATGGCTGAAATGATGATGAATGATGGTGCAAGTACCTATTTTTTTTAAACCAATGAACGAGCTGATAATCTTCAAACTGCTGAACAGATTTTCTTGAATCATAGCTAGAAACACTCTCGATCAAGTTACCTCTCAAACAACAACAAAAACACGTAATAATCAAAATCGGTTTAGCCGTTTTGGAGCTACGATTTCCACAGACAGACACACATATACATACAACCTATAATAATTAATAATTAATTACCCGACCTAGCTACAAAGACAAAACAACTGTTTCAAATTTAAAAGACCTATTCTATACAGGGTGTAGTAAGCCGAAAGGGGTCCGTAGTCCCATCATTATGAATAACTTTTAATATGGGACCAAACCAAAAATCGAGAAAAAAATATTAACTGTTTCATACATTTTGTCGAGTGTAAATGACCATTTTCTAAGGAACTGCTGATATTGTTTCGCGATTCAGCAGTGCAAGTACCGTTCTTTATCGATTGTTAAATTTGCTAAAATGCCATAGAATCGATCACAGCGAGTACTGAAAAAATTGCATATTATCAAATTTGACGACCTCAACTGTCAATTTGACGATCGATAAAAGAACGGTACTTGCACTGCAGAGTTGTTTCTTTTCCGCGCGTAACCCAATAAAAAATTGGTAATTTACAGCAATTAGTACCCAGCCTAGCTACAAGGACAAAAAAAACCCGCCATGAGTGAAACGTACCACCTTAATTACTTTCAGTATTAAAGCACTAACATTCATAATATAAAATTTACCCTAAAATAAAGCTTCGTCCACACGGTGAAACTCAATCGCGCAGCCGGTTCCCTATCCGACGATCTACCGCGCGGTCCAGTGCCACTTGTAACTGGATTGAAATGGCCACGGAGTGTTTGAACTTGTGATAATATTTCAAATTCAAAACATTTATTTCAGTTTGTAAGTGCAATAAAATGATCATCATCATCACAAAACAATAACGCACCTACTAGTTACTTATTACTTCACTTATTTGTCAATAAACCGTTTGAAATACAGTGAGGTGTAAATAATAGAGACGTTATAGGCGAACAAAACGGCTTTAAAAACTGACTAAATGCAGCATATACCATAACATAGCATAGCTTACCTACGCATGTATATGTCATCATCATCATAATCAGCCTTTTAACAGTCTACTGCTGGACTTTTAGCCTACCCCCGAAGGGGTGATTGGGCCATATCCACCACATTAGCCCAGTGCGGGTTGGTGGATTCACATACGCATACGAATTCCATCTCCGTACGTATGCAGGTTTTCTCACGATGTTTTCCTACACCGAAAAGCCAGTGGTATGAAAATCAGTACATAAACTCCAAAGAGCTCATTGATACGGGCCCGGGGTTTGAATTCGCGACCTCACGCTTTCAAGTCTAGCGGTCTCTCAAATAGGCTACCACGGCTTCTATGTATATATGCTACATGTATATGTGCATTTTGTGAAATAAAGGAATGAATATGAAAAACGTTTGACGCTATATCTGTTGTTAGAAAGAGACAAAAATACAATTTGTTGTGGACGCTCGAAGTGCGAGGCTGAGAGACGGTTGAACGAAGTCGGGCAGCCAGCCTTGCATTCGTCTAGTCATTATGGTGGCGGGCACAACCTATCTACAAGTAAAAATATCATAGCTTAAATAGTATAAATTAGTTTCGTCGTGTTAAGTTACGACACACATTGGCATCAGCTATTCTGTCATACCACTCACTAAACTAAACCAATCTGACAGGACTAAAATTATCTGCCTCTCTTTTCATTTTAATTTGTGTTAGAGAAGGATGGCAACAATTTTAGAGCTGTCAAATTTAGTTTAGTTTAGAGTGCATCAGAATCGATGCCAATGGCATCAATTCTGTTCTACCAATCCCCAACCCTAACCGTAAGCATAACTAAAAAAATACAAACTACAGAAATAAAAACTACCTGCGTTATTTCAATATGTGAAAACTAAAAATACAACAATTTATAGCTGTCAAACTTTGGTAAACATTTTGATGAA
The DNA here is from genome assembly GCA_914767915.1 of Agriopis aurantiaria. Taxonomy (NCBI): domain Eukaryota; kingdom Metazoa; phylum Arthropoda; class Insecta; order Lepidoptera; family Geometridae; genus Agriopis; species Agriopis aurantiaria. Next base: position 10,674,756 of record OU611998.1, on the reverse strand, counting down.
GCAAGGAAGCAGTTAGGTACCGTGCGGCGGCTGAAAAGATACGACAGTTGTCATTAAAATGTAAAAAGCTGAACGAAAAAGGCCTGAACACTTTTACTAGGTTTTTAAACGTAATATTGTAGCTGTTAGTTAATATACTCTAGTATATAATCTTTGATATACTTTAGTGAAATATTAGAAGAAAATGGTTTTATTCAGCTTGTTACAATGTTATTGCAGCTGTCAGTGCATTAAATGCTTGGACCGACTGTCGTAATGACATGACAGAATTAACGTCAGTGTCAATTTAATTAGTCAATTTTTATTTTATTTTTTTATTATAAATATATAGGCTTGCGTTTGGCTACCAACTCGCCTGATGTTAAGAGATGATGCGGCCTACGACGGAGCACGCTTGCCTAGAATAAACCTATTCACTCTCGAATTGAAGACCTACCTAAATAAATAAATAAATATTCGGGACATTTTAGCACACACGGTCATCTGACCCCAAAATAAGCAAAGCTTGTGATATGGCTGCCAGAGACTGATATACATACATATATAGTTTTAAATACATACTTAAATAGATATTAACAACCAGATATAGAACAAACACAAATGTTCATCACATAAATGTTTGTCCTAGGTGGGAATCGAACCCACGCCCCCAAGCGCAGAAGGCAGATTCACTACCAACTAGACCAACGGGCTATCAGACCTATTAGTAATTACATACATGGTCGGTAATTTGTTGTTGGATAAACCAAATACCTACTAGGTGGTACTACAAAGTAAAACTAGTCGAGCAGTTTCTTTCTGGTTTTTGGAAGTAATGCTCCTAAGTTACAGTGGCCATCCTATAGATTTTGTGTTGGTACGTATTAGCTGAACGACACTGTCCATTGGATCGCGAGCGGTGTTCCTTCACTGCGAAATGCAGGGTTGCACCTTTGTATTGTTTTTTAATACTACAAAGCTGCTTTCTACAGGGTTACGCATAAAGACTGTACTAATCCAGAAGGAGGTCATTGTACTCATCATTATGAACAACATTTACTATAGGACTAACCCTGAAATCGCGGAAAAAAACATTTGTTCCACAGAAAACAGCCATTGCTACTCGAAAAATGTATGGAACAGCAATTTGTTCGCGATTTTAAAGGTTGGTTCCATATTCGGTTTTTTTTTATTGGATCTAGTCTAACTCTCTTATCATATATCAAACAAAGAAGTCGCAACCCTATCAGAGATCGGGTACCATCGGACACTCTCGGCACCTCTCGGGCGCCCGACGCGTTCTGCCGCCTAATTAAAACGGTGCAAGAGACCTTTTTATCGAAGCCGAAGATACGCTTACGGGCGGGTGACACGCAAACTCTTAAGTTTAAGGGGGGGCTTCGAATGGGAATAGTCACTGGGTCAAGTTAATGTTCCCAGTTAGATTTCGCTGTGAACAAAATGTTTATTTTTTTATACTCGTTCATACCTAACCTACTAATAAAGTATGATCCACCAAAGTATAAAACGCATCTCGTAAAAATAGTTAAAAAATAAAGAAAGAAAAAAGACGTCTGTCTGGTCAGATAGTACATAATAGATACATGCTTCTTAGTGACCGGGAGTTTACCTTGTTTTTAAAAACCTTTTAGAGTTGATCAAAGTAGTTTATGTAGCTCAACGTAAGTATTGCTATTCAGCGTGGCAATGCCGCTGGGTAATCTGCCAACTGGTACCAGTGCCAGTAATTGGAGTCAACTTCCAATCACTGGTACAGTGTGAACGCGTCACATTTTTTTCAGTCGCACTCGCTTTGGCTCGCGACGCGATAAGTCAAAGTGAGAGAGTGCAATTTTAACATTTTGGAAGCGGAAAAAATTTGCCATAACACTTTGTAGCACGCTTTTAGAGCAAAGAACTGTTGCTTCTGGCACGCTTTTGGAGAAATAATCTGATACCCGTGGTAAATTCTGACGAGGTAGCTCTACCTACCTTATTTTAATTACTGACAGACATTTGACCGTTCGTCACAAATTTTATACACTTTCAACATGAAGGGCTAGCCAAGTGGCTCTAGAAATTATTGTCCTAACATGCTATGGGTTCCTCAATGTTTTATTTTTTTATTAGCTTTTATTAAACTTGCCTTGTTAGTATGTGTCAAATTTTGCAACTGAATTTTAATATAGTTATCCCGAACCGATTAATCTGAAATTTTCCCTTCGTCTGAATTTCAACTGAATTTTCGTATCCAGCTACGAACATGGTTTTTTTTTCTTGTATGATAACCAGATACGTATACAGAATAAAATTGTCGTTTTCGTAACTCATTTTCATAACCAGCTACGAAAATGGATTTGATTTTCTCTGTTCATAACTTCGTTATTAAAGCAGATATTAATAATTATTTTAGTAACTTAATAACTGTAATAAAATACAATAAAGAGATGAAGTAAACAAAAATGTCTAGTATATTGGATGTTGGAAATTTTTTGGTCACATAATGAAATTGCATACTCGTTTAGTTTGGATGATGATGTGTGACTAGCTAAATGACGTCATTGTAGATCCAATATGGCGGACTCCCAAAGATGTCGGACCAGTTATTTTTATGCATCCCCATGATATGGGTATCAAATGAATGGGTTTGCTGAGAATGGATTTGCTGAGAGAAGGACGCCTGATGGTATGCGATCGCCGTGGCTTTGGATACCTGTAACACCAGGGGCATCACATATACTTTGCCGATCTTTGAAGACTATTAACAGCCCTTTTAAAGGACCCAATGCTATAGTTACTTGGAAATGGCACAGGAAAGAGCTTATTCCACAATATATTGCAGGTGTGTTGCAAAACAGATCGAGTAAAACGGACAGAAGGTATGCGATTTCCACAGATCTATGATATATGGATGAGCTTTCAGGCGGTGGTGGTTAGTGCCATGGTAAAACCGCCGGCATCAGATTGAAGAGTTGTTCAGAATACTCCCCGTTGTAAATGCGATAAAAGATACAAAGAGAAGAGACCCAACGTCTCTACGCATGCTGAGCGACTCTAGGTTATACTCAGGGAGCGGCGATCACAGAAGAGAGCCTTTTTTTAACCGACTTACAAAAAGAGGCGGTTATCAATTCGACTGTATGTTTTTTTTTTTTTTTTACTTCTCTTTTCTGTCGTGGCTATCGACGACAATTCTGACAGCTCTACGCTGTAATATCTCTTGTAAGATTTATTTCTTCTGAAAATACTTTTCTATACTAATAAATGTTTTAAAGAAGGATTGTTTGTTTGTTTTTTTGCATTGAATAGGCTCCGAAACTACTGAACCGATTTGAAAAATTCTTCCACTGTTGGGAAGCTACACTATCCCCGGGTGACATAGGGTATAATATATCATTATATTTTCAAAAAAATTGGGATCTAACTCCATCGCATCTGGCATTGGGAACTCCAATAATACCCGTGCGAAGCCGGAGCGGACCGCTAGTATACTATAATTATACTTTTACTACTTCTAATACTTTAAAAGTATTTTTAGTTAACCTGCAGTGAATACTTATTAAAACAAACTTTTTTTTCTTGGTCTGAGAATAAAATCTAATTTAAGTTAAACGCTTTTACTGTTATCATTAACCTATTGATTGCTTATAAATATTGCTAACCTATCAATAATTTTGTGAAATCTTCCCATAAAAAGTAAGATTTTCTATCTCACAATATATTACTAATTGCATTTATAAATTTTGAAATTTTAATAAAGTTTTATGATTCTTTACAGAGAATGCATTCAATAATCCGTATAGTGGGTGCGCAGAAGATTGGTCTAGTGAAAATAAACCGGCAAAGTGCATGTCAGGCTCGCGCACAAAGAGTTCCGTACCATCACCACAACAAAAATAAAACATCATGCCCAGGCGGTCACCCATCAAAATACCGACCGACCGAACTTTGAAAATTTTGTCCATGAGCAAGATTAAGCGCCGTGAGGGTGGGGAGACCACACATGTCCATAAGTTTTCGTTTAAAGGAGAGTGTGTAGTGGATCAATAGCTTCTCCAGGCGTTTTCTGTAACCCACAGAGACATTAATAGAAAGAATACCAATTATATTATTAGTGTGATGTATGGATGTGATACCAAAGATAAATATAATAATAACATGCCATTGAAAAAACGCTATAAATCAGACACCCAGCCAATTTTTTATGTAGTAATGTGATACCCGGGTATGTCCTAAAACTACGACCAGAACAACCGGAGGATGGGCAGCAGCGTCCTATTAGTACACGGTGAACGTACTGCGATCCCCAAGCCGCCTGCCAAGCGTGGGGATTATGGCAACACCCCTCTCTACAAGGGAGGCCTTTGTTCAGCAGTGGACGTTTACAGGCTGAAGATGATGAATGTGATAATGTGTTTTGAATAATTGTAAAAGATATTTATGTTTTTTTATTCTATGAGAATGTGTTGACGGTTGTTGGTCTATCTTTTTTACGCATTGTTCCATTTTTTTGAAAGATATAGCATAGTAAATTATTTTATTTCTTACCTGTCTTATCTTGTAAACAAACATGGCGTTTTTCGACCAACGACAGCTCTATCTCCTCGCTAGTGATTGTCATTGGTTGCCTGTCTGCCATATTTGTTTACAAGACAAGTAAGAATAAACAGACTTTAGATAGGCGTTTCTTCAAAAACGTCATCAATTGAGCTGCATTTGGTTTAAAAGTTATATAAAAATTTAATAATTAAACGGCATTATATAAATTCATTTTATCAAAAAATATCTGTCTTTATTATAATACTAGCTGACCTGACAGACGTTGTCCTGTCTTAGAACTGTCAAACATGCAAAGTCAAAATTGTAAAACTTATTTTTTTACACCTTGGGTTACATTATTGGAGTTTTAGTAAGGATCCCTATTTTTTTTTGAAAATATTTTATAGCCTATGTTACCCGGAGATAATGTAGCTTCCTAACAGTGAAAGAATTTTTCAAATCGGTTCCGTAGTTTTGGAGCCTATTCAATGCAAACAAACAAACAAACAAACAAAATATCAAATCTTTCCTCTTTATAATATTAGTATAGATAATGTCTTTAATAGTTATGTCAACTGGTACGTTTCTCCGATTCTAAACAATTTATTTTTACATTTTGCTTTATTTTGATGGCACATTGTTATAATATAACCAAAGTCAAAGTCAAACCATTTATTGCACATTATGCTAAATAGGTGACACTTATACCCAACATAATGACCCAATTATGGTATGGCAATTTATGTATGGAGCCGATATATTATGGAGCGACCTGATTTGTTTTATGTTATATCATTTAGAAAATTACCTAATGAATCTATCAGTTCTTTTTCAAAATTTCGTTCATTTTCATCACTCCAATGAGGTTATATTTTATTTTAAATTTTATCTTATCTTTATTTAAGACCAACATCACAAAAATATAGACAATAATTTTAATTAATTATTTTATAGTACAGCCATTAACATGTTCCTAATAGTGGTAGTTCAACATCAACGTTGCCGAAGCGGTTCACGCTGCTGAAAGCCGGAACAGATGGCGAAACGGGAGAAGTTGATGCCGTGATGGGTCACGACCCCCAGCATTGGGGAATCGACGAAAGGAGGAGGAATAGTGGCAGTAACAATGTCGTGGGAAAATCACTACTAAAAAACATATATTGCAAACTACGCGTTAAAAATGATACCAATTCATTCCAGCTGGAGTATATTCCACACAAATATCTACTTATACACTTGCGTTCGGCATCCAAGCTCAGAACCAGTTTCGTTCCCTTTATAGTGTGGACCGCCTGCGCTGCAGCTTGACTACTGTGAGCATACTTTCTAAAATATTAGGATGTTGGAGACAATTTGTTAACCTTCCTGACGCCTGGTATGGGCTAGTTGGCATACGACTTCTGCACAAGAGATGCTGGGTTCTATTATCGTCAAGGTAGATATGTAATGTGAATTATTTTATATTGAGGTGTTCCACACTATTCAAATATAATTATTTATTTGGTGTTGTAACTTGCATGTAGCAATAATTTTACTGTAGATAGCGCCACCAACGCTTAGATTAGTTGTAACACTTGTAACAAAGATAATATTTCGGGACATTTCGGGACATTTTTTTCACACACGGTCATCTGACCCCAAACTAAGCAAAGCTTGTGATATGGCTGCCCGAGACTGATATACATACATGTATAGTTTTAAATACATACTTAAATATATACTAACAACCAGATATAGAACAAACACAAATGTTCATCACATAAATGTTTGTCCTAGGTGGGAATCGAACCCACGCCCCCAAGCTCAGAAGGTAGGTTCACTACCAACTGGACCAACGGACTATCATATAACCTCTTGATCACGCATCATAGTCATAATTTGTTTGTGCACTAAGTAAGCCATGTCGTCGCTTGTGTTTGGAGACTCATCATTCAAATCGCGCCTATGATTTGCCCCCTTGAAAAATATTATACTGAACATTTATTATATTGTACGAATGGGTAGACTGTGGAATACGCTGCAAGAATGGGTGTTCCCACATAGTTATAATCTGGATGTCTTCAAGTTGCGAGTGAATTGTTTTTTAATAGGCAAGCTTCGTCCATAGTAGACTAAATCGCGAGATGACAGTCATACGCAAATCTAAAATTAAATTAATAAAATGAAAAAAAATTAAATAGATTTTTTTTTCTTTGTACACGTAATACTAATTAGATTTTTTTAACTATATAATAAAAAAAAATATAATTCATATACTCTGTGATTTTATATCTTCAATCTCTTGTTTTCCATAATATGATAATGTCTAAGATAGAGAACTGCAAAAGAAAAGAATCCCTAATGTTTTTAGATTCCTGAAATGTTACGGCTTCATGGCAACCCTAAGTCCGTACACGTACCATGTATATAAGTAGGCAATGAATTGAAACAGGCCATTTTCCTGAGCTAGCTTTAATGGCGAATCGACGGTGGCTTTAATTTAACGTTGAAATAAAAATGAATAATGAATAATTTGAAGCTCCCGTTCTCTTTGATTGAAATTAGCATAGGTCTCTTCGGTGGTCAGTTTTGAATAAATACAAAGCAAAGAAGGTATTTGTGTTGTACAAAAATAAATACGTATCGCGAACGCGTATATTTATATGGACGGCAAGCGTCGCGGCGCCGCTGGTCGGTGCGCACGTCTACGAATGTTCCGCAGATGCATGCCGCCACAGTAGCGACATGCTACATAAAAAGTGTTGTAAGCCCAGACGATCCGGGATTAGTGACCGCGAGTGTCATTATCAACGAGCACTACTGGCACTCGTTTCAAATGACATGTGACAATTGTATGACCCAGTTGTTTGTTTCTGAACCGTAATTGTATAGCTGTGGCCATTCTTCAAGTGGTCATAAAACTAGAAATTAACCGCTATAATTTTCTACCTACTTACTGTGTACTTACCGGGGCATAAAATTTAAAATTTAAATAGTTGAAACAGTGGCTGGCAAACAACTTGAGCCAAAGTCGACGTAGTGGGGGTAAGTTCGCGCATGTACACTTCCAATCGGCCAATCGCGTGAACTCTTGCCGTCGGAATACCCCCGCGCACCTCACTTTCCCCCAACGATACCTTAAAATCGTCTATTGCGCACTCAAGGTTATGGCTCAAGTTGCTTGCAGGCCACTGTAATCCGTATGACGGTTTTTCTAAAGAAGATTTCATTAGCCATTGTACAAAACAAGAGCATTTTTTTAAAACTAAAGTTTGTACTTTTTCTAACTTCTCCCTTAATTTTCAACCTCATTAAAAACTAAATTAACCAAGAAAAATCTCATTGTATTTTAATGCAATGGGAAATGGTCTGCATCTCAGTCTTTCCCCTTGTCTCCTTTCTCTCTTCCTCCTTAGAATGTTTGATTGTAATCTGTCTCTTTCTACAAACAATGCACTCTACGTGTCCAAAAAAGAATAAGAGAATACGAGATAGTGTATCTAAGAGTATCGATCTTAAAATATCGATAACTGTCAATGTGTCGCTGACGATCGATTGTTTTGTTTTTGTGTGAGTTGGTTTTGTCTGGAGCCTATTTGTTATATCGTAATGATAAGTTATTTCATTGGCAGGCAGGATCCTGTTTCTTTAGCTTGGTGAGTAATGCAAGACTAGAATAATTGCTCTGCTGGTTGCCTGCCATAGTATTTTATAGTTAACCGTAATTTTTCATTAAAAACCTGAAAACTACTTGACTAACGAAGCTAACCAAATCTTCCTTATAGAGTATCCACTAGTTATGTAAGTGGGATGTCCACTGAGAAAAGATTTGTGAAAGAGCCGAATTAAAAGTTTTAGGCCAAAATAGTTAATAGTTTTAATATTCCTACGAAGACGCGAGCAACAGGTAACAATCTTTATAACTTAAAAAGTGCACTTATTGTTAGTTCCCAAACTCGTCACGACGCCATCATTGATTCTTACTCATTGTGAAAAATATCGATACAAAACTATCGACACCCTCCAACCTTAAAAGCTACTGCCACAAAAAACGTTTTATCGTGTCTCGTGCAGCCTAAAAAAACAGTGACCGGTAAGTCACTGGTCGCCCGGCTCGGCAGAAAGAGGAGAGTTATTATTTTTTTGTCACAACGGGTTGGAACGCAGGTCGGCGTTGTGTTGGGATGAGGTTGTCAACTTTGGGATATTTATGTTGACACACTTAAAGACATTATAAAAAAAATATAACTAATTTTGAGTAGGTACAGTAACCGGCACACAACTTAAGCCATGACCTTGAGTGCGCAATAGACGATTTTAAGGTATCGTTGGTGGAAAGAGAGGTGTGCGGGGGCATTCCGATGGCACGCGTCCACGCGATTGGTCGATCAGTCGGCCGCTGTCCCCCGCGCGAAAGTGTACATGCGCGAACTTACCCCACTACGTCGACTTTGGCTCAAGTTGTTTGCCGGCCATTGTAGTTTTGTAAAGCTGCCAGTCTCTGTCGTCCAGCGCATTACAGTGTGCTAGATTGGTGTGCAGTGTGATCATTTCAGGCTAGACATGCTCATCATCTTCGTCTATGTCATCAAATCAAGCGGGTTGATGTATAGTTAAACGTCAACTAAAATATTTTATTTATATCTATACATAGTATACAGGTGGCGAAGCATCGCTTTAATTTCCAAAATATTTTGTTCGATGGTTAAGGTATTAGATACATACGTACACTAAGCAATAAACCTAGAAGCAATGCACCACCACTTGAAACATTTGTAGAGAAATACAGAAAGGCTATGTGCCCAGTTTAACCCTTCGAGCATCGGTCAACCAGATTATTTTTGTACCCAAAAGGTTGAAAGCCACTGTCTAGGCTGGAAGAGCGCATTTTTATGCGTTCTTGAAATACTATACATGACATTAAACAAATTTTCTAAGCGATGATCTAAGAAAAAACGAGCATATGAAAATCATAATCTTTTTATGGAATGCGTTTGGCCTCGGCTGTCGGGATTATGGCGCAGGGTGGTAAATACCGGAATGTAGGTACAAGTGTTGGGAACTAGTTGATACCACCCGGATGACCCCATCCGACTGCTCCTTGCAATAATAAATACAAATTTTTTGGTACAGGCGCCGATTACCAGAGGCACACAGTGATCCCGCCGGCGGGATCGTAGACTACCAGTAGGTATCTGTTAGAAGATTGGTTAGATTTTCTCCAAATTGTCAATCAGTTCAACAAACCGCTAGGGCTTCAGGGCACCCCCCTCTGGGGTGCCTGGGCAAGTCTGATTCCCACTCCCGGCAACGGCCCAAGCTGAGGTGCCCTTGAGCTAGTCGCCCAAAATTTAAACCATCAAGATAACTTGAAACAAACAACTTGAACTTGGCATAAGCCGAACGCCCTCTGCGTTCGCTAACTAGTCCGGTCAAGCTGTAGAGGCCTTAAGCCCAACAGCGTTTAAGTCAACATTTTAAAAAAACTTGTTGTTACCTGCAACTTCGTACGCGTGAGGTTCAAACTTTCTGCTAAACCACCACACAAGTTCTTTGATTAACAAATTTGTTCATTTTAGATCACGGTCACCCTGTTACCATGTGGCAGGTGAAAATGCTATAGTGGCAGAAAAGTACAGATTTCTTTTATTAAATAGGTACAAATTGATAATCATCAACTACTTAGTTATCTGAATATGAGGGTTATAGGAAAAAAACAGCTTCATATAAACGACAGCTGCTGTTGAATTTGTAACAAGTTGCAACTTATCACTAGTAACAGTGCTCTACAAGCTATCTACAGCTAAAAACTACGAAATACTTTCGTCTCTTTTTCAGTGGTAAAGAATTATCAAACCTCTTTTCACGTGACCTCTTTGAGTTTTTGCTACAATATGTCATTTAATTTTTATGTCATTTTCATGAAAAAAAAATATTCGTAAGTTAATCAATCAGAGATAAGATAATCAGAGGTAGATCTACGAGGGGACAAAATTGCTTTAGCAACGGTTAAATTTTCTTAGAAGTGTGTTTTAACCCCCGCCCATCTGGTGGCATCGTAACTCCCAAACGGCTGAACTGAAGTGTTTTTGTTTGAAAGTTGACTGATTGGATCAGATTCAAGATTTTGTTTAGCCGTTTGAAATTTTTTAAATTTTATAATACATCTGTTTGCGCTTGGCCGCCATCTCGCCTGATGTTAAACGATGATGCGGTCTACGATGGAGCACGCTTGCCTTTATCAGGGGTTTTAAAAAAAAACAGAAAAAAATACCTATAGATGTTTTGGAATCCCTTTTTTACTAGCTAACCCTCTCTCAATCTATTCCCCACCGCGCCTCATCATCTTCCATCAACCATCTCTGTGACGCGACGCCGTCCATCAATCACTGCCATCTTTACGATCTTTGTCTGATTGCAACGCATGCGCGACCCGCCCTCAGAAGTTGACACGCCCCTGGGGGTGATTGGGGTGCACGGGAGCAAGGGTGCCGGTGGATGTTACTCGAACTAGGTTTCTATATATCTACAGGGTTGCGCGGAAAGGTGTACGAAGCCATAAGGGGTCCGTTATACTCATAATTATGAACAACTTTTAACAGGGGTCAATCCTGAAAAAGAAAAAATAAGCAAAAAAAATACAACAAAAAAAAAAAAAAAAAAATTCTACCGTGAATGATCGTTTCGATCCAAAAAGGCTGGAATTAAAAAAACTGACAACGGTATTTTTGGCGGGTTATATTCCCAGGTGGGCGGCTACCATAATCTCAAAAACATTCTTATAATTAAACCTTAACTTACATCATCTTACGTTGAGCTTTATCTCGCTCTCTCAGGTAATGAGAGTGCAAGGCAAAATTCAATGTAAGGCTATTTAAGAATGTTTTTGGGATTATTGTGACCCACCAGCCTCCCGATTCTACTAAAGAAATTGTCTTTAAATTGTAATTGTTACGATTTTAATTGTTAAATAACTGCCTCAAAATTGACAGTTTATTTTTATTTTTAATTCTAAGTTATAATATTAGGTGGTTGTATTTTCCTAGTATAAAAAAATATTTAAAACTGTCAATTTTGAGGCAGTTATTTAACAATTAAAATCGCAACAATTACAATTTAAAGACAATTTCTGTAGTAGAATCGGGGCCCTGGTCATAACAGTACTTATACCTGAACAATGTGTCAAACATCCCTTTTACACAAAAAAAAAACATTTTCTTTGATACGTACGCCGCACGTTTTTTTATTATATAAGTTTGATATAAGATAATAAAGATAGATAGTTAATTTGATACAAGTTTTTGTAAAGGTGTCAAAAAAAATATTTTCTTTCTTTCTTTTTCTCCACTTTACCGGTATAGAACTGGGTCACCATCTTATCATTTAGCAGCCGACCCCGGCTTCGCACGGGTATAGATATATATATACTATAGCCTATGTCACCCGGGGATAGTAGTGTAGTTTCCCAACAGTGAAAGAATTTTTCAAATCGGTTCAGTAGTTTCGGAGTCTATTCAATGCAAACAAACAAACAAACAATCAAATCTTTCTAAGCTTAGGGGCGTGGGTTCGATTCCCATCTAGGACAAACATTTGTGTGATGAACATTTGTGTTTGTTCTATATCTGGTTGTTAATATCTATTTAAGTATGTATTTAAAACTATATATGTATGTATATCAGTCTCTGGCAGCCATATCACAAGCTTTGCTTAGTTTGGGGTCAGATGACCGTGTGTGCAAAAATGTCCCGAATATTTATTTATTTATTTATTTATTTATTTCCTGTTTATAATATTAGTATAGATTTATAATGACGTGTCCTACCCAGTATTTACCATTTCTAAATTTAACAGAATCTATTGACAACTCATTATTCAAAATTGGTTAAGGCATTAATGCCCTAGTCGCTTTTCTGTTGTTTTCTTTAAAAATACTTAACTGTATTCACACGCTTAAGATAAGTCTATGAAACCTGGAACATACAAATAAACATACCATAACCTCCTTTTGACTTTCATTTGTGACGATATAAATACACTCAATGTGCCTTTGCAAATATTTACACAATTTCATCAATACCAAAGCCCTTGTCCAATCATGTCCGGTGTCTAGTGCGTGCCAAATTAACTACGTATCGATCACCACTGTGTACACACCGCACGGGCTCCGTAATGAATCTGATTAAGTAGCTTTGTTGTACAGGGAGATAAATTGGGTATTGCAATACAAGGCAAGTAATTAAAACGATACGTGGTAGGTGTAGGTATCGTAATGGTATTGTTGGATATTGAACAAGGTACAATAGACATGGCAACAGTAGGTAAAGTAACAAAGAATCACTGGAGTCATGTTTTTAAATTCTTATCCTGGCTGTTCATACCACAGACCTATTATCCAAGTAGACGCCACAAGTCGACCTACCATGCATATCTTATCTCTAATACAATGCCTGGACTGTCGACAATGAAAAGGAAACAAATTATAGGTTGAAAAAAAACACACAGAAAGACGAAACTGAGCATAAGATAAACCGGCGACGTGCGAGTCGGGCTCGCGCACTGAGGGTTCCGTACCACCACTAAAACAATAAGGACGTCCAAGTAACCAAATTACCAGTTATTATAACGCCTTCCGAAATTGTTGAAGCAATTGCTTCGCAGCCACAGTTACTCATTTTGCTACAGCCGCTCGAGTATAACACAACTATAACATGGTAATGAACAGAAATTTGCCACCGACTCGCACTTGGCCATTATTTTTTATTTTTTGTTATACTTTAGAGTGCGTACTATAATCATGTTAAGTTTGACGCTTGTAAATATTACCGTTTTTACATTAGAGCTAATACAAACATAGGTAAAAAAATACGTTTGTTGTATGGGGACCGCTGTTTAGTTTTTAACTGTTTGACATTTTTATTAATCCGCCGTTATATATTTACGTTACGTTATATATTATGTGAAAATTTCAACTGACTATCTTTTACGGTTCGAAAGATACAGCCGTCAATAGGTAGGCCAGACGGACGGACGGACAGACACACAATGTAGGCTTAGTAATAGTCCCCATACAACAAACGTATTTTTTTACGTATTTTTGTATTAGCTCTAATGTAAAAAGGGTAATACGTACAAGCGTCAAACTTGGTATTATTATAGTACACACTCTAAAATATAACAACAAAATAATAAATAATGGCTAAATGTGAGTCAGTGACAAGTGTCTTTCATGACCAAGTTGTAACTGGTAATTTCGTTTTTGAATTTTGTGGTGGTACGGAACCCTCAGTGCGCGAGACAGACTCGCACTTGGCCGGTTCATTATCTAGTCTACTTAACCTATTCGTAGGCTAAGGTCGTAACATAAGTTGGTAGATACATACCTACTTGTCTGAAAGTCCCCAGTCACGCTCGTTATAACCACACATAGTAGAAACCGCACACGATTTATCACATTCGGTGCGGATAATGAAGCCCAGTCGACGCCCGGGGCGAGCAAACACATAAAACCGAATCGCCAAATTGCTCCAATAACTTGGCCGGCAGTGTAATGTCATTTTCACGCGTACCGCGCTAGTAAATATTTTAAACATAATGATTAGTAGGTACGTTTAAGGCCCTCCTTTCCCATTTTTAGCAATTTTGGTCGTTCTAATTTTAGCTTGTCTACTTCCATGGTTATCTTAAAATTATAAAAATTGTATCTTAAAAAATTGAATGTTTTATTTAGGAAACCGTCAAGACCGAAACACGATTAAGGAAATTAAGCCCGATAGAAAAAAAAAAGTAACACTAATTTGCGCTTTGCGCTTTTCTCTGGGTTTTTTTGGTTCATTCAAATTAAATATGTATTGTACCTATTTACTAAAATCGATGTCTGCGATTTTTCAATTTTTTGATTTCCTAATTACGGAGGGAACCGTAAAGGTACATTTTACATTACATACATTTCGTAAAATATGAGAAAAACCTCAAAAATAGAAATGCGTAATGCACGACTGGGTGTAACCGCCATGGTTTTGCTCCACTAAATGCGACTTTAATACAATTCATTAAGCCTTATGATCATCTGTAATAACAAGTGGGAAAACCTCGCCATAAGATGAATTTTGACAAACTCGGTAGTAGTTATATTTTCTACAAATAAATATTACTGAAAAATTCGTGTGAAAGTCTTTGTAAAACATAACTAAGACAAAATTATTATTATTATTTGGGGAAAATGCAATTAACTACAGTGCCCTCTATTAAAATTGTCCCAAATTAGTTTGATGAGCTTACAGGGAAAATGTGTTCGTAAATCGATATCAAGTTTGAGTACGGGCAAAAATTTATAGATGGCGTTCTTTTGACTACATGAAAAACCTTCACAATATACTTTTATTATAACGATATTTTTATGAAATGAAATACTTAACATAACCTTTTTATTAAATTACTATTTTTGCACACCCAACTGTTCCAATATAATAAAATGCGATGTGCGATGCGGTGTGCGATTGCGATGAGCTACTAGATCATAAAATTAAGTAAAATATACATAACTAAAAACTTAAGAATACCAAACTTAAAAATAAACTAAACTAACTAATTTGAAGATCGTAGCATAAGCAACGATGGCCTATTGATAGTTCAAAAGATCTCTAATTTCAGGCAAAGTGCTCAAAATGGTGGCCGCGTGACTCGCTGGATTGCGAGGCTAAATTTCTGACCAAAACACAGGCCAAAATTGAGTTCGGTAAGTTTTTGGAGAACTTCTTGGCCAGAAAATAATATTCCGTGTCTGACTTTTTAGTTTGTATTTTTCTCATATTTTTTTGTTAGCGCCATCTGTGATAATTCTAGTAAATGATATTAATGCAATCAATACCTACATTGTACCGACTAGAACTTGGCTAGAACCAACTTGAAATTGATTTAGTTAAGTTTGTTACCTACAGATGGCGTTTGACAAAAATATTTTCTGCTCAACTCTACAAAATTTGTGTGACATTACAATTTTCAGAAGTACATTGCAACCCAAATTGTCGATTCCGCGGAAAGCGTGCACTCCAAAAAATTTGCATGCAGAAGCGCCACTTCAAAGGTTTCTGTTGATAACTACCCCTCCAACCCAGTTTTTCTTTACCTGCACCCAAATCTCAACCTTATCTCCAAATACTTTAACATGAAAATGGCGTTTTCTGTTACTCATCTAAATTTTCATGAAAATCTTTTCACTCGAATCGAAACTGAAACATCAAAATAACGGAGTAGAGTCTAATTTTGTATGTTTTAGATAGGAAGATAGTGCTTTTAAGTTTATTGTTCCTGCTGAGATTGGTTTATCTCTGAAGCGAAGCCCCCAAGGGGTGGTTTAACTCAATTTTGTAGGTGAATGAGTTTTGGTAGCCGCTAGCTATGTTTTACTTCGCGAATTTGAATTTCAGAACAGATTTTATTTATAATATATATCTTCTTTATTTATCGTATCTACCAACCTACAATGGATTTTATTATATATTTTTATTATTATATTTTAAGTATCTACCTAATAGAATTAGACGATCCGTTCATTTGTGATAGTCCATAAGTGACTAACTGCAACAGTTAATAAAAACCTTACGTATTAAATGTTTTCATTAGTCTTTATAGTTTTACATAGGTAAAGCAATAAGTTACAGTCAATACAGGGTTACGCATATAAACTGTATTAAGCCAAAAGGAGGTCATTGTACTCATTATTATGAACAAATTCAACTACGAAAAAAAAGGAAATCGCGAAAAAAAGAATCTGCTTTTCCCAAAGAATTCAGTACTTAGTACCTACATTTAGGCCAATGGCTGTTCCATACATTTTGTAGTGTCAATGACTGTTTTTAACAGTCTTCAGATCGACCGACTTCAAAAAGGAAGAGGTAGTCAATTCGTATGTATGTTATTTATGTTTGTTACCTTGGAACTCTGTCATTATATAAGTTATTTATTAACATACATACGAATTATACGTTATTTATTATAAACCGATTTGAAAGATTATTTTTTTATTTGAGAGGATATTTAGGTAGAGATCTTTCATTCTAAATCTCCACCACACTATGTAAGTATACAATATACTACAAAAATGCTACACCGCATTTTTGTAGTATTTTGTGTACTTACATTCATGCACATTAGAATGAAAGATTTCTACTTTTAGATAATACGCAAAACAGAATCACAGCAATAATATAATGTCAAAGTATTTGGACGAAAAACTATAATTAAAAAAAAAAAAACAATTCTAAATTGGCGGAGTAATCGCGTACCAAATATACAAAAAAAAAAAAAAAAACATACAGTTAAATTGATAACCTCCTCCTTTTCGAAGTCGGTTAATAACATGATTAGGATTACTCAGACCTACTCGGGCAAAAACATGAGCAGCGGAATCAAATGCACGCCTTCCACCAACTTCCACTTTTAGACTGGTTTCAGACAAATTACATCAAAATCGGTTTCTTTGGTTTATCAAAATAACCAAGTAACCGATCAAGTAACTATGGAACCGAAATTGCGTATTTATTAATTTTGTAGTAGGTTTTCCAATTTGATATTTATCTATGGAACAGCTGATCTTTTTTCGTGATTTCAGGGTTGGTCCCATAGTAAAAGTTGTTCATAATGATGAGTACAATGACCTTCTTTCGGCTTAGTACAATCATTCCGTGTAACGCCATTAACTACTAAAAACTTTCCTAAAAAGGTAAAATTGTTATCAATAAATAAACTGACCAAGTGCGAGTCGGGCTCACGTACTGAGGAGGGTTCTGTCCCAACACAAAAAATTGTGCAAAAACCATTACGTCCAGGCGGTCACCCATGCAATTACCGACCGTGCCCGACATTATTAACTTTGTTGAACATAAATTTGTCCCTATCTCGCATTTCACCAATATTTATTATTTGTTATTTTACTTTAGAATGTATACTATAATCGCAATAATCGTGACAAGTTTGACGCTTGCACGTATTACCGTTTTTACATTGGTGAAATGACAAGGAGGTCATCCAGGTAAGGAAGTTATGAGTTGATAATGAACTGAAATTTCACACCAACTCGCACTTGGCCATTATTTATTTTTTATTATTTATATATTTTATTTCTTTATTTATTTTTCATTATTTATTATTTATTTGTTGTCATATTTAAGAGTGTGTACTATAATCATGCTAATTTTGACACTTGTACGTGTTACCGTTTTTACATTAGAGCTAATATGAAAATACGTTAAAAGAATACGTTTGTTGTATAACCCTTTCGTTTTTTACTTTTTGACTTTTTTATTATTTCTTAGTTAATCCGCCGTAACGTTACATATTCTGTGAAAATTTCAACTGTATATCTATTTCGGTTCGAAAGATACAGCCGTATAAAGGTAGGATAGACGGACATACAGACAGACATCGTAGGCTTAGTAATAGGGTCCCGTTTTTACCCTTTGGGTGCGGAACCCTAAAAATCACAGCCCTCAGTGACGACACGCAGCAGATGCACAGCGCCGACAAAGGGACGTTATCAGCCCATATCGCGCTATCACGCGTTACCACCCGCTGTCACTCTACGCCCGACGATTATTGCAGATATTAGCACCAAAGCATTTGTAGGGATTACAAATAAAAAACTGGGTTTTTTGCTAGAAGAAGACTCTTTTCTATCAGATAAATGCTTTTTTTACAGAAAAACTAGCTGCTTGGTAAGCATACTGCACTAAGATGTTTTCATCTTAGATATTACAGCCCAATCATCCTTTTAGGGGACTGTTCCCGTCTGCAGCACTCTCGCTCGCACATTTTCACATTATTAAAGATATAAAATCAATGAGTGTGAATTTCCAAAAAGTAACAAAATCATGTCTTGGTGTCTATCGTTACATTACAAACATATAGAAATGTTTGTTTCGATATCTTGTAATTTGACAGAATAACATGACACGAGAAATAAAAACCACTTGTTACCATTTTTCTGTGTCAAATTAAAATACACAAACTAAACAAAAAAGTACTACTAAAAAGTAGCACAAAGTAGTAGTAGTAGTAGTAGTTAATACTCAAAGTAGCACAACGAGTTATGGAGAGGGCTATGCTCGGAGTTTCTCTATACGAGATCGAATCAGAAATGAGGAGATCCGTAGATGAACGAAAGTTACCGACATAGCCCACCGGATTAGCAAGTTGAAGGCAGATAGCACGCAGAACAGGTAGCCAATGGGGCCAGAAGGTTCTCGAATGGAGACCACGGACCGGTAAAGCAGCGTATAGGACGTCCATCCACAAGATGGACAGACGACCTAAAAGATACCGCAAGGAAACGCTGGATGCAGGCCGCTTCCAACCGGCCTTTAATTTGGAGATCGATGGGAGAGGCCTATGTCCAGCAGTGGACGTCCTATGGCTGAAATGATGATGATGATGATTGACAACACACCGCTAGTGTTGCAGGTGTGCATTGGTAGTGGTTATCGCTTACCATTAGGTGGAACAAATGCCTGGTTGCTGCTCTTTTTATAAAATAAATTGTGACCAATGAAATTGTAGTGAGACTATGAGTTCGCAATTTCGCTTAGGTGTCAAAATTGATGACACCGCTTAGTTGGTACCAGACCAAAGCAAAAGTTTTTATAGGCCCGGTCCTTTTTGATTTAAAAGTCAATGGATAAGCTCTGCATTTTTTCTCTATATCTGAACAACTTTCTTCTGAACTAGATTATCGCATCTGTAACAGTAAGTAAATAGTGACTAAGTACTATAAATCACACCAATACCTTTTATAACTGTAACACAATAAATGCTTAAACATTTTCTAAGGTTTCAATAGAATGTGATTAACGTTTACTAAGCGCGACAAGGTCCCACAGCACGTAGAAAAAAAAACTGACTGTAAATCTACAGGTGCTGCGACCAGCTTATCTGCAGAG
Organism: Agriopis aurantiaria; assembly: GCA_914767915.1. Taxonomy (NCBI): domain Eukaryota; kingdom Metazoa; phylum Arthropoda; class Insecta; order Lepidoptera; family Geometridae; genus Agriopis; species Agriopis aurantiaria. The sequence goes on along the minus strand of OU611998.1, from coordinate 10,655,323 downwards.
TTAAATTGGGAGCCATCATCGTATTTCTGAACTAACTCATTGGACATTTTTAGTTCCGTCATTTGGCCAACTGTATAAAGATAAGTCAGTTGCTCGGTACTCTACAATGCAAACAAATATGACATCCGATTGACAGGTTAACAGTGAGGATTAGAAGGTATTTTATTATTATCGCAAGATACTTAATGTAAATATAGGTAGAGACCGTGCAGAGACAGGTTTCCCACACTAGTTTGAAGATATCAGAGCTATCGATAATGAGATAAAAATTGGGAGACACCTACTTCATCAGGTTAATGACACGTTTTCATGTTGATCAAGCTCGTGATGGGATGGATGGCTAACGTTACGCAATCAAGTAAGTAAAAGCAAATTGGAAAAAATCGCACTAGGCATTCTGGAATGGAAACTGCCTTTCATGTGAAGCTGTTGGACGAGAGAAACCGTCAGACACTTGGTGTTTTTCTTCTTTTTTTTATGAATGACTACAATGTTGGCCTCAGACGGCTTCGACAGCTTGACCGGTACCTTGAAGGTACGAACCTCGGCTTGGGCCGTCGCCGGGAGTGGGGGATCAGACGTGCCCTGGCACCCCAGAAGAGGTGTAAACCTGGAGCCTAAACCGGCTATAGAACTTGGTGATTATTCAGAACTAGTTGATGATCTTCTGACAGATCCTGGGAGTCATCGATCCCGTTGGCGGGATCGGTGTATGTATGTGATTGTGTGCATTTGATAACCAGCACCTATACCAAAAACGGAATACTTCCTGTTGTTAATTTGTATTTTCATTGAAGCAGTCTGATTGGAGACACGGAGATAGATTCCCGTGGCCTTTAAATATTGGTAAGGCTACATTACTGAATTTTGATGAATTGTTAAATGTGACCTATTAAATTGTCCCCTCCTTTAACTAATAGTGCACATCAAAAAAGGCGTCAATGTCGTCTGTTTTTTAATTTTAAGCTTGCGTTTGGCCTCCAACTCGCCTGATGTTAAGCGATGATGTGGTCTACGATGGAGTACGCTTGCCTAGAAAAACTGATTCACTCTTGATTTGAAGACACTCAGATTGTAGCTATCGGGGAACACCCCATTCAGGCAGGGCATTCCACAGACTAGCAGTTCGCACAGTAAAAGTGGAGTCAAAGCGCTTCGTACGGGTTTTTAGAATATCAACCATATAGCGGTGTCGATGAAGTCTGAAGGATGAGTTCGCGCTCGCCACGCCACCATACCATAAGTGTCCCTTGTTAGACGGATCTGAGCTTACTATCTTACCTACTGGGTCTTTTGTTAGTTCTATTTTTGCTAATTACACTTAGGTATATGATCTCATATGCTGCTGACTATTGATATTAGTAAGAAAGTGCTATCGATTACTGACGATTCATATTAACAGTAGTCAATATTTTAAGGAAAATGTGCCATTTTTACTAGCTTATAGGACAGGTGAGTGATAAAATCAAGGATAAATGTTGCTGATAAAACTGATTCACATTTCTTGAAAACAGTTCCTTTGTTTAACTTTTTAATAAGAAGTAGTAATACGTAAACTCATGTTCTGTTAAAGTTATTGATAGAGCTGGCTCATTCTTCGCGCAGATAATTTCTATGGTCATTCGAAGCGGGAATTCATCCAGTGTTTTACTTCGACGCAATGCATCAACTTCATTTTGATTTCTGGTTTAAATGTTTTTGAGGATTGTATGCCCGTAACTAATAACAATAGTTTTACTGAGCATCCAAAGACATTATTGTCTTATCAATAATACACTTTATTATTACTTATACGCTTCCTTTGTTTCTCTTTTCTCTTTTGTTCCTTTTCCTTCTTCCTTTTAACAGTCCACTGCTGGACTTTTAGCCTGCCCCCGAAAGGGTGATTGGGCCATATCCACCACGCTGATCCAGTCGCGGGTTGGTGGATTCACATACGCCATTGAATTTCTTCTCCGTACGTATGCAGGATTTCTTCTTACTTGTCTTTAATTGTCAATTTTGCTTGGATGACCTTGATATTGGTACCCAAATGACGGTTTAGTATCATCATCATCAGCCCTGAGTGACCCATTGCTTAAAAGCTTATAGGCCTCCCTTTGCTTATGACACTCTCCCCTGTCTCTCGCCAGTTACCACATTTTCATTTTTCATATTATATGCTTGTATCATTGGGTACCCTATGTTATGACATACCAGGGCCCTCCGCCAGTTTTAAAGAAATCATCATCACCATCTTTCAGGCGAGGTGGAGGTCAAGCCAGCCTTATTATTAAAGCGAGGTTTTCCCACTTTTAAGCAACGCTTGTTACTGCAGACTGATGACGATAAGGCGCAAAATAATAACGCTACGTCTAGTTTTGAAGTTTTTTTCATATACATACTTAAAAGTATAGTTGTAATGTAAAATTAACCTTTACGGTCCCCTCTATATTTATGAAATCTGTATATTAAGATAATATTATCGTAGACAATCATCATTTAGTAAATAGGTATTTGAGTTAATCCAAAAAACAGGGAAAAAAGCTCAAATCTGTGTTACTTTCTTTTATTTATAAAGAGCGAAATTTTAGTTTTTTGTTCTTGACTGTTTCTTAAATATAACATTCAATTTTGATATGACACTATTTTTATAATTTTGTATAACAAAATTTTGTGGCGGTTCGGATTTATTTTTTTAATTATGAAGTAACTATGGTGGGCCTTGAGATGTTTCGTAACTGAGCAAATCAAGACTAATATAAGTAAAATGGTAGAAAGGGTATAATTATAACCTTTTGGCGGAATTCACAGCAGGTTTCACTTGTAACTGCATGCACAGGCATACTGATATAGACGATATATATATGAATTTCAGTTCTGTACAAAATTACGTGTAAAAAAGTTAAAAGTTACCCAAAGTTATAGGATTATTTACGGGATATTTACCGTGGTAAGGTTGTGGAATGAGCTCCCGATACCACGGTAAATATCCCGTAAATAATCATATAACTTTAGTGAACAACCGTGATAGTTTAAAACAGTGTTTTAAAAGTTACCCAACTTTTGACTCATTCGCGGGCCGGATTAGGAAACTTGGCGGGCCGCATTGTGGCCCGCGGGCCGTATGTTGGACACCCCTGCTAACCAATTTTGGTCATTCTAGTTTGTCTACTTGAAGACAAACTAGAATGACTAAAATTGCGAACGATGGGAAAAGAAAGCGTTAAAAAGAAATGTTTAATTGTTTAGGTTATTATATTATGTTTATGTTAAGTACATAGATTAATTTTGGCTCACAGAACTGTACCTACTGGGCACTGGCCTACGTAGTTACTCTAAATAACAAAAAACATTGCGTACAGTTAGCTATCAAGTAGGATTTCCCAAGAAAAATAACACAGGATGCCTTATTGTTTCCGATAGATAACCTACTGGATATGGCTCACGAGCATTCAGAGAACTGATTAGGTGGCGATTGATAATACGGTAAGAATTCGTCACTTCCAGTAGTTATCGGAATGAGCTAATACCCAAATTGGATGATTACGACAATAATGGTAACAGATATACTACTTTTTTATTAAAAGATTTGACGACGGTCATTTTGTCGGTATACCAGGGGTGCAAGTACCGTTCTTTTAGCGATCGTCAAATTGACAGTTGAGGTCGTCAAATTCGATAATATGCCATTTTTTCAGTACTCGCTGTGATCGATTCTATGGCATTTTAGCGAATTTGACGATCGATAAAGAACGGTACTTGCACTGCTGTTATCAATAAATATCTGCGCACTACGGTTTCACCCGTAATACTAAAAGAATCATATTTTTTGGGATAAAAATAGACGTGTTAAATCCAGGATCTAAACTATGTCCTTCCTAAATTTCATCCTTATGTGTTTAGACATTCATTATCGGATTTATAATGAACTAGCTATTGCCAGCGACCTCTCATATAAACTTTCTACCTCCTTTCCGACCCTTTCGCAAAATTCTTTCTTAGCAGATTTCTACACCCACAATACCGGGTGCAGCGATCTTGCTCGCGCATTTGATGTTTTCTAAGATATAAAATGACTGCGTCTAATTTTGAGAAATGTCTTCGGTCATTTTACTAAATTAATATTTCAAAATATTTATTACAAATTTTCGTTTTTATATTTTTTGTAATAACCAGATTAAATGGTCTAAAAATAAAATCTATTTATCCTATTTTTTGAGATCATAACGAAAAATATTAACACAAATAAATTAATTGTTCTAAATATTTTGAAATATAAATTTCGCAAAATGACCAAAGCAATTTTTTTAAACTCAGACAGGTTTTTTACAACTATTTACAAGTTCTTAAACAAATTACTTATTTATCTATTTACAATGCGCAATACAAAACAATCTTACCTACCTATTACCTACCCAAATAAAATAACTACAAAACAAAAACGCCGGCCGCGCCGTCGAAATCTTTGGCAGAATTACCCGCTCTATAGTAATATAATACATAGGTACCTCAAAGGAAATTGCTTATATTTCCAGTGAGATGAATACTAATTGAATCTAAATAATACTAAAATATTTTAAATTATATTATATATACTGTACTATATATTAAAACAAATTTGTAAAACCAGTACTACTTTAAAACTTTTTATGAAAGAGAGGTTAATACAAGTTCAGTGAACTTTTCAAAAGTTTTAGTTTTATTTACTCCTAAAATATTTACCTATCAATTTGATATTTACCTGTATTTGCATGTTTGACCACGCTACCGATATTTCCTTCCCTGGGAACCGAACTATCAGTCAAGTTTGAAGTGGATTGACCAGAGGCACAGTTTACTTGATATTTAGTATGGAAACTAATGCTCTATACGATCTCTATGTAGAGACACGTAAAATTGAGGAGCCTCTTGTTATCTTGCGTGGGAACTAAGTGTTGTACTCAAGTGTGTTGAAAGTAAATCAAAGTTACGGTGTTTTTTATGTTTTTTGTGCAACTCTGTGGACTTCGGGGTCCAAGCCCTTTGTCAACTTATATACAATTTATTTTGTCAATTATTGCTAATTTTTATAATCAAACTATAAAGTGTGGATGTTTGTCTGAACTCACCGCCGAAACTAATCAACCGATTTAGATGAAATTTGGTATAAAGTTAGCTTATACCCTGGATTAACATATAGGCTATTATTATTATATTTTTTATCCCGAAAAACATCATCATCATGTCAACATTTTCATCATCATCATCATTACCATTTTTCATCACAATGCGGATGAAACCGCGGGGCTCAGCTAGTTATGTATATAAAACAAAGTCGGGTTAGTTACACCATTTGTAACTCAAGAACGGTTTTCGGAACCGATTTTCATGATCTTTGATTTGTTGGATTCTTCACCCAACAATAGCAGAATAGGTACCTACTAAAATACCGGAAACATTCATGGAAAAAAAATCCCATACATTTTGTATGGAGCGGCAAGAATGAAATCTATACATTTACTATAGGTAAATATGTAAAATTAAATAATTATAGCCACTTACATTTCAGCTTACAAAAACACTTACAAAACCACAGAGCGAATCGAATTGAGAACATTCCTCCTATTTTGAAGTCGATTAAAAAACAAAAAAGGATATCGTGAAACTGAGTGTTTTTTCTTTCATAATTTCCTGAAGAAATCTAGTCTCACTTTTCCAGAGTCAATATTCACACGTCACCTTATCTGTTATCATTGAAATTATTATTTCATTATCACATCTAATATTTGTATTGTAAATTTTATTTAGGCAGAGGATTTTATTTATCTACAGAGTAATGTCTAATCTTGATATTTTTGCGTAGTTTGTGGGAAAATCGCGGGTTTTCTTTACACGTCATTTTAAGAACGAACTGTATGATTTAGATAATTATGTTAAATTAGTGTAGATACACAAAAAATCCCAGGCATTTATGCAAGTGATACTTTTAATGTGGTGTAATATTTTTATAGTATTTATTTGACTAGTCCTATCCAGTCATATTAGTGTCAAGGATCTATAATCTATACTTCTATATTATTAATATTATAAAGAGGAAATATTTGATCGCTTGTTTGTTTGTTTGTTTGCATTGAATAGGCTACGAAACTACTGAACCGATTTGAAAAATTCTTTCACTGTTGAGAAGCTACACTATCCCCGGGTAACATAGGCTATATTATATTTTCAAAAAAAATAGGGATCCTTACTAAAACTCCAATAATGTAACCCAAGGTGTAAAAAAATAAGATTTACAATTTTGACTTTGCGTGTTTGACAGTTCTAAGACAGGACAACGTCTGTCAGGTTTGCTATAGTATATTATGAAGTGAATTTTTGGAAAGAAAACTATACCCGACTTTAAGACTACCATTATGTATGTATAAACTAACTAAAAAGTTGCAAAATTACAGTTAATACAGAGATTGAAAGTCCTCATCAAAACTTTTGCTGGGGGAACCACAAACCAAACGTCATCTGTGTGTTTCGTTATGTTTTTTTTTTCAAAAAGTTCTAAATCAATTTCGATAAAATTTATATGGGACCACCTCAGAAGTATGACTTACCAAACAAAAAAATAATCATCAAATCAAGTAATAATTGGCGGAGTAATCTCGTAACAAACACACAAATGACACAGTCTAATTGAGAACCTCCTCCTTTTTTCAAGTCCGTGGCCGAAAGTAAATTATTTAATTAAAAAAAACTCATATTCTAAATGCACAGCAAAGTACAAATTTAACTTGGGAGTATAGGAACAACCTTTCAGACAGCGCATTCCACAGACTAGCAGTTTGCATAATAAAAGTGGAATCGAAGCGCTACGGGTTTTCGGAGCCTTTTCAGATGTTGTCTTTGCATACAACATATTTGAAGTTACTATTCCTTTTTTTCCATTCCTTAAAGGTAAGATTTTATAAATTCTACTAAGTTCGTGGTAACAAACATCTTTGGAACATTTAGCCACGCGTCCATCCCATCCGTTACACCAAAGTCCCGCTCTTTCAACACAAACAGACAAACAAACATTTTCAAATGAATAACCGTAATTATACAACAAAATAGACAATGAACGCTGACATTATTCGAACATTTTTTTCAACAATTGTGTTGCCCGTTAGTGTACACCTCGAAATAAAGATAACTACGAAAATATCAACCTCTGTTAAACAAAATATACCATTTAAGGCGTATTAATAAAGAACAAAATTGTTTAAAGATATTGTTAAAAAAATTGAGAGACTGTACTCCATGGCGCGTGGACGGAGCGCGCCGGAGTCATAAAACTATTTACAAAATAAAAGACGAATATTTAATACAAAAATTGTCAAATTCGGTATGGATAATAACTTGGCACAATATTACCAGAAGGTCGAAGTTGTAAAGAGACTTCTTGCTTTTGTTTTTTATGATTCAGATTCTTTGCCCATTTTTTGTCTTAGCTTTGCAATAAAGTATTGATATAAGTCTATTGCTTGGGCCAACTCCCACTCTAGAGTCAAGGCGGCGCGGCGCGGCGTTGAGTCGTACAAGCAGCGTGGAAAGTAAACTCTTCCTGCAGGCCTAGCACGGGCCGCGGACAAATTGTCTTTCCACCGTTTTTATCCACGCCTAGACGCGACAAAGCTAGAATATAGGTTTATAGACATTTATTCTCATATAAGATGTTACATCACTTCCATGAGAACACTGCTAACAATACATTTACAGAATATAGATAAGTTTGTCTCTTTACAGCGGAATAAAACAGTGGATAGACAATTTATCCACGGCCCGTGCTAGGCCTACTGATGGGGAAGAAAGGTTCTTGAGTGGTTCACGAACCGTAAGAAGCAGCGTAGGTAGGCCCCTCACTAGGTGGACCGACGACATCGTGAGAGTCGCGGCCATCCAGTGGATGTAGATGGCAGGCTGTCGTTCAATGTGGACGTCTTCTGGCTGATGATGATGATGATGGCATACCATAAGTTTACAATTTTCCTGCCGTTGGTCTTCAGCGCAGCATTGAACATTGACTTATATAAAATAGAGCTTAGAAAAAAAAAAACGACAGAGAGTTCGATGAGAGAAAGAAGAAAAGTTTGAGTGAATTTTTTAACTACAGAGTTTTACTAAAGTTTTACTAGTAAGTCTACTAAGTTTAACAAATAAATGACTTAACAGGTCATAATTCTGTAATTTTCAAAAGTGAAACTATTTACTTCATCATTATGTATTTCGCTTGCGTCTGTTTACTTTGCTAGAAAGAACAAAAATATCTATAATTTTAAGGACACAAATTTTTCCGAATTTTACTTAGACCTTGTTGATGACAAAGGCCTAGTTCAAATTTTAAAAAATACCAAGGTATTCAGGAGGTTTTAAAAACTAAGCTTATTTCGCTTAGCATGTTAAAATAGCAGTGGACCAATCAACTGCTGAATTTTTGAGTTCTAAAGAAAACTAAGGAAATGACACCTTTTCTGGATGAAGTGTTGAATGATAATAATAATTAATAACAAGCCAATTTGGTTTCACAGGTGCTCTCACATGTCCAAAAAAACCGGACAAGTGAGAGTAGGACTCGCACCCTGAGGGTTCCGTACAAAATTTGTAAATATGTAGATGTAGAAATAGAAATATGTAGAAATATGATATGTAATATGTAGATCCATCCCGGAAACCGAGCCTTGACCACTTTTTTCAAAAGATTGAAATTTTATATGACAAACTCAACTGTGTAGTTGGCAAACAGGTGCTCCGATACATATCAACTACAAAATGTAAATTTGTAATAGCAAAAAACATTTTTTATGTGATGTATTATCAAATTATTATTTTATGGGTTTTTTTCTTCACATGTGCTGTAAGATCTTGCTTCATACTTTACTTACTTGTTACTTGTGTAGCGGGCATTTTTCGCAACTAGGCCATTCATTTGCCCATTTTGCGTCACCCGGCTGCAGCTAATTCAACCAAATTTCATGATTCTATGTCAACGGGAAGTACCCTATAGCTTTTGATTCCCTTGTGAAATCGCAAAATATAGACGGACAGACGGAGAACAATGTGATCCTATAAGGATTCTGTTTTTTTTCCTTTTGAGGTACGGAACCCTAAAAAGACATATTATACTTATGATATTCACCAACATACACTGGGCCAGCATGGTGTATTAGGGCCTATTCTATGTCCCTGAGAGAAGGCTTATATCCCAGCAGTGGAAACATGATAGGCTGATAATGATTCTATAGAGATTCATTCTGTGGAGACCACGATTAGCGTAGTAATATGATGGTTGCTATAGAGCGGAATCAAAGAACCGAAGATCTGCCTGAGTGACGTTCTTTGGAAGATACCAATGTCCAGCACTCATAGACCAAGTGTACACTTCAAACCATGCCCGCCGCCATCTAAGCTTCGACCAAAATAAAATGAATGGACGGCCCATAACCATTGACTTCCTCATTAAAAACATGTCAAAACCATCGGACATATACTTCAACACCTAATTATAACCATGTACAGTACATTTGTTACAAAAAATTGATAGCGTTATTTTTTGTGTATTTACACTTCGGGAAAGCACACGTGTTGCACTTGCTACGGCTAGAGACCGACTGAAACGAAGTGAGCGCCGGCGCTCATTTTGTAATCTCCAAAATGCGCTTCTTCTGGGCTCGTCCATTCGCTTTATTTAGGTCGAAGCATCTAAGTACCAGCAGGGCGCAAACCGTCCATACAACCTTAACACGCGTTAAATTCACAAAATCACTATTTGTACAAAACATACCATTAACACGAACAATACAAACAAGGGTAGGACAATACATCGACGCTTTGTTTACTACGGAAAACCATTAAAAATTATTAGTCGGTGTCGGGGAAACGTTTTTTCGTATACTGAGAATTCGCTTACGTGATTTGTAGCGACTATGACGGTAATGATTCTTTATATTGTTTGTTCATTTTGTTTAAATACTATAGGACTAATAAAAGAGAGGAACAAAACCATAGTACAGGTAGAATAAGATGTTGAATCTGGATGTAAGAAAAATTTGAATAGGTACTAAAGTATCAGAGTAAAACCATGTCCGTCCTCATTTCCTGAAAATTATAACCTGGGTATCTTCAAGGCCAGAGTGAATTTCAAGTACCTTCTAGGTCTACGTCTACGTGTTCCATCTTCGGCCGCGACGTAGCTTTCCATCAGGTGAGTTAGTACCCAAATGTGGACCTAGTATCTATATTTTTTTTAAAGTCACATAATTATCCGGATACATAATTTATGCGTACATAAAGGTATGACTACTCATACCGGTGGGAATCACCGGAAGATGGACAGCAGCGTCCTATTAGTACACGATAAATGTACTGCGTACAAAGCCGCCTGCCATCGTCGTACAAAAATTCGTAGAAAATTTATAGGGACCTGTCGCTTGTCTCTGCTGCTTGTCGCCGGCGACAGATTCAACCTATATATTTTCTTTGAATTTGTATAAATATACATTCCACCCCCGGGTTCATACCTTAAAGTTCATTTTTCTCAACAAAAGGTATAAGTATGGAAGCGACTTCCTGCAACCGTTTTAATTTTATTCACGAAAGTACAGCTCTTTATAAATAAGCTTTTGTACAACTAATATTTATTAGTCTAAAACACATTTTTTATTATTAAAAGAGCGACAAACAAGCATGCTGTCCGCCTGATGGTAAGCAGAAACCGCCGCCTATGGACACCTGCAACACTAGCGGTGTGGACGGTGCTTTGACAGCCCGAAGAGTTAGGTGTAATTTATGAAGAGCTGTAATTTTGTGAATTAAATTAAAATGTTTGCAGGAAGTCGCTTCCACAATGACGTACCTAATCGCAATGTACTGAACATAATACAAAGCCGCTTGCTTATTTTCATCGAAATTTAAAAAAGAAGGCTATAAAATTAACCACCTTCTTTTGTACATTCTTGTAATTTACAACCCGAAAATCGTCCTACCGTTTTTACAGCCTATATTAAATACCACCCTTTTAGTGTATCTGTTTATGCTTTACAAAATCGATTTGTGATCTTCAAGGATTTACAACTACGCAATGTGCAAACTAACGATAAATCGTTCTTGTCAAAGAAATCTTTCTTTAAACTACCCCTTCTAAGGCCAAGCCAAAAATGACAAAAAACGAATTCTATTTTATACTTTACCCAATAGTGATAAGTGTAGTTTTGGTAAATCAAACTTTGACGTCAAAATGACTGACATTTAACGATGTCACCTGTCATTTAATTTATAGTCCCAGAATACATGGAACGCACCCTGCGTTCCTTAAAGGAAAAAGTGTGTGAATGACAAATATATATAACGATGTGTAATTTTATTAGTTCAGAAGCTGATGTATAATCAAGACTTAATTTCTAGACTGATTCCCGTGGTTTCAGTCCCATAGAATATAAAGTACACTACTGTCCAGTCTCTTGCCCTCCAAATATTTCTATGCCAAACACAGATCTAGTTGTTCATATCTGTGATGCCATATCGTTCTGTTAATATGTTACTGCGTGAAAAAAAAAAAAACACCGACCTGTTAGCTTCCTTGTTTCTTGAGAGTTATATATAATCTAAGCCTTTTCAAGACCAGAGTGAATAGGTATTATCTAAGTCTGCGTGCTTCATCTTCGACCACATCATCGCTTACCAATAGGTGAGTTGGTGGTCAAACGCGGACTTATTCAGGTTACAAAACAACATACAAAAAAAAACTTTAGCATTTATAATATACTGGCGACCCGGCCGCCCGGCTTCGCACGGGTGTAATTTACGTGCAAAGCCGGGGCGGGTCGCTAATTATATATATAAACTTTCCGTGAAAATGTGGCTAACTGATGATGAAAACCGCATCCAAATCCGTTGCGTGGTTTAGAAGGAATTAGCGGCCATACTGACAGACAGACAGACAGACTAATTTATACTATGTAGAGAAAAGATAGGGCAGCAAGTTTTTTTAAAATCCTAATTTGTTATTTCAAGATTTTCAAGAACCATTTTTTGCATGTTTTTTTTGCTACCTAAGATCTGTATATGGATTTCATAATGTGTAACAAATTATTGGAGATATAAGTTATAATAGGTTATTATTTCGAATACACGTAATACACGAGTGCACCGGTTTTTTTTTCTACACAAGCGAGCTCCACCATCGTTGACCGCTTCAAGCAAGTTGGCGATCAAACGCAAGCCTATAATATATATGTATTATTAAACGAAAAAAACCTATGTTAAAATTAATAAAAGATGTAAAACAGATTATCACGAAATAAAATATATTTTTCTATACCGTATAGACTATAGAGCTTTGTCGTGTACTTCAGCTATTTTTAACCTAACGCTGAAAGAAATTTTACACTACCCTCTTAACACCAAAAATGTTAAGTGTCGAATTTTTATCTACCCTTAAACTAAAGCCAAGATAAGGGTAGGTAGTTCTGGCGACTCTTCGACACATGTTTCAGATTTAAAAATATAAGTAGTCCTCAGCAATATAATGATTAGAAGTGCTACTTCAAGTGGCAGTTTCTCAGATACTGTTTGAGATATTGAAGTGGTTCAGTTTGTTTTTCTGGTTCACAGAACTAGGCATTTGACCATAGCTCATCTCATCTTATGTTAAAAAAGCCATAGTAGCCTATTTGGGAGACCGCTAGACTCTAAAGCGTGAGGTTGAGGGTTCAAATCCTGGGCAGATGCCCAGGATGACCAATGAGCTCTTTGGAGTTTATGTACGAATTTTCATACCACTGGCTTTGCGATGAAGGAAAACATCGTGAACAAACCTGCATACGTACGCAGAAACAAATCAATGGTGTATGTGAATCCACCAACCCGAAACTAGGCCAGCGTGGTGGATATGGCCCAATCGCCCTTTCGGGGGTAGGCCTAAGTCCAGCAGTGGACTGTATGCTATATGTATGTATGCATCTCATCTTAAGAGACAATGCGCTGGGAAATGGGAAACACGTTTTATATAATATAGATAAGTCAACGTTTGGCCACCAACTCACCTGATGGAAAACGATGTTATGACCGAAGATGGAGCACGTAGACTTAAAAGGTACTTATTCTATCTGGCCTTCAAGACACAAGTTATAGTTTTCAGGAAAAAGGACGGTGGCAAAGCATTATATTCCCTAGCGGATTACATTAATATTAAATTGCATTAATATCTTGATGTCCATACTTCACATTGGTGACGATTTTGCATTTTGGACGTTTTTCTAGTAAGTCGTTTTACCACTAATAAGATCGAGACTAGTAAGTACTAGGATAAAATACATGTAAAAAAAAAGTAATTAACATGTTTCTTTTGTTAATTAAGATATGACATACAACTAAACCAAAATATGATTATAACAATATTCTAACATAGACATAATTTCGTATTTTACTTTAAAAAAAAAACTATTAAAAAACGAACATTTGTACGCTGTAACAGGCAAGGACATGAGATACGTCTCCATTCTTACGACCATGTATGCTACTTTATATGTATGTGTATTTACCATGTTCTGACAAATAAATAATTTGAATTTAAATCTGAAGACATTGTCACCATAAAAGGCATGATGACTATTATTTTTACCTCATAAAAAAGCTGACCATAAATAGAACCCATCAACGAAAACAAAATTAAAATTAGTTCAAAAATAAATAAGTTATAAGTATTTTAATTTCATGCTAGACAGAGAGTGCACTATACTGAGCTATAACGTCACGCCTCAGGCGCGCCATACAAATGTTATACTAACACACGCTTTGCAAGAAAGGGACAGAGTATCCCCTCTCTATCCCCCACCTAAAACTTTAAACGCTCATATTTCAGAAATTTATCAGCCAATTTATTTTATTTTTTCAGTATGTGTAATGTATTTAGTTATATTTATCGCTAAGCTTGTTATTTGTAATAATTAAACATTAGGACACATTTCTCGACGTTCTGAAAACTACGTCATTTTCCTCGATAGACCTTCTGATATGGAGCGACCCCAGGTAGGTAATTAATAAGTAGGTAACTGACGGTAGATCTATAAAGGGTTGGTTCCTTAGTAAATATTTTTATAATAATGAGTACAATGACCTCCTTTAAGTTTAGTTGGACCACCGTTCCGGGTAACCCTGTAATCCAAAATGATCCAATTTCTCACAGTTTCTAGAGATCTCTTTTTCTAAAGTCATTTTGCTTATCAGCTTTTACCTTCACAGTTTCTGAAGTGTTATCGATAAAGCAGCGAAAATGTTCACAGCCGAAGTGATATTTACGTGAAAGTATTTTATTTTTACCACAGAAATTAAAACTTTACTGCAAGTGTTAGAGATTTTGAGTTTCACGATAAGATAAAGCACAGTTTGACTAACTAGGTGGGTAGGTGTATGTGGCCAAATGAAGGAATTAAAGTATTGGACGGGTGGCTATCATAGTTTTGTTGAGAAATAATATGGTGGCTCCCTCACTCGATGTTACAAATAAGTTGGAAGCACTGTACCTGGCCTGTGAAGATGGTGTGAAATATTGCTTTAAGCACATGTTCAAAAATTAACTGGCCAAGTGCGAGTCGAACTAGCGCACTGAGGGTTCCGTACCACCACATAAATTGTTAACTACCTATTAATGCACAAAATATTAGTGCAAAAGGACAACATCAAGCCCAGGCGGTCACCCATCCGAGTATCGACCGCGACCGACGTTGCTTTACTTTGGTGAACAGAAATTTGTCACTGACTCGCACTTATGTATTATTTTTTGTATTACTTTAGAATGTGTGCTATGATTTTGCCAAGTTAGACGTTTGTACGTATTACCGTTTTTATATCATATCAAATACAAAAGTACGTTAAAAAATGTTTGTTGTATGAGATTTAGTTTTTACTTTTTGACTTTATTATTATTTCTTAGTTAATCCGCCGTTCTATTATTTACATTCGATGAAAACTTCACTGGTTATCTATTATTGGGTACAGAACCCTAAAAAGGTATATAGCAAGCGACTACAAAATTTTCTATTAATTGCCATTAATGTAAAAGCGTACCTAATAGTAGTATAGAAAAAAACTTCTGAATATTCAAGAAAACAGTATAATCACTATGCAACAATTTTTCCCGCACATATTTTTCTCATCCTTATTTCGTAACATCCTCTAGTGAAGTCCCAGTTATTAATTAACCCCAGGCGGTGCCGATAAGCTAATATTAACTGTTTAGTAATCGATGTAACGTGATCAGTGGGCGTATGGTGGACGGTCATCGCGCAGTCATCACATCTGGCTCCCTTATCAGCTGCCGCCCTACAGCTTCACGACTGACGATTGACGATTGCAATCGGTATGAGAAAAGTTTGCTTTTTACCCGACTGCGCAAGAAGGAGGGTTGTTTTTAGAGTGTATGTATGTATGATGGTTTCTTTGGAACGTCCTGCAGCTTAAGCGGCTTAGTGGATTTCGATATGTGAGGTGTGATTTGAATCTTTTCAACAGTGGAACTGAAATATGGTACAAGAATTTAAGATGGCGTTCGCGAAAAAAATATGTGAAAAATTCTAAGTAAACTTTGCTAAATAGGCCATCGTTATGCTCACTCAGCAGATTTCAAAAATATATAACACTGCTATGAAATATTACGAGATAAAACGGTATAAAAGAGCTCTGTATTTACTAAGAGTAAGGTATAGATATTAGATAGGTACACAGCACGCTGGTGTTACTTTTCAGTTAGGAACTTATCTACTATTTATATACAATGCAAGGGTTATTTTTTTGTAATTTAACCTACTTGTTAATTTCGGTAAATTAGCGCATTATCTTCTTCTTATATATAATAAAAATCGATGTGTATATGTTGCCTATGGACTCCAAAACGGCTGGACCGATTTTTCTTTACTTTCAATTAAGACTGTTTCAATTGGGACTTTTTTTGACTTTTTTTTAATTTTAATTTTCTAATCATCAATTAATTAATGTAATTTGTATAATAAGTTATGGATGCAAGTCCGGATGATAAAATTTTTCATTTTCATTTCATTGCACTGGTAGATATCTGATGTTATAAGAAGTAATCTACGTGGGTGAAACTGCGGGGTGCAGCCGCAGTGGCTGTTTTGGAATCCATACGAAAAATACATACATCGACTTTTATATAAAAAAAGTCTGCTAAAATAGCGGTCGTAAATTTTAAAATACTCGTATTAGGTTGGTTTCAAAGCTGTACGGGAGACTCGTACGGGTAGCTTGTACTACGGGAGACGCCGTACGGAACAATCTGCGCCGCTGTGCAACGATGTTATAGTTTAGCGCCTCACGTAGGTATGTCTCCGCTCCGGGAGCCCGTACGGGCACCACGCACGGATCTATCGTACAATTCGTACAGCTGTAAAAGGTGTCTGGGGACTGAAAAAATGGCCGCGCATTTGTTGTTGGAGTGCAGCAGCGTGGCGGAACAACGAAACACTATCCTCGGATCACCGAGGACGCTCTGGGAAGCCTGCGCAGGCATAAGCGAGCTGCTGGCTTTTCTGGAGGAGACTGGGTGGCTGAATTAGCTGAATTATCTTCAAATCACGAGTGAATCGGTTCCTTCTAGGCAAGCGTGCTCCAACATAGACCGCATCATGCGTGATGGTGGTCAAACGCAAGCCTATTAATTATATAAAAAAATAAAATAAAAAAAAGCCGGGTGACGCAAAATGGGCCAATGAATAACCTAGTTGCGGTAATTCCCGCTACACAAGTATAAGTAACTACACAAGTATAAATAAAAAAATAAAAAAATATTTGGGACATTTTTGCACACACGGTCATCTGACCCCAAACTAAGCAAAGCTTGTGATATGGCTGCTAGAGACTGATATACATACATATATAGTTTGTAAATACATACTTCAATAGATATTAACAACCAGATATAGAACAAACACAAATGTTCGTCACACAAATGTTTGTCCTACGTGGAAATCGAACCCACGCCCTCAGGCTCAGAAGGTTCACTACAAACTGGACCAACAGGCTATCTAAAATATAAGGCTGTATAAGCACAGTTGTAAAACCAGCCGTATACCTTGAGCGCTTAATCTACTAAGCTATGGCCCTCCTGTGGACAGGTTCGAATCCTGCCGGTTTTCAAATCTTTGAACTGTCTACTATAACAAAACAAAAAAATGTGTCTCAAAGTTGCAAGCTGCACCAAACGAATTTTTACTGTTCATTGCATCAATTTCACGAGCAATTTACCGCAACAGGGATCAACCTGTCATATTTGACGTTTCGCTGAATTTTGTCGGTGAGGAATCAAAACTACCGAATTCCAAACACGCCAGAAGTCACATGCATCAAATTTCAAATGTCACATGTGGCTTGTTTTTTTTTAAATTTGCGTGTGTTCCTCGCCTTCAGTGAATCTGTTTTTTTTAGACAGAGATAATTTAGACAGTTGGAACTACTGTGATACTCCACGAGTGTTACCACATGGCTGAATACGTAACGTTTATCGGCACATTGCGAATCTATTGCAAAGCATAATTTGTTTAGTGTAAAAAGGCTTTTATGTTATTCTTTAGATATACTAAAGGGAGCGTTGATAGCCCGTTGGTCCAGTTGCTAGCGAACCTACCTTCTGCGCTCAGGGGCGTGGGTTCGATTCCCACCTAGGACAAACATGCATGTGATGAACATTTGTGTTTGTTCTATATCTGAGTGTTAATATATGTATAAGTATGTATTTAAAAAAAAAAATTATGTATATCAGTTTCTGGCCGCCATATTACAAGCTATGCTTTGTTTGAGGTTAGATGACCGTTTGTGCAAAAATGTCCCGAATATTTATTTATTATAAAACACTAACTAGTAGCTATTGAAGAATCCTAATACTGCACTCCTGACTCCACCATGAGATCAGATTAATAGGATCAAATTACTGTATTGGTCATCCTGATTACATTACACTTATTTTAAAGGTATTAATTCGATACGACTAAAATTTACTTGCAAGATTTTGTTTATTACATAGTTCGTCAGTTACAATTGTAGCTAATAAAGTGTGTTAGTAAATAAATATAGACATAATTTATTGTTAAACACTTGAGCCTAAAACAAATAATTGTGGTTCTGCCTTTGCTTTAGTGAAAACACTGTGTTGCAAACGTAGCGTCTTTCAAAGGTACAATGATTAATACTAAATAGTTTTAAAATAAAGTGCTACATTACACACAATATATACGAATGTAATTTGTAATGTTTTTTTTATCATATTTGTTATATAAAGATATGTATTACAAAAAAAAAGTGACGCTTTAGTTACATTATAGAATAATTTTTAAGATCTACATAGTCAAAATTACGAATTTCCTGTCAGTATAAAAATATAATTATAGAATACAATGTAACGTGCAGTCTTTTTATCAAAGTTATCCCAAAAGAACAACGCCGTATCTAATGCTTAGTTCACGCATCTTTACGCGTATTGTCGCATCGATGCCCCGCCAAGCAACAGTTATAACACCATTCGTCCAATAATTACTTTGGTAACCTATTCTTTCTATGGCTTATTGAAATGGTCAAAACACGAAGGCACGCTTATGTTCCACGCGCCTTTGTTTGACACTCTACGGTGCATTTGACACCGCAGTTTGTCAAAATTTCGGTTTCTAATTCTGGGAATGTGTCTATTTGTTAGTTGTCATGTATATTTCAAGGCCCGTTAGTTCCCCTCGTCCCTTCGTCGCTTCGCTTGTCGACAGTTACATTTTTTGTTTATGCTTTTATGAGAACCAATAAATATTCCAAAAGTGGAGCATTTTATAAGAGCAGACTCCTTTAGTAGTTGGTAACTGTTCTTACTTTCAATGGAATCGCTTTGTCAAAAACGGTAGGAGGTGTTTTGTTTTAGGTTTAATAAAAAGTTTCGCTTTTAAAAGTTAAGGTTTTGCAGTGGCTGTGTTTGAAATATGGCTAGAATACGCTTTGTGCATAAAACAAAAGTGAATTTTAAACCTTCGTTTTACCAAGTAAATTATTTATATAGATACAAAATATTTTTTGTTAAGCAAGCATAGCTTCATTTGTATGATAACAAATAATATCTTATAATGATACTCAAATATAATTTTATATGATGGGATATAATTTTACGTATCTTTCACTTTTATTAATGATAGATAATATTACTATACCATACCATGGCATGTTAATGTAAATTTGGTTATATGTTTTGTTAAATCTATATATCATAAAAAACTGCCAATCTATCAATAATGTCACTTACAAGATAAGAAAAAATCAAAATATAACATGTGTTTTATTAACCAGAATTGTTTAAACTTAGTAAGTACCTATCGAAAACCCTTACCTTCTTTTATAAGTTTGATTCCAAGCATCTTGATTAGCTGCCACGTTAACTGCCACGTTAAAATCAAGATATGTTTTTAATAAATGTTAATATTTCGATAACTGAAAAATAAATAAGTTTTGGCGAGTCAACGTTGTGGGAAAATGTATAACTTGCGTTGCATCAATCGTGGCCATAGATGTTATAAGTAGTATGATAACTACTTATTATCTGTACCAAATCAGTTTTCAATACTCAAATCACTGCAAACGTGTCATACCCAAGGACAAAGCACAAGTGAAAGCTCGATCTTAAAATAAATCTAATTAAACGAGAATCGAGCATGACAAGTTCCAGCGAAAGTCCAGAAACCCTTTACCTCTTTCTTTTCTAATGAAGCATCTCAAATCGAATAATACAAGCACATTTCACTTTTACATCTTAATTACCCTTTATTCATTCCAAAAGCAAACTCTTTGAAATCAGAATTTATGACTTATACTGTTTTCTAACAGAACGGCAGAGACAATGCGTAATGTCCCAAATGAATGTAACTCTTTGAGCTATTTAGCGGTCCCTTTAAACAGTTATTGAATAACTGTTGGACAAAACGGTCTTAGCTACGGTAAGGAAAGGGTAAAAATATTGTTCACGCTCGTTTAACTGTTGTATTTGAAGTATCCTTCTAAAGCCAACCCTATTTTTGGTAGAGCTTGAATTAAAATGGTGTGGCAATTTTTTTGAATAACCTTGTGCCTTTATTTCACAGAAATTGCACTGCGATTTTTGATGTTTATTGCGCGCAATATTTAGCACCCTTTAGCAAACCCTTTAGTTATAAAACGTTTTCTATTCTCGTTATCTTTAGTAAAAAAACGTGTTTAAAAAAAAATCTTAAAAAAAACAAATAGCAGTGTTTAAGATTTTTTAGAACAATTTTATTGGGGTTTTTGGCAATTTTAAGAATGCTTTATTTAATTGCCTATACTTTTTGGTAGGTAATTAATTGTAAAAGGGTTGGCTGTTGCAAAAGGGTTGTTTAGCAAAAAATACCGTATTTTTTTCTGAGAAAGATTCTTTGCAATTTATTTTTGTGTTATTGGCACATTAGAGCCATTAGTACTTTGGTAAGAATAACGTTGAATGGCGACATTTTAAATGTTAGGTTTCTTTGTAAAAAATACAGCATCATCATCATCATCACCCAGAAGACGGCCACTACTGAACATAGGCCTCCCACTTTAACCTCCACACTGAACGACAGCCTGCCTTTTGCATCCACTGGATGCCCGCGACTCTCACAACGGTCCATCTAGTGGGAGGCCTACTTACGCTGCGTCTTCCGGTTCGTGGTCTCCACTCCAGAACCTTTCCTCCCCATCGGTTATCGGTTCTTCGAGCGAAAATACAACAATGTAAAAAATACAATGCTTCGCTAATACTAAACGACGAGACAAGCAAGCTTGTTTAGATTCTAACAAAATTGAATTATTTTACAATTAGAAAACATGAAAGTGTACAAGTATAATGCTTGTTTTAGTAAAATTCTTTTACATTAGTAGTAGCAGTAGGTACATAATATTTATGAGCATTGAGCAACGTGCAGATAAGTATAGTAATTATTATACTCGTGTTTCTTTTTTTACTGGGCAAGTGCCTTTATTAACTAAACAAAATACAAGCTACTCACTCCTTTCATCGATTCCCCAATGCTGGGGGTTGTGACCCATCACGGCATCAACTTCTCCCTTATGATGTTCCTCCATCTATTGTGGCTTTCAGCAGCGTGAACCGCTTCGGCAACGTTGATGTTGAGGGTGGTGCGGATTTGATCTGTCCAAAGCATTGGGCTCCTTCCTCTCGGTCTCTTGCTCTCTATTTTTCTGGTAACGATTAGTTTTTGGAGATCGTCACCAGGCTTACGGGCTATGTGGCCAAAAAACTCAAATACTCTCCGAAGGCATGTCTTGGAAAGCCTTGGTTTCTTATGGAGTTTGAGTTCTTTGAGGACCGATTGGTTAGTTCTATGCGCAGTCCATGGAATACGAAGGGTTTTCCTCCAGCACCACATTTCAAAGGCGTCTATACGCTGTCGGTCTCTAGCTTTAAGAGTCCATGTCTCAACCCCGTATAGAAATATAGAGAAGACTAGGGTGTAGACGAGAGAATTTTTGTCTTCTCGATCCTCGAGATACTTCCATATCTTATTGAGTTGAGACATGGTATTCTTGGCCATCCTAATTCGTCTGCGAACTTCATCTTCACAAGAACCGCTGTTGCTAATGCTAGAGCCCATGTAGATGTAGTGATCAACAAATTCCAAATTAAGTGTCCCACTGAGCTCTAACTTAGAGGCATGATCCACTACCATGACTGGTTTTAGACCGATTTATGGCCAGTCCTATCTCCATACTAAATTGCTCCATTTTATTTAGGATGTTGCACAAGCTAATACTAACACGACAAATACAATTAGACTGCTCATAGACCGTTGAAGGTCTAAAAACAATACAAATGCTCAAGCCCACAAGTTGGCAGCGTTTACTCGTATTTCTATTTATTTTGTTGGTTTTTAAAAGGGATTACCCATATTTTTAATTATTTTTAAATTAATTATAGTCATTAAATAGGTTGAAATTAAACACATTTAACTATTTTTATCGCTTGTATTTTACATTATTTTAATTCTTAACGTTTCAAAAATATTTGCACTAAATTAGTGCCTACGTTTCTTTCACGTGTCCATCATTTGGTACAGTCAGGATTACAGTTATCTAATGTTATGGTACAAGAAAGCATTAAAGGTTTATGATCTAACAGTTACAATAGTTTTATAACCGGCTACTTTCTTTCCGCTACAATTTATTGTCTTTGTAAAAGCCGCTTTACCTTCCTTCAAACAAATTTTTAACCGTATTGGAGTGAACGGTTGTAACGTAATGTTTTGATTTTAAGCAGTTAAGTATTGAAATAATAAAACTGCGTTTCGAATGGTTAACGTGAAAGCACTTCTGTATTACTCTCGTCCTGCTGAAAATTGGTCTAAATGACTGTTGAAACAAATAAATAAGCTTTTATTATTGTGCTCTGGGACGGGGTGTATGTTTGTGTGTCTTTATGTATTTCATGTCATCTGCGACACAAAGAATTCATAGCGGTGCTATGAGTCATCATCATCATCATTTCAGCCATAGGACGTCCACTGCTGGACATAGGCCTCCCATCGATCTCCAAAAGGGCCGGTTGGAAGCGATCTGCATCCAGCGTTTCCCTGCGGTGCTATGAGTAAAAAGCGTATATTGTTTTAAAAAGTAGTAAACAAAAACAAATATCTCTTAACTAAATATAAACAATTTAGGTAGCGTTATGAGAAATAGAGTAGTTCCAAGTCTCAAATTAGATAAACAAGTAAAACTGTAACAACAAAAACTGTAAACGACACGCATGTCACTTACTCATTTTTTTCACACACACTGAGACTTGCAGCGACACCAATGAACTAATAAAACATGCAAAAAAAACAAGCAAAAAAAAAAATGGACTAAAAGTTTATATATATTTTTTTTAACTATCACGGTTGTTCACTAAAGTTATATTTTTATTTACGGGATATTTACCGTCGGGAAGTCTTCCCGTGAATATGTTGCATGTAACTGCGCTGAAATATCGGGAGCTCATTCCACAACCTTACCACGGTAAATATCCCGTAAATAATTATACACTTAACTTTAGGTATATTTTTATATAAAATCTACCTATATTTATATCATGAAAAACTATCAATAATGTCGCTAACATGATATGAAAAACATTAAAATATAAGACGTGTATTAACACGCAACAAATATGGGCGGAAAGGTCGTTTGCAAGCTAAAGCCTTGATGACCTGATTCAGGCCAGATGCGTTTCGCACCCACCACGCCTCCTTGCTAATTGCTATATATCACTTGTTTGTCTGAGTGCTGGTACAAGTGTAAGTAAAGTATGTATAATACTGTAAAATATTGAAATGCTACAGTCATTCTTAGTCTTATTTACTTCAACCCAGTTTTTGTAGACAATAAAATCAAACTTAAATCACTCTGTACTCTATATTGTATTGAGGATGCTTGTTCGAACATAAAGCATGACTATGTTAGTCATGTTTTACGTTAAAAAAAATTATCGATGCTTTAAATACATAATATAAAATCTAAACACAAATATTTTGTACATAATTTTGTAAATATATTTTGAATAAAAATTCGCAACTAAAGCTGCAAATTATATAAAATAAATAAAATTATGTAAAATATGTATATAAAATTAATTTGCTTTTTTTAGTATGGCCATTTTTTTGTTTGCTCTTGGCACAAACAATATAACTCCGTTATTTTACTTTTTATCACAATTTCTCCGGACAGCTTGCGCAATAAAAATTTCACCAATAACACTGCAAAGTCTTCATAAAACGTTTTTATGCAATTTTTAGCCTTTTTCCTCGCAAAAACGCCAATAAAGATAAAATATTTCTGAATTCAGCTTTTGCTGGAACGCCGCTAATGGTTTTTAGTAACACTTGCATACAATTCGGAAGTTTACAATGCTTTAGAACAGAACAGTAGACGTATTGCTTTATTGTACGGAAAAAAAATAGTTTATTACCAAAGCTTTTGTGTTAATACTTTTGAAATTGTTTTAAAGATGCCGAAGCATTCACAGACACGCTCCTTTACCTACAATTTTTTTTATTTTGTTGCGTGCGCCAGTTTTTGTTCTTTATGCAAAATAGTGCCGGATTTTGGATTTTATGACTAAGGTCTGTTTGCATATCTGCCTCAAGGTAAAATTTATCTTGTACCTACTCTGATGTTATACTTATCTTGTGAAGGTTCGAGTTTAATTAATTTAGCTTATTCACGTTTCTTGTGATATATCTAGGCTAGAATATTACCTCAGTAGCTTTTAACTGACTAATCATACATCTCGGTACAAACGAGTTCGTATGTTTTTATGTTTATCGGAACTTAATGCGCATTATTTTATTCAGGTAAAACGGGTATCTTTCTGGACGTTTCAACCATGTTACAATGGCTGTGGTCACGAGCTGACAGAAAACTCCGGGTGATTCGAGAAGAGCGGGTGTTTTGATCTTCTACCCTCACTTGATCTTGAAAAAACGTGTTCAAGTCGCGAAAGTTTAAATGCAATTGTTACGAGTATAGGTAAGTTTGAAACATTATCTACAACAACTCTGAATACACAATACCTAGTACAATACAAATGGTTAATTTTCAAATGCATTTTTCCCACACACCACAATACTTAGTTTAAGATATGTATTGTTTTGCGCATTCTAAATTTCTGTATAAGCGTGAAAAAGCTCTTTAAATAAAAATTAAAACAAGATTACACATAATTACTAGAAATTTTTAAGTGCCTACTAAGGCTTTTAATCAAGTTTTTAAAATCATTATACGACCGAGCGATGCGAATCTTAGAGTATATGGTATGGGAAGAGCTTGGTATTTGAATGTTTTTTTTAAAGATTTTTACTAGACATATAATATGCTTGCGTTTGACCGCCCATTCAGCGATGATGCTGTCTACGATGGAGCACGCTTGCCTAGAAGAACCAGATTCACTCGCGATTCGAAGACACCCAGATTATATTATTTTACCTATTACTGTTTGAGAGTTTGTACGTTTCTTCGACTAACTTGAAACTTGTAAATCGCAAGTCACGTAACGTGCATATCTTCATAAAGCATTGTAAGTAGGTACCTAGTTTATTTTAATACAGTAAAATATATAAAAATAAACAACTAGTCCGGTCAAGCTGTAGAGGCCAAAATGCATACAGTACAAGTCAATATAAAAAAAAAAAAAAATATACTTAATTAGCACAATACGTCATGTTTCTTTTATTAATTTATGTATAAAATACGACTTAACTAATATGTGACATTGACAATAATCTAATATAGTTTTTTTAACAAAACGAGATAACTTACTTTTTTTATAAATTTAAAAAACACATTTCTACGCCACACCTGGCAAAGACATGAGTACGTTCCATTTATACGACCCTGTATACAACTTTTTTTGTATGTGTACCTATATACCTACCATGTTCTGACAAATAAATACATAATTTGATATCATAATACTGTTTTTTAGTTCAAATTTAAATAAAACCGGTCTAAGGCTTGCGAAGGTAAAGTCACAGTTCGAGCAAACATCTAGTTTCCGTGCTCAACTGAACAAAACTTCAGAACATTGTCATCTCCTAAAATTACGCTCATGAAAAATCCACCCTATACAGTTCCCTTTCTTGTCCTTCCCCTAAACTTATCATTACAACCTCCTCCCAGCTTATAACCGTATAATGGAACTAATTTGTTGTTCAAACAGGGGGCCCTCTTTATACAAACATCATTGCTACATTTACAAAACTAAGCGTTCTTTTCTTGAACACTAAACATGAACACGCTTATTTCCGTTACAAAAGGTTCAATTTCGTTCAGAACATGCCATTGGTCCTGCCAAATAAGGTGGTACTAGGAAACTCCAGGACATTTATTTGACATGGACGGAAAGCTTTGTCAGTTGAAATGTGTTTCTGACAATAGGCGAGGCGAAATTCTCGTGACTTTACTTCGGTGATCGGGATTATTTTTGATGGTCATTTGTTAATCGTAAGGTTTAATTAAAATTACTAATTAAATTGAGGGAATCAGCCGCTCCACTATAAATTAAATAACCAAATATCTGCAAGTTTGTAGTGTTAGGACTCTACAGACTTACAGACTATCTTTCTTAGACTAGTGCAAAAAACCGTCTCATAACTATAAGCGGGATAACTATCACAAAATTATGAACATGTATTATCATACGTATATCTTTCATTTTCATTTCATTTCATTGATACATTCTAAGTTTTATGATACTTTTGAGCACTCAAAAGAATAACACATGGTACCTTGTACAAACGTAAAAAAAAAATCTAAACTGTTCTGTTCGCTATTTTAACGCAAAAAAGAAGTCCATTTACACTTCATTACATTAAGAAGTGTGTCGACTGTCGTCACTACTCTAAAGGGCCTTTCACACTGAACCACCACAATGTCACACGCAATGCAATGCAATAAATCCACAGATAAGTGACGCAATTTCACGCCATTTTGGCTTCAATGTGTAATAGATTGCTACTCTGATACCCGTGGACCACACATGGACAATTTAGGGTTCTTCGAGTAAGAAAAAACCTTTTAGGAACAAACGTTTTTACACCTTAAGTTTAAATTTACTCTGAATTGATTTACTCATTAATGATAAATGTAATGCGTTGAGCAGTCGAGCAAAAAAGGAACATTGCAGACAAACAAATCCATGCAATTTAGATCAACGTGTTTTATCCTCGGCCACACCGTCACTTGTCAGATGATGGCCAAAAGTAGAACTATTCCATTAAAAAAACAAAGCACATGTCTTAGTGCAATTATTGTTAATTTTCAAAATGTATCTGTATTTAATGTATCCGTGTTTCTTCCACTTTTTTCACTTTCACAAACGCAACTGTAAGTAGCTACGGCACACTCACAATTTTTTCTCACGCACACTAAAACACTACCAGCAACACCAATAAACATGTTTATGCTAACAAATAATTTATTTTCTTCTTCTTTTTACAAGATACAAAGTGACTAATATTGTTTAACATCTATTTTGCTTGTGATTTTAAATATGTGTATGACTTACTAATGTTTTTTTACAAATAAATTATCTTTTATGTTTATCTTTTTATCAATGTTTTAAAGGACAAGCATTTAGTTTTCTAAAACAACAATAATTATTCACCTATGTCCGGAACCCACAAAGATCACATAACTCTCGCCAATCCCGGTGTTCACGGTGACAGTTGACAATCAATGGCATACAATCAAATACTCTGCAGTAGTATTAGGTAGTACTCAGAAGGCACATAATTATACGTACTTTATCCATCTATTCACGACAACCACTAAAAGTGTTGCCATTTCACTTTCCGTTGCACATTTGACAGTTACGAAATTTTATTGTCTATCATTGATATTTGCGATATTTTTTAATACAAACTTTTTATTAAAGGAATCAGAACTCTCGGACTATCGAATAAGGTTTATTTAAAACATTGTTGGTGTTTTTTGTATGTAACCTACAATTTGCGCTAGACTTATTTTTGAAATGGTGACAAATACCCTTATTTATCGATTTGGAAAGCGATGAGTGATAGCTGATTGACAGGATCCGATATGAAACGAATTGATGCAAGGAAATGTATGTACCTAAATAATCATTACTGCAGTGGTAGAAAACAGGGGTGCAAGTAGCGTTCTTTTAGCGATCGTCAAATTGACAGTTGAGGTCGTCAAATTTGATAATATGCCATTTTTTCAGTACTCGCTGTGATCGATTCTATGACATTTTAGCGAATTTGACGATCGATAAAGAACGGTAGGTACTTGCACTGCAGAGGTGGGATATGAAATACATATATAAATATGTGGACGAAAATGGAAATGTAGGCCGAGGCAAACATACTGTACAACCAAGGCTCGTAATTACATTAGTACTTTTCTCAAACATTGTTAGGATACTCACGTAAAACTTTAGATACATGTTTTAGGGGTTATTTTCACATATTTATTTTAAAATAGAAAACGTTGCTTATTGTTATTTATAGATCTGGTTACTATCCACCTCAGCTCCAGACTCCGTTATCGCGATGGCCATTGTGAATTTTAGTTCGTCTATATAATTATATTTTAACCTTTGTTCATTTGTTTTTTTTTATGAACACGTCTTAATACAACCTTTTTGAGCATTGAAATATTTATAGCACAAAATATTAGAGTAGCAAAAAGTCTGATTTTTGTCGAAGTGTGTTCATAAAATAAAATCCACACTAATCAAGTACTATGTTTAAGAAACTAATTTTATGACTAACCAAACGGTTTAGATATCGGGTGCGATTAATGGCACGTTTGCCCAAAGACAGTTAGACAGCATACAAAGAATACCATGCATACTTGCATACCAAGTAAAATATATGTTTACTAAAACAAGCTAACACTAAAATTACAAAAACAAGTATACTGCCCATAGACCGTTGAATGTCTAAATACAATCAAAATTCCCGATCATTTGGCAGCGTACCCAGCATGCTGGCGGCATTACCACGCTGAACGGCAACTTAGACGTTGAGTCAGAAACAAAAATTGTACACCAAAGACGCCATTATAAAATTCTGTAATTATAGTTTTCTCAGTCCTTCATAATCGACATCAGCTGCTACTTTAAAATTCTAAATTACCACTTGCAACATCATGCTTGGCGCGCGTAAAAAATGCTAATATTTTTACAGATCTTTTCTTCTAAATAAACTATAGGCTAATCCACCGCAAAAACGTCTTCTTGGGTGGTCTAAAGTGGCGTCAAGCTTTGCTACATTTGGGCATGTTTACTTCTATTTATGACCACCCTGTCTTGTACAAGATTGGTCCATATTTCCTCACACATTAGGTTGAAGGTAGCAAGATGATACGCAAGGTTGTAACCAAATATTTGCTTATGACTGTCTTTATGAATGAAATTTCCAAACAGCAAAATGTTGAGGCTCAATGAAATTTTGTGGTATCATGCAAAACTACGGTTTTTATAAATCGTCGTCAGTATAATGAAGTCTTCGTACTTATCAAGCACATTCTATTCTATTTTCCTGCACTCAAAGCACTTGATCGGTTGGCAAATAATCCGTCGAAGCGACGCATTAGCTATGATAAGCCTTATAGCTAATTGACACGTCATTAGGTAGTGGACTATCCACTTCGGTAGTTAGCGGGATGGATGAAAGTTATACATAAGGTTCAGTTTACAATTGTTGTATATATTATGTACTACGCATTTTATGAATAGAAATAATCCAAAAATTCATGTGGTTTTACAATCATCTATGAATCATCATCAATCATGTATCATCTTTCCAGATCCAGGTTGGCTTTAGTTATGCCATTCATCTCGGTCCCTTGCAAATTGTACCCATTAGTATCCTGCTGCCTTTTTTAAATCGTTGTATCAACTTATTCCTGTTTGGCCTGGATTCCTCCAACCTAGTTTGAGCCACCACTCCGTGATTGCAGTACCTACACTAACCACTGTCACCTTATCTATCTACAGAATGAGACTTACTTATTTCCTTTTTTTACATTGAACTAGGCTAACGTTTGACCGCGATCTCGCCTGATGGATTTTCATTTTCATCTTCATCATTTCCATTTTTCTATTGAATCCAAAGCTTGAGATTCCTGAGATATCTTTGCCTCACTATCACATGCCTATTCCTCGTTAAATTCCTATGTGACTCTTCTAGATTTGCGTAGATCTCCAGCCTCAGCCTAACCGTCTCCATCGGAAGAGTTGAGTGTGGTAAACATGTAATAAATTTAGCTGAATTAGCCTACCTTACCTACCTTACCCCTACCCTATCCTACTTTACCCATATTTTACCTACCATCTAACCTACAAACCAAAAATTGTTGGAAAAAATGGTGACTAAAATTCCTGCCTGTATTTTGGTCAGAAAGTTGGGCTAACTTTCAACTTTCAACCCAATCCAGCGAAGCACCGTGGCTTAGAGTTTTGGGCACTTTGCCTGAAATAAGAGATAGTTTTAACTATCTATAGGCCTTCGTTGTCTATAAATAGTATAAACGATCTTCAATTATATTATAGAAACTGACGTGGTTTTCACACATTTCACTCCGACTATAGTTTCAACCAAACTATAGTCGGAGTGACCGGCTTAATCTTACGTGAGTAATTCCCGTGTAATATAAATAAAAAGATCTTCAATTAGTTATTTTTTTATGTTTTTCGTTAGGTTTATTAGGTAGGTGTAAAATATTGTTGTTTCAATAAACTTAACATTACTAAAACTGAAATAACTGATGTTGTGATACTACGCGCTACTTAACTAAAGTTGACAAGTTCAAATTTGGCTCACAGATAACTTCTGCTGGTATTACGTCTTTACATCCCAGAGAGTTAAAAGTAGGAATAAGTATCTTCTAAGTATGCGTGCTTCATCTTCGACCACATCGTCGTTTACCAACAGGCGAGTTGGTGGCCAAACGCGGAATTATCCACTTTAAAAAAAAAGTTCGTGAAGTTCTCTGACTACCTATTGATTTCAATGTTTATTAGAAGAATGTGAACTACATATCCACACCTTTACAGGCACCCGTGATAGCCAGGTGAAAAGCATTTGCCTTAATACGCTGATTAGCCGGGTTCCATTACAGTATACAATATAGACACATTAGCCGCTGCGTTTCAAGTCAGACGCGGTCAAAGGTACAAGCTTTTTGGCTTATTGGATTGTGGAGTGAAATAAAAAAAAAATTACTTCATGGATTTATTCGAGGTAGTTTGAGGAAAACCACTCAAAGTTCTGAAGGTGAGACTAAGGGTGACGCACGGACTGGTCTAAAGAGCATTCATTTCCAAAATCTTTATTGTACTTGAAGCGATGTAGAAGCGGAATTACACTAGAGATTTGTCATAATATACAAAATAATTCACGACCTCTTTTTTTTGGTTTATCAATTTGTAAATTTTTTTGCTACTCTCTCAAATCTACTTGAGTCATAGTTATGTAGAATGTCAATGTAATGTGTATATAAGATCTAAAACTTTAGTCAGTGACGACGTGAAAACGGGACGACGAGTAGGTGGAGTATCTGACTGCGGACCATGTCCTAAATTAAACTTGATTAACAGATCTGGATTATTTTGCTTTACTGTGAGAAAGAAATGGCTGTATAATAATAAATAATATAGCAGTAATTAAAAAAAAAAAAAAAACATGGTTTCATGGATTTATTGGTAGTCATTCAGTTATCAAAATAATTGTGATATATTTTTTTTTATCTGAGGAAACTTTGAAGTTCTGAAATTATATAGCCAAAGATTGAGTACATGTAGGAAAATAATTATAATATGAATCAAGTTATTTGACACAAATAATGTAAATAGCTACAATCCCTCAGTTCTTACACCCAATTAGCGAGGATCTCGAGAATATAGTTAATTACAGACATTATAAAAAAATATTGTTAAGTTCATTTACTACCAGGGGCCTTACGGAAAACTGCTATTACAGGCACCTAATCCGCTCAGTTGGAAAATCACGCGACCGCAAACATTATCGCGCCCAGATACGGTTTGCGGTTGCGTGATTTTCCAACTGAGCGGATTAGGTGCCTGTAATAGCAGTTTTCCGTAAGGCCCCAGGTCTCAAGGATCCAAAAAGAAGAGAAAAGAGGAGAAAGATAAAAGAGATTAGAGAGGGATAAACAACAAAGTGCTTAACTGCGGTGGTCACCATTCCTCACAACCAGCGTTTTTGAAGATTTGAACGTTTTTTAGTAATATCAAAAGATGCTCTACAAGCTGCTAGTGATAAGTCAAATCGCTCATCACATTTGCCTCACCCCTTATCATAATACGCGGTTGATAGACGTTTGATAACGTCTGTCACAACACTTTGCATTTACGGTTGCTATTTTTATGGCAGCCCAACATTGATACTAAAAGGAAATCTAGGTCAGTACCCCTTTAATTATAGAATATGCATTTTGTATCTTACGATCGATTCGATTTTATTGTGATTTGATAAGATAGTGTAACTGATTCTATCAATTAGTTCATTGGTGGATACAATTCGTACTTCCCACAATTTTTTTTTTTAATATATTAGCCGGAACCGTCCTACTTACTGTAAGGAAAGGCTTACTTCCATCCTTCCTGCCATGTTTTTTTTTCTTTTGCGTAATTCCGGTGGTCTTTGAAGTAGGATACCAGTTTGCTCCCCATCTCCATCTGGTCCATCCGGGAGGTCGTTTGCCATTCTGTAAAAGATACTGTGTCGTGATTTTAGCCCAACAATTCTCCGACATGCAACTGGCATGACCAACTCAGCGCACGTGGCATTCTAAGCTACGTCGGCAATCTAAGTCCTTGGGTCTTACGGCCAACTGCTTACGCGGTATCAAACTAAAACGCGGTTCAGAAAATCACGTGAACGTGAACCTTTACGCACCCAGCAGTGCAAGTACCGTTCTTTATCGATCGTCAAATTCGCTAAAATGCCATAGAATCGATCACAGCGAGTACTGAAAAAATGGCATATTATCGAATTTGACGACCTCAACTGTCAATTTGACGATCGCTAACAGAACGGTACTTGCACCCCAGAATTGCAGTCACGCAAAAAAAAAACATCACCTGGATTGCTTTGAACAGCTAGCCGTAAGCCCCTGGAGAGCAGCATTGTTTTAATATCTTATTCTACTACTAATACTAAAACGTGACATATTTTGCAAAAGTCTGAGACATCGATACTGGGAAAGAAAATCTAGGTCAATTACTACTCTACTTAACTAGAATAACTAAGTAGGTACGTATCTATAACGATTGATTCGATTATTTTGTGATTCGATAAGATATTGTAGTAGATTCGACCAATTAGTTCATTGATTAGGTAAAGCATATTACATTTTAAACTAATACGAAAGATGGTGAGAAAGTGAGCTTCGTCGAGTTTGTAGTCGATCTCAGGTGCAATCTATTTCCATACAATAATGATCTAAAATTTAGTTATCTAACATAATGGATTTAGCTTCTAAATCTATTATGTTACATAACTAAATGCAATACATTCTCCTAGAACTTTTAACCTTGTCTGTATTCTACGATATTGTGATTCTTCTGCATCGAATGTCTCTACCAGAGGTTGACCGTCTCAATAACCTGGTCTCAAATTATGCCTGTCTCACATCCAAGAGAAATAGCTGTTACATGGGCATCCATTCGCGCAAACTCGCCTGTTTGATGCGTCATTTGGCTTCGACTTTGCCCATCATTATTAGTTAAAGAAGCTAGATCTACCATATTGCAAGAAGTGACCAAAATACAAAACAATTTTTATTAAGTAATGCAACATGTCTTTTGTATCCAGTATCATCATTATCAGCTCAGCCCAGTTACTTCTCTATATTCAGTCCCTTTTTGTCGTCTTGCCTTGTACCTCTGTAGCGTCGCAGATGGATCCAAAAATATGCGGCCGGCCTATTTATTTTCTAATCACTGCCAACTTTCTGCATATCGTTATTTGATCTTTAGGTATAAGATTATTATAATTCCAACTACTGTTGATAGTTTCCAGTAACCAGGAAGTCATATCCGATTAGGAGCAAAGGTTTAAAAACACACATCAGTTTATCGACCAACCGTCACTTTGTTCACACCAAAGGAATATCTTTATCAATAACGGCGACATCAAAGCATTTGCAATAAATACAGTTCGCTTTATACCGGCTACCGGCGTCCGGCGGTGCTTTACATCTGCTGTTATCAATCGGCGGTGTCGTTTGATCTGTTATCGGACACTCTGCAGTGTGTGCCACAGTGCCACTACCTGTGTATTGTTTCATATTGTTGTGTTCTAGCCATTGATATAATAATACCAAAGATGAAGGGTCACAAATATATTTTATCGGATACATTTCGAAGAGTATGCATTGGATCTGCATGATTGAATCCCCATCCGCCATTTTTCTATTAGACTGCCAGAGCGGGCACGAAAAATTGACACCGTTTTATTGGTGTTATTCAGAAAACCCGTACGAAACAATTTGATTGCACTTTTATTGTGCAAACTGATGTCTGTGGAATGCCCTGCCTGCATGGATGTTCCCCGATAGTTACAATTTGGGTGTCTTGAAATTACGAATTAATTGGTTTATTTTAGGCAAGCGTTCTCCATCGTAGACCGCATCATCGTTTAACATCAGGCGCGTTGGAGGTCAAACGCAAGCCAATTACCCAATATTTAAATAAAAACGGCCAGCGGGCTCATTATAGAAGTTTGATTGTGATCGAGATAGCATGCCGTCCCGTTCGCA
This sequence comes from Agriopis aurantiaria, assembly GCA_914767915.1. Taxonomy (NCBI): domain Eukaryota; kingdom Metazoa; phylum Arthropoda; class Insecta; order Lepidoptera; family Geometridae; genus Agriopis; species Agriopis aurantiaria. Next base: position 10,621,000 of record OU611998.1, on the reverse strand, counting down.
TCTACTTACTCGCACCACGCGCGTGAGTGAGATGGCACGCGATCGTGATCACAATCCGAATCACGAACAAACATCCATAATACCATAGCTGGAGATAGCCAAGAATATTAATCTATGCTTCCTAACTTTCTATAACATATAAATCGTAGAAATAACTTGAAAATTTTAGAAAACCCGCGTGATTGTGAACTTACAAGCAGCCATAATGGTCACTATTAGGTACAGTAATATTTTTACTTTGGTAGCAAAACAAAACAATGCATTTGAAATGGCACTTTAAAATAAGATCTCGTTTTACCACTTATGTACAACAATTTTCAATGGGAATAATCTTTATCACTTTAAAAAATAAATATTATTTTTTTGCTTTTTCGTATTTTTTTCAGTAATGAAAGGGTCATTAGATGCCCATAATTATCATGACGGTTGATAAGAACATTTTCTCCGCCATCTTGGGGCGTCCGCCATATTTAATTTATCATCGGACCAAAGTGTTTAGGAAGACAAATCCAAGTCGCTTTGTTTGAGAGTTCCTATGGCCACCTTCTGTCTCCATCATCAAACTAGCTCGATGGTACCATAACATTACATTGTCACCGAACTTACATAAGTATATCAAATTTGAGCTCAATCGGTTGAGGAGAACTGGTCTAAAATTTAGTTGTAAGATTTGTTCCACACTAGCAGGGCAAGTTAAATATAAAAACCTGTAAAAAAAACTTAACTACGTAATAAAATTGAATAACACCTAGGCATATTAACGTGTCTTCAAGCTGGCGTTAGTTGGCGCCAACTAAATCGAAATAAGCGAACTACCTATTTTATAATCATGTTAGCTGTAACCCATCTTTCTTTGGTATTATACATCATTTTAGCACTACCTTAGCCTTAAGATTTGGCGCATCTATTTTGGGATATAGATCCATTAATTGATAAGTTATCAGAAGTAGGTCAATGTATGTTGTCTAAGTAATTTTAGTAAGTATGCTGTGTATTTATTTTCATTAATTTCTTTTAGGCCTAGGGCGTACGAGTGACTTTTGTTAAAATGTGACTGCTGTCTATTAAGACTCTTCAGTTTATATACTATCTAATACTAAGTTCAACATCTAATCATCCATCCTAATAGATACATCTCCATTGACCTGACCATAGACACCATAGTGTATACCTTAGTATACAAAGGTTACGCGGAAAGGGGTCCGTTAAAATACTCATCATTATGAACAACTTTAACTATGGGACAAAACCAGGGGGCTTAGTCTCAGATTTGATAGTTTTCGAAAACTTTTTTCGTTTACGTATTGTTCCATACATTTTAGTAAAGCGCCTTCAGCGGAAACGCGGAGGAACTAAAATCGGCGGTATAGATTGCTTCACTCTAATACGAAAAAAGTTTTCGAATACCTTTCAACCCAGCAATGTATGGAACGAAACGTAAACGAAAAAAGTTTTCGAAAACTATCAAATCTGGGACTAAGCCCCCAGAAGTCGAAAAAAAAGTTAATACATTTTGTCGAGTATAAATGACTTTTTTTATAAAACAGCAGATTTTATTTTTTTCGCGATTTCATTTTAGCCTTAACCCCATAGTGAAAGTTTTCATAATGATGAGTATTAAGGACCCCTTTCGTTGTAGGGCTTTGTACAGGGTACATTCTCCGCGTATTTAAATTGAAAAATGACAAGACATATAGGTACGGAAAATAATATTGTCTACTACAAGCATCGAGATACGATTCCTGTAGTGTCACAATATCTCAGTGAAAACAATCAAAAACGTCCGAGCGTCACTCATTGTACATACATTGTATCAATTATATAGCTCACAATGCCACATTTACTCCAATTTAATATAGCGTATCGCTTGTCCACTATGTCATCGTAGCTCTGGCATCGCGTGGCGTTGTAGTCGGATCACCGTTACCTTGTAACTAACCAAAAAGTCGGCGCAATTCGTAGCGTGCGCCGAGTTTTGAATCGATTTTTTTGGCATGATTGTGACCCTTATTGTATGTTGATCTACTAGTTATAATATACCTATTTAGTTTTTTCTTTTCAATTGGCTTGTGATTGACCGCCATCTCGCTTGATGTGGTCTACAATGTAGCATATTTGCCTAGTAGAAACCGATTCACTTGAGACTGGAAAACACTCATATGGATAAGTTTATGGTAGTTTAGTTAATAGTTTCTTTTAAACATTGAAATATAATACAGATTAGAATGAAAGACAAAAAGGAATCTTATGGAATAATTACATCTGATTATGCAATTAAACTGTTTTTTTATTGCAGTTTCCATTTATAGATAATGCAGAATAATCAAATTAATCTTATTTTCTTAAAAGGGTGATTGGAATAAATTTATGTTATCATGCTAGTTATCTTATCAAGACGCCGGCTTTTCATAAGGAAACAGTAGGAAAACTATTTTGCGATAACAACTGAAGATCTTGTTCAGATTATTTAAAGTAGACTTTTTGACACTGAGAAGTGTTAAATTTGATGTATAGCAGTAGCTGATAGTATTTGTAATTCTAGGATTTTAGATAACTCCTACGTACTCTAGTATCAAATTTATGAGATAAGGACTAAAACACCAAACAGCTTGAACTTCTGATATATAAAGAGGAAGCAGCCATTTTAAAAGAAAGAGCTTAAGACAAATAAAAGTGATAAACCAAAACTACAGGTTTTTTTTAACTTCAAGGCGAGGTTCTATTACTACTGAATATGACCATAAAGGTATGGTTCGGAGCTCGGCAGTAAGCAGCAGTGTTGCCGCAGCAGTGTTGCGCTGGTTGCGCAGCAGTGAGTGCGAGAGATCTTTGATACATGAAAAAATAATCTTGTGCTGTATATTTAAAGATTTTTTTGAAGTCACTATTATTACTTTTCTCTATCTCATTGGTGTGAGTTATGTCATACGGTGATGAGTGATGACACACGGTATTGAAACGTGTTCTCTCACTATGGGCCTTATAAGAAGCTAAAATTTGCACAACGAGCCATAGAGAGGACTATACTCGGGGTTTCTCTACGAGATTGAATCAAGAATGAGGAGATCTGTAGACCAACGAAAGTTACCGACATATCCCACCAGATTAGCAAGTTGAAGTGGCAGTGGGCAGGACACATATCACGCAGAACAGATGGCCAATGGAGTTGAAAGGTTCTCGAATGGAGACCATGGACCGGTAAGCGCAGCGTATGCCCTCTATGGAAAGGGCTATAATCGGGGTTTCTCTACGAGATCGAATCAGAAATTAGGAGATCCGTAGACGAACGAAAGTTACCGACATATTCCACCGGATTAGCAAGTTAAAGTGGCAGTGGGCAGGGCACATATCACGCAGAATAGATGGCAGTTGGGACCGAAAGGTTCTCAAATGGAGACCACGGACCGAAGCGCAGCGTAGGACGTCCACCCACAAGATGGACAGACGACCTAAGTGAGACCACAGGGAAACGCTGGACGCAGGCCGCTTATTCCAACCGGCCCTTTTGGAGATTGATGGGGAAGGCATATGTCCAGCAGTAAACGTCCTATGGCTGAAATGAACAATGATCTTAGTATACAACTAAAATAGGTAATTGGTGGAATACTTAATAGTACAAGTTAGTCTAAGTCCAGGAACAAGAAACAAAAGATATCTACGTTTCGCATACGATTACCATCTTCTAAGAAGAACAGGGGCCTTATGGACAACACCTAATTGCGGCACCTAATCCGCTCAGTTGGAAAATCACGCGACCGCAAACCGTATCTGGGCGCGATAAGGTTCACATTCGCGTGATTGTCCAACTGAGCGGATTAGGTGGCGCAATTAGCTGTTGTCCGTAAGGCCCCTGAAAGTATTCCACGTCTATTTCTGCAGTATTTGTTCCACTTCCTACCATGTTATCAGCAATTTTTTTTATGTTCAAAGGATGTTAGCTAAGCCTAGTTGTATTGCTTCTCATTGATAATTTTATAATCGCAGGTAGTCGGCATTTCAAAGCGAACAGTGGCACTTAAGTACCTTAATTCTATTATGTGTAAACAATAATATGGTGTGTTTACTGTCGGTGTGCTTTGGTGTATTGTTTCTCTCTGTCGCCACCTTGTCGCGCGTCGGGTTTGATAGTTTTACTTTGAAGGTGCTTAGTTTAAATATAGGTCACTAGTGAAGTTGATATTTGAACACAATATGATCTCATAAACATAAGCTCCCTATATAAATATGTTTATTGTAAGTATATTATGTTTTTTCTATTTTATTAATTTCATTCTTACATGTTTTATTAAATATCAGAAATGTTGGTAGAGATTTCTCTTCTCTTCCTCTATTTTAAACGCACATTTCAAAATTTATGAAAATATAATATAATAGAATCCACCTATGTAAAATCTATTTTTTTCTTCTTCTATTTATACACGTTTTCAAATAAAAAAACCATGTAATTAAATTTATTGCATTTTTTTTGCATTTGCAGTTAATTTTTTGGCGTATTCTTAGGAATAGGCGCAGCTTGCCAAGTCCCGCATCGCTGCAACTGTGGCGATACTGTAGATCGCCTCGGTCACCACGGCTTGTTGTGTATGAAGAGTGATGGGCGCATACCGCGGCACGCCAGCCTGAATGACATTCTCCGTCAGGCTTTCGTCAGTCCTGGAACCTAATGGACTGATGCGAGACGACGGCAAAAAACCCGACGGGATGACCCTCATACCTTGAAAGGTGGGCAGCCCATAGGTATAGCGCTTCGAGAAAAAATGTCACGTGGGCGTCCCGCAATGATGTCAGCAATGTCATGAATACACGTACACGTGCATAAGCAAGAGCAGAATAAGTAATTTACAACAAGGTCGAGAGAGATGACGATACACGAAACAATGGCGGACTCTCTATGATTTTCTGCGTTAACAGTAGCGTGAAATTATAACTCCCCAATATCCGTATATTACCTGTGGGAATCCAATAAATCAATGTGGTTTTGATAAAATTGTGTTTAATATATTCAATTCGTGCTTAACTTGCTTGAGCTGACAAACCAAATGACAATTGAAATGCTTTATGTATTTTATTTAATAGATTATAAAAAAAAATGTTTCCCAGTATCTGTGTTTGTTACAATAAAGTGGCAACTGGACAGTGACGTTATTGCGGGACATCTCCCAGAGCGCTAGACCTTGTTTTCTTGGATCATGGGGCAGCCATTAGTGTGGGATGCAACATGCGTAGATGGCTCCGTCTCTCCTTCCTGCAACATCAGTTCTGGCTGGTGCTGCCGCCGCCCAAGCCGTTAACCTCAAACGGCGCAAATACGCACACCTTGAGTGGGTGTATACATGTTTGCTCCTTCGACCATATTAAAATAAATGGATGGGCCCAGAAGGAGCGCATTTTTGAAGATTACAAAGTGAGCGCCGGCGCTCACTTCGTTTCAGTCGGTTTATAGCCGTAGAAAGTGCAACACAAGACTATTTTTACATGATAACTAAACATCTGACAAAATTATGCCTTCGTGTGCTTTCCCGAAGTGTAAATACACAATAAAAAACCGCTATCTATGTTTTGTAACAAAATTACTGTCATCATTATCATCATCATTTCAGCCGTAGGACGTCCACTGCTGGACATAAGCCTCCCCCATCGATCTCCAAAAGGGCCGGTTGGAAGCGGCCTGCATCCAGCGTTTCCCTGCGGTCTCTTTTAGGTCGTCTGTCCATCTTGTGGGTGGACGTCCTACGCTGCGCTTACCAGTCCGTGGTCTCCATTCCAGAACCTTTCGGCCCCATCGGCCATCTGTTCTGCGTGATATGTGCCCTGCCCACTGCCATTTCAACTTACTAATCCGGTGGGCTATGTCGGTGACTTTCGTTCGTCTACGGATCTCCTCATTTCGGATTCGATCTCGTAGAGAAACCCCGAGCATAGCCCTCTCCATAGCTCGTTGTGCGACTTTGAGCTTGCTTATGAGGCCCATAGTGAGAGACCACGTTTCAGTGCCGTATGTCATCACTGGTAACACACACTGGTCGAAGACTTTCGTCTTAAGGCACTGAGGTATTTTGGACGAGAAGACGTTGCGTAGTTTACCGAACGCTGCCCAGCCGAGTTGGATTCGCCGATTGACCTCTTTCTTGAAGTTGGACCTACCTAGTTCGACTGTTTGTCCTAGGTAGACGTACGCGTCAACAGCTTCAAGAACTGAGTTCCCAACTGATACTGGGGTGGGCACAACATGGATATTTGACATGACCTTTGTCTTGTCCATGTTCATTTTAAGGCCCACCTGTTGAGAGACTCGATTGAGGCCTTCGAGCATCATGCTGAGATCCTCCATCGATTCTGCCATGACCACAATATCGTCGGCAAACCGAAGGTGAGTGATGTACTCGCCGTTGATGTTGATGCCGAGTCCTTGCCATTCCAGGAGCTTGAAGGCATCTTCCATTGTGGCAGTGAACAGTTTCGGAGAGATAACGTCTCCCTGTCTCACGCCTCTTCGCAATGGAATTGCCTTCGAACTCTGCTCCTGTACTCGGACCGACATGGTGGCGTTATTGTACAAACACTTCAACACTTCAACATACCGATAGTCAATACGGCATCGCTGGAGAGACTCAAGCACCGCCCATGTCTCGACCGAATCAAAGGCTTTCTCATAGTCCACAAACGCTAAACATAGTGGCAAGTTATATTCTTCGGTCTTCTGTATAACTTGGCGTAGCGTGTGGATGTGGTCTATGGTACTATAGCCTTTTCGGAAACCGGCTTGTTCGATAGGCTGGAAGTCATCGAACCTGCGATCGAGACGATTCGTGATGACCCTCGAAAACAGCTTATAAACATGGCTCAGAAGCGAGATGGGTCTGTAATTCTTCAGCAAGGTTTTGTCACCTTTCTTAAAGAACAGCACCACCACGCCTCTGTTCCATGCTTCTGGCGTTATACCTTCGAGTAAGACAGAATTAAAGAGCTTCTGAAGGACTCTGAGTACCGGTGTTCCACCCGCTTTCAGAAGCTCTGATGTGATTCCATCGTCCCCCGGCGCCTTGTTGTTCTTGAGCTGTTTCAGGGCCATCCTAATCTCGTACAGGCTGATGTCCGGGATATCTTCGGTATAGTTTCGGTACAAAATTACTGTACATGGTTATAATTAGGTGTTGAAGTAAATGTTCGACGGTTTTGACTCGATTTTACTGAGCAAGTTCAATGATGGCCAGTCCATTTGCTCCGTTTGTGGTGGAGACGATGGGTCTGTAGGGGCGCTTTGGGGACTTAGCCAGGCGATTGGTGGAAGCGTCGGGTGTCCAGAACACTAGCTTTTATTCCGCACCGAAATTGAGCATTGCCATTCAAAGTGGCAATGCCGCCAGCATTCTGGGGACGTAGCAGATAATTTAATTTTAAAATCTCAAGTAAAATGTGGTTTAACTTTTACAATCCTGACATACATACTTACGTACAATCCAGTTACAAGGGTGTCATTAAATTAAAATCCTGTATAAAAATAAAAGATAAAAAAACACATAAAATAAATAAATAAACCGGCCAAGTGCGAGTCGGGCTCGCAAACTGAGGGTCCCGTACCACCACAAAATACAATAATTATCAATTCGAAAAAACTGACTTCAATATTAGTAAACTATGGCATTTCGATTTGATGAAATGATAGGGTCAAGTTTAGAATGGCAGGGTCATCCAAATAACGAAATTACCAGTCATAACTTGGTAATGAACAGAAATTTGTCACCGACTCGCACTTGGCCATTATTTATTATTTTTTGTTATATTTCACAGTGTGTAATATCATGCCAAGTTTGACGCTTGTACGTATTACCGTATTTACATTAGAGCTAATACAAAAATACGTAAAAAAATACGTTTATTGTATGGGGTATTTACAAATACCCTTTTTTTACTTTTTGTCTTTTTTAATATGACTTTTTTTTTACACACAGTTATCTGACCTCAAACTAAGCAAAGCTTGTGATATGGCTGCGAGAGACTGATATACATACATAATATAGTTTTAAATACATACTTAAATAGATGTAGGACAAACACAAATGTTCATCACATAAATGTTTGTCCTAGGTGGGAATCGAACCCACGCCCCCAAAATTAGAAGGTAGGTTCACTACCAACTGAACCAACGAGCTATCTATATAATATCTATCTCTAGTTAATTCGCTATCTATGTATATATATAGTTAATCCGCCGTAACGTTACTTACTCGGTGAAAATTTCACTGGTTATCTATTACGGTTCGAAAGATACAGCCGTTTAAAGGTAGGACAGACGGACGGACTGACATACAGACAGACATCGTAGGCTTAGTAATAGGGTCCCGTTTTTACCCTTTGCGTACGGAACCCTAAAAATGAGCATATTCTAGAAAAGATTATAAGAGAGATATCTCTTAACTCCAGGTACCTATCTCAAAATTATTCTAAACAAACATTGTTAGGTAATATAATTTAGGTGTGACGCCAGACGAAATCCGGTTCGGAACATGGGAAATATCATCGTTTGTCAATGGCACCATAAAAGTCTACAAAGCCCAGTCATTCTTACCCATCTCCTGCAAAGAGCTTATGGAAGCTTTAGTCTGAGATCTCCTGTTACTCCCTATGTGACACCTCCTCACACAATTTTGGCATTTAAACGACACACTGAAGTCGCTGAAGTTAGAACCGAAATTCAGGTAAAAACCATGATCCAAGAAAACAAGGTCTGCCACTCTGGGAGTTGTACCGCAATGACGTCACTGTCCAGTTGCCACTTTATTGTAACAAACACAGATACTGGGTAACAACTTTTTTTATAATCTATTAAATAAAACACAAAAAGTATTTCAATTGTCATTTGGTTTGTCCGCTCAAGCAAGTTAAGCACGAATTGAAAATATTAAACAATTTTATCAAAACCACATTGATTTATTGAATTCCCACAGGTAATATACAAATATTGGGGAGTTATAATTTCTACTACTGTTAACACAGAAAATCATAGAGAGTCCGCCATTGTTTCTTGTATCGTCATCTCTCTCGTCGAACTTGTTGTAAATTACTTATTTTGCTCTTGCTTATGCACGTGTACGTGTATCTATGACATTGATGACATCATTGCGGTACGCCCACGTCACATTTTTTCTCGGAGTGTTATACCTGGCGGAGTATATTATTATACCATGGTAAAAACCAATGACGGTTTCAAAAAGGTAAAAACATTGAATCCTACTTTATCACCAAACGTTATAATCCTGCCAATTAGGAATTCGTCTTGTTTGAAGAAACTAAAACATCCAGGGCAATAATAATATAATTATTACCCTCATTAGTAGTAGAGTTTTGGTAATCGCAAACGTTTTTTATTGGGCGCAATTATCTTAGCAAATTAAGAAGTATATTGTAGGTATTAGGAACCACGCGTTTATTTGTTTAAGTGACGATTTTGTTTGCACGAACATAGAAAACAGCCTTGTTATTATGGTAAGGAAATTGTGTAAGAATATAAAACGTTATTCAAGAACACAGCTGCTTAACGAACGTTTAACGTTTCATAAACCTAGGGGCTTAGTCCCAGATTTGATAGTTTTCGAAAACTTTTATCGTTTACGTATTGTTCCATACATTGCTGGGCTGAAAGGTATTCGAAAACTTTTTTCGTATTAGAGTGAAGCAATCTATACCGCCGATTTTAGTTCCTCCGCGTTTTCGCTGGAGGCGCTTTACTAAAATGTATGGAACAATACGTAAACGAAAAAAGTTTTCGAAAACTATCAAATCTGGGACTAAGCCCCCTGACCTAGACGAAAATGTTTAGTCATCATGTAACTAAAGGGGCGTTCTGAATCGAGCCACCAGTGTCAATGACGCCAACGGTGCTAAAGAGAACCAACACGGCACAAAGACATTTTCTACGTGCTGTGTTGGTTTTCATTAGCGCTGTTAGGATCATTGGTACTGTTGGCATTGATTCAGAACGCGCAGAAGTGTAGTAACGTCTGACGGGAATCATCATCATAATCAGCCTTTATGGTCGACTTCTGGACATAGGTCTCTCCTCTCCTAATACACGCCACTGAGCTCAGGTCAGCAGTTATGTTCTCTCAAAAAGATTTCACTTATAAAATAGAAAGTTGTTTACATTTCAGATCTCAAGACAGAGATGTAAAAAATAATAGCTAAACAGTAATTGCTATATTATTAGTATTATAATATTAAGAACTCAGAAATATGAATTGAAAAGAAATATTTGAACAGTTAACAATGACACAGTGATACAGCGACAAAATTTCCTACCTGTTTTTCATATTTGTCTTCAAGGTGACTTCTAAAACACAGCTACCGTGTAGATATCAAGGTATTAAACCGATAGGAAGATTACACGTCGTCGTGGGAAAAAATATTTTCCCAATTTCATAATTACCTACCTGATTAAATTACCTGATTAATTGAGAGTTAGCTAAGCCAAATAAATAACTTTTTGTATGAATGCCGTCTAGCCTTGGTCATCATTTTGACCGGGGTCCGTGACTTTTGTTATACTACTACAATAGGCATGTGTCCTTAATTTATTACAAATAACCGGCTTAGCAAATACATTACACATACTGTAAAATAATTTAAATTGGCTGATAAATCTCTGAGATATGAGTTTTTAAAGTTTTAGGTGGGGATGGAGATGTTCTATCCCTTTCTCGCAAAGCGGGATGGAGATGTTCTATCCCTTTCTCGCAAAGCGTGTGTTAGTATAGCATTTGTATGGCGCTCCTGAGGCGTGAAGTCACGGCTCAGTATAGTGCGCTCTATGTCTAGCATGAAATTAAAATGCTTATAACTTATTATTATTTTTGAACTAATTTTAATTTTGTTTTCGTTGATGTGCTCTGTTTATGATCAGCCTTTTTATGAGGTATTAAAAAAATATTAGTCATCATGCCTATTTTGTTAACTGAAACGAATTTATCATATATATTTTTATCAGTTGACGGACCAATAACTGGAAGAGGAAACTTAAATAAATAAATTCGGGACATTATTTCACACACGGTCATCTGACCCCAAACTAAGCAGAGCTTGTGATGTGACTGCCAGAGACTAATATACATTATACATACATATATAGTTTTAAATACATACTTAAATAGATACAAATACATACTTAAATAGATAGTTAGATAGATCTTAATCTAATGTCATGTTGTCATGTCAAAACAATTGTCATGTTATTACTATTAGTTTGTGTGTATACTGCGAGCTGTGCTGCGAGCAGACCAGCGACCCGCAAGCAGCACCCGATCAGGGGTATGACTCATGTGCCAGCCATCGCCCTCCTCAACCATATCTGAGGGAAGATTGGATACAATATGAGATTTCAAGGGCAATTGAAATAGGCGAAAATTAAATAAACTTAACAAGTAGAAGGCATCGATCTGCATCTGTAATATTAACGATGGCGTTTGATCGGTGAATTCATTTATATGTTTGTTCGAATCTGATACCGTAGGCGTCGTTCATACGATCTTTAAGAAATGTTGTGCACTACCTGTAGTGCACTTACATATAATAGTACATTGTTACCCTAGGGGTAAAAGTAACTGATTTAGTCCCGAGACGGGGTTTGGCGCCCGAGAGTAGCGTGGGCGCTAATAGTTCGAGGGACTAAATAAATATTTAACCCCGAGGTAAACACTGTACTTTTCATTGCGAATACAAGGAAACTAAAAATAAAAACATGAACTGACTAAAGAAAATATGAGTGAATTTTATTTTCCACTACTGCTTTAGCCTCTTCTTTTATGAAATTAGGCGTTAAATTCTTATCGTAATCAGATGAACTCATTGTATTTATACAAATCTGCTATACGGAAGTATAAACAAAACTCTATAATGAAGATCTACACTTGAACTCAGAAGGAAGAACTGAATCTCACGACACAGGACCCACCTAGTGTGAGATACAGGGCTACTTTATTTGGAGTAGGTATGTAAAAGTTTCTCACCGTTAGTGGGTACTAACTCTAATTTTTTTTTTTAAATCTTTGTACCTATTTCATAAGCTTGTAAAAGTTTTGAGCAAATAAACGTAATTTTATTATTATTTATTTATTTAAGATTGGATTCCAGCCAATATTTTTTTTTGAACATCCTGACGCTGGCAAATGCACGAGAAGTGCGGGACCATAACCAGCTGAGGAGAAAGAAAAAAAAGTTGGAACATGGTTCAATACAAATGTGAAAATAGAACTAGTTCTTTTTTAAATAATTTGAGTGTCTTTCTGGTGTAAACTGTCACTGTCAGTTGAATGTGATTCTCCCTAGGGCTGAAATGTATTACTTTCAACCCGCTCCTCAGGCAACTACAGACCTACTTTCCGAGTATGCGTAATGAAAAATATATTTTTTTGTTAAATATATTTCGATCTATACTATATAGGATAGGTTGGTAACTGGAATCCACTGAAACCTTTTTTATGTTGTTTTTTTTTCGGGCAATTGCCTTTAATAACTAAACAAAATACAAGCCAAAACTAACACTACAAATACAGTTAGACTGCCCATAGACCGTTGAAGGTCTAAAGACAATCCAAATGACAATTTTTTTTATGTTATATAACAGACTAATTATATAAATTTTTATAAATAAAAAAAAAAATCTACAAAAAAAGTTATTTGTTTGATGCATAGTTCGGAAGCCGCAAACGTTTTGTACGCATTCCACAGCTTCAGGAACGACTTCAGGGCGGCTTTTTGCTAGAAAGGCGAACATTTTTGACAGAAGAAAAACAAACACTTTCTCGTTTACAATATAAGGATGATTCAGTACTATGTATAATATACAGCTAGCTATAGCAATTTTAATTATATTGTTAGTATGTAGTATGGTTTATTGTGTACTTGTAAATGGACATTTAAAACAGTTTATCTATTTTCTATTTGATCAGGTCCTGTGAGTTAAAATAGTTGGTCCCAGTTTTAAAAAACATACGCCGATGATCTACTGGGACAAAAAGATCCCACTTCTTCAACCACCAGAAAAACACCCACCAATTTTGTAATCCGAAGAAAAGAAAATCCCAGGACATAATCTGCAATGGTTTATATGAAAGTCAATAATATAGAGCTTAGAACAGTAGTTAACCTAAGATATAGAGGCTTTTTAAATTTTTTATTTGTAATTTTGTTTGCGTTTGGCCACCATCTCGCAATAATGCAGTCTACAATAACAAGTAGGTCGTAAGAAACAACATTTTGTAAGTGGGTCTAGCCCACCTGGTTAGCAAGTTAAAGTGGCAGTGGGTAGGGCACATAGCACGTAGAACAGATGACCGAAAGGCCAAAAGGCCGAAGGGGTGAAAGGTTCTCGAATTGAGACCACAAACTGGTAAGCGCAGCGTAGGATGTCCACTCACAAGATGGACAGATGACCTAAAAGAGACCGCAGAAAAACACTGGATAAAGGCCGCTTCCAGCCGGGCCTTTTGGAGATTGATGGTGGAGGCTTATGTCCAGCAGTGGACATTCTATGGCTATAAAATTATGATGATGATGATGGTCCTCCGGTGGAACTGTTGCAGACCTCCCAGACCTGAGAGGATAATTATGCCCGTGTGCCCACTGTACTCCAATACCTTCACAATGGACGACGCTTGCGAGGCCAACTCTGCAGTAGTTTCTTTGTCATCCTACTGTAAGAAGTAATAAATAATTACATATAGAAATAGCTGTCCCGAAAATAAGGAGAGGTTATAGAGTGTAAACTAGATTCAACGCAACTCTTTTCAAGCTTATACGTTTTTATGTTTTAAATTCATCATCATTTTGTGCCTACTTATTATGGGCAAACCCATTGTTATAGAAGGTAATTCGCGTTTTTTCCACTTTTCACAGATAAGCGTGTTATAAAGTCTAGACACCTATATTTAATAGCTAGGTAGATGAACACACATTTAATTTCCGTGTTCCAATATACTTGTCGACAATATAGATAATATAATCAAGAAAATATATACATTTCAACCAAATATATTTATTATTAAAGACACGTCTGAACGAAGCATCTGGTGACCAAAATGCTGGCCAAAACCTTGAGCTATCCATTAGTTGTAATTCAACGCGGCAATGCAGCCAGCATCCTGGGTACGATGCCTGCTGGCAGCGGATTATTAGATTAGTTCAGTTCTAAAAGAATGTTTTGGTTGGACTCTGATGTATATGCATAAAAAATACGCTCAATCTATAGTTCGGATTGGCGTAATAGTGCTAACAGACGCTCGAACGCGGCTGACCTCAACCGCCGTCTGACCAATGGGAGAGAAAGAGAGGGAAATATGATATTTTCACTCTTTCTCTCCCGTTGGTTGGATGGCGGTTCGTTCGTAGGTCAGCCGCGTTCGAGCGTATGTTAGCACTACAATACTACGCGCGGTACTACAAGTAATATCAAGGATGAACAAGTTTAGTATAACTATACTATGATAGAACTTCACTGAGGTAAGAGTGCTAGGATGTTTATTTTTTATTTTAAGTTATTTTCTTTTAAATTATTAAATAAATTTAGAAATTCGTTGATCAATATAGTGTGCGGGAGATACATACCTAATTAAAAAATCATAGGTCCGACATGTCAATGTAGGTCGGTGCGCAAAAAGAAATAAAATTAATATTTTGTCAAATTTTATGTGTGCAGGTAAGCTTGTCGGTTTCTTTTCTTTGTGGATAGATACATTTTCAATTCATTTTAATGCACTAATGCTCATTAGAACTACGTAAGTGAATTATTTCTGAAACACAATTATTATAATCTATTCTTAAATAGATGATTTGAAATGTTGAATCAATCAATTCAACGATTTGTTTTGAGATTTTATCGCAACACATTCAAATGACACTCTTTGAAGCATAAAATCTTTCTAACTCGGTTACAAAGTCAATTTGTATGCAAAATCAAAAGGGGCTTAGTTGCCCACTGGAAGAAACAAATTGAAACAAAGAACAATACCTACTATAAATGTTTTATTTTGTATTGATACACATGGTGTAAGAAGGCAATTAGATAGTACAACTATAAAAAATATCTTGGGAATTTCCTCTTTTAATCTACAAGCCTAGTAGCAAAATTTACTGAGTACCTATATATATATGTCGGAGAACACCCGGTACTAGGATGTTTTTTGAAGCTGTGACGTCATCAGTGCTGATGATACTATTTCCATCACTGGGTTCTACCATTGGAGATAAAACCTTAGCTTGCAGAACTACTCTCTTCTAAGTAACTTTGTAGTTTTTAGGCTGTACCAAACTGACTTATTAACGGGGTAGGTCAAAGAAACACATTGAAAGTTCTGGTAATGACTTTTCTATCCTTTATTTCTGCATAGACCCTAAGAAGGTGCTCTATGCTAATGCTAATTTACCGCCACGTTCGTAAAACCCTAGACGCTTATAGAAGAAGGGCAAGAAACTACAGCGCCATCACTTTATCATAATTATTACAGAATAACACTTTTTCATAACACTTATTGAGCAATAAATAGTAGTTAACAAAATAGTAACAGCACTCTAAGTGCACTGGATATCGCTTCAAGCAAGACTGCCTGTTTCTGCACTTTGTACTGTGCTCGATGAATGCCTCAAACAGAATGAGCCTGGCTCCACAACAGCTCGCCATTTTATAACAAAGATGGCGTCATGTCGTTGTGAAGTCATAACACTGTTCATTAAAGATCTACAAATAACCTACTTTACAGTAGTTTATAACTTGTTAAATAATCTTAACTATTTACAGAACTTAGCTCTTATTAACACTTAAGCTAAACATTTAAATAATAGAAACAAGGCGCCATGTTTTTCGTTTTGTAAATCGAATATCAAATCAGCTGTCTTTTAATGTAATCATTAACTAATGATTTTAAACCTAATGTTTATCGTCTACAAATCAAGACATGAATTTAGCAATAGATAACTTTACATTTAACTAAAGATTAAATAGTCTTGTGTCATTGTTTCCTGTCCGGAAAGAGAACAAAACATATTTTTACATTTTAGTTTTCTACAGTTAACTTTACGCTTAAATAAGTAAACTAATTACATCAATCAGTTTGTAAACCTTTCTGGTCTTCATTTTAACGGACATTGTTGAATTCGACGTTATTATTTAGAAGCTGATATTGGTCTTGCGCCGACACGGCCATTCTGACAGGTGGTGCGTGCTCTGCACCAGCCACATCAGTCTGTTGTTAGTATTCTTGAGAAACTTGCTGCTGGTACTTAGAGGTGGATAAAGATTTCGTATTGGAATTTTCTAGAATGTTCTCGAAGTGTATAAAGTATTTCAGGGGTCTCGATGTGTCTAGAAGATTTTAGTACTGTACTGTCGGAGAGTGTTGGAGTATCGGAGTGAGTAGAAATGAAATGAAATTAAAATTAATCTGGGTAGTTCTCGGAGTGTCTTGATGTGTCTCGGAGTGTCTCGGAGGTTCTCGAAGTGTATCGGAGGGTCTCGGAGGTTCTCGGAGGGTCTCGGAGGTTCTCGGAGTGTAACGGAGGGTCTCGAAGAGTCTCGGAGGGTCTCGAAGTATCTAAAAATTAAAACGAGTTTCTCTGAGCTAGGTATCCATTCATAAGCACACTAACCGATAACTTATTTGTGGTCGGTGTTTCAGTTGTTTCAAAATAAGAAACTCAGCATGATTTCTATTGAATATCTTTTAATGATAACCGATTCCGATTATCAGTTATCAGCGGATATTTTTCACATCTTGACAATCATAAATGAATCAAGTTTAAAGTTTATGGAGGTAGATAGAAGTTTACTGTACATGGAGAAGTAAGCGAAGATGTTGTAGTTAATGCTCCACGCATTGCAAATGTCCCTCGCATAATTGCAAGCTTTTATTTCTTATCGATAGGAACGATTTTATGCTCTGCTATTGTTTGCATATTCAGCAGCTGGGCAATAGTTTGCTGTTGTGTCTACAGCCACTCGATGATGTCATGAATCATCGTCATCATTATTATTATACGAAAAGAATTCTGAAGGTACATCACCAGATTGTAATAGCAGCACCAGGTCCGCTGCAGGTCCACTCGTCACTGTGCATGGTGTAGACACGTCTTAACTTGTCGCACCAGGCATTAATCGGTTTGATTTGGGGTAATCCATCCATGAGCATTAACACTGTTCTCGTGGGCGTGACTAGGATAATCTGAAACATAATAAACAGACAGAAGGATCATCGAATTCTATCCCACTTCTGATGTCGGAGAACACCCGGTACT
Organism: Agriopis aurantiaria; assembly: GCA_914767915.1. Classification (NCBI taxonomy): domain Eukaryota; kingdom Metazoa; phylum Arthropoda; class Insecta; order Lepidoptera; family Geometridae; genus Agriopis; species Agriopis aurantiaria. The sequence goes on along the minus strand of OU611998.1, from coordinate 10,603,720 downwards.
AGGATGTTTTTTGAAGCTGTGACGTCATCAGTGCTGATGATACTATTTCCATCACTGGGTTCTACCATTGGAGATAAAACCTTAGCTTGCAGAACTACTCTCTTCTAAGTAACTTTGTAGTTTTTAGGCTGTACCAAACTGACTTATTAACGGGGTAGGTCAAAGAAACACATTGAAAGTTCTGGTAATGACTTTTCTATCCTTTATTTCTGCATAGACCCTAAGAAGGTGCTCTATGCTAATGCTAATTTACCGCCACGTTCGTAAAACCCTAGACGCTTATAGAAGAAGGGCAAGAAACTACAGCGCCATCACTTTATCATAATTATTACAGAATAACACTTTTTCATAACACTTATTGAGCAATAAATAGTAGTTAACAAAATAGTAACAGCACTCTAAGTGCACTGGATATCGCTTCAAGCAAGACTGCCTGTTTCTGCACTTTGTACTGTGCTCGATGAATGCCTCAAACAGAATGAGCCTGGCTCCACAACAGCTCGCCATTTTATAACAAAGATGGCGTCATGTCGTTGTGAAGTCATAACACTGTTCATTAAAGATCTACAAATAACCTACTTTACAGTAGTTTATAACTTGTTAAATAATCTTAACTATTTACAGAACTTAGCTCTTATTAACACTTAAGCTAAACATTTAAATAATAGAAACAAGGCGCCATGTTTTTCGTTTTGTAAATCGAATATCAAATCAGCTGTCTTTTAATGTAATCATTAACTAATGATTTTAAACCTAATGTTTATCGTCTACAAATCAAGACATGAATTTAGCAATAGATAACTTTACATTTAACTAAAGATTAAATAGTCTTGTGTCATTGTTTCCTGTCCGGAAAGAGAACAAAACATATTTTTACATTTTAGTTTTCTACAGTTAACTTTACGCTTAAATAAGTAAACTAATTACATCAATCAGTTTGTAAACCTTTCTGGTCTTCATTTTAACGGACATTGTTGAATTCGACGTTATTATTTAGAAGCTGATATTGATCTTGCGCCGACATATATATATATATATCGTATCAACTTATTCAGGTTGTAAATAAACAGCAAAATAGAATTGTTTGTTGGTTTGTAATTAATATTTGTATTATAAAGAATTCCAGAATTTTGGTGTCAATCAAAACTGTTCGCCTTTGAATGTTTTCGCAAGCTCAATTTTTATTTTGAAGCACCTATTTTTGTTCGTATTTTTTTTCTTGCTTTATTTTGTACTAGTTTTTGTGTTATGGTCGTTAAAGCATAACATGTTTATTATAAAAATTAAAGTATTAATAACAGATCTTGAATATTTTGTCAACCGGTATGTATAGAAATATATACATTACACATTTTATCAACTGATGTAGAATGCTGTGAGTGGAAACCGAATAATTTTCTGGTGGAACGCAAGTTTTGGTGGAACACTACTTACATGTGTACTTGTGTATGGTGTGTGTGTGTGTGTGTGAGTGTGCGTGTGTGTAGTGATACCTTCTTGTGGGTGGAATACAAAATTAAATATTCATGGGTGCAAAACTAATGATCTCTTTTTGTGGGCGATCTTACTAAACCATTCCAACAGACCTAAAATAATCTATGTCCCTTCCCATTTTAATCACTGAGTAAAGGATAGCAACAATTTTAGAGCTATCAAATTTAAACTGAGTTCCCAACTGATACTGGGGTGGGCACAACATGGATATTTGACATGAACTTTGTCTTGTTCATGTCGACATGATTTATCTTTACCAAAGTATTCCTCATGTCTGTGGGTCGTGACCACCACCTTCCATCAATCTCTCTCTGCTGATTTCTTTCCATAGTCTTCTGTCCTAAGCAAAATGTAGTGCATCGTTGACTGAGGTGTCGAGAGTGGTGCGAATTTCATCGGACCAACAACTGGGCTGTGACCTTGTGATCTTTTGCCGTCGATTTTCCCTGTCACCGTCAGCTTTTCCAGGTTGTCGCCTTGTTTCCAAAACAACACATCGACATGATTTATTAGTGTCTTTCTTAATTAAAATTCAATAGGCCATGTCAGATTAAAACGTTAACGTGCACAGTAGCAAGAATTTTCATCGATCGGGATTAATATTATCAAACGGAAAGTACGCGGGCTGGGAAAAACCAAGTGAGTAGGTAAGTAGGTACTTACCGATCACTGTACATCGAAAGGATTATAAATATTATATCAGTACTTAATTCAGGGTGTCTAGGTCCATTATTAAAAAGTGGTATAAAAGTGTTTGTAGCCTGTATTAGTTAAAGTTTTTTTTATAGAATAAAAATAGCGGGAAAATACAAGCGGTCCGCCTGATGGTAAGCAGCCGCCTATGGACAATATGGACATCTGCAACACTAACTGCATTGCCGATGCTTTGCCAAAAGTCTTTGCAGCTGTCAGTCGCATTCTCTCAGTGGTAAACAATTTTTATTAACTTGTTATACCATCTGAAGACAAAATAAAAATAAAAATAAACTTGGCTATAATACATAGGTACATCTTCAGCCATTAAATGTCCACTGCTGAACAAAGGCCTCCCTCTTAGAGAGGGGTGTTGCCATAATAAACTGGCACTAACTGGATAATAACTAGTGTTGCTTGGCTATAATATTGTGATATAAACATCTACGATTAACTAAAATGAAGTTCCCAGACAATATTTTAATTTATACTTGGACACTTGTGTCCCTTCATAACTGCTGGGATTTTTATATCATTTGCAGAACATCCTTTATATTATATAGATAAAATATATCATAATACGTTGTATAATTTAATCTCGTCTAATTTTTTTATTAGTTATAATTAATTGTACAAAAAATGACGCCAAATTAAGCACATATATAATTTACTATGTATTCCTAAATCGCGATTTGGAAATAAAACTTTACTTAGGCGTGACTAGATTTATTTGAAATAATCTTCGGGAACTAAAAACAATATTTCTTTAGTTTGTGTTGGTCAAACCTTGCAAGCTGGAATAGAACCTAACGATTTTGCTGAAACTGTGCATACACCTTTAGTTCTGATGACAATAAGAAAAAACCTAGAGGTTGCTGTAGCTATCGAGGAGGTTGCTTCAAGGAGGTATATAATGCGGGTGAAGCCGTGGGGCGCAACTAGTAAAATATAAAATGCAATATACAACATTTTTTTAAATGGCCACCAAAATAAAAATATTTACTTGAAAATTAAATGCGTCTTTGAATTATAAGTTTGTTAAAAAAAACATTCAATGATTGTTTTTAGTTGACTATAATGTTCTACGGCCTTTATGCGGATAGAGCAGACATAATATATAATAGAGCCTTCGACCAAAATAAAATGAATGGACGGGCCCAGAAGAAGAGCATTTTAGAAGATTACAAAATAAGCGCCGGCGCTCACTTCGTTTCAGTCGGTCTCTAGGCGTAGGAAGTGCGACACGAGTCTATTGTTACATGATAACGAAACATCTGATAAAATTATGCATTCGTGTGCTTTCCCAAAGTGCAAATACACAACAAAAATCGCTATCTATTTTTGTTACAAATGCTGTATATGGTTATAAATAGGTGTTGAAGTATAATGTCCGATGGTTTTGACTCGTTTTCACTGAGCTAGTTCAATGATTATGGCCCGTCCAGCTTTATGGCGAGCTGTCAGTGAGTGGCGACGCCGTGTACCCTGATTCCATGGGGCTAAATGAGATCTGGACCCCTGGCTTGCCTTAACCGGCCGTCTGGGGGTGGAAACCGCAGCGCTAAGAACCTTTGCTCTAGGTTGGGAGTAGGTATAACGGATATAACGCCGTGAGTAGCGTTTTTGAAAGTGCAGCACACCTTTCGATACCCACCACCCACGTAATGAAAGGTGTTTTTTTATATGCCAAAACACCACTTGAGGGTGACATGAGGATTCGATGTACCTTTATTTACTTCTATGAGTATCGGGGTACCTATGTTATACATTTTATTATTATTTTATAGTAATTACAGTAAAGTTTATTACACTTAGATAGTTAGAACTAGAATTTATTGTCACTGTTTGATATATGTATATAAACGCGGCTTCTGTTTTAATCCCTTGATTGTTTATAATAAAGATTTCAACATCTAGTTTTATGGAACACTATTTCTTATACCTACGTTTATCTAAAAAAATATTCAGTGTTAGAGATAAAAATTTAGACAGACAGACATTTAATCCACTTAAGCAATAAACACGGTTTTGTAGCCTGCCAACAGGTAAGTTTGTTCTGAAAAACGAATTTTTAATGGAAAAAAGATAGTTACAACCTGATATGGGTAAATCCGTCTTCTGTCTTTCTAACTTTTTTAACCTTCGACGCAAAAGAGGGGCACGATGTTATACGTTTAACGTATGTATTTTTGTGTCTGTGTATCTGTGTTTCTGTCTGTGGCATCGTAGCTCCCAAACGGCAGACCCGATTTTGATTTAGTTTTTTTTTTTTAATTTCTGACTCCATCTAGGATGTTCTTAGCTATATTTCAAGAAAGTATTTTTTGCCGTTTGAAGATTATCAGCTGTTTTCATTGGTCTAAAATAAATGTACTACCTACTACATACATATAAGTCTATGGCTTTTTTATAATCGGGGGTTCTTATTTTTTTTTTTTATAATTGTTTGGTATATTATTAGAAATTTGTTATACCTACTCACACTATTCACTGACTGACTGACTGACTCATCACAAAATTTCAAACAAAATTGTAGAGGTCCACTAAGATTTTAGTGTTTTGGGAAATATGGGATTAAATAGCAATTTAAGGGGCCCAAAAGCACCCTCTGGCTCCTTCTAAAATTTCATAAGAAAGTCTACGCAAACAAAGTCACGGTCTACAGCTATAGTAAAATATAAAAACCATTTTTAGGTTTCCGTACACAAAGGGTGTAAACGGGGCCCTATTACTAAGCCTACGCTGTCTGTCTCTCCGTCTGTCCATCCTACCTTTTCTACCTAACGGCTGTATCTTTCGAACTGTACCTAATAGATATAGATAACCAGTAGAGATTTTACTACACCAAAGAATATGTGATGTTTTGGTGGATAAACTAAGACTTAACTTAACTTTAACTTTAACTTAAAGTCAAAAAGTAAAAACTATAGGGATCCCCATAAAACAAACGTATTTTTGTATTTGTTCTAATGTAAAAACGGTAATACGTACAAGCGTCAATTGGCATGATTATAGTCAAAGATTATTACACACTCTAAAGTAGAACAACAAATAATAAAATAATGGTACAGTGTAAGTGGGTGACAAATTTATGTTCAGCACCAAGTTAAGCAACGTCGAGCGTGGGCAGTAGTATTTGGATGGGTGACCGCCTGGGCATGTTGATTTTTTTGCACCATTTTTGTATTTTGTGGTAGTATGAAATCCTCAGTGGGCGATCCTGACTCACACTTGGCCGGTTTATTAACTTTGAATCCACTTTTATTGTGTGAGCTGTTGGTCTATAATAGGCTTGCGTTTAACCGCCTGATGTTAAGCGATGATGCGGTCTACGATGGAGGATGCTTGCCTAGAAGAAACCGATGTATCTATTTCGTAAGTTAGTGCGGCTGAATTATTGGAACAACAACAACTTTTTATCCCGAATAGCAGCTAAAACCACGGGGCGCTACTAGTCAATATTTCAATCTATAAGTGTGTCTATAATTTACGCTGTATCGATGAAACTGTAGATTTAATCTTTGGCCTTTATTTAAGCTTACCAATTTAGATTTCGTGGTTGTCTTCTTGTCAATGTAAGTTTTATCAATAATGTGCTTACACATCACTTTTCGACAATCATTGCCTAACGCATCACCTTTAACAAGCTTCTAGACTCAACAACGTATCTAGTGACACCACCGGCCAACCTCGACGGCTCGAGTGCAAAACGACATAACACCAAAAAATACAAAAACACGATTCTCGCTCCAAGTGTTCAAATAACAAATGCTAAAATTGTTTATGTTCAAATAGTGTTGTGCATTGTCGGAATGAGTGGAACGAGTGTGGTTTGTTTGTGTCGGCGCTTTTGATGTTGGACAAAGGGTGCCGACTAGTGTCGTGTGTCGCCCACCTGACTGTTTGTCTGCGCACACGCATTGAACGCTCGTTTCGTGTACTAACACACCTATGATGATGACATTGTCAGTTAGTTACCCTGTCGCTTTCAAATGTGATTTATTCGTATTTTTGGTAGTTGCAATTTATGTTAGTAACATTTTTTACTTTTAGTTCAGTCAGAGTGGCGTAGCTAAACAAAACTCAGTCCAAGTATTTATTTTCTCTGACAGTTGTAATAACATTGTAAAAATCTGAATGAAAACCACGAATTCTGATCACTTTCCTTTGAAACCCATTTGTTGCGGCTCGTCATTTGCAGAACACTCCTCTCAAGGTTCCGTATAGTGGAATTCTGGGTGTCGATGTTTCTGCAAATGTACAGTTCCGCAGTCACATCGCAAGCAAGGTCAAGCTTGCTTCCAAGAAACTTGATGTGCTCAACAAGGTGAAGCGGTACTTCACGTCGAGTAAAAAAGGCTCTTGCTTTATAAAGCAAGTCTGACCTCAAATGAAATACTGCTTTCCCATCCCATCTTTCTGAGCACCCAAGTATCAATTTGAACCTCTTGATGATAGCGTATAGAGCTGTATAAGAATTGTCAATGATACCAAGCTCACCGAACACCTGGAGCCGCTCTACTCTAAATTCGAAGAGACGTTGGATCTCTCTGTATCTTTTATTGCATTTACAATGGGGAGTGAACACAGAAGAACTGTTTGATCTGATGCCGGCGTCACGGTTTTATCATCGCACTAGCCGCCACCGCCTGAAAGTTCATCCACATAATTATCATAGATCAGTGGAAATCTTGGTGTCTTCAAATCACGAGTGAATCGGTTCCTTCTAGGCAAACGTGCTCCAACGTAGACCACATCAGGCGTGATGGTGGTAAAACGCAAGCCTATTAATTATAAAAATAAATAAAAAACACTATGTGCGATTCACACGATCTTTCTTGCCTCACACATGCAAAATGTTAAATGACCGACCTTCCGCGGTGTTTCCGAGAAGATACACCAAGGGGTTCTTCAAAAGGCGAGTTAATAGATTCTTAAAGGGTCGGCAATGTAGTTGTGTTCATGTTGGTTAATGTCATAATTTCGCTTTGAACTTTGAGGTTTTTGGGTGTAACGGTTCACTTCGATGCTTGCGTACAATTTTTTCTTTCGCCGTTTTTGAGCGAGCGTATCGAAACTGCACATAATTTATTGAAGTAGGTACTAAATGAGTCATTGTTGCAGGGCCGAGGCTCGAACAGGGTGCCGTCAGATTGTAAAGCGCACATGCTACCGCCCGGCCACCATCGCTCTCGACAAATATAGTTAATACTATATAATCCGCCGCGACTTTATCGTAGGTTTAGGATAAATATGTGAGCAAGTCATCATCATCATCATCAGCCAGAAGACGTCCACTGCTGAACATAGGCCTCCCCCTTTAACCTCCACACCGAACGACAGCCTGCCTTTTGCATCCACTGGATCCCCGCGACTCTCACAATGTCGTCGGTCCATCTAGTGGGAGGCCTACCTACGTTGCGTCTTCCGGTTCGTGGTCTCCACTCCAGAACCTTTCTTCCCCATCGGTTATCGGTTCTTCGAGCGATGTGGCCTGCCCATTGCCACTTCAACTTGCAAATTTTAACAGCTATGTCGGTGACTCTGGTTCTTTGGCGAATATCCACGTTCCGGATTCCATCGCGCAAAGAAACTCCGAGCATAGCTCTCTCCATTGCCCGCTGTGTGACTCTGAGTTTTTCTAAAAGGCCAACAGTTAAGGACCATGTCTCAGTACCATAATATGTCATCACTGGCAACACACACTGGTCAAAGACCCTCGTCTTGAGGCACTGTGGTATCTTGGACGAGAAGATGTCACGCAATTTCCCGAACGCTACCCATCCCATGCCCATGTGATGTGTAAGCAAGTAAAGTTTTATAAATCAGATTCATCTCATTTACTAAAGCTTCGACTTAATTAACTACAGACGTCATTTCTACGACACAAATTATGTAATGAATTATGCGAACATTACGTACTTACATAATTGGGTCACTTGTATGATAACTTTATTATGCTTAAATTTATTTATATTACCTACTAAAATTGTAACTAATCTAAAGATCTCATTTTACTTTATTTCGAAAATATGTTAAGCAATGCTACAATTTTGACTTTATTTAAGAACTAGCGGTCGGCCATGCTTTGCACGGGTATAGATTATATAGCCTATGTCACCCGGGGATAGAGTAGCTTCCCAGCAGTGAAAGTTTTTTTTTTTTTTTTTTTTTTTTTCGGTTCATTAGTTTTGGAACCTATTCAATGCAAACAAACAAACAATCAAATCTTTCTTCTTTATAATATTAGTATAGATATAAGTATAATCATGGACTTTTCGCGGGGGTCATCCTTGAAAAGGATAATAGGTAGATATAAAAAGCTCTGAGTCGTTACAAACTGGCAAAAGTTATGCAATTTAGAAATCCTAAGTTACATAATCTAATCCAGATTGTTTATACCTGAATCAGATTTCACTTACGATGCTGAACTGAATACAAAAGTCTCTGGCACTCTCAAAGCGTGTACGACTGGATCTCAATAGAGTTACAAATTACAAAGAGACTACAAAGCTCTGTTCAACATCTACTCTACTACAAAGACTTGCCTACGAAACAAAATTACGAGAGCAATCCGTTTCTCTAATGGCTTCACTGGGGCCCGTTTGTGTCACCAAAAATTTGCATTGCCAAACACAATTTCAGTACGATAGAGTGCTGAATTTGACAGGGTTCTAAAAACACGAATGGTAGTACAGGGATGGTACTGAGTCCATTTAAGAGGGAGAGTGGTTGAAACAATTCGCGATTGTTACCGATCGATTTCGAAGGCAGTGCTCGGTAAGCTCCGCCTCTATGGGAGGCGCGGTGCTGCTGCGGAAGTCGGTACAGGCGCCCGGTGGAGCGGCGCTTTTGATGTGTCCCTCCCCCCCTCCGCGCAAGCGCAGGCCCCGATAACGAACGCACACAAGCTCATAACGCTCCGCGCGCTCTCTCAAGCCGGTTGTCAGTCACAAACCGGTTTGCTGTGACGACACAGTGATCTAAAGTGAGTCTGAGGACAGTGCCCTAGTGTCAAGTTTTGTTTGGACAATTTGTTGTGGAGATGGAAGATAAGCCGTACAGTGTTGATAGTTCCGATGATATCAATATTGAAGAAGAAGACGAGCATATTGAAACTAATCACAGTGAGTATTGTGCTGTATTTTTTTTTGCTAACAATTTTTTTTTTTTTTTTAATTTTATTGTATTTTCTTTTCCATAACATTGATAGCTTTAATTAGATGTATCCAGACTAGGATTTTCGTTTAGAATTTAATATTTTTTGGTTGGACATTAAATAAAAAATTGCAATGGTTCTATTTTGCTGCGAAAACCTTAAAAATATTGTACTTCAATATTCACTTGATTTTTAATCATCATCATTGCAAAAATTATTCATTTTCAAGTTATATATTTTTTTTGTTTTGTTTGCTCTGCAGGCTATCCACCAGACTTTCCAATCGAAGCTCTGGTTAAGCTCGAGCGGCCGTCACCGCCGCTACCGACGCCGCCTGTTACGCCTACCGACGACACGCCTCCAGCCATCGTGCTCTCCCGCCACCAGCCCGGCTGGACGCCACCCCAACCCTACGCGTACCCCCGACCGCTACAAGCACCCTACTACACAGACAAAGTGCCAGTTCCCTACTCGCACCCAACGATGTCGGCCTACATGCAAGCACAAGTCGCCACTCTGCCACCATCAGCTCCTTACCACGCTATGCTCGTCAACCAGTGGATCAGAAACGCTGCCTTGTACCATCACACGTTACGGTACCCTGGAGCGATGGCCCAAAGAATGCCTGGAAGAAATCCACCGCCTATGCGAGCACCTGGCGTCCCCGGAGCCAGGCCTAAAAAACAGTTCATTTGCAAATACTGCAACCGCCAGTTCACCAAGTCATACAATCTGCTCATACATGAACGGACACATACGGATGAGCGGCCGTATTCTTGCGACATCTGTGGAAAAGCTTTCCGGCGACAGGACCACCTACGAGACCATAGGTAAGCATTACATTGTTTATAGCTATAAAGTTACCTTATTGTCCATTATAGCCATTTGATAGCATTGTAACTTATTCTGACGAAATTCAAACTGCCCATAAATAAGATCCACTTTCACTAGTTATATCAAGAGTTCTTATTTAATTTAATGTTTCTTCTCTAATACCAACAACGTGATTTAGTACGTGTTTCATCGAGCCATTGTTGACGATAAGAGAAAAAAATAAATTAAAAGTGTAAACCTTTTTGTGAGGTCGCGAGGCCGCACGCGCGCCCCCAACAACCGGTTTGGTTCTTTACGATCACCATATCTGTCTTGCTCCGCCGTCGAACAAATTACACGTTATATTTCTTCGCTTTTACGAGATTCAAGCTTTTTTTCTCTTATTACACAATATATATTAGCCGTCTAATGCGTTTGTAATGTGGTATCACTTCAATTTTCATTCAAACCTCTTATTATTTCGTCGCCTATTGAGCCATAAAGATTCATGTTGATGTCTGTTTACATAGAGCTCGTTTGGTCGTCTTCTCACCTTTTTACAAGTGAAAGTTGAACTGGAGACTAATGTTTATTTCCTTTATTTCCAGATACATACATTCTAAGGAGAAGCCGTTCAAGTGTACTGAATGTGGAAAAGGATTTTGCCAGTCGAGGACCTTGGCTGTGCACAAAATTTTGCACATGGAAGAATCTCCTCACAAATGCCCTGTGTGCAACAAGAGTTTCAACCAAAGATCAAATCTGAAGACGCATTTGCTGACACACAGTGACGCGAACAAGCATCACCTGGAGCATCTTGAAGGTTGCCAGGAAGTTTCTTCGACGAGTCAGTCTGATAGTTCTTTGCTGGATTTGTCTCACAAGCCATCTCCACCGCCCATTCCTCAGCAGCTTCAACCCCATGTCAGCTCTCACCAGTCTCCTGTCGACGTACCTAAACGTACCCTTGGGTTCTCAATAGAAGATATTATGAAACGTTAGATATAGATTGCGGTTTAGTTTTAATTTTAGATTAATGTAAATATTTATTGCGTTCTCATGATTAAGGTCTAAAATTAGGCCTATTAAAGTTCTAGGAAGGTTAAAGTCATCAGTCTTGGTACTTTCATAAATTGTTAGTCATTATGTATCTATTACATTTCTTCTATTATGTATACCTAATTTGCCAAAGACTTCATATTCATTGACTGATTTATTGTCCTGATTTGCCGTTTTCTTACATTTCAACTTTTTACTAATTGTAAGGTAGTTTCATACCTACTTACAATAATTTGGTTATTTTCTCTAAATTATAGGCCAATATTTTTTGTACATTGATCATGCTATCAGATTGTAATCTTAAAACTCGGATCTTCTTCATAAAGACTGATATTGTTTTAGTAGTTATTGTTACGTTTTTTAAGATGTTTATTTATTGTGATAGGCCTAAGTTTATAGTTTAACAAAAGTTACCGAAAAGTATTACCCTTATTTTAAGTTTATTATTTCCAAATTGTACGGCTATGACATCGTAATGATCACTTCTTAGGTTTTTTATTAAATTTTCTGGTAATTAGTAAATAACTAGTTTTATTGCATGTAAATTTGTGTAAATATGTATAGTGATAGCAGAATAGTTACTAAGTCCAAGAGGCTACTTAAAAAATTGAAAAGAAATTCTTTCAAATCCTATTTTTGTTGTTTAATTTCCCTCAACTTGGTTACAATTATAGTGTATGTTGGTATAATTAATTAACTTCGTCATATTTATTTCTATTCATAATTAAAGGCGATTAAATATTTCGAATAAAAGTTGCCGAAATCTAAGAAATCGACATCAAAATCTAAAATGGTCATCAAAATTAGGTAGATAGTAATTAACGCAACGGAAAAATATGATCCCCTAATAAAAGTGACAGACTAGCAATTTATGAACAGAAATTATAGAAAGCGATACGAAATTAACCTTTAACATAGCCAAGCCTAAACTAACGGCAAAAAACTACCAGATAAGTAGGTACATATTTCCCATTAGAGAGTGGCCTATGGGGCTTGGCATGGCGTCACGGTCATGCAATCTTCTTCATAATCATTATAGATTTAATGTAACATACAAAATGTATTTTAATTACAGGTTGCGTTGCTGTTTAGGTATTAGGATTAGGTTGCGTGAAGCCAGATATCGCAATTTTGTTATTCTATACAGTTTTTTTCCTGAGGTGGGTTTAGTAGATTTTTAATGGAAGTTTGACCTCTGTCTGAAAGAAATTGACACAAAAAAGCAAGACAAACCTTTTAAAAATCAATTACATTTAATTTTATCATTATGATACCTAGTAATTATCAGCATAATCTAATGGTATCTAAATGCAACAAGTACTAATAGTTTTACTATTAACGAACCCAAAAGCAAATTCCAAAATACGACATAACCTCTTGACTCATAAAAGCTGGAAGTAAAATAGTTTTCAGTTCACAGAGCATCTAGCAGCGCCATCTTTTGCAATTTTTAAGAACTGTTAAAATGTCACATGTCGCACAGCGAGGTCGCCACTCGTATTGATTTTGAAGACCGACACTGATAATAAAAATTATTTGTTTTCTAAAATAGGTACCGTAGGTATTTCTTTCCTATCAAAAGATAAGTCATAGTCCTAAATTTTTTTAGTAAAAAAGGTAGATAGTTACACAGATAAAAAATAGTGGTCACTACTAAATTAGATGCCATTAGATTAATCTTCTAAGTATGATGAGAGTAATTTTAAGCACGAACGAGATAAAAAGAAATAGTTTTAATGGGGGCTCTATTTGTGATTTACTTAGGTAGGTAGGTACTTAGAAATCAATTTCTCAAAATGAAAATAAAAACAAGATTTTGCAGCATTTAGTAAACAAAATCGAATACAAATTAAACTAACTACAGAAATAAGCGATTCGCAGGAATCGACGGGCCTGAACTGATTGATGTTTGAAGTCCCACCTCTATCTGCAATTTGCCAGTCAATGGAAATTGCAACAAATGCCGTGATTGGGGTCTAATCGCGAACCTTGAATCCGCGTTTTCCCATGACTATTCAAAATCCCATTAAATTGTTACGTCCAATTAACCTGTTAATCCAATTAGTCGCAATTTTGGCTCTAATTTTGCAAAGTGAGACGATATTTCACTTCTATATGGTTTAGTCTGAAATTCGAGACCCTGTTTTTTTCAGTCTTGACCTTCCACTATATCTGCAATAATTTGACCAATATTAAAAAGCTCTTGTACGTATTTTATACAAGCGTCATACATCAACATAATTTCTGTAAAACAGTGATTGACTGACACCAATGAAGTCTAAAAAAATAATTTAAATTTTTTGCCATTTGAACACTATGTTTTAAATATTATATTCGTGGATATTCGACAAAGAACCAGAGTCACCGACGTAGCTGTTAAAATTTGCAAGTTGAAGTGGCAGGGCAGGCCACATCGCTAGAAGAACCGATAACCGATAGGGAAGAAAGGTTCTTGAGTGGAGAGCACAAACTGGAAGACGCAGCGTAGGTAGGCCTCCCACTAGATGGAGCGACGACATTGTGAGAGTTGCTGGCATCCAGTGGATGCATAAGGCAGTCTACCATTCAGTGTGGAGGTTAGGGGGAGGTCTATGTTCAGCAGTAGACGTCTTCTGGCTGATGATGATGTTTTAAATGTCAATCGGGTTGGGTAACGCGCATCATTTAATTTAGTTAATATGTATATTTTTTTTAACCTATACTGTCCCACTGCTGGGCAAAGGTCTTCCCCATTTACTTCCATAAAGCTCGGTCCTCCGCCACCTCTTGCCAAACTCTCCGGAATGAGCCAAGATCGTCACGCCCAGCGTTTCTTGGGCCTTCCTTGACTGCATCGTCCATCTGGCATCCACTGCGTGACGATCCTGGCCCATCGGTCATTTGTATCATATAAAAATTAGTTTTTTTTTTTTTTAAACATACTTTTTAACTCGTATTCTTCTCAAACCCTTTCATTCGATACCCATATCACGATCTGGTAGATAAGTTCATGTTATCCGTAAATGTTTTGGCAGCCTCACTTTAGACTCAGTGCTGATTGCAGGTTAATAGGCAGGTGCCTTCTTCGACCGCACCGTCACTTTACATCAAATGAGCTGTGGTAAACGGTATACACTATAGTCAGTCAAACATTAAAAAAAAATGCAAGACCTGCAAGGTTTAGAGATCGCATTTTGGCTAATGTCTATTAAAGACGTTATGTCATTTGGTTTCGTGGCATGCGTTCTCTGACGCGGCACCCCCTAATGAAGATTGCATTGGACCTGAGGGCAGAGCCGTAACGTTCACCTGAAGTAGCCCAAATAAAACTTTAGGTCATTATTTCTAAATTTACGATCTCTCAGACGGTAATATTGTTCTCTATACCGATATTTTGAGGAAGATTTATGTTATAGCTCTAAGCGGTACGATGCTTAAAACAAAGGCTTTTGGGCAGATATCTGATGATTTATGTGCGGATAAAGTTTACCAATGATTTTGTTCTGTTACAAAATTGTGGATTTGACCTTTCTGTTTTGGTTGGTGGAACACGGCAATGTTAGGTATCTATCTTGATTCCTACCTAATAATTATGTTCACAAATATAAGACTCAAAAACTCGCTTGAAACAGCTATTGAACAGAAGATGACCTAATTCGTATTGCAACTGCAAATATTTATTCATCGCATATAGTTATTCATCACTGGCATCCAGTGGATACAAAAGGCAGGCTGTCGTTCAGTGTGGACGTCTTCTGTGATAATGATGATATTATTAATTTGTTTTAATGTCGCTCGCACTTACAAAAAAAAAAACAAATATCACTTTTCAAATTCATAAAAAGCATGCGACACCTGGCAGCCCCCTCACGCAAATGATTGGCAGCTGTCAATCATCGGCTTTAATCGGCCGTCATCGGTTTCGTTTTGGCCAATTAGAGCTCCGCGTCACACCCAGTTTGAAAAGGGAATAGGGTAATAGCTAATGTAATTATGGCAATGAGTGAGCTTTTCTCTATGAGCGTGACTCGGATATAATTTAGGAAATGATTGGCAAAAAAACTGTTTTCGGGAAGCAAAAAATATAACCGCACCTAGCGTTGCGTGATCCCGACGACTTCCTATTGTAGCATTTGTTTGTTTTTGTTTTATTTATAACCTTCACGCTGCATGAAGTGTGTTGCTATTGCAAATCGATTCAATTTAGAAAGTTTAGAACCATTTGATTTAAAAGTTTGGTTCTTTGTATTTTTTTGTTATGGTATCATTTTCGCACGTCTAAAAAAACGCAATATAAAAAAAATACATATAATTAAAACTTAGTGAATTTTGTTTGGAACGTCAAAAAAAACACTTTTGCACATTTATAAACAAAAACATACGAGTGAAAAACTAACACACTATAAGATACTTTCTTCATAATTAAGTATAATAGGCTACGGTCTTCAAGATTCTTAGAAATGGATTTTCCAGGTATAAAATAACACACACACGTTCACACACACACACACACATACACACACACACACACACACACACACACACTCACACACACTCCCCTCCCCATTTATCTGATTCTGAAATTATTGTGTATACCAAACATTATATTCAAATTTTTTTTTCCCTCAATTTTAGTACTTTCATATTCCATAAGTTTTTGTCTTATAATATTTAATCGTGACTATAATATAATATTATTTATATTGTCCGGAGAGTATTGTTACGCCATAACACAGGTTAATTCCTAGCTTGGGTAACAAGGCTCCTCATCATGGATTATTTATTTAAGGAACAAACTATTGTAAAAAATTTATGATCGACAACGTTTGTAAACACCAAATATATATTTTCATTTTCATTTTTCAATTTAAAAGTAGAATGAAGGTCAGAAGCGTCATGCCTCATATTTAACACGCTAGTTGAGTGATTGGTAGAATTTATTGAGTTAACTATTTCCTTGTTTTACTGTTAACAAAATGGAAAATTAAGTTTTGCATTCCGGGTTCCGTATAGTCATGAGTTTTTTAATTGAATGCAAAAAACTGCATCGTGCGGAAGTAACTAACTATATAAGCATGCATAGGTACGTTAGCAACAATCCAAGTACGTTATAAGTTTCAATTACTATTTCGGTCAAAGCATTTATTTGCTTCAATAGCTCTAATATTATTGTAATAAGCTGAATATAAACATGTATTTTTTTTCTGTATATCGACATGACATGCGGCACTGAAGCGTGGTCTCTCACGATGGGTCTCATAAGCAAGACAACGAGCTATGGAGAGGGCTATGCTCGGGGTTTCTCTACGAGATCGAAGCAGAAATGAGGAGATCCGTAGACGAACGAAAGTTACCGACA
Organism: Agriopis aurantiaria; assembly: GCA_914767915.1. Classification (NCBI taxonomy): domain Eukaryota; kingdom Metazoa; phylum Arthropoda; class Insecta; order Lepidoptera; family Geometridae; genus Agriopis; species Agriopis aurantiaria. Next base: position 10,587,164 of record OU611998.1, on the reverse strand, counting down.
TAGCCCACCGGATGAGCAAGTTGAAGTGGCAGTGGGCAGGGCACATATCACGCAGAAAAGATGGCCGATGGGGCTGAAACGTTTTGGAATGGAGACCACAGCCGGTAAGCGCAGCGTAGAACGTCCACCCACAAGGTGGACAGACCGCAGGGAAACGCTGAATGCAGGCTGCTTCCAACCGGCCTTTTTGGAGATCGATGGGGGAGGCCTATATCCAGCAGTGGACGTCCTATGGCTGGAATGATGATGATGATGAAGTATATCGGGCGCAGTGCTCGCAACAGTCTTACGTTCAAAAACCTAGCAAAAGCGATAAGAATTCGTGGTTTCATTCAGCTTTTCACAATATTATTATAGTTGTCAGAGCAAATAAATAATTGGGTCGAGTTTAGTTTTTTAAATATTTGGGTTAAGGTTTGCGTTTGTCCGCTAACTCACCCGATGATGCGGTCTACGATGGAGCACGCTTGCATAGAAGAAACCGATTCTCTCGTTATGGTGTCAGTCTACTTTGTTCAGTCTCGTACGTACGTCAGTTTGTTCAGTCATTTTGAGCGCTGATCAGTTTTGTGCACTGTTTTGAATATCTTTGTATCTATAAGAAATAAAATATCCAAAAATTTTAAAATTAGGTTGAAAGTTAATCCCATTTTTTATTTAAATCCAATTTTAATTATAGTAAACCTTAACTATTATTATAGAAAACTGTAACAAATAATTAAATCTCAAAATAGCACAGAAGGATAAAAATTAAATACCGACAAGCCGTTTTCGGGACCTTCACCCCGGCATCATTCTACGTAAAGGCGCGACGAAAAAAATATAAAATTGACGCTTCATAGTGCAAGTGTATAATTATAAAGGATCAAGATTTGATCTGAGTATTTTGGAACAGTTATTAAATGTCGAATTTGGGAGCAAATGCGGTTATAATCGCGGCGGTTAGAATGATACGTGCAGTGATGAGTGACTTTTGGACAGCGAGATTGGGAATAAACTTCTTTGGCTGTCATTTTTTTTGGGAGTTGTTTTGGACGGAAATTACCGCACTGCTGTCAAGGTTAAGATTTTTAAGCACTTACGTTCTTATTTAGAAGTATCTGGTTAAGCTTGGTTTAGGTAAAATATTTTTGATTTTTATGATAAGATAAATAGACATAAACTTATGGAACCGAAATCTAATCAAGTAATTCAAAGTTCTATGGTCGTAAAAATATACAATAAACTACGAAATAAAATACAGAAAAGAAAACAGCTTCACTAATGCTTTCAAAATTTTCTTAGAATCCAAATGTTATTAAACCCTGTAAGCTTAGTCCAAGCTTTGATAGTTTTCAAAAAAAATAATCGTTTACGTATTGTTCCATACATTACTGGGCTGAAAGGTATTCGAAAACTTTTTTCGTATTAGAGTGAAGCAATCTATACCGCCGATTACTACTGATTTTAGTTCCTCCACGTTTCCAATAGAGGCGCTTTAATAAAATGTAAACAACATGTTACATGTTGACATGTTACATGTTGTATGGAACAATACGTAAACGAAAAAAGTTTTCGAAAATTATCAAATCTGGCACTAAGCGTACAGGACGATTTTTTAAGGATAATTTCGACAATGTACAAATATACCGTTTTGATCTTTCTGTTACCAGAATAAGTTGTTGTATGGGGGGATATACACTAAGGTATGGTCAGGATCATATTATGTAGGTACGAAATGTAATTTAAAGTGTACAATAAACATGTTATTTATCTGCATACAAAATAATTATGTTGCACTTATTGAGTACCTATACCAGCAACGCACCCCGGCTTCGCACGGGTGTAATTCTTATTTTTTTACACCTTGGGTTACATTATTCGAGATTCAGTAAAGATCCCTATTTAAAAAAAAAAATATAGCCAATGTCACCCGGGGATAGTGTAGATGATGATCCCAACAGTGAAAGAATTTTTCAAATCAACTGATTCACTGATCAGTAGTTTCAGAGCCTATTCAATGCAAACAAACAATCAAATCTTTCCTCTTTATAATATTACTATAGATTGAGATTTGTTTTGAGGCATGGCCCTTGGTGACAAAGTACAATTTGTAAAGGCAAATAATTTTTAAGGATTATGAACATTATATACCTAAGTAAAATTTACCCTTAGTTCACAGTAGGCTGGTTTTTTCCTTGTTATTTAAGGACAGATGCTTATGTAAAAAAAATACAGTGCAATAATCCTAGTTGATCATACCTCCGACTAACCCTGTACTAACAAAGTAGTTACATATTTGTATAGATACTCAGTGTAATCACACAAACTTCTCCAGAAAGCCAAAAATCAACCCAAATGTCACGATTCATGTGACAAAGCTTTCGTAAAAATATTATTTGAACACTTTCGTACCCGATGTTTCATCATCATCATCATCATCAGCCGGAAGACGGGGGCTACCACAATCTCAAAAACATTCTTATATTAATCTTACTTTGAGCTTTGTCTCGCTGTCTCGGCTAATGAGAGAACAAGACAAAATTCAATGTAAGATTATTAGAAGGATGTTTTTAAGTTTATAGTAGCCCATCAGATCACGTTATGACTTCTTCTAATATCTCCACATTTGCGGTCAACCGTCTCAAATTTCGTAGACGTGCCTTCCGTTCGGTAAGGTGTAATTTGGCAAAATAATAGGAAATTTGAAAGGGACGATTTCATTTCAATAATTGAAGGTGTGTCACATCTTGGGATCCTTAATGTCAGTGTAAATGACAGATTTATGAGTATTCAACTGTTGGTGAATGACAAATTGATGCAATTATTTATAATGGCACCTACGATGATCTCTATTCTGTCGGTACAAGTATAGTATGTCCTAAAAAAACATCATAAAAATTTCATGCTGTTCTTTGGTAATCACTCGAGAATTGCTGGAAAAGCAAAGATATTTAAAATTGGTCAACTCAGCAAAACATCAAGATTGTGAGTGGTGACGATAAATAGATAGGTAGGTAGCATACTAAGCATGCACAGTATAGTTTCATTACAAACAAAAAAAAATCGGCAAGCTGAATATCGCACGACGACGTCTGGAGAGGGCTATAGGTTTAGCTACGAGATGGAATCAGAAATGAAGAGATCCAGACGAACGAAAGTTACCAATATAGCCCGCTCGGATTAGCAAGCTGGAGTAGCAGTGGGTAGGGAAAATAGATGGCTATAGAACAGATGGCTGTCGGGCCGAGAGGTTCTCGAATGGAGACCACGGATCGGTAAGCGCAGCGTAGGACGTCCACCCACAAGATGGACGGAAGACCTAAAAGTGACCGCAGGATGCAAGCCGCTTTCAATCGGCTCTTTTGGAGATCGATGGGGGAGGCCTATGTTCAGCAGTGGACGTCCTATGGCTGAAATGATAATGATGATGTTTTTTTTTCATATTACTGCAGTTTGATATACTTAAGAAAGTGTCACCATCCGTTGTTTTATTCTAGGGACAACAATTTGAGTGCATTTTTCTTGAAGGCTGCTCACACATGGGCCATGCCCTCGTAGCATTTGCCTGATGTTGATGGCTGCCAACTTGCCTAATGTTAAGCGATGATGCAGTTTACGATGGAGCACGCTTGCCTAAAAAAAAACCATTCATTCACTGGGTGTCTTCAAAAGACACCCAGATTGTAACTATCAGGGAACACCCATTCAGGCAGCGAATTCCACATAGGTACTAGTAGTTCTCACAATAAATGTGGAATCAAAGCACTTCGTACGGGCTTTCAGAATATCAACTATAAAGCGGTGTCAATTTTACGTGCTAGCTCTGACAGTCCGATAGAAAAATGGGCAAGAGGGGAATTAAATCATGCAGATCTGATGCAAACTCTCCAAAATGTATCCAATACTTGTAGGAATAATTAGGGGCCTCCACTCCTTTGTTGCCTCATGACCTCTAGACTTAAAATCCGAACCTGGTTAGGTTTATTTTATAACAAAATATAAGCACACAACATCTAGGAGACCTTACGCCCTTTAAAATCTGGCTTACAAAACACTAGATACAATATCCTGTACAGCTCATCTTTTCAACAAAATAAAAAAGCAATAAAAATTTAGCTGTTCTTAAATCATTAATTGCCACTTAATCGTCATAGATTAATAGTTCAGAAACGCCGCTTGAGTCTTCACTGGTCAGTGACTAATTTTGTGGCGCCACCGCGTTTCTTACTAACTCATTATTAAACTACCTCATTGGCCACATTGTAAACCGCAAACTAATCAGGCAACGTATTATTATATCGTCATTTTTGGAAACAATCCTGTGGGATAGGCAGGATGGGAAAGTTGGATACTCCAAAGTAAAGTCAGAAGAGACTACGATGCTAGAAAGAACTTAATTACTTTGCCTAAAATGCCAAAGCTTCTTGGAGTAAATTAGACTGTAACAGTGAACCAAATTATAACATTTTTTTTTTTATAAAAGTGTCCAATGTGTGTGATGAACAATAACATACATCTAGGTATTGTTATCTTTGTTATATTGTTATTAACACTTCACATTGTCTATATTTGAGGAGTTTTGGCGTCAACGCGGAAAAAACATGTCGGCTCGTTGGATTATTTTCCTAAAATTGTGTATTTTCGAGTGTTAATGTGTACTAAATGGTGAATTATTATTAATTAAATGCTTGTAAACATGCTCGAGTGTGGGCAGTGATATAACGAGGTGAAAGGTGTCTTTTCGTGTTGTTTCCAAAACTCCATAGGAGCCTCTTGTAAAGTCTCCACCACTTTACAGGGGCATGAGTTTGACTAGACCGTGACTTAAGTACTTAACTTGACTCTGACTGTGACTATAACTTGTTTGATGCTATGAAGACTAAGTAAACTGTTTAATATTACGACTAAAGGACATTGAACCCACGGACATGAAAATTTTACCAAAAAAAAAAATTTAAGAAATTGACGGCTTTGGCGCCAACATGGAAAAAAACATGTCGGCTCGTTGGATTATTTTCCTAAACTTGTGTATTTTCGAGTGTTAATGTATACTAAATGGTGAATTATTATTCATTAAGTGCCTGTAAACGTGCTCGAGTGTGGCCAAGTGATATAATGAGGTGAAACGTGTCTTTTCGTGTTGTTTCCAAAACTCCATAGGAGCCTCTTGTAAAGTCTCCACTACTTTACAGGGGCATGTGTTTAACTTGACCGTGACTTACTTAGCTTAACTCTGACTATGACTTGTTTGACGCTATTAAGACTATGTAAACTGTTTAAGGTTACGACTAAAGGACATTGAATCCACGGTCATGAAAAAAAAAATGACAAATCAAATAAACACTGTTATTCATGCTGCAGCTGTGTCTCTTTATATTTGGCAAACATAGGCGATACTTTCGATGTATGTCGCCTATGTTTGCCGAAAAAAAGGGATGCAGCTATTCAAGCTGCATAGCTGCGTCCCTTTTTATTTGGCAAACATAGGCGATGTGGAGTGCCATCGTTATAGTGCTAACAGACGTGTGGATTTGATTGATGGACCGCCGTCTGACCAACGGGAGCGATTTTTTTTTCTTTTTCTCTCCCGTTGGTTGAACATCGGTCCGTCATCCAAATTTCGTTCAAAAACCTAGCAAAAGTGATCAGAATTTATGTTTTTAAAACGTTATTGTAGCCAAATAAATGCTTGGATGGAGTTTAGTACGACTTCGATACAGTAAATATTTTTGTGATGAAAGTATTTCTAAATACGAATACATTGTACCTCTGTCAAAGCAATCTTTGGCAAAATTTACAAGCTGTTTACTTACACGACAAAATAATGGAGACCCTTTGCGGTATACTGACCACCTATCATTTCTCTGCCACCCATTATTATCGACAGATCTCGCAGTTTTTGTGCCATTTTATGAATGAACACCTTAATAGCTACGGTTGCGAATTCGTTATTTCATTTTATTTTGCAATAAAATTAATTATAGTTCTATTCGCATCATGAGTTCTATTTTGTTGTTAATCTGTTTTTATCTTAACATGCTCAGTTACCGTCGTGGCATTTTCTAGCCTACAAGCTTTCAAAAACAGTTAAAATATAGCCTGTTTAATAAAAGAATATCATTTAAATCGGTTCAAAATTAGCGAAAATCGTTTAACATACACACAAAAAAATACTGTCGATTTGAAACTTGAACTCTTTATTGGAAGTCGGCTGAAAAGTATGCGACAGCAATACACTGTTTCTTATCTAAATGATCAGCACCAACAGATGGTATGTTAGAAACCCACGTAAATCGATTAAATAGACTTTTCAAGTCTTTCAAGTCAAATAATGCTTACATTCTAGAGTTCAGTTCTGATTTTGCCTTTGAATTGGTTGACTGTTTAATAACTGTACTTATTTATAAACGAGATAATTTAACTTGCATCAAAGTATGTATGTTTGTATAATTGTATGTATAAATAATTCTGAGAGTGAGGCCAAGAGAAGAAAGAATACAGTTGCGCTGGTCAAGAAACTCCATCAAGTCTTTTCATCGGCTATCCTGCAGTACCTGTCATGACTTACGGTACTGAAACGTAGACCCGGCCCACAAGTTCTAGGTCGCTTAGCGATCATTGCTAATTTTTTTTTATCAGGTACGCAGTTATTCACCAATAAACCAAACTCAACGACATTGCTTAGCTTAGTATCTGACACAGATCCAAGAACCATTGAGGATGACATGTTCTAGAGTGAAGACCATGAATTGGCAAACGAAAGACACGATGAAGTGGCGATATACGTAAGGTAGCGGCAGTGGCTGAAAGAGAAAAGCTGTGTGGCGTGCCTTGGAAGACTCTATGTCCAGCAGTGGACTAAAATAGTCGGTTTATGATGATGATGATAAATAAAAGTTTCATCATCTCACATTATCAGCCTTTCATGTGAGTGAGGATGGGCCCTAACCCACCATGCTTGCCCAGTGCATGTTGGTGAATGTCATATATCTTTGAACTGTTGACGATCTTAGACATACAGGTTTCCTCACGATGTTTTCCTTTGCCGTTGAGCGATGGCATCGGAACTGCACATAATTTATTTAAGTACTTAGTCATTCTTATGGATTCTTTTAAATGGCCCTCTGCATTTATTAATTTGTTGTACTGTATTTAGTTGTAAGATTCCCAAAAATTTCAAAATAAAATAAAAAAATTATGCAGGGCCGAGGATCGAACCGGGTGCCGTCGGACTGTAAAAAGCACATACCACCGCTCTATAATAATTGTCTCACGCGTCACGAAACGCAACTTTTTATCCTTAAATACAGGAGTCACACGTAAATACATCATGCATGCGTGTTTGAGACGACATATTTATAGCAGAAATGTGACAGATAAATAGTCAAGATTGTCTCATTATGGGAGATGAAAAGTTTGATGATAGGGTAATGGGTAGGCACGTGCTGCTTTATGGTGGTCAGGGGTTAAAGTGTAAGCTATTAGAACTTTAATATACGTATATTTGTAAGTAACGTGTATACGGACGCTGGCAAAACCAAATGAGGGTATTGTAGTTAGCATGTGAGTATTATATTATGTATGTATGTGTCGATAGATTCGTAAGTCATCATCATCAGCTAGGAGACGTCCACTGCTGAACATAAGTATCACCCTTAGATGCCCACGACTCTCACGTTATTGTCTGTACATCTAGTTGGAGACCTACATAGTAGACTTAGTAGTCGTAAAAATAGAATTTACTGAGCCCAATTAAAATTAAATTACTTGAACTAATAAAATAAAAATTAAAAAAAAATACTTTTTAGAACTAAGTGTAGATAGATTGTTCTTAAACAATTATAATTTTATGTTGGGTAAAATATCTAAAATAAGAAAGATAATAATTAAGAGCTTATAACATTTAATTTGAATAGCATTTTTGAGAACAGGTAACGCTACACTTACTCTCATAAGCTAATCTGTTTCATATATTATTTGGTATCAATAAAAAACCAACTTCAATATTAGTAATACGCAATTTCGTTCACTTGGATGGCATATTTATTGTTTTTCCTTAATAACCAAACTACTGAACCGATTTTGATGAAATTTCTGTGGCCCTAATCTGAAAGTTTATTCTTAGTTTAGTCTTTTCAAATAAAATCAAATTTTATTTCAAATTGATTTAAAATCTATGGAGATCTGAGATGACAAATATTTAAAAAAATACAACCATTTGGAAACCCTCTCCTAAAGGAGATTTAAGTCGTCTCGCTTTCACGCGTGACACTTTTCATTAGCGAAAAATTTATTTTTATAGCATGATAAGCTTATTTAGCGTTTATGCATGTTAAAGATGTAAATTTTTTACCAACATGATTCATAATCCATGTCGAATGTAATTAATATAATAGTGACTATTTCACTTCAAAATCTACTTTGCCATTAGTCAGACACAATCTGATAAGCTACACGTAGAAAAGCCGTTTATCAGCTATCAGTTTCCTCTAGGTCATCAGAAATATGCGAATTAACTAGTGAAAATACATACATTTTGCATAGCCCAAGGTGCCCAAAGTTTTCAACCTCTTCGATTTTTTTTTGTTCAAAAATTGCACAACTAACTTTTTCGTCTAATCTTTGTAACCCAAGATTAAATTTATTAAAATCTATTATAGGCCTAACTCGAATATAATATATAGTATTAAATTGGAATCTTTGCATTCAACGTGTGGCCGCTGAAATAATGTGTCTGACAGTTTCCATAACATTGTAAAAACTGAACGTAAAGAGTAAATTGTTATCACTTTTACTAGCTTTTTGAACGTAAGATTTTAGCTAGTAGCCATTAAACTACAGAAAATTACTAAATTAAAATGTTTTAATTTAGATATTTACATTGTTATTGCAGCTGTCAGACGCATTTTCTTAGCGGCATGCAGTCTACAAATTGACGTTGATATCGTATAACTTACGTAGCATACTCGTAAAAAAAACAGTTAAAAATCCTATATTGATCAAACGCAAAAGATCCCAAATCCAAAACTACCAAATCACCTGCATCCTAAAAGTTTAACCTGCACGATTTGCCTCAAGCCAAGTTGCTTATTAGGGCTGCATGCACCTGTGTGAATGTTTCCTTAGTCCCCTCTAATTAAAGGTTTGCGGATCTTCCCAAAGGATCCCGAGCACCTCTGAAGAGGCAATAAATTGTTCGACATTTGACCCGGCTTTAGGGAATTTGCCTGGAGGCAGTCGTGCCAAGGGATCCTCTAAATCTCTGTATGCGTATGTTAAGTTTGTAAATGTGTGCATGTGTAGTAAGAGGTTGATCATTACGATGCCAATGTTTTGATTTTGTTGCAGCTCAGCCTTTTTTTATTTTGTCTCTTCACGTAATTCAAACCAATATATATAACTTTAAATACCTGTCTTTCGTGGTTTTACTGGCAAGGACATTCTCTCAGAAATATAAACTTTTCCGGGTTACAAAGTATATGTCCTTTTTCGGCCGTCCAATGATCTCTTTGCAAAAATCACGTCAATCTTTTGCTGTTTCTGCGTGAAAGAGAAACATATACTTTCGTATTTATAATGTTAGTAACATTTGGCAAATATATCTCTGCAATTTCTGATATATAACTCCATATGGTGTTTTACAACAAACACTCTTAATGCAAGTACGATTGTTCTGATTGCAACTGTGTGTAGAACTATTGCAAAAAATACGATCGTCGTTTATTGCACTGTCTGACATTCCTTTCCTCGTGCATAGTCCGTACCTCTACTTACAAATGTTTCAAATTATTTTAAAATATATTTATTACCTTATATTCATCGCAGCATCGTCAACCTCTGCATTTCGCCTGAAGGCTCCTCGCCTCGGCTTTGCCCGTTCCCACGTGCTCCGAATGCTTGGATTGCGTGTGACCTCTCACCAATACCTGTACGCACCGACGTAACTCCATCCACTTTCACGCCACATACAAAATCAACCACCTCACTAACGCCTTCAAATATTACAGAATCATAATTATTATGTTCTGTAGCGCGCTAGTCTGTGGCGTTTTGTTGGTAGAGTCATAATAATCAGTGGTATCATACGGTCGCCGTGGCTGCTTCAGTGGGTCTACCGTTTGCTCCAGGCTAGGTTTCGTCTCTCACCTCAGACTCCTTATGACCGTGGGATTTTTGTTGAGCAACTTTTGGAGATTTGTCTGATGATAAGTGAATTTTAGGTGTATTATTAATGTAATTAGGTATGTTAATTTTTGAAGCAGCAAAAAATGGACTATTAAATAATTCGTTAAATATGAACAAAACAATGTTTTAATATGTTAAGATTTTGACACATTTTTTGTTGGTATTGAAGTTAATAGTTAATAGTGTTGCAATAAATAAAAGTAATGAAATTTAGGTTACGAATTGGTTTTTTATTTCTTCTTTTTATGTTCATTTTAAGACATTTATATCTAGTATTATTGCTACACTTTTTTTGTTATATTTCCGCTTTTAATCGGTATAATATATGAATATTACCATATTATCTTCTATCTATTATAATAATAGCGAAATATGCTGACTAACCACGAAACCTCGAAAACAACTTGACCTACGTAGCTGAAATTTGACCAGTATTTTTTTCAGGGTGGTGTAGAGGTCCGCTTAGAATTTTGCGAAAGGGCCGTATTCCCCGGGACAAATGGAGGTTCATAGTTTATACGAAAATCTTATGTTTTTGATATTAAATTTGAAATATGAAATTTGGTATTCCGATTAATAGTTTAAAATAAATAGGCAAACATTAAAGCCACAACCTTACCACGGTAAATATCCCGTAAATAATCATATAACTTTAGTGAACAACCGTGATAGTTTTAAACAGTGTTTTAGGTAAATATTGTTGCAAGATTTTTTTTCAAAAAGAAATTAATGTCATGATATTGGGGTATAATTGTTGTATTGTTTATTTAACTACGAAGCTGAAATTTGACAAGTAGATTTCGTAGATATATATTGGGGTGCAACCAATGCCGCTACGAATGGTTTTGCAAAATACCAAATTAAGGGGGCATACGAGGGTTGATAATTTATATGAAAATCTACACGTACGAACTTACAGTCAATAGCTGATTATTCTATATACAAAAAAGCGAAATACACTCACTGACTCGTCACGAAATCTCGAAAACTAAGAAACTAAGGATTTTGCAAAAGCGCTAAATTAATGGGGGCAAATGGAAGTTGAAAATTTATATGAAAATGCAAAGTTATGGTCAACAGCTAAAGTATATAAAACAGTTTTGCAAATTGCGATTTCAGGAACATTCCCAACAAAACTATACCAAACAAAAACAAAAGTTGGCTGTACATAATGGCTGTGTTTGCGGTAATGACCATGGTTACCCATGAAGGTGATTACACGATTACCAGCTTACCTTAAACCGATTACCGACGTTTACCGAACGATTCGGTAATCTTCACTAATATTGGGAATATCGGGATGAAATTCAAAGAATGCTGGGGATACATTGTTGTTACTGTCTGGAAAAGTAATCACTGCGGAATGTGGAGTAAATCGGATTCTATATAAACACTGTATTTAAATTATGTTAATACGGGTTTAAAGGTTTGATAGGAATTCCAGAGGAATATAAAGAAAGTTACCTACTGTTTATGGATAAATTAATGATAATATGTTTTTTCTTGGAATTTTTGTTGAGATTGTTGACTGTTTGAAGTCGAATGTAATTTTGTTTCATCCATAACTAATTTAAATGGTGCATGTTAGAAAAAAATATACATAGTGTTTTGATAAACATTGTTTTAAAGTTATGAAAAAAAAAAAATTTTTTTTTTTTAAATAGTTTAAAATTTTAACTATCGCGTTTGTTAACCACAGTTGTATAATTCATCATTCCAGCCTTTCATGTTCCCACTGCTGGGACGCAGGCCTTCTCTCAGAAAGAGATGATGTGACCTAATTTACCATGCTAGCCCAGTGCATGTTGTGACATGTCATTATGTCTTTGAACTTTAGAGGTAAGAGGACATAGCATGGTTTTCTCACGATGTTTTTCTTTATCGTTTTTGAGTGATGGATGCACATAATTTATTTAGGTGCTAAATAAGTAATTCATGCAGGGCCGTGGTTCGAACCGGGTGCCGTCAGATTGTGAAGCGCACTACCGCCCGGCCCCCATCGCTGTTATATTACGATTCATCATCATCAGCCAGAAGACGTCCACTGCTGAACATAGGCCTCCCCCTTTAACCTGCACACTGAACGACAGTCTGCCTTTTGCATCCACTGGATGCCCGCGACTCTCACAATGTCGTCGCCGTCGTCGGTTGGTCGTCGGTATTTTATGATTATTAATAGGATATTTACCGTGATAATTTTTCATAGTTTTGAGGCAAAAAAAAATTTGTATGACTATCAAGGCTGATCTTGATTATTATTAAATCCCAGTTTTCCTCTAAACCCCTAAGTCCTTCAGAACGACGCTTCAAAGAAACAGCGCACGCGATCCCCGCCCATACCTTCGCCTGACCTCACCTACCGCCACTTACCTACATATCAAAGGGCCCGATGTTGTCCTAAACATCATTGGTTAGTAATTAAAACAAATAGGGTCAAAGAGAACCCGCCTGAGGCGCCACGGGGCGTTCCCTCCCCTGTCTCGACGTTAGTCGCGACGAGTCAACCAACCCCGCATTAGAAGCTTAATCTAATTATTGAATTCTTACAATGTTGTGTTTACCTTTTTTCTAATTTTCTGGACTATACTTAAAATTGGACGAGTAAGCGCTAAATGGCACGTTTAGGGTCATATATCAAATGAGATCGAGTCACTGTATCGTTCTCACGGTTTCGATTTAGGTATAAATGTTAGGTAATTCAGGGCGGTTACTCAGAGATTATTATAAGGCGCCGGTTTTGCCTCTAGATGATTGTTATGGATTTTATTGCATTCTTCTTTTGGTGGCGGCACTTGATTATGTTTTGTTTTTTGCTGGATCGCGTTTTGTTTTACTACAATGTGCTTGGAGGGTACTCAAGCAATAAAGTAGGTTGGATTAGATATTGTTTCCTTTATTAATCGGGTCATTATTAATCGAGCGAAAAAAAATATACTTGGTGACTTAAACTGAGAGTACCTATTTAATACTACTTGGGCTGTATTTAAAGTCGACTGATATTGATTAAAAAAAAAATTACCAATTGTAAATCCATAATGATGCATGTTAAAAATCTAAGTGGCTGACTGGCATTACTAAGTCAAATGAGTAGGAATCAGTGGCGGATTTACCAGCAGGCAGCGTAGGCTGAAGCCTAGGGCGGCAGATTTTAGGGGCGGTAAATATGGATAAATATAATATAATAATAATTGCCTAATGGCGACAAATGTTTAAATCCGCCACTGGTAAGTACTGAATATCAGGGCAGATCAGGGCAGAATTCTTTCAGTTAGGTTATTAAGGCGGGCGGGAGCTTCGCTTCACTCCCGCCCGCCTTATCCTACTTGGTAAATTCCTCCCTTCTGTCCTCTCTATCAAGGCAGATTCAAATTCTGTCAGTTAGGTTAACTCGATTAGGAGCATCTTTGAAATAAAATACGTATCTGCAATATGTTGAATATAATGCGAGCCATTTTCAAAATTTGTAGTATTCGCCAACGTCATAGTCATAGTAATTTCATTTATAAAGCCAATTTACGTGTCCAATAAAAAAGTCATATTAAGTGTTATTTATTGATTATACCTTTAATTTGAATTTATATTCGTTCATTTAAAAACAGCCCTTTCGATTACATAAGCTATAAAATTTTCAATTATCATCATCATCATCATCATCATTTCAGCCATAGGACGTCCACTGCTGGTCATAGACCTCCCCCATCGATCTCGAAAAGGGCCAGTTGGAAGCGGCCTGCATCCAGCGTTTCCCTGCGGTCTCTTTTAGGTCGTCTGTCCATCTTGTGGGTGGACATCCTACGCTGCGCTTACCGGTCCGTGGTCTCCATTCCAGAACCTTTCGGCCCCATCAGCCATCTGTTCTGCGTGATATGTGCCCTGCTCACTGCCATTTCAACTTACTAATCCGGTGGGCTATGTCGGTGACTTTAGTTCGTCTACGGATCTCCTCATTTCGGATTCGATCTCGTTAGAGAAACTCCGAGCATAGCCCTCTCCATAGCTCGTTGTGCGACTTTGAGCTTGCTTATGAGGCCCATAGTGAGATACCACGTTTCAGTGCCGTATGTCATCACTGGTAACACACACAAAAATATAAATTTTCAATAGGTAGGTCTTAGAATAACTACAGGTTTTATTTAAGTATAATTTAGTTTAATGTACTGTCTCATTCCTAATGTCTCATTTTCGCGCGGGAGTTTTCTCATTAGTAAAAACTCGACAAACAACTTATACTGGCGTTGATTAGGTTAATGAAAATTTGTGAGCAAACAAAAAAAAAGAAAGTAAAACACAGGTCAAGAGCGGGTCGGACTCGCGCGTCAAGGATTCCGAACCCAAATAATGTGTTTTCTTTCATTCAGTTCGGGATCTTCAGCGCGCTTAACTCGCACTTGGCGGGTGTTTATTATTTGTTGTTTTACTTTAGAGTGTGTACTATAATCATGCTAAGTTTGAAGTTTGCCCGTGTTACAAAGATAGAGCAAAGACAAAAATACATTCATTGTATGGGGATTTATTTTTCTATTTTCTTTTTCTTTTTTATTAGAAGTACTGTTGACACTCTTTGGGTACGGAACCCTAGAAATAATAGAGTAATACAGTATTAGTGGTATCTACTTATTGGATTATATTCAAAGCTTAACGAGTTCTTAATAGGTAGCAAAGCATGACCGATATTGTGGTCATTATTCGAAGAACGTAAATTCAAACTGGTCGAGACCTTTAAGTACCTAATTGGCTTTTTTGTCGGCCTTGCAACGTGCAAACCATCAGAATATTAAATAATTAAGAGGTTTGACTCATCATCATCAGCCAGAAGACGTCCACTGCTGAACATGGGCCTCCCCCTTTAACCTCCACAATGAACGACAGCCTGCCTTTTGCATCCACTGGATGCCAGCGACTCTCACAATGTCGTCAGTCCATCTAGTGGGAGGCCTACCTACGCTGCGTCTTCCGGTTCGTGATAATTATATTAAAGAGGTTTGACTACGTTTTCCCAGTAAAATAGGCAAATGCACAGAACGCCCAAAATATTTAATTTTGACATGTTTTTTTTACTTACGAGAATGTCTTCACAATGTTTGAGAAAAGTAAGTCTTTGTGGCAAAGGCAACAGAGCTATCCCGTAAATGTAAAATCTTCTGTTGGCTGTCGCTGTAGAAATGTATTTTACTTACTATAACTACCTACTACCTTGCAGTTCTTCATCTCATCACCATTAACAAGCCCTTGCATGGGTACATAATTTAAAATTATCCGCAAGTTATTGACAACTCATTTAAATAGCTGAAGCAGCTTCGTGTAGCCTCGGGCGAAATCGGATAGCTTCGGTAAGCTTGAGGAATGCTTCGGGACTTGTCGGGAACTTTCGAGTAAGATCGTGTGATAGCCATCCATCATAGACGGTAACGACCTCTATGCAAAACGTTGACGGCGCTGTCATCTTCTGAAAGTAATTTTATAGAGTTGTTACCTACCAAAAATGATTTAAACAATAAAGATATCGCCATATTTGATGCAGTAGCCTATCATGTTCTCACTTCTGGGACATAGGCCTTCTCTCAGACAGTGAGAGGATAGGCCCTAATCCACCATGCTGGCCCAGTGCTTGTTGGTAATTTTTGAGGTTTTTGGACATACCATAAGTTTCCTTACGATATTTACCTTCTCCATTTTCTAAATGGCATTGTAACTGAACATAATTTATTTAAGCAATATGTAATTGCAGGGCCAAAGATCGAACCGGGTGCCATCAGATTGTAAAGCACACATGCTACTGCTTGGCCACCATCACTCCACCATATTTGATGGTGAAGACACCTAACCTGCTCTTTCCGTCTACAGTTCTAAAGCACGAACAATTTACTAATACTAAAAATATAAAATCACTGAATGATTTAAAATAACTTTTTTTCATGGGTGGACATTTTATTTAAACAAGAAATTACACACATTTGTAAAGAAACAAAAATAAAGCCTAAAAATACTCACAAATAAATATACCCTAAACGAAGCAAACATAAAAAAGCCTTAATTATTACTAATTATTAATAATTACCTATTGAAAAAAAATTTCAGAACATCAGAATGAACTCATTCCTCGCCCAGATAATTTCTTTAGCAATTATACGCGGGAATGCAGGACATGCAGGTAGCGTTCTTGGCACTTTACCACACTGACAACATCTTGTATTTTATTTTTAATTAGCGACCCGCCCGCCCGTCTTCGTACGGGTGTAATGTGCGAAGCCAGGTCGGGGCGCTTGTTACATATATAAACCTTCCGTGAAAAATTATTTAACTGATGGTGAAAACCGCATAAAATCCGTTGCGTAGTTTTATAGATCTAAGCATACATAGGGACGGACAAACAGCGGGAAGCGACTTTGCTTTATACTATGTAGTGATAATAATTTTAAAGTTACTAATCCATATTTTGTTGTCTATCATAATAACACACTAAATAACAAAATTTACGCTTTATCTTTTGATGGAGTAAAATAATAGCAAAAATGTTGGTTGTTATTTTACTTCACCAAACAAAAAGATATTACAACGAACATTTATTTATTTTATTAAATATGATAGACTGCAAAACATGGTTTTGTCACCTTCTGAACACACTCAGTGTTTTATATCTTCAATATTGTGATAATTTCCTAGCAAGAGAAATAAAGACCTAGAGGTTAGGCAAATGTTTGAACAACTCTAGACATTAAATCTCTAACTTTTATTGTTTCGTTTCATAATTTATACATGGCATACCTTAGGATCATTATTTACTGTTTCGCCCGAGGATACGAGCGGGGTCAAAAGATGCTTCGACCAAAATCACCAGTTGACCGTTTAATGTGCTCATTTTAATAATAACAAAATAATACACGCGTTTACAATAATATACCTAAGTAACTCATCATCGTCATCATCATCATCATTTCAGCCATAAGACGTCCACTGCTGGACATAGGCCTTCCCCATCGATCTCGAATTTTCCTGGGGTCTCTTTTAGGTCGTCTGTCTATCTTGTGGGCGGATGTCCAACGCTGCGCTTACTGATCCGTACGTGGTCTCCATTTAAAAACCTTCCGTCCCCATCAGCCATCTGTTATACGTGCTATGTGCTCTGGCCACTGCCACTTCAAATTGCTAATCAAGTATTATATCCAAGCATTTTTTTCGTAATTTTTAATGAAAATATCGTTAAAAAAAAATACCTATCAAGTCATGTTGCTAATTTCAGCGGTGCAAAAATATGGTCACGCTTATAAGAGAAGTTACAACATGGGGTTTTTCAAAAGGCGAGTTAATAGAGTTCTAAAGGGTCGGCAACGTATTTGTGATGCCTCTGGTGTTACAAGTATCCATAGGCGACGGTGACTGCTTACCATCAGGCAGCCCGTCTGCATGTTTGCCACCTATGGCATAAAAAAATAAATAAAAATAAATACATAAAATTAAACAGTGCTAAAACACCATAGAAAAGTGTAATTGTAGACACAATCAAACAATCAATCAATTAACAACATAATCTCTTCTCTATCTCTATCTTCTCTTCTCTATCTTCTCTATCTCTTCTCTACATAGTATAAATTAAAGTCGCTTTCCGCGTCTGTCTGTCTGTATGTCTGTATGGCCGCTAACTCCTCCTAAACCACGCAACGGAACTTGATGTGGTTTTCATCATCAGTTAGATAATTTTTCACGTAAGGTTTATATATATAAGGTTATAACTATCGCGGCGGCTTCGCACGTAAATTACACCCGTGCGCAAAGATTTTCTAATCCCGTGCGAAGCTGGGACGGGTTGCTAGTCAAAAATAAATAAATTTGTTGTGTTTTGTTGTTTGTTGTTGTGTTGTTGTCGTGTCTGTTGTATCATTGTTTGTTATGTTGTTGTTGAATTGCAAAGATTAAGTAAAAACCTATATTAAAATTGGTTTACTAATAAATCTTGTAGGACTGTAGGACGTAGGTATGTGCACAATATTTAAAAGTGCAATGTGGTTTGAATCCTTTTTTAACCCTCGACACAAAAATAGGGAACTTGCAAGTTTCACGTGTGTATCTGTGTCTGTGTGGTGTATTTGTGTATTGTGTGTTTGAAATGTGACGAGAGTGTTCTTAGCTATGATTCATGAAAATCGGTTCAGCCGTTTGAAGATTATAGCAATTTTGTTTGACCTAGGAGAGGAAGGCAGACCAAAGAAAGTAAACTCAGAAAAGGTAAAGAAGAAAATGATTGAGACGTTGATAAAGTTATAACGTATACAGAATATTAGCGAGTACAAAATATATCTTGAATAGAAAAAAAATGGTCTAAATAATACACTATAATAAAAAATATTGCAAATTTCCAATAGTCGCATCCAAAATGGAATCATAAATACGTCAAATAAAGCCATGTTTCGCTCATGTCATTAAAGCCCAAGTTGTGATATTTACCGGCCAATTACGTTATGGTCCTTGTTTATGCGCGGACGCATGCTGGTGATTCATCGTTTCACGCAATCGTTAGTGTCAAACTGGCTGTTTCAGTTATTAGAGAATGCAAGGTGCAGTTAGAGGTATTTACTTATTAGTAACTAGCCGCTGCCCGTGATTTTGTAGGCGTAGATTGATGATATAAACTTTCAACCTCCATAATTCGACTCCTCACAAATAAGGGAGATATGCTCTAGCAGAATAATTCTATATGTTCTAATGTGTCCGTGTTTCACTCATTATTTTCACCATTGATGTGTAATAATAGAGACGTTATAGGCGAACAACACGGCTTTAAAAACTGACTAAACCCAGCATATATCTACTAACCTACGCATTTATATTATGTGCAATTTGTGAAATAAGGGAAAGAATATGAAAGACTTTTTACGCTATATCTGTTGTTAGAAAGAGACAAAAATAACATTTGTTGTGGACACTTATTTTCACCAGTCCAAAAACTCCAACTAAGCTAGTGAATAGAGACATTATAGGCGAACAACACAGCTTTAAAAACTGACTAAACGCAGCATACCTATATCTACTTACCTACGCGTACGATATATGTGAATTTTGTGAATTAAGGAAAAGAATATAAAACACTTTTTATATTCTTTTCCGTTATATCTGTTGTTAGAAATAAACAAAAATACAATTTGTTGTGGACACTCGGAGTGCGTGACTGAGAGACAGCTGAACGAAGTCGGGCAGCCAGCCTTGCATTCGTCTACTCAATATGGTTAACGGTAATGGTCTACGATTATAGTACCTACACACTTTAAAGTAAAACAACAAAATAATAACATATTCTGGTCAAGTGCGAGTCGGTGACAAATTTCTGTTCACCACCGGTCCTCGTACGATCAACGTCGGCATGGTCGGTACTTGGATGGGTGACCGCTTGGGCGTATTGTCTTTTTGCACTATTTTTGTATAATAATAAAATTTAAGTAGCTCATGGCCTTAGCCGAAATCGTGTTTATTTATTTGAGAAATCAGCCAAGATAAAAAGATGAATTTTGTTTTATATTGAGTTTTTTGTATTTTATGAGGTGGTTCGGAACCCTCAGTGTGCGAGCTCAGCTCGCACTTGGTCGGTTTTTTTACTTACAATAAAAATTACCCACCGTTTTATTCCATTCTAGTATAGTATTATCACAATCGCTACCGATTATCGTGTTCTCAGCCACAGATTAAGTATTGTTACGACTCAGTTCCATGGGAAATTCAATCAGATTGACTATTTTAATGACCTTCCGATCGATGGCAATCAATGGCATTACAAAAAACCAACTTATCTGTACAGGTAGCTGAATGAAGGAACTAAATTTTAAAACGCGTGGCTGTTCGATTTGTTGCGAGGATGTGATTATAGCTCTCTCATTCAATTCCATAAGATAGGTTGGTCAGACTGTATATCCACTGTTGTACGCTGTCATTAGGTACGGTTGTTTTGTTTTCATTGTTTATTATGATAATTGGTTAGGTCTTAGTTTATAGTTCACACAGAATTTT
The DNA here is from genome assembly GCA_914767915.1 of Agriopis aurantiaria. Classification (NCBI taxonomy): domain Eukaryota; kingdom Metazoa; phylum Arthropoda; class Insecta; order Lepidoptera; family Geometridae; genus Agriopis; species Agriopis aurantiaria. Next base: position 10,567,001 of record OU611998.1, on the reverse strand, counting down.
TGAATATAAAATTATGCTGGTACACTTGCGGATTTACCTACTTCACATTTTCCTGTTGCTCTGCATTTTCTCGGCATAAAATTATCATTAGTTACTTGAGCGCATGGTTTCAATCGATACTACCGCCATAACACGAAAAATGCTGTTCTCGCAGCTTTTTAGATATTTAAATTGACTTCTATACAACTTTTGTTGTTGTTTGCAAGTTGAAGTGGCAATGAGCAGGCCACATCGCTCGAAGAACCGAAAACCAATGGAGAAGAAAGGTTCTTTAGTGGAGACGAAAAACCGGAAGACGCAGCGTAGGTAGGCCTCACACTAGATGGACCGACGACATTGTGAGAGTCGCGGGCATCCAGTGGATTCAGATGGCAGGCTTTCGTTCAGTGTGGAGGTTAAAGGGCTCGGAGGCCTATGTTTAGCAGTGGATGTTGTCTGGCTGATGATGATGATAATGATGATGACAGAAAATATTGTATAGCATGAGCAAAAATAGCCGGCTTCTTTTATAATTTTTTTTTTCTTACACCACTTTTGAAACGTTTTATCTATACTAATATTATAAAGAGGAAAGATTTGATTGTTTGTTTGTTTGTTTGTTTGTTTGCATTGAATAGGCTCCAAAACTACTGAACCGATTTGAAAAATTCTTTCACTGTTGGGAAGCCACACTATCTCCGGGTAACATAGGCTATTTTTTTTTTTTTTAAATAGGGATCCTTACTAAAACTCCAATAATGTAGCCCAAGGTGTAAAAAATAAGATTTTAAATTTTGACTTTGTGTTTTTGACATTTCTAAGACAGGACAACGTCTGTCAGGTCTGCTAGTCTCTTATATGTAAAGCTAACTGAATCTCGCGACGTTTACCCGCGATTTTTTTGTTTTCTGGGGGAAAAGACTATGTCCACCTTTATGATGTAGATACAGTATCATCCTGCCAAATTGCATTAAGATTAGCTTAGCTGTTTAGTCCTGAAAAGCGAACAAACAGACAGAGAGAGAATTACTTTCTCTTTTATAAATATTAGTAAAGATTTCAAACAATAAAAAGTTTATATAATTATATCTTTCTGTCATGTTTCAAGGAATGACATTTCTTTTAATATTTAAGTACTACTAGACTAGTTCGCAGCTTTGGAGCACACACGAGAGCTTAGAAGGTTTTTATGGTAATCAAACACCAAAAGTATTTTTTGTTAACCTAGCCAGACTTTTGAGAAATATTAGAATACTTACCGGCTTAGATAAAGTATTGCAGAAGTGAAAAATATATGTTTTATGAGAATCGAGGATCTCAACTTTGTTTTCTTACCTCTTCACTTATGAAGGTTGGCTGACAGCTTAGCAAGCTTCACTGTTTTATGTCAAGCAGCTGTTTTTCGACATACCTGCAATGCTGAGACCTTGTGAATGAGCCAAAACTAAGGCTTCTGCCTCATCATTTCCTTTCGATTGGTCTAACTTTTCCCCAAGGTATATTTAAATCCTGTAAACATTATCTGATTTTCCTTGAAACATTTCCAAGTCATTTTCAAACGTTATATAGATCTAGATAAAGTACTAGATACGGCAGTGCTCCCGTCACAGCGGCTAGACACAGTAACGAGGGGAAACGAGCAACATTTCACTGGTCGGGTACGCCCATTGATGGTAAGGAGATTAGAACACTTCTATTTTAAAAGAAGTGTTTTTTTACGTATTAGTGACTAAGTTAGTCTAGGTGCCATCACATAGGGTTCTTTTACGTCAATCAAATGGGAGACAGCTGAAAAACTGCGGGATCAAATAATAGCTATGTTTCCAATGTATACGAGCTATGTTGCTATGTCACAATGTATTTTACATCTCGGGAAGGACGGGTAAACTTTTCTAAATTCGTAAATAGCTTGTATTTGACCGCCATCTCGCCTGGTGTTAGGTGATGATGCGGTCTACAACGGAACATACGTAACTGCCTAGAAAAAAATCGGCTCGTTACTTGTAGTCATCCAAATTGTATCGTTTTAGGGAACAGAGGAACACCTACTCTGGCAGCTCATTCCAGCTTTAGCAGTTTGCACAAATAAAAGCGCTTAATTCGCGTTTTTGGAATATAAACTATGAAACGACCTAGCTTGAAATTGTGCTATTCAGCGTATACATATTTTATTAGAGTCTAATCTGAAAAGACTTTAACAATGAAAACAGTAAGCAACACGTAACTGTAAAGACCAACTTACCTAAACGACTTGACCTCTTTACTCCCATTATCCACATGCAACACTCCGCCAGATTCCTGCCATCATTCTCATGCTATCAAAACAGCCCGGAGCCATACACCGCCACAAAAACCCCCTTGCGTGTAGTTGCGTGAGGGTGTAATCGCACCAGGATATAAAACGCACTCTGTAAATACGTGTGGTGCGTGCTGCTTAGCTAGCTAAATTGTTCCGAAATGCTGAAGGCACTGCAGCTATACGCACTGGACGAGACGGCGAGCAGACGATGCAGGTCTACTTTCAGTGAACCCACGTCGAGCCTAGAACAAATATCTACTCAGGTTTGCTCCCGCTAATTATATCTGAAACTACGGATATTCCCATTATCTGGTCTAGAATGTTCACAGAGCAGGTAAACCGGAACCGGTAAGCGCAGCGAGAACGTCCACCCACAAAATGGACAGATGACCTAAAAGAGACCGCAGGAAAACGCTGGATGTAGACTGCTTCAAAGTAGCGTCGTGTGGCATCGCGTAGTGCATCATAGTGAAGTCTTACCATAAGATGCGCAGAGTTGCGTGCCAACACAAGTAGCCACGTCACACGCGATACAAGTATTGATTAATAAGTACTACTTTAGAAGACTAATGATCTTTTATAAGGTACAGTTTATTGATTCGATTGAGACATCCCTAAAGACGTATAGGCAGAGACAGTAAACCAACTTCAAAGATTAGAAATACTAAACACACATAGTAGTTTTACTTTGTAGATCTTTTCCAAATATGAATAAATAAATAATTCATTTAATTTCAAATTCAGGTATTTAAATTACCAATCACAGAATAATAACTAACGAACAGTTTACTAGCAGCAAAAATAGTTGTGCCAATGGGCCCCAAACTAGGCAAAGCCTGTATCTTGGGCGCCCTATAGCCAGTTAACAGCTTCTGTTAATGCGCTTATGTTTGTACACATTGTCTTATATTAACAGTAGAAATGTATTAATAAATATTTAAATATTTAACATCGATTAACCATGGCGTCGTTTACCTACTGCATGCAATAAAACGTCACCAAAGCAAACACACTATTGAAAAACTAAACCGTTGCATTTCCAAATTAAAACCTAAGTAAAAAATTATTTCATGAGTATTTAATTCAATTAAAATATATATATATATATATACATAAAATATTAAACTATGAAAAATATTAACTTATGTAAAAAAGATAGTGTTAGTATAATATTATTAAGATTACATTCCTCGGCAATAGTAAAATTTACAGATAAATCGCATTACAAAAGCTAAAACAGTGAACATAGTCAAAGAGCTATGCTCTACCTTACCGTTTAAGAGCTGCCATTGTCAAACAGTATCAAAAAGTTACATTTTTTTTTAAAGCCAATTCTAGTAATTTAAACTCGGTCCTTGCATTTATTTGCTCTAACTGCTGTAATAACTTTGAAAAAGCTGAATAACAACCACGTATTCTGATCATTTTTGCTAATTTTTTGAACGTAAGACTGTAGTAGATACATTGCATTCATTGCTCTATAGTAACATAACAATGTCACCGAACTTACATAAAAATGGCAAATTTCATCTCAATCGGTTGAGAATAACTGGTCTAAAATTTAGTTGCTAGATTTGTCCCACACATACGAACGAACATACTAACAGGGATAGTAAAAAGCTTGTATAATTTTATTTTATTTGAGCTTTTTACAATGTAATAACATTGTAACATGTTTCGCAATTTCAAAGGCGGCCTTTTATGAAGTTTTTCATAAACACAACGTACACTGTTTACGCGAGTTTTGATGAAGTGAAGTTGTTCATAATGATAAATACAACGACTTTCTCTCGTACACCTTTACACACCCTTTCCAACTAGTTCTGTATATTTTTCAACTGTTTATCGGAAGTTGTCGCGCATTTGTTTATTTAGGTAAAAATAGGCGCCTTCCGCTTCACGTTTCGACCATGTTACAATGGCCGTGGTCACGAGCTGACTGAACACTGCGGGTGAGTCCGGCGAGAAGAGCGAGTGTTTTGATCTTCTACCCTCACTTGATCTTGAAAAATCGCAGGGTTGTCACTACGACACACAACACTGACTGTATCGGTAAATGTCCTAGTACCTACACCGCGTACTATGGGATTCCACGACGCCGCTAACTTAAATCTATCTTCCCGGCTGAAAAAATTGGCTGAATTTACAATGTAATAACATTGTAAAAAGCTCAAATAAAATAAAATTATACAAGCTTTTTACTTACCCTGTTAGTATGTTGCAGCTGTGAGAGCAAATAAACGAATGGTAATAGTGTAGGTAGTGCTAATGATCAAGGATATAAGTTATAACCGTTTGTATAAATACAGTTTACTGAAGTTATTTTGTATTGTGTTCCAAGTAAGCTAAGAAAGGTAGCGATTATTAAGTGAGGACAAGCACGCGATGGTGCTTGCGTTAATTTAATTTCGAGAAGGCGAATGATTGCGAATAATGTGTGAAAATTTAAGAATCGACAAGTACTTAATAACCACACAAATGCGATATCAAATTCACGCTCAGTAATTTTTTACACGATTAAACAGAAAAAGATTAATCAATCTAGATGACATGTTAATCAGCGAAAAGGAGCATAGAACTAATATTAATAGTAATAATAGTAAAGTAATATTATGAAATCTTTGCATAGAACATTTAAATCCTGTAAAATGCAAAACAAAAAAAGAACGTATTGGTAACATTAAACACTACTATAATTTCTTAAACATTCCTCCCCTTTTCGATGCATAAAAATGAAATTATTTACTTTAATCCTTAAAAATTAATAGTTTGCAGGGTCCTTAAAAGCTCGGAAAGTTATTCCAACTCTTTACTTTTGATAAAATACAAAGCAAAGCTCCTTACATTGATATGTCCCATACCAAGCCACACAATATAAGTAGTTCACAATCACACATTTGAATAATCAATAAAGAAATCATAAAATAATATCTAATAAACGGTCTCAATGTATGGCGGGGTATGGGAACCATACAACTTGAGGTCAGCACGTCTCCGCATGATTATAAGGCGGGATACGTCACTACGTGCAAGGATTTGACACGAGGTCCCTCTGATGAATCACATGGAAAGATGCATCACCTTAACACAAACTCACGCAACTCACAGCTGTGATAAAACGAACTGTTCAAACATTTTCTAAATTAATAAACTTTGTAAAAAGGAAAATGTAGAGGTAAATATAAGGTATGGGATTAATGACAAATAATTATAAGGCTTTTTTTGTTCATGTTAGGTTAAATTAGCGTCATTGACGAAATGCTATAAAGTAAAAAAAAATTGTACCCATATGTACATTATTGAACTTAATGCCACATCATCAGCCAGAACATAGGCCTCCCCCTTTAACCTCCACACTGAACGACAGCCTGCCTTTTGCATCCACTGGATGCCAGCGACTCTTACTATGTCGTGATATTACTTACTATACGCTGCGTCTTCCGGTTCGTGGTCTCCACTCAAGAACCTTTCTTCCCCATCGGTTATCGGTTCTCCGAGCGATGTGGCCTGCCCATTGCCACTTCAACTTGCAAATTTTAACAGCTATGTCGGTGACTTTGGTTCTTTGGCGAATATCCACGTTTCGGATTCTATCGCGCAAACAAACTCCGAGCATAGCTCTCTCCATTGCCCGCTGTGTGACTCTGAGTTTTTCCAAAAGGCCAACAGTTAATGCCACGTTGAAGCGGAAATACACTACAGATTCGTTAAAGAAACAGATTTGAATATGAACTTCCGCAAATTACCCCCTGATTCAATCAAATATAAAGGTTTTCTTATATTCACTAATGCGTAAATGCTAGTAAACGTCTAAAAATTACCACATTGTAAAAACAGAATGAAAAAAGTAAATTCTGACCACTTTCGCTAGGTTTTGGAATGTAATACTTTAGCAGAAAGGTACCCAATATACTTCAGTGAAATATTAAAAGAATATGTTTTTATTTACCTAGTTTTTCAAAATGTTAAATTCAGCCGCCCGAGCAAACAAGCGAATGAAAATATTCTAAGTCGATAACGTATCTATCATAAATCAATCATCATAGTGTTAAACATTAGGTACCATTTCATACGATTAGAAGATGCGTTTCATACGTTTGATGACATACAATTTCATAATGTTTCTTGTAGATGACAATAATACATGTCATGTCAGCGGTGAAAGGTCATGTTGGACATCTAATTTGGTAAATCGTGTTTTGGGAAAGGTCAAATTCAAATCGAAAGAGACAATGGGATTGCTTAATTTTAAATAAACAATAAATGATGTTTCTAAATATCTATATAGTGCAGTATTGAAAAACCTATATGTGAAACGACAGTATCAGGTTATCATGTTTCCACTGCTGGGCCACATACCTTCCTTCAGAGAGGATGGGCCCTAATCCGACATGCAATGCAAACGAATGCAATGAATGCAATGCATGTTGGTGAATGTCTAGGTATGTAGTATATTTGAACTTTTGCGGTTCTTAGACATACTTACCGGTTTTTTCACGATGTTCTCCTTCACCTATTTTAAGCGATTCCGATTAGGTGACTGGGGAAAATCACGCAATAGAAGACCTTAATTCGCCGAGATACGGTTTTTTTCCCAGCTACTTGTATCGCTTAGACGATACGGCCCCAGATTCTTAAATTAAATAGCTAAGTTATCCCCTTACTCCATATAGGTTGTGAAGCACCTACCGCGACAACTAGGCCATTGTAACCATTGCGGCTATTGCTTTACATAAAATAACAATACAAACCTTTATCTGAAGCGTTCACACACGCATGCCCTATCTACTGTGCATCGCGAAAGGCGTAGAAGGTAGGTCGAGAAGTAGGTACTCTAACGAGCTACTACCACTTGTTTTCATCAGATTTCAAAAAAAGAATTTCTCAATCGAGACACACTGCTTATTTATCACGCCAGGTGGCGCATTAACGCTAGTATTGTTTCACTGTCAATATTATCAAATATCAATAGATAATTTTAGTAATTACACGATAAAATATCGTCTGGTATTAAAACATGTCTCTGTAGTGCATTTCAGTGTAAAAAATAGAGGTACACACCGTTTTCTTGCCGATGAGAAAAAACATGATAATTTTATTGCATACCTTGCCAAAAGATTCGCTTTTTTACCAGCTAAGGAAGATTTTAACTCTTTTTTTTAGATTCGCCATTGTCATTAGAGAAACATTTTACTGATTAAATGCAAAGTTAGTTTTTATTGTTTCATTCAAGAGCAATGTTTATAACCTCAAATAAACCACAAATGACAGCACCAGCGAAGGTGGCGCCATCTGAGATAAGTTTTGCATGTGGCTTCTCATTATTTTTTTGTGTATGGTTTATTAATGGTTCTTTTTTATTGAATAGGCTATAGTTATCCCATTTATTTCTACTAGTATTTTGGAAAAACTCAGAGTCACACAGCGGAACATGGAGAGAGCTAAGCTCAGAGTTTTTTTAAGCGATAGATTCCGGAATGTGGATATTCGCCGAAGAACCAGAGTCACCGATATAGCTTTTAAAATTGCAAGTTGAAGTGGCAAAGGGCAGGCTACTTCGCTCGAAGAACCGATAAATGATAGGGAAGAAAGGTTCTTGAGTGGAGACCAAGAACCGGAACACGCAGCGTAGGTAGGCCTCCCACTAGAATCTAGATGGACCGATGACATCATGAGAGTCGCAAGCATCCAGTGGATGCAGATGGCGTGCTGTCGTTTAGTGTGGAGTTCTAATGACCTTGTTCAGCAGATGGCTGACGACGATGATGATCCCATTTAAATAAAAAACTCCTCTAAGAGTATTAAATTAAGGGGTGGTCGAAACTTAGTATTTTTATTTATGCTAGCTATGCGAAATTATTCACAAATATATTCACGAGTGAATATTTTTTGTGAATAATTTCGAATAAACTCATAACTAGCCAACAGGATTATTTGTATCTTTGTCTCATTCAACATACCTGGATGGGAATCGAACCCGGAATATTCGGCTTACAAGGCGAGCTACCACTAAGCCACATAGGTAGATCAAGTTTCCTCCAATGAGTAATCCCTGCCCCTATACTACAATTTAGTCAGACTTAGTGCTGTCTCTACCAACATTTTATAATTCTTCCTTCGTAAACCTACAGTTGTGTTCACAAACGGAATAATCAGCCTTACATAACCCGATCTGATAACTTGCCACCGATGGGCGTGCCGACTGGGCGGAACCGCATTCTAAATTCAAATTGCCAGTTACCAAGAACTAGTTGCTTGGTTTGCCTGATATTTTTCTTATAGGTCAATGATTATACTGTACTGATCATTAATATTGTCAAAACTTACTGACGGTGCTGCAAAACCTCTTACTCTGCTTTCATTTGTACTAAGGGACAGTAGGTGGCCATAGGAACTCCTAAGCGGGACGACGTAACACTGTCGACATTAGGTTCGTTGGATTTGTCTTCCCAAGCACTATGGTCGCTATGGATGAAGAGCGGACGCCCAAAAACGTGTATTTTTTTATTTTATTAATAATCATTTAAATTCAAATTCAAAATTCATTTATTTCAGGATTAACCCATATCAGTAAAGTAATTTAACTTGCCCTGTTAGATTGGGACAAAACTTGCAACTGAACTTTAAAACCGTTATTCCTAACCACAGACTAGGTATAACTACTACACAACTAGCAAAATGATCTTGTTAAAAATGCTTTAAATCTTGATAAAGTCTTAAAACAGCTTTGGTCTATGTTTGTGTGCTCATAAGCGCAGCTTACTATGCCAACATGAGAATAAGAGCAAAAATCTTATAAAATAGTCTTGAAAACGTTTACAAGATTAAATTGTATGATCTTTACAAGATCACTTAACCAAGTAGGCGTATATTAGCATAATATATGTCTTATACTCTAGCTTAAATACTCAAGTCTTAATCGTCGCTCTGAGAGAATGCGTAAATAAGATTAATATAAGTACATCGATCTTGAGAACACCCGTTACATTACTAAAAATCCTATAAACACATGACGATTGACTCTTGCGGAGGATCTGCATTGATTAGGTCACCAATTAGTCATATAATTTCAGTCAACCGAACTGAGTTCCTAACCGATTGATCTGAAATATTGCATACACTTTTAGTTTAGGGGCCGTCCATCAATCACGTGATGTTTTTTTTAGCATTTTTTAACCCCCCGTCCCCTTGGTGATACATGGTGAGGTTTAAGACTAGACCCCCCCCCCCACCAAAAATCACGTGTTTTTTTTAGTACGTACAAAGAATCTTATTTTTTTATATTATGTTTACATACAGGTATAAAGTATAATCTAATTTTATTTTGAAATTAAGGACCATTGCAAAAAAGTCTAGACAGAAAGGCTGCAGGTTGTTTTTGATTGGCAAGGTCACACCACACACCGCTTTTCGGTTTAGAAATCGCGCGATTGACGAAAAAATTTATACACGTGATATCTTACTACACCCCCCTTGTGATATTTCGTGATTTATGCTAAACCCCCTCCCCCCCTTTCAAGCCTCACGTGATTAATGGACGGTCCCTTAGATGCATGGAATTAGCTACGTGACGTCATTTTAAATCCAATATAGCTCTCAAAGATGGCGCACCAGTTATTTTGCACCCCCATGATATGGATATAAAGTGAAAGCGTTTGCTGATTAGAACACGAATAATAAAATTACGTGTGACGTCGCACTAAATTCAATATGGCGGACGCCTAAAAGTGTGTTTTTAAAGTTAACGTTTTTTATGAATAATTTTATTTTGTATAGGTACGTTTATAAGCACCAACGACGTGTACCATTTAACAACGATGTATGTATTAGTTAAATGGCCGCAGAGTCTAATAGGGTACTTTTTTCCCCGGAAAATATGGGATTGTCGTGCTATAATTCCTATAATTTATATTGTTCTACTGTGACGTATAAAAAAACAACACAATCAGTGATAGATCTCAAAACGATAGATCCTTGCCGTGCATGTGAGTCTCGCTAGGTAAAAAAACCGGCCAAGTGCGAGTCGGGCTTGCGCACTGAGGGTTCCGTAACTTGTTAGCTACTAAAGTAAAAAAAAAATGTGCAAAAAGACAATATCCCATCAACGCCCAAGCGGTCACCCATCCAAGTACCGGCCGCGCCCGACGTTGCTTCACTTCGGTGATCGTACGACAACTGTTGGTGATCAGAAATTTGACACCGACTCGCACTTGGCCATTAGTTAGGACAGATAGACGGACAGACAGACATATAGACAGACATACATTGTAGGCTTAGTAATAGGGTCCCGTTTTTACACTTTGGGTACGGAACCCCAAAGAGACGTTAGAGTAGTTAGACTATCACAAACATAGTTACTACATCTGCTGCTAATATAGCCATTATCCAAATAATGAGCTCAAAAAATGTATGTTGTTGGTAGTGCAAATGCTTCTCCAGAATAATACCCTGATTAGCGTGGGAACGCAATTCGCGGTTCTGTTAAAAGAAAAACTTGTGATCTTACTCAGGAATGCTCGTTTACAATGTATATTATTATTTGGCGCATCAATATTGTAATTGTAGAGAGATGTTAAAACCACATATTTTTGGAATAGCCTTGTCTTTGACCGCCAACTTGCCTGATGTTAAGTGATGATGTGATCTACGAGGAGCACGCTTACTTAGAAGAAACTGATTACCTCGTGATTTGTTTCCCTTAAACATTAAAAAACTAATATATAAAACCGCTCGGCTGCCAGTGGGAATTGTTCCCAATAATTTAGATTTAATTTATCTTTCTCTGTACATACTGTTTTGTTATACATAGTCACTTATGTTTAATTTAACAAATTTCATGATATCCTCTAGCTAGGTAGTTTAGTTTGAAACTCAACTCACTGAATATGAAACTCACTGGATAATTAGTGTACTACACTTATCCAGTGAGTTTATATTATTCAAGTGAGTAACTGCCTTAAATTATGGTCCTCAATAACATGATAATATTGGGCAAAAAGTTTTTTTATCATAATGATTGTATTATTGAAATATTTCCTCGAACATTAAGTCACTTTCTGAAACTATATTTCTTGGCAAGAAATAATAACATTCACATAGGAAAAACCAATTAATATAAATATTATGAAATACATAAAATTATAATAAATATATCAAAAGCTATAATGTACTTATTACGTTGTGAAGTTAAAATATCTTTTTAAATAAAAAAGAAGCATTTTAATTTGAAGCATGTTTTTCCGTTTTTCTTTTATATATAGACCATAGTGGTCTAAAAATCATTAATACTATATCTGCGAAATTTTGTAAGTGTGAAATCTGTGTGTTAGTATAATGTTTTCCACTCAGTTCTGTAATAGCTGAACCCATTTGCATGAAATTTGGTGTATGTGTTGCTAATACTCTCGATTATCACATGTGAGTAAGCTCCATTACTTTCCCAAACTTTTTATCATGGAAAAATGGAATAAAATATAAGGTGCGAACATCTCTGTAGCACATAAACTAGTTTTATTTCATGTTGAGCGCACGCGCACTGTGGGTGGATTTTTTCACGATTCTTAGCTATTAGTGGTGAACTCCCATCGAAATGTGCTTTGATGTATATAAAATTCATAAAAAATTGCAACAGCTAAATTAGCTGGTCGGAACATGTTTTTTATTAGGTTATTAGAAAATTAGGTTTCTAAGATTGTCGACTTCCAGTTTTATGTAAACTATTAATAAAAACTAACTGCGCCCAGTGGTTTGACGGACATTCCCTCAGAGACAGTATAATTTTTCGGGATAAAAAGCTATCCGACTATCCAATTGCCTTTATGCAAAAATCACTTCAGTCCGTTGATCTATTGCTGCGTGAAAGAATCAACAAACACGTAGGGAAACATTGGGAAAATGGTGATAAAACTGATATTCACCATTATTCCATATCAGTACGACCCGCACGAAAAGTAGACACTCGGAATGGTGGAAATCCCATTATAGCGCTATAAGCGTTTCCAATCTACTTTTTGAACTAAACAGCAGAGGTATGACACTCTTTACCTGTTTTGTCTGTCTTGCGTCTGTCTTTCCGACCAAATCCGGAGTTTTCAAGAAAAAAATGAATAGGTATTTCCTTGGCAAGCCTGCTATTTCTTCGACCACATCTTTGCTTCCCATCAGGCTAGGTATCTAAAACTAGCACACCCCACACGCGTGCGTATATAAATTATGAATCTTTATCGTACAATTGATTTACGATCAGTCTCCTCTCAGCATATGTTTATGTATGTATCTAAAATGTTTGCAAGCGCGCATTTTGTACCGGCAGAGGGCCCGCGTCGCGTCGCGCCGACATGTTGTTCCCATACCGACCATGAGCATTAACTTTAAATGCTTAAGGGGAAGACTAGATACTACAGACACTCCCACTCAGAGAAAGAAAAAAAAATCTATGCTCCCGCTTCATTTGAGGCAGTGCAGCTTTTGTTGGTGATGAGTACAATGACCTTATTTTGGGTTACAACCGTTATGTGTATATAACTCTGCATTGATTTAGTAAAACTTATCTAAAGATTAGTTAACCTGCTTTTTATTACGCTCTAATCAATAAAATAAGAATGAACAATAATAAAATAAAATAATCGTAAAAAATAATTTTAAATAACAAACTTTTAGGTTTATCAAAGAAAATGCAATCTGCCATCTTGGAGCAGCGGCCATATTGAATTTTATGAAACGTGTAGTGTGTAGTTTACTTTATAGTTGTTTACTCTTCAATTCTCTACATTTGATACCTATATTAACAGGATTAACATGACAAAAATATACACCATGGGGGCCTGGACACTTGAGCCAACTGGCAAAATACACAACCAAACATTATTCCTAAAAAAAAATATGTTGAATGTGTTAAGTTTTGTAAAAAGTCATGGAACAAAAATTGCTCAGCATATTTTTAAAGTTGCAAGTTGTTGTGGTTGTTGTTGTTGAAGAAGCTACCAGCGAGAAGTACTTATCAATAACCCTGTATAATAATAGTACACGTAACATTACACTACATCTAACAATGATGTTATATATAAACTGATATAGATACGTTTTAGCAAGGCCTGCGCAGCGATACAAATACAAGTTAATTAGCTTGAATGAGCTTAGTCCAGCCTGTGTCTAGCAACGACGCAAACGTAAGACGCGTGATTATGGAGTATGAAAAAAAAGCCGCGTGTGTGCTTAGTAAGCATCAATAAAAAATTCTTTGTTAGTAAGTGATATACTTTTACTGGGACGGCTGTAAAGTCTGTAAGGTTGTAATGTTCGGGCTCTATGTAGTTAGCTATAATAAAATATTGCCATGTTTTTTGTGCTTTTTAATGAGTATGACGCTTTGATCAGAAATGTACTAGATCAAAGTAACTATCCTAAAAACGGCCATAGATTTAAGAGCACAAATAAATGTGTGGTCTTATTTAATAAAGGGTAGGGTAATAAAAGTTTACGAGGTCTCATCAGTATCGCGGAGCAGCAGGTTCTATGTCAATTACGCGTTAGTCGAAACTAAACCATAATAGACAGAAATAAGGTTGATTATTATTCAAATACTTTTATGACGTATTGTACTTCTGTATATATCTTAATAGGTAGCTACGATAGTAAACTCGAGCCATTTTTCTTGCCTGTGTTTGGATGCCTCGCTAAATCTTGTACATTTCTGATCGAAGTTCTCTATTGTTAAAACATCATTGACGTTTAATCACTTTCGTTGAGATGTTAAAAAGTCGTAGCTGGCCCTTAACTGCACCGACACGACCTAGTGCCCTTGCGCACGGCGCGCGCTCTGATTGGAATTTATCGCCCTCGTGCCTGCTTCGCAGCCCTTTTGGCCTTTTTTCACTTCGATTGTACTCACTAGCTATCCACTTTCACTGTTAAAGGATATAAGAAATGAAGCTGAAATTTTATTGAATGGTACTCAAAATACATAATTAGATATGATGACTAATAAATTTAATACTATGTTCTATTATTTTGTTAACTAAACAAAATACAAGCTAAAACTAACACTACAAATACAGTTAGACTGCCCATAGACCGTTGAAGGTCTAAAGACAATCCAAATGCTCAAGCCCACTACCAGTTGGCAGCGTACCTAACATGCTAGCGGCATTACCACGTTGAATGGCAATTCTAATGCGTTGAGCCAGAAACAAGCCAGCATTTTGGTCACGCGTCGCATTAACCAGGCGCTCTGAAAGATTTTTGAAAATGAGGTGAGCTCCTATGTTCCTACCTCTACCACAGAACACATATTAGCTAGAACTAGCTGCAGCTGGTTCACGCAAAAAGGACTATGAATCATTGCTGAAAACTCCTCCACCACTACAAACAACATAACAACGGATTTACGCCTCTACTATTTCCAAAAAACAACTTATGAAATTACATTTTTTCGAGCCTAAAGATTTGCAAGTGATGGCATCTGCTTATGACGTCAAGATCTGTACTAAACTAAACTAGGTACTAAACGTATTACGAAACGAACGTACTAAAAATACGTTTCTTGTATGGGGACGCCCCTTTCGTTTTTACTTTTTGACTTTTTTTATTATTTCTTAGTTAATCCACCGTAAATTTATATATTCTGTAAAAAATTCTACTGGCTATATCTATTACGATTCGAAAGATACAGATGGACAGACGGACAGACATCGTAGGCTTAGTAATAGGGTCCCGTTTTTACCCTTTAGGTACGGAACCCTAAAAACAGACTGCAAAAAATTCTTAGGGTATAAAATACGCAATTTCGGTTACTTGGATGATCATTTATTGTCAACCGAATTTCCTATTTTTTTTAAGCCAAACTAAATCGAATTTCATGAAATTTCTTGGAACCAATCTGAAAGTATATCCTTTTAATTAAAAAAAAACCCATATCGGTACATAAATGACGGAGGTCTGTGGTAACTAACATAATAAAAGAAATTGAGAACCCCTTCCTTTTTTGAAGTCGGTTAGTAAACATTGCGTGATAACTGGCGGACAATCTTGAAAAGCCTGTAACACGAAAAGTGGAAGGAAAAAGATCTAGGGGTCGAAGCCCGAAACGATGGTCAGAACAAGGTGTCTAAACAGCAAAGAATCTTAAGAACATATTAATTAGAAAGTGTTATTATTCCGTTGAAAATTATCTTAACGACAAAACATTATAAAACAGATCGGGCCGCTCCATATTTCTGCACCATATTTATATAAATTGCCTAATTGGGTCATTGTGCTTAGATAAGTTTCACCTATTTAGCATAATGTGCAATAATGATTTGACTTTGACAGCTTGACACCAAAGTTAGTGACATGTATGAGGCCGCTGATCGGCATAGATGGCGACAAATTGCCCAGAAAATTATCGGTTGGGATCATCATGACGCTCAGCAGTGACCCGTACGACTAAAGAAGGAGGAGGAGGAATAAAAACTAAGCGCAATGTAAACAGACGACATTGTGCCTTTCTATAATGTGAATAAGGTTGCCAGACACCCGGGAAATCCGGGATAGTCCCGGAATGAGGTGTCTTGTCCAGTGTCCAGTAATTTTGCTTTACTGTCCCGGAATTCGCGAATACTAAAGTTTTTTTACCTACTTTCGGACACCAAACTACGCACGCGCTGCAGAACCTCATAGAAGACAAAACGCATAAATTCACAGCACGCACACATTTTCCTAGAAAGAGCAATCAACTTTTTGGCAGACAGGTATGATTTATGGAATTTACAATATATTTTTAACTTTAGTCCCGTAAATCAGATGAATTAAAATTGACATGGGATGTGCTCTCTGAATAATAGTATAGTATCCATACCGGTCCATGTACTGACACCGTTACTAACACCAGGAATGTCCAGGAATTGATAAGCCAGGATCTGGCAACCCTAAATGTGAATGTTGCTTAGCGCCATCTGTTGTAATTGTCGTGTACCGTCTTGCCTCATAGCTAAAGCAGCATAGTGGTGGTCAGAGTGCGCCCTATTCCGCAAAACCCGCAAGTGACGGAAAATCCCGTGAACTCAGTTCAAGAAAGTATTACATCTAACAGCTGTAATTAACAAATCACTGAAGTCTGCAGTGCAGTGCAGTGTACAGAATCAGAATTGGTGGTGTTCATTCGGTGTTTTCACTTTGCAATGATATTGCAGCTGTTAAAGCAAATAAATGCTTGGAGTTTAGTAATAATATTTTCAAAAGCGAGCTGAAATTACAATAACGAAATCTTTGGATATATGTAATTCCAAATAACTATAATAACATAAGTTTATTAAGTTTTGTACTGTGTAAGAATAAGTTAAAATGTGGGTACATTTTCATACCTGGGGCCTTACGGATAACAGCTATTACAGGCACCTAGTCCGCTCAGTTGGAAAATCACGCGACCGCTAACCTTATCGCGCCCAGATACGGTTTGCGGTCGCGTGATTTTCCAACTGTAATAGCAGTTGTCCGTAAGGCCCCTGTATTGAGTACAAAATAAAAAGACAAAACCACGAAAACGCGCTCCGACTTTTTTCCCAAACACAGTGCAAACGTGTAAGTGTGCAATCACACATAGGTATGTATCTAATACATTGAACTTCCTTTTCAGTACAATATGGTCTACATAGATGATCACAAAACTGATGTCAATTTAAACATTAAAGATTATCAGCAGGAACGAAAGGCATTGTTTTCCTGACACCTATTTGCATACAACCCTCCATCTGCCACGATCAAAATCGAGATTGCAGCAATGTGGTATACAGCCATCTGGATCATTTTCTAACCATGTCACAATAAGAAAGAATACGACAATGCTCGGATTTATAAAAGGTCGATAGAGTTTATCAAAATGATTACTGTGACAAGGTTCTTAAAGGCTTAACACGTTTACTTTTTGTATTTGTTCGATTTGTTTTTGTTCTTGTTCTATTCAAGGAGTGTTGTTTGGAAATTTAACACCGTGAATAAAATGTTCGACGATGGAGGTCTATATTGAGGCCTTTCTTCATGGGAAAATAGGTAGACATGGTAAACATGTATGTATGTTTGGCTATAGCACTACCTTTCTTTCAACTCACAGAAGAAAACATAGAAACTCACAGAAGAAAACATAGAAGTGCTAGCACGTTTTAGAAGCGGTGCCATGAGGTTCCCCCTTTTTCTAGAGCTCCCGCATCTTCCAGGGTAAAATATTCTGTACGCTCTCATGATGCACACACCAATGAAGTTTTACCAATACAGACGTTATATTCTTTAAAAAAAAACACTAAAAACTTCGCGACATTTTACTATAGCTACCTACATACAACCAATAGAACTTACACCTAAAACAATATTTTATTTAAGAGTCCAAATTTATTATGTTACTAGGTGAACGTTTTTGCCATGACGCGAGTAAATGCGAGGTAAGGTGTGGTATTTAGTGAAGAGCAGTTACATTGATATCGATTTTTTTGTATCGTTGATTTTGACTTTGCTTTTGCTCACTTGATGTTAAGTGATGACGTAGGTGAAGATGATGAATCCTACATTTAGGGGTTTGGCGACCGATTTTCCACTTGAAGTCGCTAATCAGCTGGGAACTGGAAAATGCAACATGGTTTCCTCGCGAAGTTTTCCTGCCCCAGCAGCTTAATCTCAGTATATAGGATTCCCACCCACATCCGTGGGTTAGTCTATAGTCTATAAGTCTAGTCTTGTCAGTCGTAAAAGCCGACTAAAAAGGGGGCCTTTGGGCTCAGATGGGTCAGATTTGGGGATCTGACCTCCCATTCAGCAAGCCTAGGGAAGACAACGGCGTAGTGTGGCCCACGCCGTTGTAAAGGAAAGGAACGGAAATTCCCTGAGCATTTCCCGGGAGCGTTGTTTCAGGCAGTGTGCTAGGAGGATACCGGTGCGTTCCTATGGAGATCCCGGTACCCTCCGCCTGGCACAGAGGTCGGCCACCGAGTGGGTTTTAGTGTGTGCAATCTCACATAATTTGGCTTCCAATGCTTCTGGGTATATTTTGAAGGTTTCCCCGGTCAACCAAAAAAAAAGGCAGGCGTCCTATGAGTTATTATGTACATATTTGTGTTCCGCTCTTTTCGGAGGATCTAACCTTGAAGATTATTTTAACCTTAAAGGCTGTCTGTAGGTGGGGGTGGAGGACGTGCTGCAGCTGAATTACTCCTGAAGGTTCTTCAATACCGTGCTTATCCGCGAACTGTCACTGATTTCGCCACTATCCGACATGATACTAAACAAGTTTTCGACATAATACTAACTAATATTGAGTATCGACTTTAATTTATCGACAGTACCTATCCCTATCTCAGTGGAGGCTTGCGTGACCTTTGCCCTCGCCCCCCGCCTGGTCTTCATACCCCGCGGGCGTCCCGCCCCGTGCCTTTTCGGTATCGAAAAATCGAGATACCGAATATCCGTTTCAAATTGATAGTGAAATCGTGTGTGGGTTTGTTTTTAATTGCAAAAATAAAAAAAGTTTGTTATTCTTCCCAATTATTTTCCGAAACGGGCTTTTTTAATACAATAAATCAAATCAAATCAAATCAAATTATTTATTTGTCAGAACATGGTAAATACACATACATATAAAGTAGCATACATGGTCGTAAGAATGAAAACATATCTCATGTCCTTGCTAGGCGACGTACAAATGTTAGTATTTTTTCTAAACATTTTATTTTTATTAGTTTGTTTTTACTAAACTTAAAAAGAGGAAATTATGTCCATGTTAGAATATTGTCAAAATCATATTTTAGTTTAGTTGTATTTTATATCTTAGTTAACAAAATAAACATGTTAATTACTACCTATATTAGTTATTATTATTTTGTTTTTCCTAGTACTTAGTCTCGGCTTTATGTCAATTATTTAGTCTACATATAAAAACATTTTTATCACTAAGGAATTCTGAAATTTCATCGTAGCATTATTAATATACCTATTTGCTTTTGGCCGCCAACTCGCCTGATGTTAAGCGATGATGTGGTCTACGATGGAGCATGAATGCCTACTAGAAGAAACCGATTCACTCTTGATTTGAAGACAGCCAAATTGTAACTATCGGGAAGTATCGGGAAATTCAGGCAGCGCATTCCACAGCCTGTATAGCAGCCTTACTTAGCACAAATTTTGCAGAAGGTTAATTATTGTTATAATAAAATTTGTACATAAATAGTATCTATAGATTTTGGATCAATATGCTACGTCTACAGAGACTAACTGTCGATTACTAACAGAAAAGTCGATGTTACTATAAAAAAAATATCAATGTACACATTTCAAAAACTTAAACCATTCCGTGAAATCGTTAAATCGATTCAAATAGAATTCCTTTCAACATCGAAAAAGCCTATCATTGCCTAAAAAATAAAACTAGACATAAAGCACACTCCAAAAAACATATGTTCATCATTAAGCCTTTAGAAATAACTCGAATTCCAAACATTCAAAGCCTATCAATACGGCACAAAGCCACATTGACTCAATTAAATCTTAATTCGTACAAAGAAGTCGATTAATGAAATTAAGTCCGCATTTAGTCGATTTAACCATCGACCGACCACAATAGCCCTAAATAGTAACAATCGAATGAAAAGATGCCCGAGTATCGATACAACAAAAGATCTAACTAACTCAGCCGGCCAGCGTGACTATTAAAATTTAATGACATGATTTATTCGTGACGAAAAAAATACAAGAAAAAGGTACGATGTTACGATCCATTTTTCATATAACGCAGTTGGTAGCAAATGGCCGAATAAAAAATGTTTAACAGGCCGACACTTTTTGAAAAACGGATTCCTGTGTAGAGCGGTCTTTGTCATCGCGTCCAACATATTCATGGGCCTGTTGCGCTCACGCAGCGAATCATATATTAAGAATATTCCATTTTTCTGGGTGTTGCGCAAGATGTACGGTCGGAAGAAAGTCCCACACTAAAGCAGAGCTCAGTAACCTTAGTACAAATTTTTATAGTATTCGAAAACTTTTTTCGTTACGTATTGTTCCATACATTGCTGGGCTGACAGGTATTCGAAAACTTTTTTCGTATTAGAGTGAAGCAATCTATACCGCCGATTACTACCGATTTTAATTCCTCCGAGTTTCCGCTGGAAGCGCGTTACTAAAATGTATGGAACAATACGTAAACGAAAAAAGTTTTCGAAAACTATCAAATCTGGGACTAAGCGTACTGTTTTAGAGTGCCCATTACCAAAGGTCTCCACAAGCCCGCATCTTACGCATCGTTTTGCGTCAAATGTGTACTAAAAAGTTAGTATCTAAGTTTATTCTTAAATTATCTTAATAATCTGTGGCAATTTTGTAAGTCGTTAGTATCAAAAAGCGGAAAAGCGAAAGCGTAAGTGGAGAAACAAGGAAGGAATTTAAAATATTTAAATTGTACAAAATTTATTATATGTATATCATATATACAAAATTTATATATTACCGAGTTTTTAATTTTGTGAGATTTTATCAGTAATTTTGATATTTTCTTATTTTTGGCGTTTCTTATGGCTGTTTAATGGCACAAATTGAAAAAATAGCGCGTTATCTCAAATTTTATCTAGTTTAAAACATGGCTCTTGGCTAGGTATAAAAGTTGTACTAACATAATTACACTATTTGTAACGACGTATTAATTTTAACATCTGCAACCAAAGTTGTCAATGACCGCTATGACGATATTTGCGTATCGCCGTAACATGGCTAGGTTAGAGAAAAAAAAATACAAACACTAATTCCAGTTCATTTCACAGTTTGTGATATGAGCATATCACTAACTATGATATGAGTATATCGTATACTGTAGAGAGCTCGAATTTATGTGTAACCAAAGATTAAAAACATTTATTTTTAATATTAGGAATTTCTTTCACCCGTACCCATTGTTATAATATTTGGTCATTCCCTTAGTGGTAGCCATCTCATTTATAATATTTTATAGAAATCAACTAAACAAAATTGGGAACATTAACATACTATACAATGCTTTGCTCCGGTTCTGTACGGGTTTTATCATAAATTGCTTGTGATAAGTATGATCTTTTTTTTAAAAGCAGGGTTGACAATGAACATAATATTAGACTTATTTGGGTTCAAAAGGGGTGTTTGAAAATATTAAAACATGATTAAAGCAGTAAATATTAATTGTATGAAGTTTTATAACTTTACACTAAAATAGACACTAATGTAATAATTGCTATAGGTAGGTCTAGGGCTTACCATCACTTACATTCTGTGTATTTTTCTAATAATCCCATTGTTAAAATTCATCGTACAAACTTCAAGTTCTTAGTAAAGTAGCAAAGTGATTTGTCAACTTCTCGCTAAATAGAAGCTTACCCATGAAAATGCAACAAACAAAATTAAACTCATCATCATCATCATCATCAGCCGGAAGACGTCCACTGCTGAACATAGGCCTCCCCCTTTAACCTCCACACTGAACGACAGCCTGCCTTTTGCATCCACTGGATGCCCGCGACTCTCACAATGTCGTCGGTCCATCTAGTGGGAGGCCTCCCTACGCTGCGTCTTCCGGTTCGTGGTCTCCACTCCAGAACCTTTCTTCCCCATCGGTTATCGGTTCTTCGAGCGATGTGGCCTGCCCATTGCCACTTCAAACAAAATTAAACTCATCAGCGCTTTCCAATCCTCTGCTAGACTCTCTCAAGACACGCTTCTTAGAGTGCTTTTCGTAAAAGAAGTCCCACGGCAAACAGCAGAACTATATTTTCAAGTTGTATGTCGGGTGTTGTTGCTGTGTTTGGACGCTAGTAAGTAAGTATTAATTTAGAGTCGTGTGCGATGCCTCTGCTCGAGAAATGATACTGATAGTGATACGCGAAGACAGCGCCGCGTCTGGGGGACTTCTTTCATGAAAAGCACTTTACCTAAATCTTTAGCGTTTTTTGTCTCTCTTTTCCAATCTCATAACCAATAATTGTCAACTTAAAAGGCTTAGAATTAGACCTATCGCACATACCAAACGAATCCAGAGAAACGATTAAGCACACATACACATCACATCACATCATCAGCCATTAAAATGTCCACTGCTGAACAAGACCTCCCCCTTAGAGAGGGGTGTTGCCATAATCCCCACGCTTGACAGGCGGCTTGGGGATCGCAGTACGTTCACCGTGAACGATTAAGCGTCATGTTAAAAATACCATTCATTCGCACCAAGCGTTTTGTCTCCTTTTACTTGATAGAACGACAGAACAATAGAACGCGTTGTCTATATTATATGCGTCTGTGTTTCCGCAGAATTAAAATGTTGGTGTGTTCAAGTCTAGGGTTAATGGGTCTAGACCACAGAAAAGAGAAGTAGGTAAATAGAACGGAAATGAGAAGGAAAATCTGTTACCAAGCATTATGAGTGAACCTTGATTGAACATTCTTATTTAGATCAACGCGTAGAACTCCGCATCACAGTTGCTAACTGATTTCGAATGACTGACGTTTCGTTTATTTCGGTGCAACTGGCTACAGCAAATTTCTTACAAAAATGCCTTGACAGCCGTTCTAATTTAAACAAAAAATATATATATTTTGTGGTCTAAGCATTCGTGCTCCACCTTCAACCGCATCATCACTTTCCATCAGGTGAGATTGAGTTCAAACGTTAGACTAGTCCAATGTACAAAAAAAAATATTTAAACAACATATTAACTGTGACAAAGTGTTTAAAACCTTACATAATTTTACTATTTACATAATATATTGTTATTGTTTTATATTAAAATGCGGTAACAAGGTTTATTAAGTAAGAACAACAACAGGGTTATGGGATTGGGAAATAATGGAACAGAATAAATTTAAGGCGTGTTTGAACCTTTTACATTATCGCCCGTCGTATAGTTCTAGGTTACTTGAGTTTGTTTTTGATATTAAACGATTTTCTTACCTACTAACAGTTTTCATATAATCAATAAAAAATTATAGGTAGTCTGTGTATATTAATAAAAACTTAAAATATAAACTAAAAACTAAAACTTAAAATAGCTAAATAAAAGATACAATTATACTAAAAGATGATTGTATAAAATATACAAACATACATACTACAAAACAAAAACGCCGTCGATATCACCACCGTGCGACAGGTCTCCCAGAACACTAGCAGTGTTGTATATGTAGTCTGTGTAAATTGTTATTAATTGATTTCAAACTAGCAGTAGACTGGCATGCTTTTTTTAAAAATACATTTTCCCCATGGAAACATCGTCCATGGCTTGATTTGTTCATGATTAAAAAACTATCTCTTTTACGTAATATTAATATTTTTAAAAGACTCAAGTTAAGCTTAAATACTAAAGAGTCCGTATTTTTTTTTGTTTAATATATAAATATGTATAATTATATCCTTTTTTTTCTTCTTTTTTTTCCTTACTCCTTTACCGCACTTCACAACTTTTTGACTGACTGGCATGCATTGATAGTCAAGCAGTGAGAAATTATCTCAAAAAAATCCCTATGTTCTAATCCGTAGCTTATATCATGCAGTGATAATGTAGCTTTTTATCGGTGTTTTTTTTCTTTATTATCAGTGTAGTTTTTCATTTGTCGCTTACCTCGTATTTAAACAAAAAAAATTACAAACTTCTATAAAATTTGTGTAGATTATGCTCTTACTTACTAAAGTAAATGAACCTTATATTTAGTAAATTTACGGAAAATTTTAGTTCTCTATTGTTTATTCTGAGCCTTAAAAGCCTCTTTATACACATTTCTTTACTAAAGTTATAATAGGTTATAGTGTATAGGTGCTATAAGCTATTATATAAAGCACCTATAAACCTGCCTGTCTGGTTGCCTGGAAGAGATCGCTTTTAGCGATAAAGCCGCCAGCTGTTACACAAGTTTTTAAGAGTTTTTTGTCCTCTGTAAAAATTGTATGGTGTGATCAATAAAGAGTTAGTCAATCAATCAATCTATAACTAAACTTATAGAATACCTATCGTACTGCTCTTGCAGTACTTAGCACTCAGATTTTTCTCGATATTTTTCAACATTTTTTTAAAGGCCAAAAGTGGTTTAAAAAAACGCTTTGTGTAACCGCTTCTAAACTCTGTAAGCTTAATTAAATTATTTTACTCGACGTTGCAAAAAACAATAAATTGAATTTCCTTAAAAAAAATAACAAAAGGCTTTCCAACAAAAGCCTCTGAAACAGCAGACTCAGAGTCGCCTCCTTAGAAACATTATACAAAAAAGGCGTGGGTAAATCTGCAGTAATATCCATCTTCGAAAACCACAGGATATCATAAGTAGTTGGAATGGCCATCCTTCATTATAAAAGACCCGAAAGATTTCAACTAAATTCGATATTACCCCTGTTAAGTTAGGCGTGTAATAGTGCTGTAATTCGTACTTATTTTTATCATGAAACAACAACACTTTGATTAGTCGTCCACTATCAGACTTGTTCGTCTTGCTCGGTACCAGTTTAATATAAAAATACTAGATAATACGACTTTAAAGTATCAAAACGTTTTAATTACTTTATCGACAGAGCAAAAAGAGGTCTCCGATTCTAATGGAACAAGGAGGGGAGGATTTTCTATGTATTTTTGAATTATTTTTTCGATGATAACTTGCGTATCGTTTATTCAATTTTCATGAAATTTTGTGGACGAGTAGTTAATTTCAATAAAAAAAAAAATGATTAAATATGGGTAAAATTGATCAAGGGTTTGTGAAGATATAGGGGTTCACAGTTGGAGTCGAAAAACTAGTGTATAAAATGTTAAAAAGGAAGGCTTTTGAAGTCGATTGCACTGTATTTCAGTCAGAATAAAAGTATTCACAATAAAAAGAATTGTTTTTAAATAATTTTTTGTGTTATTTCTTCTAGCTCCTAAATTACACTACACTACGATGAAGACTAAGACTATTTGTCACTATTTTTGCCAGAATTTGCTCATACATGCAGTGACACTTTTGCAAGACACATTTCCATTCCAGTTAGTTTCAATATTCCGTGTAGAAAATCTTTTAAATTTCAAAGGTCATCATGAGTTTCTTTTTTTTTAATCCTCCTCCACATGTCACCATGCTTTGTATTCCTCATAGTAGCGAAAAGACATTGACAAAGGGTGTTAGGGTGAATTCTAACAGAACAATATATTGTGAAGTGGCAAAAAATGAAAAATTTATACGATTTCGGATAGGGAGCACCTGTCACTAATTGCCACCTTTTGGCGGCTCTGCCTTTTGTAATGACAAAAAATATGAGTTATGTGGATTTGGATGCAATGTTGAAAAAACCGGCCAAGTACGAGTCGGGCTCACGCACTGAGGGTTCCATACCACCACGAAATCCAATAACGAAATTGCCAGTTATAACTTGGTAATGAACAGAAACTTATCACTGACTCGCAATTGTTATACTTTAGAGTGTGTACCTACTATAATCATGTCAAGTTTGACGCTTGTACGTATTACCATTTTTACTAGTGCAGTGTCTAAAAGACCCTTGTCTATTAGGCACTGTGGTATTTAGCCCTGGCGCCGAGGCAATAGAATACGGCACCGGTAACCCCTGCCTGTAGTAAGAGGCTACTAAAAGGGGACATCCGGGCTCGGGATGGTCAAAGTTGGGGCTTTGACCAACCACATAAGCGTGCCCAGGGAGAGAACGACAACGTTGTGTGACCAACGTTGTCGTGGGTGGAGGGGCTGAGACAACACGGTTGTCTCGGGAGGAGCCGTAGCGCAGTGCCGAGGGCTCCGGTGCGTTCCTCTGGAGATCTCGGAGCCCTCTTGTCAAGCACTAAGGCTGGTCACCGGGGGGGTTTTAGTGGGTATAATCCCACATAACCTGGCTGCACCCCAATGCAGCAGGGTATCTTTAGAAGATTTCCCCCTCGAGAAAAAAAAAAAAAAAAAAGGCACTGTGGTATTTGTGTCAAGATGCTGACTTGAAAACACCTTGTCTTACATACATCATTGTACGTAAGAGTACCTACACACATGTACAGTCACAAACAAACACTAACGAAGGGGAGGACTAATCTCAAGTGACATCCTCCAATCAAATCGAACATCTTTGATCCGTTCAATCAAGTACTTACTTAATAAGCTACCACGTCATGTTACGTCAGCACGTCAAAACACGCGTCAACGAGGTCGTAGGTCAGCGTAGACCATGAAAGGGCCCAGACACTAATGTTATGTATCTCTATTCAATCGCAGATGCGCCGCATGTTCGAATCAATCAACAATTTGAATACATTTAGAGTAAGTACATTAGTACACGTGGGCGCGTACATTTTCGTAGCTGAAATCACGCCATCAAAAAATGTACAATAGCTCAGACCAGCCAAATGAAACCAATGAGAATATAACCGCTAACGCTGAAGAGGGGATTTCCATAGATAAAAATATAAAATAAACGTTTGTGTGATCTGAGGCCATTATTATCAAAAGTTAAATACATTTAGTACGTACATATGTAGTTTGGTTCAAGTCTTATTTTGTCAGAATAATAATCATACTAATGCGAAGTTTGTATGTTTGGCTGGACTTAACGCCGAAACTCCTCAACCGATTTAGATGAAATTTGGTATGGAGTTAGCTTATACCTTGGATTAACACATACTTTTTATCCCGAAAAACATAATCATCATTTCAAAATTTACATCATCATCATCATCACAATTTTTCATCACAATGTGAGTGAAACCACGGGGCTCAGCTAGTTACAAATAAAACACACGATTATGCTACTCGTTAAAACCAACCAAAGGAGTTCAAACGATGTTTACTGGTATTTAATGAAGAGTTCCACTATCCACCTCCTGACTTCATCATCAGATCAGTTCGATGGTACAAAATTATTGTAAAGTCGTCCGGTTTACAAATACCCAGTTTCACATCAATACTACAATTCAAATCAATTAAAATCGATTTCCAAAGTTTGCAAGATTTGCAAGTGAAGCTAATAAAAGCGTTATAAAACAGTATTTTTTGAATTTTGGTTTGGCTAAGTTTTAATATGTCCAACTATCATGCTGCTCAAGGTTTGTTTAGTCATCCATTTTGTCTGAGTCTTATTTAGTCCAACCCTTATTTAAGAAACATTGGGGTCGATTCTGTCATGCCACTCACTAAACGAAACCAATCTGACAGGACTAAAATTATCTGCCTCTCTTTTAATTGTGAGAGAAGGATGGCAACAATTTTAGAGCTGTCAAATTTAGTTTAGTTTAGAGTGCATCAGAATCGATGCCTAATCGACTTACATTTAGTTAAATAATTAAAAAACTTTTTGAATGTAGACTTACAATATTTTTTATTTATTTTACAATAATATAATCGATGCCGTCTCTCAAAAACTGCGAAGGAAAACACCGTGAGGAAGCCGGTATGTCCAAGAATCTCAAAAGTTCAAAGACATAAATGACATTCACCAACATGCACTGCGCATGCTGGCCCAGTGAACGTTGATACATTTAGGGCCCATCTTCTCTCTGTGAGAGAAGGCATGTGCTGTACTTTTGCAATAGGAACATGATAGGCTGATGATGATGATGACAAAACAATAATAACAAACAAACAAATAATCAAATAACAAACTTCACACAATGTGGGCAAAATTGTAATACCTCTGTATTATGTCATGGTTTCAAAAATAATAGTCTTTTTAATAATAAATAATTTTGAAATTGATGTTTGTTAATCTTACTGATATTATAAACGCGAAAGTTTGTATGTATGGAATGGATGTATAGATGTATGGATGTTTGTTCCTCTTTCACGCTGCAACGGAAAAATGGAATGACCTGACTTTTTGCATGGGTATAGTTCAAGAGCCAGAGAGTGACATAGGCTACTTTTCATCATCATCATCACCATTTTTCAACACTACGCGGGTGAAACCGCGGTGCGCAGCTAGCTTAATATAAATAAATAGGTACGTCATAAGTCTTGTAAAATAATAAACCTTATTTCAAGTGATTAAGGCTGAAAGTAATAATTATATTTTTGTATACGATAGGTACCTACATTCTTATGATTGAATAATATCTTCATAATAATTATGAATAGAGTGTATCAAAGTTTCTGACTTGATCAATAGCTTACTATTCCGCATACCACATAAAACATGACTATTATAGACATACAAGAGCGCATAACAGAAAGCGTTTTAATAATAGATTTGCATCGAGATACAATACATAAAGAGTCACAATCGCGCCAAAAAAATGTCCGTACCAAAACACGGCGCACACTACGAATTGCGCCGGCTTTTTGGTTAGTTACAAGGTAACCGCGATCTGACTACAACGCCGCGTGATGCCAGAGCTCCGATGACATAGCGGACAACTAACGTTGAACAGGGGCCTTACGGACAACTGCTATTGCGGCACCAAACTAACGTTAAATCATCTCAGTTGGAAAATCACGCGAACGTGAACCTTAACGCGCCCAGATACGGTTTGCGTTCGCGTCATTTTCCAACTGAGTGGATTTAACGTTAGTTTGTTGCTTCTATAGCAATTGTCCGTAAGGTCCCAGTACTCAAGCGACATAACGTCTAAATTGGAGTAAATATGGCATTGTGAACTATATAATTGATACAATGTTTGTACAATGACGCTCGAATATTTTTGGCTGCTTTCACTAAGAGATTGTGACTGATATAGGAGATGTATATCGATGTGATTTTGGTTAAAAAAAAAACTGTATATTTGGTTGACAGAACTATGGAACAACTTTTTCAAAAGTAAGTTTCACATCATCACACATCAACAGCTATTTAAAATCCACTGCTGGACAAAGACCTCCCTCTTAGTGAGAGGTGTTGCCATAGTCCCCACGCTTGGCAAGCGGCTTGGGGATCGCAGTACAATCACCGTGTACTAATAGGATGTTGCTGCCCATCCTCCGGCGGTTCTGGTCGCAGTTTTAGGACTTACCCGGGTCCTTCAGGACTTACCCGGGTCCTTTAGGACTTACCCGGGTAAGTTTCACTAATACATATTTAAATGACGACGGAATTTGATGTGGGCTATACCCAGAAGGATAAGGAAGGATGTGGATGATGATGACCATGATGAAACAGAGCACAGTTCAGAAAGCCATAATAAAGTGAATCAAAGTATTTCCAATAAACCACAGGAATTAATTGTCGATGTTTTATTGACATAGGCACGCTTCGTTCTATGGAAACATCCACCGCAATTATAGTCATTACACGCGTTTATAGTTAGGGCGAATACACACTAAAAGTGCTTAGCGGTAAGTCTAAATTTATAGCATACCTTTTGACATGAAAAGGGTTAGAGATAGGTATACAGCTAGGATTCCTTAACTAGCTCTGTCCTGCGGATTTGCGTGGTATCTAACACAATTAATACATACGTAATCGAGAGTACAAGCCACATAGTTTTGCAACAATATTTAAAACGTATAAAACTCAAACATTGATAGCAGTGCATAGCCGCGCAAGTTCAAAATTCAAGATGGCACTTACCATCAGGCGAGTGTCTTGCTCCTCACACTCAGTTACGAAAAAAAGACCTTTACTAAGACGATTGGGAACAAACACATTTACATACAAAATTTCGCTCATTTAAAATTAGTGTGATTGTGTTCACTTACATTATGTAGAATTTTTCATTGGTTTAAAAAAAAAAGTAGACAAACAAGCGACGGGCCTCCTGATGGTACTCACTACTCATAGTGGTAGTCACCGTCGCCTATGGACACCTAAAATAACCCGGGGCATTGGTGATGTCATTTACCGCAAAAGTTTGTTATTCGTAACGAATAACAGACAAAATATCTGTATAATAACATATAATTATTAAATAAATAAAATTCGGGGCCACATCTGACCGCGAACTAAGCAAAGCTTGTAATATGGCTGCCAGAGACTGATATACATACATAAACATATTATCATCATCATCAACCAGAAGACGTCCACTGCTGAACATAGGCCTCCCCCTTTAACCTCCACACTGAATGACAGCCTGCCTTTTGCATCCACTGGATGCCAACTACTATACATATACATATTTATATGTATTTTTAAATACAACTTAAAAATAGTAATGGATCCCAATATCTCAAATCTGCATCAAAGCTTGCTGCTTCATGCCTTTAACAAACCTTGAACATTTATCCTGTTTTCAATGACATTACAAATTTTAAAACAACCAATACAATATCGCCGTACTGATTGACCGAAGATATAACATATTGCACACCCAATTAAGGGTATACTCCCTGCTGAGAGAGCCTCTACCGAAGGAGGCACTTTAAATAGTCCAAGCACGATTCGACCCTGCCAACTTATCTCACTAACACCTTCAATAAAACCTATCTTATTAAAACGAAATAAGGTACATGTAAATGAACACAATAAAGTGGTAGGTTAAAATAGAAACTATTAGAGAAATGCCCTCCGGTCGTAAAGAACTATCTCACAGACTCAACTACTTGGTGTTGACAATG
Source organism: Agriopis aurantiaria (assembly GCA_914767915.1). NCBI lineage: Eukaryota > Metazoa > Arthropoda > Insecta > Lepidoptera > Geometridae > Agriopis > Agriopis aurantiaria. Next base: position 10,536,235 of record OU611998.1, on the reverse strand, counting down.
AAATATACAATAAGAACTCGCAGGGCCTAACGAGTTCATAAAATATGTTAAGGCTAAGTTGCAAGAAGCTAGAAGATAACTTCAAGACAAGGCACAATGAAAACTACTCGTTCAAGAAGTAGAAATAACTTGCAACAAAAAGGCAAAATAGTTATTTGTTTTATAAGGGGACAAAGTAATACTTTGTTCATAGGGTCACCTGTCGGTCTCATTGGAAGACCAGCGCCGGTTGGTTACAAACGGCATCATGCTGGCTGAGCTGGGGCCGGTTTGTGGCAAAATATAGCGTTTTTTAACTTTGAATATGTGTGTAGCTGTGTGTGTTTGTGGGGATTTGTTACAAATAATTAATGTCTATTGTCAAAAAAGGGCAGCCTGCAGCTTCAATAAAGACAGAAACTAGCATACAAGCCTAATGCATTCCCACCCGCCAAGTTAACTCGCACTATCTTCCCTTTTTATTTGATCTAAGTAAACCCTATCGGAACTGCCTACTTATATAATTCTACTTCCGCATAAACCTTTACATAGAGCATCCGATAAGCTGAACCCATCAATTTAGGAGTTAAATCATCAACCCAGCTCCAAATTAGGCGATAGCTTACACAAATGGCGGTTGGCGGAAGGCGTGGGATATGATTTAGTGATAGTATCTTAGAGATATCTTTGAGATACGAGGTGAGGTATAATTTGTAGTTTATATTGCAATTTAAGGCTATAATTTCAATGAATTAGAGATGCTTGATAATCAATAGGCTACAGAACAATAAGTATGCGTTTATTACTATCCCTGAAAGGTCATCTAAACTAAAATGAGAATTTTCCTGGATTAGGTAAGTGAATAATTTATATTGTTTTGTTATTATGTTTTGCATTAGAATATAGTTATTATAAAACTCTAGTCCAGTTTGTTCCCAAAGTAGTCCATAGTGACCCCCAAGGGTCGATAGCTTTCAAGGGGTCTATGACTACGGAAAAATATTAAGGGATCTATGAAATGTAATTGGAGGTCCACAAAAGTAGATTCTATTTTCATATCAAGCGATCAGTGTATCTACAAATTTTTGAGTAAAGGGAGACTTCAAAAACACCCTTCAAAACAAAACCTAGAAAATCAAGCTACCAAAAACAGAGGCGGGGGGGGGGGGTCTATGAGCCAAAAAAGGCTTTGGATCTCTTCTCTATAGTGCCTTAAAAACTGATATAGCTAGCTTCCGACAAATAAATATTGATGGTAAATATTGATACCAGAGGCAAGTTATACCCAGCCAAGAGCGAATCAGGCTCGCGGACTGAGGGTTCCGCACCACCACAAAATACAAAAGGCAACATCACGCCCAGGCGCTCACGAATCCAAGTACCTACCTACTGACCGCGTCCGACGTTCCTTAACTTGGTGGTGAACAGAAATTTGTCACCGACTAGCACTTGGGCATTACTTATCTTATTAATTCTTGTTTTATTTTAGAGTGTGTACTATAATCATGCCAAGTTTGACGCTTGTATCTACGTATTACCGTTTTAACATTACAGCAAATACTTAATACGTTTAAAAAAACGTTTGTTGTATAGGAACCCTCCCTTTAATTTTTTTTACTTTTTGATTTTCTTATTATTTCTTAGTTAATCCCTGTTCCATGTGTGTGTGTGTGTGTGTGTGTGTGTGTGTGTTTGTTTGCGAAAGATACAGCCGTTTACAGATAGGACGGATAGACAGATTAGACAGACGGACAGTGTAGGCTTAGTAATAGGGTCCCGTTTACACCGTTACGGAACCTTAAAAATATGTTCCCACGCCATCTCCCATTGCGATTTGTCTTTTCAAATTTTCATCCATCGCCATATCAGGAACCAAACTGATGGCTGCTGTCAGTTAATTAAAACCAACACAATATATCGTGTAAAATCAACCACAAAGGTATACATTCCATATTACTACTTTGTCACAGTAACTTATCATACATTGTTTTTGCTACTGTATGGAAAATAAGCTTTTGTTATTATGAAAAGGTGCCACAATCGATGTGCAGGCTGAAAAGGAAGGAACAGAAGAAGTCACGATAGAAAATTGCCTGAAGCTAAGCTTGATGGATTGGAATGACTGCAGTAGGTTCGTATTATAGAGTAGTGTACACAGAAAAGTCTCTACTATATCAGAGATCGTAATGTAACACAAAATGTGGTCATTGCTAAATAAGGAAACCAATCGACAAAATATGATAAATCAACCCATAATATTCAGAATCAGCAGTGCACGTACCGTTCTTTTATCGATCGTCAAATTGACAGTTGAGGTCGTCAAATTCGATAATATGCCATTTTTTCAGTACTCGCTGTGATCGATTCTATGGCATTTTAGCGAATTTGACGGTCGATAAAGAACGGTACTTGCACTGCAGAAGTCAGAAACAATGGCGTTTTATTATGTTGTGCCATTAACTAAAACAAAACTTTGCTGCCTTTTTTTTCTTACGCTTCTAGTAAATAACAACAATCACATATAATTTTGTAATCATTACATTTACTTTAGTTTACAAAATGGCACAACAGAATTGTTGTCAATATCCACTTTTATTTTTTAGTCAATCTCCCCTTCCCAGAGAGTAAATCAAAATACATTTTTTGGCGCCAATGTGGAAAAATTACGTCGCATGCGTCGCAGCATTATGATATTAGTAAAAACTTGTTATCGACAACGTGTATGAGTGCAAACATATGACAAAATGCAATGACACATGAATTTTCATTTTGTTTTCCAATCTCCATAAAAGCCTCTAGTATAGTATCCACATCTAGTTTCGCGTGTACACAGCTACAACGTGGTGTGACTTGGTCTTTATCGTGACTTACCTTCATTTTTATTATGACTATGACTTGTTTTAATGTATACCTTTACAACTTGAGACTATCGACTACCTACTTGAAAGTTTTGATATTTTCAATACCATCTAAATTTATAGACCAGACGCGTGGAGCCAAAAAAACATCCATAAAAAAAACATCCATAGCTCGTCTCTGTCATAGACCTAACCTATACACGCTCATTCATTAGTTTCCATCATTACTAACATCAATTAATATCTTTGTTACAATGTGTCAGCTTCAAATTGAGAAGCAAACACCAGCAACTCACCGACCAACATAACTGTAGAGTTGGGCAAAAGTTGCAACTAATTTTTTTCTTCAGATAGCTGTCAGTTTAGTTCAGAAATCACGATTGTTGTTCTTCCTTTGCTCTGTATAGATAACTTTGTTGTTCTTTTGAATCTTAGTTACAAACAATGTGTTTGAAAAACGACCACTCAAATTATTATGCTTAATGAACTATCAGAGTGTGGTTATAACTAATAAGAAAAATAATGGCCCGATATCATGCTGAAGCGTCTTTAGTTTTATTGACAAGCGTCATTATTTGATTTGAAAGAAGTTATTCGGAACAACTCGCGGCTTCTTTTTTTGGTTTTGTCTTTTTACATGACTTCCCAGAAGTGTTATGTTTTAGGGTTAATGTATGTATGGGTTTCTTAATTACATTATAAATGTATGTATGTAGGTATGTATGTATGCGGGTTTCTTAATAACATTATAACTCTTGCACGTCTCAACCGATTTAGGTGTGAGTAATATTGTTAGAATCCTTTATAATTCCAAATGTCATGGCCAACTGAAAAAAAAAAATACGACTAAAGGACATACCCATTATTTTTTCAAATACTTTATTCTAATTGTCACATCGTCGTCTTAAACATATCGAGCAGATGTATAAATAAATAACAATACAAAAAAATATAAAGTAGATCACTAGAAACAGTCATTAGCGATGCGACGCGATAGAAAATTTGTGATATGGGGATTGGTGTTTTTTATTATTTTTATTAAATAACTCGCTCACCGACGGGCTAGTTGGTGATCAAATGCGGACACCATGAAATTATTAAAACATCCGAGTGCAAGGCAGCAGGTAGTTTATTTTCTTAATAAACTAAACAAAATACAAGCTAAAACTAACACTTCAAATACAGTTAGACTGCCCATAGACCGTTAAAGGTCTAAAGACAATCCAAATGCTCAAGCCCGATACCAGTTGGCAGCGTACCCAGCATGCTGGCGGCATTACCACGTTGAATGGCAATGCATGCGTTGAGCCAGAAACACGCCAGCATTTTGGTCAAGCGTCGCATTAACCAGGCGCTCTGAAAGATTTTTGAAAATGAGGTGAGCTCCCTGTCCCCAAGGGCCCAATGTCTCGATCCCAAACGCCTCAAATATGTAACCACTGCCGAGGTTAGCATATTTGCATCGCTTGTGCTGCTCTGCCGAATTGGCAGCCGCGCCAACTCTACCTCGTGTCTTAGGAAGATGTGACGGCGCCAAAGTATTATAGTTAGTAACTATATATGTATATATATATCAGTCTCTGGCAGCCATATCACAAGCTTTGCTTAGTTTGGGGTCAGATGACCGTGTGTGCAAAAAAAATGTCCCAAATATTTATTTTTATTTTATTTTTTTATTTATTTATATGCTTACCTTCCTTTGAGTAGAATTGTACAACATAATCAGTACAACAGACTGATAGTGGGCTTGAGCATTTGGATTTTATTTAAACCTTCAACAGTCTATGGGTAGTGTTAGTGTTAGCTTGCATTGTGTTAATAAAGACACCTACCAACTTTTCGAGAGGTTTTTTTAACAATAAAAATAGTTGTACAAGCACTTTATTTGGAATGAAAATATATAAGCATATCCCTTTCCATGATACATATCACAACATTCTAAATTAGTATGTAACGAACAGACAGAGGAAAACATACTTAAGCCTTCGACTAAAATAAAATGAATGGACGGGCCCTAACCATTGAAATTGCTAAGTAAAAACGAGTCAAAACCGTCGCACATATACTTCAACACCTAAATATAAAAATGTACAAGAAATAGATCCCGGTTTTATTTGTGTATTTAAACTTCGGGAAAGCATATGAATGCATAATTTTGTCAGATGTTTCGTTATCACGTAACAATAGACACGTGTTGCACTTCCTACGGCTAGAGACTTACTGATACGAAATGAGAGCCGGCGTTCATATTGTTATCTTCAAAAATGCGCTTCCACTGGGCCTGTCCATTCATTTTATTTTTGTCGAAGACTTAAGCAATAATTATGATGTAATAAAACTTTTTATTACACGGGAATTATACTCGCGTAAAATTGTGCCGATCAAAACCACGTTAGATACATAGCTAAATTATAATACCTACTCTTAAAAATATAGTAATGAATACAAAATATATAAAGCTTGCAAGATATATTAAAAATATACAAAATATATTAAACTTGTTTATTATATAATTAAACTTAATTTAATTGATCGATAAAGCAGCATGTTTTATCTTCCAACTTGAAAAAGTATACCATAAAATGATCTAATTTTAATCTTTATGAAGCTTCTTGTCGAAATCCCGAGCTATTGAGTCTCAGATTTGTGGTTCTCAATAATTGCCTCTTATTTGTTCAACCACATTTCAACAGTTATGGACAAATTTTACGTCCTCCGCGAAGATGAAATCACAATATTATAAATTAATATGTGAGTAACTATGTCTGTTGTGATCATTTTCACGACCAAATGACTAACTAAACTTAGTAAAAAAAGGCTATGAGAGTCTATTAAAGGCTGAGAGAACAAAAGGTTCACAAGAAAACAATAATTGAACTGCTTTCATCATTTTGAGCTGGGCCCAAAAGATATCCATACAAATTGGACTTTAAATCATACTTTTTATTCCAGAATTTTTCGGGAAAACCGATAAATTACAAGTAAAACCATAGAGCGCTGCTAGTTATATACTTTCCGTCTCCTCATTAAAATTCTCATAAAGCGCTTTAAGACCAATGACAAAGGAAAATCACAAGGCTGAGAGCAATGTCATTAAAAACCGTATGTCATAGCAGTAAGTAAATCACAGAAGTCGTAACGACGCATGATGATTTATATTGAGCAATTAAAAACTGCATTATTACACACACAGTCAAACTTCAATACGGGTCGACCAATTTATATTTGCAGATGGAAGGTACGCCACTGTCTTCAGAAAATTGAATACCACACGTGATTATTCAACTTCTAAATTTTTCCATGTGCATCGACAAGTGTGTCACAGATTATAAAGGACAGAATGAAATTAAATCGATTCGTTGCGCTTGCGTCTTGTGACCGTAAAGAATTTTTGGACAATTTTTTTGGAGCGTTTACACTCTTTTAGAATTATTGTCGAATAAATCAGTGGGTTTGAGGTTTCGCGACCCCCCATCAAAAGCTCAGAAGAGGCACAATATTTTACGTTTAGTGAAAACGATCGGCCAAGGTTTCAATGGAGTCATAAAGTGTGGAAAGACACGACATGGCAAGAGCTGGTAACAATTTACGTTGTATTGTCATCCGATTTTAAGAAAACTTCCACGTAAACAAATGTTGGAATTACTGCATATTTTTGGTAAAGAATTTACTTAATGAAACAGTACATCGTTCCGAAGGCTTAGAAGTTACCTCAGAAGTTTTTTGTTACAAAGATAAAAAAATATATGCCTTTCTGACAAGGACCGTGATTAAAGAACTTTTTTGTCAAAGTTTTTAAATAGAGATAAGTTAATTGTAAATACTTGAAATATAATCTAGTAATAAAAAACCGGACAAGTACGAGTAGGACTCGTGCTCTGAGGGTTCCGTTAGACGGAACCCTCAGAGCGCGAGACCAAAAAAAAACCTAACTGAAGTTAAAATATTGAAAAACAAACTTAAGTTTGTAGTTTTTTTTTACTCGGCAAGTGCCTTTAATAACTAAACAAAATACAAACTAAAACTAACACTACAAATACAGTTAGACTGCCCATAGACCGTTGAAGGTCTAAAGACAATACAAATGCTCAAGCCCACTACCAGTTGGCAGCGTACCCAACATGCTGGCGGCATTACCACGTTGAATGGCAATGCTAATGCGTTGAGCCAGAAACACGCCAGCATTTTGGTCACGCGTCGCATTAACCAGGCGCTCTGAAAGATTTTTGAAAATGAGGTGAGCTCCCGGTCCCCAAGGGCCCAATGTCTCGACCCCAAACGCCTCAAATATGTAACCACTGCCGAGGTTAACATATTTGCGACGCTTGTGCTGCTCTGCCGAATTAGCAGCCGCGCCAGCCCTACCCTGTGTCTCAGGAAGATGTGACGGCGCCAAAGTATCGACACAAGTTGCGTCCCATACAAGGGGCCGCCCCAACCTCCAGGGCACAAGTGTCATACCGTCAGGCCTCTTTCCATCGTCACGCGCAAGACCACTCGGTTCGAGCACAGCTGCGAAATTGGCGGTGGAAAGTGCCCTGCGTATGATGTCGTTCAGGCTAGCGTGTCGGCCAATACGACCAACGCTTCTCGAGCAAGAGAGACCATGGTGACCGAGCTGGTCAACAGCAGTACCACACTGACAGCGATGGGCCTCACAGCACCTTGCACCCAAGCGTAAGCTGACAGCTAGACGAAATGCGGTTGGATCTAAAAGGCTACCTGTGTTAAAAGAGGGCATGGCTTGCAACCAAAGTCCCGATTCCCAAACAGAGACAGCAAGAATACGAGCGCGATCTGCAATACTAGGACACGTATCTAGTAGCGATTTCCATGCTAGTTCGCAGATCGGCCGATCCCACAGTCTCTAGGAAGACAACTTTGAAGTTTGTAGTTGACAATAAGGTTCTTCCATACATCCCAACTACAAAATGCAAGTTTGTAATAGCAAAATAATTATTTTTAAATACCTTCAAATTTATAACTTTCGGATTTATTCCTATATATATACTACTAGCGGTCCGCCCCAGCTTCGCATGGGTATAAATTATAGCCTATGTCACCCGGGGATATTGTAACTTCCCAACAGTGAAAGAATTTTTTAAATCGGTTCAGTAGTTTCGGAGCCTATTCAATGCAAACAAACAAACAAACAAACAAACAATCAAATCTTTCCTCTTTATAATCTTAGTATAGATGAGACCTTGCCTCTTGCCAAATTTCATGATTCTAGGTCAACGGGAAGTACCCTATAGGTTTTAATTCCCCTGTGAAATCGCAAAATATACGACATAAAAGAACCCTAAGAGCGCGAGACCAAAAAAAAAACAAACTGAAGTTAAAATATTGAAAGACAAACTTAAGTTTGTAGTTGACAATAAGGTTCTTCCATACATTCCAACTACAAAATGTAAGTTTGTAATAGCAAAATAATCATTTTTAAATGATATACCTTCATATTTATAACTTTCTGATTTATTCCTATATACGTGCTATGAGACCTTGCTTTTTGCCAAATTTCATGATTCTAGGTCAACGGGAAGTACCCTATAGGTTTTGGTTACCCTGTGAAATCGCAAAATATGCGACATAAACGTTCATATCTTTTGATTGCGTTGACTTACAACTTTTATTTTTTTACAGCCGAAAGAAACCGTAGACCCAAGTATTTAATATAAATTTCAACTTGCTACCTTTACGCGTTCTTGAGAAAAAGGGTCTTGACAGACGGACAGACAGACAGACGGACAACGAAGTGATCCTATAAGGGTTCCGTTTTTTCCTTTTGAGGTACGGAACCCTAAAAATATATTAACTATTTATCTCAGTGAATAACATACATTCTATAGTTACACAACTCTGCTAAGCTGAGTTATATGAGTACGTAATCATAAAAGGTGTGTTTATTGATTTGTTTGTCCTTCTTCAGCAACGGACCGGTGGGGTTTTTGCTTGGATATAGTTCAAGAATCAGAGATTGACATTTTTTTTCCCGGAAAGTTTATGGTTCCTAACCTAGAGGATTGTCCAAACTGCAAGTCTCAGCTAGTGATGTATATTTACTTACTAACTGGAACAAGAAATAAACTAATACCCGATTGGAAATATATTTAAATCAAAGCAACAAAAAGAAGAAGAACAAAAAAAATTTACAAACTGGCCAAATTGTATTAATCAATGACCAAATTAGAGCCGTTGAAACGAACAAGCAACTAATTGTTTACATTTCCTGTTCAGAAGCAAAACGTTCAGAAAAAGCAACATCATTAGCTCCGAAAAAATAATTAAATTTTATAACAACCCCGCCTATTTTTGGCTACCACATCCACTCCCGTTTTGAATTCTATTAAAACTTAATTAACTTCGTCCAAGTTATAAATTTCAAATAAGCTTTGGTCCCGAAAAAGGACTCACAATTTGTTTTGCTACTTCTAAACGTCACTTGTTCTTTGATAAATGTGTTCTTGGTTCGAGAAAATTGCGTTTTGTTTAGTGAAACGCCGACAGACAGCCATCGTCACGGGTGTTATAAGAATTCTTCGAATATAAATGAATTATTAAAAGTTGTGAACATGTATAAGCGTTTCGATTTCGCAGTCCTTTTGACAATTCGCTGTGGCATTATACCTATTTATTTTAATAATGTTATTTGGTGCATATTTTTAATTTGTATTGCCAATTTTTGTAATATTGTGTTGATTGCCGATTTGAATACCGATAATAAGGTTAGGCCTGGGTTACAATGATGTAATTTAATGCTTGAACCGATCGAATTTATATAAACGGGTTTCTTTTTGGCTACATGAAATTAATATAATACGTGTTAATACTTGTCATACACATTTATTAACACGCCTTATATTCATTTATTATTATTATTATATGAAGATTTATTTTTAATAAGGTTTTCACATTTTTTTTAATATATCGTACGATGATTATTGCGCACGGCTTTAGTCAATCGGCTATATCGACAATCGCGTATAACCGGCTTAATCTTACGTGTCTAAATCCCGTATAATATTTTAAAAAAGATTTTCTTAAAGCTCACAGTTATTGATATGAAAAAATATTTATTATTATTATATTTATTATGATATAAATATACTCACTAATATATATATTAGATACATGTTATAAATGCGAAAATGCAAAACTTTTATCCCGGAAAATAAACGGTTCCTAAAGGAATGTCTACATGGATGAAACCACGGAACGCAGGTAGTTTAGTTTACTTAATTAGGTAAGTAGAACGGTAACGGTCTATGGGCAGTCTAACTGTATTTGTAGTGTTAGTTTTAGCTTGTATATTGTTTAGTTATTAAAGGCACTTGCCCAGTAAAAAAAAAAAAATAAAAATAAGTAGAAAGAAGTAACTCTTTAAACCTTAGAACTTGCGTAGGTATGCATATTGCGTTGTTAGGCATATTTACAAAAGCTAGCTAAAATCTTAAATATAAAAGGCGATCTGTGTATGTATGTTCCTTATGGGCTCTAAAACAGCTGGACCGATTTTGACAGGACCTTCACATGCAGATAGCTGATATAAGGAGTAATCCACGTGGGTGAAACCGCGGTCAAATCCAGTAAATAATAAGTATTTTTGTTCAAAATTTTTGTTAACACGACACAGAATATACCAAATTACCATTACCAATATTAAATTTACCTAACTTACCAAAAAATTCTCCCATACCTAATTAACAATTAATCCTTCCAATATCCAAAGGACATAAAAACTAAAACTAATTTAAAAAATAAACACAAAGATTCACAGTTAATTTACCCAGCCGAAAAACATTAAAAATGCGGTGGTATTCAAACCACGCATGGCCCGAGGTGACCACACGGTGCACCATATTTCACCATCACGGAGTCAGCCCGATGGTTTGGGGATCACCCGCTGTGCTCCTGGATTAAGTAAAAGCCTTCGAGCTCTTGTTTCTTTGATACCTCTAGTTGGCGGTTAGGACGCGTTTGGACTGTGACTGTTTGGAAATTATCTTAATGCTGTTTTTCTGACCATACATTTAATTTCACCATACGCAAATTATTGTTTGAATGTAGAACGTTAAACTCTGCCGAGGACAAATTTTTGTTAATTTTGAATAAGAATGGTTTATAAATTTAGTTTAAAATATCCTTTAACATTTTTTTATTAAAATTAATCATGATTGTTTAGTTTTATTTATTGTTATAATTGTAACTATGTTTTTTATTGTTTGGTTAATTCGACATTTATAAATGTTATTTTTTTAGAGATTGTCATATTGGATTGAACATTACTTTTATGTTTATCATATTGCCGCTGCTTTGTTTAACAAATTTATAATTTAGATGTAAGTTGCGATTTGGCTTTGCAAATTATTAAACAAATGAGGTAGCAATTTTTTGTCACAAAAATATTGCAATATTTTTTTAGTAATGCCTTTAAACCTACGCCAGACATTAGACAACTAGTTCTCTAAGTACGAATAATATAAATAGAGTTTAGTAATACATCCTTACAAAGATATGGGTCCCGAAATTTCTTCTTTCCAACAGACTCCAACAGTTTTTTCCAGTTTCAATGAAGTTTCAGTCTATTTATAAGGTCCTTTAAATCAACCTCCAATATGACCGTCACTTTACCCTCCTTAATAGATGTCTCGGTCCAATTTAACATTTGACGTGTTTTTAATTTAGCGTCTACGCCCGCGGCTGCCGTCTGACGTGCACCTAAATAATGTACCATCAGAGAATACAAATCAGCAAATTTAATCCTTATTTCAAGAGGTATAAGAGCTATTTTGAAGGTATGGTTTTGTATATCATATTTTACCAGAAATCATACGCCGCCACTCATTACGGATCTCATTTGAATATGGTCTCGGTGTTTTGAGACCCATTTTGTTTTGTAAATTCTGTGACTTTATAGAGTTACGAGTGTGTTGAATACCAACTCGTTTTCACGATTATTTTAATGCTGTACCTACGTATTATTAATAATCAATTTAAAACCGACTTCAAGATTAGTCAAAATACGCAATTTCATGACACGATGACATATTTCTTCCAGTTATTTTGATTTAAAAACCAACGACTTCATTGAAACGAACGAATCATCAAACGAATTGATTTCAATGAAATTTCTATGGGACCAATCTGATAGACCGCCAAATTCGGTTGAAACTTCTCTTTTTGGCGCCTTCCTTATCCATTCCGGTCCATATAATATTTCTGTAACTTCAACATTGTTGCCTAAACATATATTTTTTTCCCGTCGAATATTTTTCAAAATACAAAGGTTTGAAAATATCTATGTTCACTCAAAATTTATATTTATTATTTATTCATTTTATTAATTTTTATAACTTGATTTACTATGTTTAAACAATAACCAATAAATTTAGCTGAGTTTTCTTTCTCACTTGTTAGTTGGCTTAAAGTTATGTATTAAGATTTTATTTTCTCTAAAGAATAACATTAATTCACTTAGGTGAGAAAATACAGTTAAGGTACATAGATAGCAAGCATTGCAAACAATTGTATAATAAATCGTAATTGTTTGGTCTTTTCTTTAGTGGGTAAGTAGTTGACAGCGTAAGTATTGGGTTCTGTTGCATATCGTGGATCGACCTAAGCGTGATAGCAATATCGGTATTTAATAACTAATTCTGTACGTATGGTTTATTTTATTGTTGCAATAAAGCTGTTAATGATATGTATATAAGTATGCGTGATAATCTTGTTATATTTGTTATGTTGTTTGTAAGGTGTTGTGTTAGTGTAGGAGTAAAAGGTAGGTAAAGTATGTCTGTCGTGTTGATAATGTTATTAGATATTTTTATTTTACAATTTTAAAAATACATAATTATATAATTTGCCTACATTATGTGAACTTCTTAAAAAAATAAAAAATAAAATATTTTGAACGGGAATTATTAGTTTTCTTTTATTTATATCTTTAGGTAATTTGTTTTATATTTATATATTTGAGCACCTTAAAATGTGAAGTTTTTCAAGTCATGGTTATTAGTTCTTGGACTTTTTGATAAACAGATGTTGTTAGATTTATTTATTTTTTTACTAGGCAATTGGACAATTTTCGGTGTGCCTTTTATATATTTTATTGTAATATCACTTTCCCCTTGTTCAACCCTACTCTGTAGTTCGTCTCGTAGGCATAGCATAAGCTTCTTCTGCTGCGAGGTTTGATCTGAAAAGCATTTTATGTTAGGAATCTGACTGGAGCTGCCACTGTTACGTAAGATCGATTTGGCAATATCCGCCGAAACAAGGCGTAATTTAATGGGTCGTGTTTTGCCAGTGTCGAATTTTCCTAAACAAAAGCATTTCACAGGTCCAGTAAATGACGGGTTAGTTAATTTTATAATCCTGCTAACTTCTTCTGTGTCATGCTTGATTCTCTGTGTGCTGTTTTTAGAAGTGACTTCCTTCACGCCGCAGATGATTACATTCTTCTCCCTGGCAGATCTCTCGTATAGCTCGGCCACCAAGCTTTCACATGTTAGGGTTAATGTAGATAGAGCTGCCACATATGGAGAAGCTTTGATATTGCTGATACCTCGTTGGATAGCTTCAATTTTGGCCTCGAAATTAGTTTTAGATGTTATTAGCTCTTGTCTTATTTTAGTTTGTTCCACACCAAGTTGGTCTGTTGAGAGAATTGATTTGAGAAAATTTCCGCCTCAAATTATGAATGAAAATTTTGTTCTATTTCATATATTTTAATTGTAATGTTATGTTACACCCGTAACATAACATTACAATTAAAATATATTCGAGCTTGTTGTACGTGATTTCTATATGTTCTATATTTCATGGCACCAAGTGTAAAGCGTTATTATAAAATTTAGTCCGAAAGGCACCTTTTAAAACGCGTAACTTTTTTTCCCTTTTGACGTCACTTTCACAGCAAATACGTACTTATGTAGGTACATATTTGTTTTTACATGAACTAAACAAACTAATACCGAGGAAAAAATCATTTCGATTGCTCATGGACCGTTGAAGGTCTAGAGACAATCCAAATGCTCATGCTAACTACCATTTGGCAGCAGTATGGTGACGGCTGACAGCATTATCACGCTGAATGACTATGTTTAAATGCAAGTTTGGTTAGTTCTATAGTGCGATTGGCAACCTCTTAAATACAACCACAGTGCTAATAATTTCAATAAAAAACCAAGCAAAAAGTTATGATAATTTAAATGCACCAAATTCATATTCAAAACGGTTCTTTTTTGCAGTCAAAGAGTTAAATAGATACTAAAAATGCTATCTTCATCCACCTCGAGGCATAACGGACGTGAAATTGAAGTCAAAACCTCAATCTAACATGAGCGTCACAACACGAGCAGTACTGGGGCACGCGCGCACCAGTGTAAAAATACTCCAGAAGGAACAGTTGTGTCGATTTTAAATCGTATTTATTTAGTTGTGTCCAAGAAAATAGAAACTTATACAAAAAAAATATCTATACCACCCTATAAAAGAAACTTCAAGACTAATTATATATCATTTATATCGAATAGGCAAGGAAGGCCAATAAATTATTTAAATAATTATATTGTGCAAATTGTCTATTATACAAATTGTATATTGTACAACTGAACCCACAAAGATAATGGATTCACAAGCAATGTTTACTCATAGTTGAGAATTAAAGTCACGGTTTATTCCACAAACTATGCCCCAGCAAAATTTGTTGGTTGGGTATATTTATTGAAAGTCCACATAGAGTTTTAGAGACAATAAAAATTATATTCCGTGAAGTTTAGCACCCAGCGTGCCATGTGATTTCTTTTGTTTATTAAAATTAAAAGAAAAAATAAATTTGTAAATAGATATTATGTTCTAAGCTTTCCTTCTGCTTAATCTCTTCACTTACACTCATATGCCGGTATGCACATTCGTGGGGTCACTCGGGGTCAGCCGCTAAACTTTGACCGGATCTGCGCCAACGCCGAAAATAAGTCGGCACTTGGCAAGGTTAGTGGATTCACGCCTTCAGAAGATCTTAGATGGAGATACGAGATAAATATCCTCATCAATGAACGTATGAAAGTGTGTTTGTTTATATTGTTTGTACTTCTTTCAATATGAGGCCAAAGTATTAGTACTTTCTCAAGTAGAGCAACGTTTCGAAAAGAAAAACTCAGTGTTTTGGCGTCAACGTGGAAAAAACATGCCACCTCATAAGTATTATTTTCCTTAACTTGTGTATTTTTGAGTGATAATTCGTGTAATAATGGTGGATTAATATTTATTAAGTGTTTGTAAATGTGCTCCAAGGGGCAAATGTATAATGGGGTAAAAATTGAATTTACATGTCGATTTTAAAACTCCTAAGCCTCTTGTAAAGCCGTTTCCATTTTTGTTTAACTTGACTGTGACTTACTTTGCGTGACTATGACTTGTATGATGATATTTAATAAAACTTGAAAATATTTCAGTACTTGACACAAGGAAACGCACAATACGTGCGACGCCAAAATCTTTTTGAGGACAGATAAAAAATTGTGGTATTCATTTTAAAAGAGTTATCTGTTACACGGATGAAATTGGCAACGCTAAGATGCTACCTGGACTCTCCAGCGAGCGCGACGTATTAGACCTTAGTTGCAGTGTCAGAAATTCACACAAGATGAGAGAGGATACTTCTCATCCAAGTCTGAAACTTGAATTTTACAATCGTGACATTGTGGCCAATGATAATACCTAGAGACTATTCAAGACGCTACGCCCAGCGATTTCACCCGCCATACTGCAGAAACTGTGGATTTTCCGGGTTTTAAAGCCTACATATTATTTAACGCGTATAAAAACGCGTTTGGTCACTAATAGCTTGTTAGTAAAGCTATCGTATGATATAGTTGAAGATGGAGCATGCAGACTTAGATGATATTTATTAACCATCTATTAACTCTATCTAGAAAAAACCTAAATTGTATCTCTCAAAAAACAAGGAAGCCGGTATAATGCAAGGTATATATATTATAATATTAAAGAAGAAAAGTACAAATTTTCGCATTTTATTAATGTGAAGTAATTAAATTAGTTTGTATTTCAAGATGAGCTTCCGCAAACTAATGCTATAACTATATTTATACTTTTTTTTCCGTTCTTGTACATTGTACACGTGGGAGAAACTACGGGGCAAACCTAGTCTTAACAAAAGTGGAAATGCTTGGGCCAAGGCTGTTTACGGGTTTGCCAAATGGTCAGCGGTACCAATAGTGTTAGTAGGTATTTAGCACAAATTTTTAATTTAATCATAATTTAATGAGTTATCGATTGCTAAATCATTTCAATGCTATTATGAAATGTTTTACGCCACTTTTCGTCAATCAAAAATTTATTGTCAATCAAATATCAATTTGTCAGTAAATATTAAGTAAATCAATGCTTCAAAAGCAGTCGGGATAAAGCGTTAGTGGATTTACTCATAAATTTTCATAATTTGCCATAACACTGTCAATATGCTATAATTTATAGACCATATTAAATTGTCTCTTCTATTAGAATGCATGGCTTATCTTTATACAACGATGAAATTTTAAAAGCATTTAAGATATAGAATTTGTTAAGAGTGTAAAATATGAGTTTTGTTTTCTAAGGTCTTTCTTTGGTGACTTTTGCTTATTTTTCATGCCACGTTATTTTAGATACTATGAGCAATTATGACACTGTTTGTGATGATGATGATGATGATTAAGGGCGAAGTTTTTTCGTCTTCGCCAATACCTATCATATAGAATTCCGAGTTAAATGTATTTTATTTATAAATCCAGGACATAAACTATACGTACCAAATCCGTTAAGCCCTTACATACACGTGATCGGTTTAAATACAACAAAATGTAATTTTGTTAGTTTTATCAGATTTTTGTTTGTGACAAATTCCTTGCATTCATTTTAGATTTTCAACATGGACTTTTAAGAAGCTCGTTTGTATGCGAACAATCCTGAACAAAGACAAGTTTTCGCATCCTCGTACAAAACAATGAACTTAATTACGCGTGAAATTATTCATTTACCAAGTACACATTGCACACTGGCCAAAATAAACATTGTCAACATTGTCTCTTTGAATCCCAAGTCCTTTGTCAGACAGACAAGAAATATGTCGCACCTTAAAAATTGCGTTCCATTTCGCAATGCTTCATCGAATTTTTTATATATTTATCTCCACCCTTTTAAGTTGGAATCGCGCCAATACATTTTCTGTCCAGCCTAAAACAAACAATTTGTAACCCTGAATTATGTGCTGCTGAATGCATACATTTAAAAGATATGAATCTATAAGCTGAAGAGATGTGACGCTACTGTGGCTTTCGATTTTTTGTCGATATTTTTTGACAGTTGTCTTGTGTGATGTGGATCGAAACTAATAAAACACGACCATATAGCGATGTTTCGATCGATGTACGATCAGGTGATAATTATGATGCATATTATATGCTATGTATGACCACGATAACTATCTGGCGGCCCATCTGCTTATTTATAACTCCATTTTTTTTAAATCCTGACGTAAATGATAAATACCGTGATGATGGATTAAAATCTATAAAATCAAATGTCTCGGAAAACCAACATTGAAAAGAAGTAAGAGAAAAATTTGGAGACGCCAACGGTCATTAACAGGTTATTGTGCGAGTTTTGGTTTGTTTTTTTACTGATTGCATCACGGAATTAAGTTACAAAATATTCTCAGAAACATGCAATTATATCGATAGTTTCAACCACTAACATTAAGTCGTCGCTTTTACGAATAAAAACATCGACACGGCTCCAGCCTTTCCAGAATGGCGTGACTATTTGTCACATGCAGTTGACTCCCGTACATACTTGCTGCAAACATTGTGATTCGCATCACTATTTACAACCCAAATCATTCTACAATTCTATTCGTTTAACTCTAAAAAGCACTTTATGCTGTTCGATTAAAGTTGAAACTGTAATGGTAATTTTTGGCGAGTTATATTCTTTAGTGATGGGCTTACAAATATATTCGTACACATTGCATTCAGGGACCATGTTGTCTGTTACAGAATTGCGATCAACTTCGCGAACATTGCTTGAATTCTTGAGTGGTTCTTGAGCAAACATAGCAAGTGAGCTATTAACTTCAATAGAGACAGTTTATTTAAAAGCTGGCCTATTAATTAAGTTATATTTATTTGCAAAAAAGATTTTATTTGCAAAAAAAGCTTTTATTCGCTAAAAGCTTAAAGAACGTATTAAGTTCTTTTTGCTTTTTGCAAATTAAATCTTTAAAACTGCCATCTTTGATAGTCATTTAATTATTTAAAAGAATAATTATAACGATTTACATAATATTGAAAAAATGCAGTGCCTGGTCGAGGTTTGCACAAAACAATAAAGATCAACGAAAAAAGGTGGGGGTTTATTTGTATTTGTTTATTCAATTAGTACGGCTTACGCCAATTACACTAATGCGACAATGGCATCGATTCTGATGCACTCTAAACTAAACTTAAATTGACAGCTCTAAAATTGTTGCCATCCTTCTCTCACATATTAAAATGAAAAGAGAGGCAGGTAATTTTAGTCCTGTCAGATTGGTTTAGTTTAGTGAGCCAGAATCGACGCCAATGTTACATAATATTATGATACTTAAGCGAAATTAAAATTAGAAAAATACTCAATTGATAATTAATGTCATTAAATAAGAAATAATAATAATAATAAATGTCAATAACAATTCCGTCAATATTAAACCTAGATAATTATAATTGTAATTACTGGATGCTTGAAGCACGGTAGCTTATGGTATTCAGTGGCCGGAATAAGCTGCTAATGATGGTGATCATGATTATGTACCAAGTTGTCGTTTAGCATTATTAAAAATAACATAATTATATTATTTTTGCTGATTTGAAAGATACGGTATATTCATTAATGTAGTGCTTAATTTTAAGTTAAATAAAGATAAATTTTAGAAACAAAAAAAGAACCGGTCTGTTCCTCTATGTCTGTCAGTAGTCTGTGATGTTTGCTGTTTAGTTGACAGCGTCGCTAGTGGATAACAAAGTATGAAATTCACCAAGAAATAACTGAAGTTCCAATGTTGCCCACCTTAACAGCTAAGTGGGTGGCACTGTCCAATGTTTACAATGTACATTGAATTTGTAGATATTTTTGTAGATTTTTCAAAAAGCACTGAATCAATACCGATAAAAAATTATGGGACCACCTATGAGTTATGACCTACCAACCAAAAAAAGAATCATCAAAAACAATTCTAAATTGGCGGAGTAATCGCGTAACAAATATACAAAAAAAAAAAAAATACAGTCAAATTGATAACCGCCTCTTTTAAGAAGTCGGTTAAAAAGGTGACGTAAATCCGCTAGATAACCATAAATTCTTAACTAATAACGTGTAATTATCAACTATCTCTAGTATAATTCGCCAAAGTCATAGTATACTATGTTAACAGTAAACAATATAGAACCAAAGGCTCGACATAAATGCACACAACCATAGATACTGACTACTCAAACCAAAACATATTGCAGTATATCTACTCACTACTAATAAAACTATAATATTGATAGATTGTATTGTAAACTACCCTGCAGTTTCGACTCTATACTACAGGAATCGGGAAGGCAGGCTGTCATTCAGTGTGGAGGTTAAAGGGGAAGGCCTATGGTCATCAGTGGACGTCTTCTGGCTGATGATGATGATGATGATGATGACTACAAGGAATCATGTTTTTTCCAGGATAAAAACCTATGTAATCCATGACTAACTCAGCATAACTCTGGATTAACACATAGCTAATGTATTGCTAGCAAACTTCTTTCATATTATTTAATTTATTCCTGAGTTGAGTGCGGACAAACATACATACTTACGTACACTGTTTATGTAAGTTTATATACATCGTTGTAGAAAGTGTACTGGAGAAGTTTGACTTGTAACTATGGAGTTATTAATAAAGAATTTTATTGTATTGTATTGTACAAACTTTCGCATTAACAGTATTAGTGTAATTAAATAAAGTGATTTAAAGACGTCCAGTTAAAAAAAAACGAGTTGATACAAAATATTTTTCTACTACAGTATATAAAAACAATACATGATTACATGCCATAACATAATAATACAACAACAAACATAATACTCAACAACAACAATATATGCTTGAATATGGTTGTCATTATAATATATTGTTTATATTTAAGATGAAAAGGATGAAGTAGATATTATTCTAGCTAATATTACTGCTCTTACTGATTATAAGCCACAAAACTTCAACGATCGCCTCAAATATTTCAAGTCTACGAAAACACTGTTTATCTTCTATGAATGGATTGTCCGCGTGGGTGGATAAGATGCCATTCGGAATCGACGGCTTGGACTGACCCAAGATATAATTGTTATTTATCTTCACGTTATTTACGATCCAGTTATCGTCAACCGTTGAGTGTTTATCAAAGTTTTGTCACCGGATTCTGGAGATTCGTTGTGGTTAATGAAGCTCTAAAATACGTGACGCAATATCACTTTTTACGATATTATTGGAATAGTTTATGGTGATGGAGGATTTTTCTTTTAAGTTTTGGGTCTAGGCATTATGTCACACCAGTATTGAGTTTCAAATACTGTATCTATGAGTTTCAAAATAAAGCAGTAGACACTTTGACAGATGATACTGAACATACCTGTTCACGATATTTTGGACCTTTATATTTTCAATCGTCGTTTTTGCATCACGTCATGACCATCATAAAAGCATCATAATATTGTAAAAACATTGGTCTTTTAATTTTGCGATGAGATAAAGTTAGCGGATCTTAACCACGCTAGTTATTTTTATGACGTCACTACGTCGTGAGCAGTAGGCCACGACTCGTCTCATAAATATCCGATGGTTAATCCTCGAATTAAGTTAAGTACCGCAAGCAATGCCTCCATTACTCTTCATATAGTACCAAACTTGTCTAATGATTCGTAAAACTCCGACTACTGAACTAATAAACATCAATCAACCACCAAATCGTTATTAAAACGAATCAATCACAGCATTGTCTATACGGATTTATGCAAACAGACAAATAAAAATTAAAGGGAATAACGTTTGACGTGTACCTACTGTGCAATATACGAAAGAATCGATTAGTCATTATTTGATTTAGTTCGGCGCTCCGGTACGGCCCCTGGGGAGCGCCTGTAGGGGGTTACCACGAGCGCAACTCTTGACTCTTGCAGTCGTCATCAGCCGACCTTCCACACTTAATGTATGGCGGCTGGGAAATGAATGACTCTGCCACTATAACTAAGAACAACATTGAACCGACACAAGTAAGTATCGTCAAGAATTTTAATGATCATTAAGAATGCAATGAAAATAATAAAAATCAATCTGACCATCATCAATTTTCCATAAACAATGATGAGCAAAGTGACCGTAAAAAATAAGCAAAGGAAAGTTGGCTTCATCAAAGATCTTTCAGCAACTAACTAAGCGATTGGTAGACGATCAGTGCAAAAACGTCATTCATACAAATCACAACCTCCTACAACGTTCACCAGTACAGAAGTATTAAACTTCAAGGGGGGTTAATTATGAATAAGCAAAGTAATAAGTACAA
Organism: Agriopis aurantiaria; assembly: GCA_914767915.1. NCBI lineage: Eukaryota > Metazoa > Arthropoda > Insecta > Lepidoptera > Geometridae > Agriopis > Agriopis aurantiaria. The sequence continues at coordinate 10,514,766 of OU611998.1, read as the reverse complement.
AACACATCAGTAATACGAACTCAATGTAACATAATTTACAGACCCTACATGCTCATTTGTGATTAGTCGGCGCGAAAGGGCAAATCCTTTATTAAGATAGGTAATGAGGTTAAATTCAGTGTCCAATTCTAAAAGAGATAAACTCGTTACCGACTCCAAAGGAATTTATATTTAAGTCATAATTCTTACGGTTCTTATTAAAGCTGAAGCAATGGAAGTTGCTGACGAAGATGCGGTAGAAAATTATGTACAAAAAGATACAATATTTAACATTGAGTAAAATAATATCGACTCTACAGATGTAGGGAGTAAAGTTGATATTGTAAGTGATGATGATAATGAAAGAAGTTAACGATGGATTGTGTGGTAAGTCGGCACCCTGCAGCCGTGGCCCCCAACTGCGCCTATCACGGACAAGACATCGATTAGTGATCGACTGAATTCAATTGCTTGCCGGGACAAGAGTCGATACCGTCGACGGATCGAGATCCCGATCGATATTTATATTGTTCGGTTTTCAAAAATTTGCATTTTGAAAGCGTCACGTCAGCGACATTGCTGAGTCACCTGACAAATGGAACACGGTTGATCCTGTCTCCGATATCAGAACGCGTTGACCGTAAGCCCCGTTTTATCATTGTTGAAACGTGATTACTGTCAACTGCGCCAACCCAGGCTTTAGTTTCGACAGAACACATCGACACTGCATCGTCATTTCGATCGACGCCAAGCATACAGTTTCTTTTTGTTTCTATCTTTAAATGCTTATTTTCTGGATGACCGTGATTTGTTTAACGTTCACTATTGGTTGCGTGGAGCTATTTTTGTGTAGCACGAATGTTATCATGCATGCGTCTCACGATCACATGATATTTCATTTTTATTGGTTTAAGTCATGACAACACCGTATGTGGTGGAAGCATTGACGGGTACACTTAATATAAAAAATTAAGACTATATTTTGACCGTGGCGACGCGTATATCTTGTCCATATAAATATATGAGCGTTATGGGTCAGTAGCGGTAAACATTATCTTTGGTATTTAAATAAATTTTATTGAATTACCTGCAGTGTTTCTTCGGTTTCATATTAAAATTTATCATGATTACTAATTCATTCATTATAATTTTATAGAACGATACTTGTTTTGTATTCAAGACGTGAGTTTGTTAATGTATATTAGGTACAGGTAAAGCACTGGGATTGTAATATCGTAGGTATTTTTATTGATGGTTGCTTAGCAAAAAATACTCAGCGTACAAGTCAAAATAAAAAGTGATGTTATGGCTAAACTTGTTGTTATGCGATGCGGCAGTCAAACGCAAGCTAAAAGATGCTACGGCATCGCTGGAGAGACTCGAGCACCGCCCATGTCTCAGTCGAATCAAAGGCTTTCTCATAGTCCACAAATGCTAAACATAGTGGCAAGTTATATTCTATTGTCTTCTGTATAACTTGCCGTAGCGTTTGGATGTTGTCTATGGCACTATAGCCTTTTCGGAAATCGGATTATTTGATAGGCTGGAAGTCATCAAACCTGCGATCGAGACGATTCGTAATGATGATGATAGTATATAATTATGTAATATTTTAGACTGATTCGCATTCTCCACACAGTAGGACACCCACTGTTAATCTAATAAAGGAATTTGAATAATGTCATTAATAACGTTCGTGGTTTAGAGTTTCTCTTATTTTGCCGCCGATACTATTATGAATGCCACCAATCATAAATCAGAGGTGGTAGCAGCCTTCAAGGCTAGCTAAGGGTTTATCAAAGAGCGATACAAAGCTTGTTCAAAACTGTACATATAAATAATATACATGTTTTTGAAGTGAAAACTTCTGTAGGCGCGTTGATCACTTTATTTTGTGGGTATTAAATAAGACCATCACGCTCGGCTATGTAGCGCTCGTTCGGGTAAAGTCGGCTCGAGTCGACTAAGGGAGCGAGAGAGATATAGTGAACCTTGATGAAGCTTTCACTACTGTCGTGTGGTCTTGCACACACAGTTTTTTTTTTAAAACTAGATGATACATAAATTTTTTTACACACCAAGAAATAAGTAAAGTAAAAAAAAAATATATGAAAAACGAATGAATACCTAAAACAACTTTAAATCGAAATTCAATGTTTATAAACTAGCACTTAGATATAATAGTGCTAACAGACGTATGGATTTGGTTGACCTCGACCACCGTCTAATCAACGGGAGAGAAAGAGAGGGAAATATGATATTCTCACTCTTTCTCTCCCGTTGGTTGGACGGCGGTCCGTCAACCAAATCCATACGTCTGTTAACACTATAAAACTAAACTAATCGAAGCCGCTGCCAGCAGGCATCGTTCCCAAATGTTGGTTGCATTACTACGTTGGATTGCAAATATTGCAATAGAAACGCGGTCAGTATTTTGGTCACGGTTCGACCAGACCTTTAGTTTATTTATTTAAAGTCCAAAATCTGTATTCTAAGTCTATTTTGCAACCAGTACGTGCATCCTAAACAAAAGAAAATTGACAATATTGGGTGCAAAAACTTACCTAGTACAACTTCAGTTGGCGTGACTATATTATACTATAACATAAAAATATGCACAAAATAACGAAACCTTATAAGGCAGCGTCTAATCATAAAACAATATCTACAGATTACGAGTATTTTAATTAAATGAAAACGATTTGCTAACGCCAACGTTATGCTTTTTTATGTATGGACGCATTGATTTACTGAACACATGGATGCTGGATACGAAATTCACGATTCACGTGTCAAATCAAATCAAATCAAATCAAATCATTTATTTGCTAGAATACATTACATTAAAAGGTCTTAATATGATATTTATGTCACTTTGTACTCAGTCTGCAAGCAGACGTGCAAATGCTCATTTTTATACTAAAGAATTTAAATAGGTATTTTAGAAACGAATAATATTAGAATTAAATTCCATAAATTCCTTAACACTATAAAAACAATGGTTAAGAAGCCAATTAGTCAATTCTTTTTTAAATTTGTTACCGTCCAACATTTTTATATCATTAGGTACCTTATTATAAATAGATATACACATATTACACACATTTCTTTTGTACAAGTCTTTTCTGACAGGAGGTTGATACAATAGGTTAGTGAACTTGACTCTTTTCTGACGGGTAATAACTTGACTACGTTTTTTAAAATAATCTGGGTACTCTTTGGTGAAAATACAAATGTCCTTAATATACAAACATGGCAACGGAAGTATGTTGCATGTTTTGAATAGTGGTCTGCAGCTGTCCAGAAACCAAGATCCATTTATAACCCTAACACATCGCTTCTGAATCTTGAATACCCTGTCTATGTCAACTGAGTTTCCCCACATTATCAAGCCATATCTCAGTAGGGACGACACATGGCCATGATATGCCATCAACGCAGCCTCCATGGACACACTATGTCTAACCTTTTTCAGCGCAAATACAAAGCGATCAAGTTTCTTACATAATGTATCAATATGCATATAATAATATAATATGCAATATGTCCTGAGTTTATATACCTATGTAGAGTTACTTTTTTGGAATGCGCAAATAATGCATCATCATCATCATCAGCCCTGAGTGACCCACTGCTGGGTATAGGCCTCTCTTTGTTTATGCAACTCTCCCCGGTCTCTCGCTAGACAAATAATAAATAATGCATACGTCAAGGTTACTGAAAATTAAAAGACCCATATTTTTATGTCCACCGCGCGTCGCTCACTCATTCATATCAATTACCGGACCTTGTACTTTCTATTAAATATCAATGGCCGAAATCTTAAGTTAGTAAGATACTTTCTAATAACAATACTAATAGAGTGTTAAAAAATATGCACTCTAAAAAGTGATAAATTTAGGTACACACCGAGAAATTAATTTAAATGCTATGTCGTTAGCAATGTCTAAAGCAATTTAGCGTGCAATAAATATATTACATATAATAATATGCTAAATATACAGATTATTTTAATAGTACGGTGTTAGCCTCTTGGTTTAGATATTTTTGGGTACGGATCCAACATCTATTATTTTAAATATCTTTCTATCGACGTGGGCGTAGTTAAATTTGTTGGCCTTAGAACTTGATAATGAATTATACTCCCGTTTTTTGTTGCAATAATTTAAAGTATTATTTTGAGTAAGGCATTTATTATTATTATTCAAAAAAATAAGCAAGTTTAGTATGTATAGTACCGTATTAGGTATTTATTCTGTTAATTCATGAAAACACAATTTATCCTAAAAAACATTAAATTTTAATAGAGATGTGTTCTATCGTCTACGATAGAGCAGATAAATCGTCCCATGCATTGCTTGTAGTCTACTGTAAAATCAGGAGAGGTGGCGGTCAAGCGCAAGCCTAGGTTATTCAATAAATAAAAAAATGGGTTTTTCAGCTTGTGGACACCTACAATATCAGGAGTACTGGTGGTGTGTTGCCTGCATTTGTGAGAAATCTATTCATTCCTCGTTTGAAGAAACTGAGGTAAAATTTTGGAAGAATAACCGCAAAATACAGACAGGCAAATCATTAACAACCAGCCAAAGAACCAGACTCACCGACATAGCTGTTAAAATTTGCAAGTTGAAGGGGCAATTGGCAGGCCACATCGCTCGAAGAACCGATAACCGATGGGGAAGAAAGGTTCTGGAGTGGAGACCACGAACCGGAAGACGCAGCGTAGGGAGGCCTCCCACTAGATGGACCGACGACATTGTGAGAGTCGCGGGTATCCAGTGGATGCAAAAGGCCGGCTGTCGTTTAGTGTGGAGGTTAAAGGGGGAGGCCTATATTCAGCAGTTGACGTCTTCCGGCTTATGATGATGATAATGATGATGATGAAATCATTAGCAATTTAAAAACAATTGGTTTAGTAGAATCGGGGCCCGGTACGTGGCAGAAACAATCGATTCTGGTTAATTAAAATAAAGTTTTGAAATCGATTAATAATACGGTTCAAAGACGCACATAATCATTACAGTCATCCGGTCCTCGCGTTGGACACGTTTAAATGCTTATAGAGATGTCTAGACGCTGACATGTTTTGATCAAATCATGCGTGATAATCGAATTAATTGTCGTCGACTCGCCGCCATGGCGTGCGCTCGCGCAACTTTTAAACTTTAGTGGAGTCTTGCATGTTTTGATATTACAGTAAGACGCGTATTTTACTATGGAATTTAACGTGGGTTTACCTGTATTGTGTGTTTTAAAGTATGTACTTATATGTGATTGCGTCAGATAGCGTTATCTAATATTAAAACAAAAATGACAAATTTTAAATTCAATTTGCTAATCGAGATAGCTTATTATGGTATTGGTGATTTTTATTGCGACAAAGATCAGTCTCAAATATGAACGGCAAACAATAAATAAATATCAAATCATTTAATATTAATTGTGCGATAAATCAATCCAAATTCTATAAACATTGACATAATTACATAATTTACTTTATTTTCCTTTTCTTATTAAAATTTATAGTATTATTATAATTATAACATGACATAATATTTGACATATAAGATAGATATATACAAAGAAACTCTTTATTGTGTACACCAGTAATATAAATTAAAACACGATAGAAAACACTTACGAGCTAGTGCCACAAGGGGCGGCCTTATTGCTAAAAGCGATATTTTCCAGGCAACCATTTTATAAGTAATATATTTGGTGGTTTCATAAAAATGTTTAATATTACATGCTAAAAACTGATTGCATGCTTTAACAGAGAAAACAGAGTGCTTAAATAAAATTATTTAAGATAACAATTTATAGTTTATACCAATTTTGCAATAAATAAATGAATTATGAAATGAATAATTTTACAAACATTGGATGAAAATCAATGTCAATCAATAAACAAAAAATTAAAACAAAACAACATCAAAAACAAAATTGTAGGCTTAATGAAGATGACCATTGTAAGGTGGGTGCTTTTTAAATTGCAGCTGAATTATTCACGTTAGAAAACTGGAAAAATATGTTTTTCTTCATACTATCTGTTTATCTGACTAAGTAGGTACCTACTCTTGTATTTTAGTGTTTTTTTATAATACTCGTTGAATATCTGCCAAATACTAAGTAGTAGGTATCTGATACTCGTGAGCAAACTCTAGAAACCGATCGTGATGGTGAATTTTACGGTTAATATTCAGCTAGTTTTTTGTTTAACAAGTTGAATCACCTTGGAATATCTTAACAAAGGTAGTTTAGGATTATTTATTGTGTCATACTCTTTTTCCATCTTAAGTTTGATCCTGGCTTCGCCTTAATTTAGAATAATCCGTTTGGTCTCCGTCGGCTTGGCGATAACACATCAGACGTCAAGCCTAAAATACCAGATTGTGCCACATTACTGTAAAAACCTCTCATTAAATTACTCCCGAGATATACAAAAATGCAGTACACTAGGTTTTCAAACAATTGAACGTGTTTGTGGTTTCTAACTTGACTGCCGTGGATAAATTGTCTATCCACTGTTTTTATCCCGCGGGAAAGAGACAAACGTATCTATGTTCTAGATTTGTCGCATCTAGGCGTGGATAAAAACGGTGGAAAGACAATTTGTCTACGGCCCGTGCTAGACCTGCTGGGGCCGTTACCGTGACCTGCTTGAAGCGATTCTGTTTAGGTGATTGTGAAAAGTTGCACGACCAGAAAAATTATCTCAGCGCGTAAGTTCATGTTAACGTGATTTTCCGCTATCACCTAAATTGAATTGCATAAACCAAGTGGCGGGACGACCCCTGAACTGTGATCACAGTCATGAGTACCCACAGAAAAAACATTTAGTATTCTGTGTGCATACCTATCAACAAGTATTTCACAAAGGGAGAAGTTCAGGTAAGCATCTCTAGATGGCCACTATGGTCACTATTTAGACACGCGCCACATACTATACACATAAAAACATCAGTAACTCTCCATACATTAAATTAAGAGTAACAACGAGATATTCTTAGTTTCCATTGGTTTATATAGCAACTTGTTCGTTACCGTCGCGTCGTCCACCAATAGGGGTCCATGTTTTTTTTTATGGCGTTAGCTCCCACTGCTGGATATAATCTATGCTTCTTAGTCTTGCGCCTCTGCGCAGATTTTCTAGTCTATCGGTTGTTATTGGATACATTTCTAAGAGTTTGCCTTGAAAATACTTAGATTGTAGTTCTCAGGAAACAAAGAGGACGGCAGGGAATTCCATTCTTGGGCAGTACGTGTCATAAACGACGACCCAAGCTATTGTGTACGAATTTTCTGAATTTCCTCGTGGAACGGGACTTAGTATCCAGCTCTTTTACTTGTCTTGTAGTAAAGGGTCATGAAGCTCTTGCGCACACTCGCTGAAATGTATCTTGCAGCAAATAGACAGACAAGCTACTTTACGGCGGTGCTCGAGGCTTTGCAAAATTTTGGCGACTAGTTTGCTGTCACCAATCAACCTTAGCACGTCGCTCTACCGAATCTAAAGCTTCCAGCTGGTACTTGGCAACTACGTCGAATAGGTGGCAGCAGGAGTTTTGGCACCAACGCGGAAAAAACATCGTCGGCTCGTTGGAATATTTTCTTAAATTTGTGTATTTTCGAGTGTTAATGTGTACTAAATGGTGAAATATTATTCATTATGTGCTCGTAAACGTGCTCGAGTGTGGTCAAGTAATATAACGAGGTGAAACGTGTCTTTTCGTGTTGTTTTCAGGAGCCTCTTGTAAAGTCTCTACTACTTTACAGGGGCATGAGTTTGTCTTGACCGTGAGTTACTTAGCTTGACTCTGACTGTGACTATGACTTGTTTGACGCTATTAAGACTATGCAAAGTGTTTAATATTACGACCAAAGGACATTGAATCCACGGTCATGAAAAATTTAACAAAAAAAAAACAGGTGGCAGCAGTACTCAACACACGATTGGACTTATGCTAGCTAGGTGGTCATGTTAATTCCAAAGTTTAAAAAAAAAAAAAAACATCACATATTACAATCTTACAAAACGTTATATCATAACAGCTTGTCGTTGTTCGCTAGTTTTGAATATCTTTGACCACAATCAACAAAATCAAACCTAAAGGGTTGTTACAAATTAGCGTACAAACTTCAAACTCTGTTTACAAGCAGAACGAAGCAGTGTTAATTGCAATACAACAAAAACTAAACAATCACGTTACACAACTAAAACGGAAAATGCAATGACGGACAAGCTCGTGGCGATTTCGCTCGTTGACGGTATGTTACAGACTCAAAATAGTTATTTATGATACAAGTGCGGAAAGTTGGTTATTACAAACGAGTAGACGAATGTAAGCCCGAGACGAAGTCGAGGGCTTACCATAATCACGAGTTTGTAATAACCAATCCGCACGTGTGCCATACAACGTTTTACAACACATTTACGAGAAAAAAACAAAAAATGGAAATTAAAAAAATACCGTAAAGTACACGCACGGTGCTATACAACGGAGCGTGCGGACAAATTCATTACAGCACGCTCCGTTGTATGATCCGTAATGTTTAACTTTCGAAAGATGTATTCAGGCTTCGTAAGTGCACTTTTTGAGCAAATGTGTTGTAAAATAATATGTATGCTTTTCACCATAAAATTATCAGTGATTACGCGATAAGTCCTGATAAGCATTTGATTGATTGGGAATTAAAACATAATAGTTTTATAATTTTGAATCGAACCTAAATCGGAAACTCCTTTGTTACTAAATGTTATTCGGCAATATTTCATCCTTGTTATTAAGATTTGTAGTATGGATTAGTTTTTCATTTATTGCTTATCAATGTGTCGCTCGTCCCCAACTGGGGACTTTGTACTCGCTTTGTACAGCTAACCAAATACCACGAGCTTGCTCGACCGTGCATAGCCCGCTTTACAAATAAGACATTGCGCTAAGTAATTAGATTAGCGCAGCACGTTATTTATCCGGTACCGGTTAAGGAGTCGTATAGAGTTGTTAATACCCCGCCATTAGTTGCCGTGTCAATTTGTAGCAGATACGGATAATTGCCACGGAGATATTGATTGCAGTAAATAAGTGAAATTATTGTTATTGACCATCTGAAGATTAATTATATTTGTTAGGTATATGAAAGGAACTAAGAAGATTGATAAATTGTCGTTATATGCACCAAAGATTATTTTTCTATAATTATAAGGGTGGGAAATAAGGTACTTACAGTTCAAGGCGTAATCTTTCTCAAAATGGCGTTTTTCACTGAGTATGTTTATTGTCTTTTATACTATAATATACCCCAAAAGTTAATTATATATTTAAATCGTTGTTCCACATTTTTTGATTAACTATTTAAATATTATAGACAATTTAAAAAAACGAAACATGCCGGGAACAGCCAGTAGTCTATAAAATTTAAAAAGTAAATTTCAAAGTGTTGAATAACTTTTTAAACTTACTTTCGAGTCAGTAAAAAAGCGTCAGTTATCTTTGAAGCATGTAAAGGTTCCAGCTGAGTAGTTAGCAAGCAGATAGCAGTTTTTTACCTTTTATTTAAACACTAGTTATGCCGTGCGTTTTGGCTCGGTATCTTACAGGATCTTTTAATGATTTCGGGGTAGTAAAGTAACCTAAGCTAACACTTACCCATCAAGCATATTAACCTCTTACCGTCAAACCAAAAAAATTCAAATCAGAAACAAATACGAAACTGGGGTGCAAGTACCGTTCTTTTATCGGTCGTCAAATTGACAGTTGAGGTCGTCAAATTCGATAATATTCCATTTTTTCAGTACTCGCTGTGATCGATTCTAATATGGCATTTTAGCGAATTTGACGATCGATATAGAACGGTACTTGCACTGCTGATACATTAGCATACTTACAACTACTACTGCTTTACTTTTTTTTGCTTTGTTTTTTGTTCGAGTTGTCGAACTTCTCCTAATTAAAGATTCATTATTTACACAAAATAAATTCATTATCAGAAATCAATTATTGTTAAACTGTGTAAGTATTATGAAAGTTCTTAAAATAGGTTCAGTCTCAACATATTACAATAAATTAATTATGTCTTCACTGATTTTTGGTAAAGCGTAATGCATGGGATGGTTACATCATCTCTAGGCTAGTGTATTGAGTTCTTGTATCTATTAACAAACACTACCATGCTAGATCTCAGTAGGTATAAATCTAAGCACAACAATGTTCAACTCTAAAATTAGTCGCACCTGAACTTTGCAATGCAATTACCAAGGTATGCTTCTGACATCTGACCAACTGCAACTGTGGAATAGAAAAATCTATACAGAGAAACAGCTAGACCACATACAGTGGCAAATATACATACATACACACATTGACTTTTATTATATATGAAAAAAAGTAGATTATTATTTTAATTTTTTCATGACCATTAATACAGTGTCTTTCAGTTGGAATAACAATAAATGGTTTACAAGCGTCGAGATACAATTCCTTTAGAGTCACAATCTCTCAGTGAAAACTGTCAAAAACGACCGAGCCTCATTGTACATACATTGTAGCAATTATATACTTTGCAATGCCACATTTACTCCAACTTAGACGTATATATTTGCATAGTGTTCAACGTTAGTTGTCCGCTGTCATCGTAGATCTGGCATCGCGCGGCGTTGTAGTCGAATCGCGGTTACCTTGTATCTAACCAAAAAGTCTGCTCAATTCGTAGCGCACGCCGAGTTGTGGTTCGGATTTTTTTGGCACTATTGTGACCCTATATGTATTGTATCTCGATGTTTACAAGGTATTAAAAACGTCAAATATAAGATGTAGTCGCAGTCAGAATAGTTAGCAAAGTAATTCAGTCAAGTCCAGTCATGCCCTAGTAAAGTGGTGGAGACTTTACTAGAAGCTTCTGTAGAGTTTTGGAAATATCACAAAAATACGTTTTTTCCATCATTTTATTATTTTCCTACACTCGAGCACGTTCAAGAGCACTTCATTTATATAAATGGATGGATGTTTTTTTTTATAAATGTCAGTTACTGCTTATATTAACCCATCATTATTTGATTGTACATCAACACTCGAAATAACGCAAGTTTAGGAAAATAATAAAATGAGCCGACATGTTTTTTCAAGTTGGCGCTAAAACTCGGAGTTATATAAACTACTCTGTGTTGCTCTATCCTGCATTTATAGTAGGTACTAGTAGTGGGTACCTAGTTATAAGCTAACTTGTTTTGATAGTTGTTAGCCGAAGTTGTTTCACCATGTTGAAAAGCCGATAAAATTATAATAGATTACAGTTGTGATTAATGGGTGAACTACAAAATACACAAGGAAATAAAGGCATAGTAGAAACAAAAAAGTATGTTATTTTTATAGAGCGGTACATAGCATCATCATCACCAGCCAGAAGACGTCCACTACTGAACATAGGCCTCCCCCTTTAACCTCCACATTGAACGACAGCCTGTCTTTTGTATCCACTGGATGTCAGCCACTCTCACTATGTCGTCGTCTAGTGGGAGGCCTACCTACGCTGCGTCTTCTGGTTTGTGGTCTCCACTCAAGGACTTTTCTTCCCCATCGGTTATCGGTTATTCGAGCGATGTGGCCTGTCCATTGCCACTTCAACTCGCAAAGTTTAACAGCTATGTTGGTGACTCTGGTTCTTTGGCGAATATCCACGTTTCAGATTCTATCGCGCAAAGAAACTCCGAGCATAGCTCTCTCCATTGCCCGCTGTGTGACTGAGTTTTTCCAAAAGGCCAACAGTTAAGGACCACGTCCCAGTACCATATGTCATCACTGGCAACACATACTGGTCAAAGACCCTTGTCTTGAGGCACTGTGGTATCTTGGACGAGAAGATGTCACGCAATTACACGGCACATAGCGCGGTACATAACGCGGCACGTAGGTATGTGTGCGCGCCAGTAGTACGCACGCCCCACAAACACGCACTAAAAGAAAATTTTCTAGAATGCATTGGGGGTGCACCGGCGACCGTTTCGCTTATGGTAAAGGCCTCAAACGCGTGTAGTTATTGTATGATAAGAAGTAGCTTCATTTGTACAAGACAAAAACTTGTCCTACTACAAATAAAAATAATCAAGGTTTAAAAAATAAACAGCTAGACGGCATCTAAACTTCAAACTAATAATTTAAATTAATTTAAATTGACGTTACACGAACACGGATTTGTGGTAAAAAAAATATTGAGAAATTATGCTTAACATTTTGTCTAAGCCATGTTTTATAATATTTTTTTGGAGTAACACGTTAAAAACATCACACATCATCGTCTAGCAAACGTCCACTACTGAACAAATGCCTCCTTCTTAGAGAGGGGTGTTGCCATAATCCCCACGCTTGTCAGGTGGCTTGGGGATCGCAGGTTCTACTTGTACCAATAGGATGCTGCTGCCCATCTTCCGGTAGTTCTGGTCGCAGTTTTAGGACATACCCGGGTTCATACATCTACACGTCTACACGGTTTACCGTGTGTTTAACGTGTAGGTATTTTATTTATTTCAATAAACTATTGATGAACATTTCAAGTGTTTTGAGATAGGTAAGTTTGTACTCTTTTTCTGTGTTATAAGTTCCAAATTTCAAAGAGCAAAATAAAAAAATATGGGCCTAACCATTTGAAAGCTGCTTAATTATAACCTACTCGTTAAAAAAAGGATCGTATTAAAATAAAATTATTTTCTTGAAATGTATTGAGTAAGTTTAAACATAATTAATTTTGCAATATTATAAAGGAATAAAACATACAAGCATTTATTTTTACAGGATGTATCATTTATGTGACTTTTATGGTAGATATTAATATTAACGGTCACTGAGCTTTGGCAATTAAAGTTATCTAAGTCAATAATAAATTACTAATTAAAACATTTACCCGCCAATCATTTCGCTAATAGGTATTCTTGTAGATAGCGCAAAAAATGAAGTGACGCAATTCTTTTTTGTCTGGTATCGATGTCCATCGTCAACGATTGATGATTTTTATCGATAAAAGTATCAGTATCGTAACGCACGTGCTCCCGTCAAATTTACGAACCGCCTCTTTTATGGATGATTCGAAGAAATAGTAGGGTTGTAACGCCTATTACGTCACAGGTTGATCGTGTCGATAAAATATATGAAAAAATTGATAAAACTGTTACCTTTTAGATTTTTTCATGATCTTTTACTTCGTTACCTTACAGACCAATTTTTTATTACATCTTTCTATTATATATTAAAATTAAAAGAGACGTTGATAACTTTTGTGATGTCTAATAAGTCTTGTTTTATAATGGCCAAATCAGATCAACGCCTGTAGTAAGCTTTTAATATTATTCGTGTAAATTATTGGTATGCTCTAAATCTAAAACATGCAATAAAATGTATCTCTAAGAAGAAAAAAATATGTCAAAAGCGTTAAAAACTCATAATATTATACAATAATTTAGATCCGTAGTAAATGGAATAACATTGGTAATATTTGTATAATATTAAATTCATTAGGTACACAAAGAGTGTATCGATAACACATTCCCATCACTAACAGAAATCGTGTGTGGTAAAAAACAAATAAAGTGATACCAGCTTTTATTTACCCAAATGCAGCTGTAAAAGGTAAAAATCGTTTTTCCACCAAACTTTAATTGCCAGCAATGAAGTAATTAAATGTGACAATCGTAAAAGAATGACGGCCTATAAAACATTACAGCCGTTACGGCTGTAGGTCACATTTGCCCAGGGCTATTTAAGGCCGTTCCAATTTTAGCACTAGTACGTACTAATATCATCCGTATCTCCGTATCCGTATCCGTATATCTGATGATCTTTGTACAGATGCATCATAATAACTCATAAAAATAAAATACAATTTCTGCAGACCAAAGTGAACACTCACCTCTGTTTTTTTTTTTTGGACCTATAATATTCTTTTTGCATAGATATAATTTTCGTTTTCGATGTGCATGTTTTGTTATGTACCTACTTAGAATTTTTGTACTTTATGAAATACCGGGTAGGTATCTATTTTTATTGTAACAAAACTGTGACAGGACATGGAGTGGTACCGGTGTGTTCATATGGAGATCCCGGTGCTCTGCGTCTGGCACAGAGGCTATATAATAATATAATTTATTTATTTCCAAGTAACATAGACTCATACAAATCACAAAAATAATATCAATAGAAAAAATAGAAAAAATTAATAATAGTAGCTAGTCACATTACACTAATAATAATTATTACCAATTGAAATTTAAAATAATTAAACTAAAAATGCCACTAGCCAAAATAGCCACCGAGGAGGTTTTATCATCATCCCACATAACCCGGCTAAACCCCAATAAATCTGGATATCTTATGAAGATTTCTCCCTGTCAACAAAAAAATAAAAATAAAATGTAGGATTAAGTAAAGTCTCCACCACTTTATTCGAGCATTACTATGACTTGACCGTGACTTACTTTGCTTAACTATGATTCTGACTATGATTTGTTTGACGGTATCTATACTAATATTATAAAGAGGAAAGATTTGATTGTTTGTTTGTTTGTTTGCATTGAATAGCCTCCGAAACTACTGAACCGATTTGAAAAATTCTTTCACTGTTGGGAAGCTACTCTATCCTCGGGTGACATAGGCTATAATCTATACCCGTGCAAGCTGGGGCGGACCGCTAGTCTAATATAACTTAAAAACATTTCAATACCTGACACTTGCAAATGCAAAAGACGTGCGAAGTTTTTTTTTTGTAATATAAACTATGTTTTTGGTGTGTAACTAAAATAGAAAAAAATAAATTTAAATAAAATAAACTAAATTAATTTTAATGTTAATTAATTAATTAACATTAAAATTTAAAATAAAGTAAATTTAAGATTATTGTTGTACAAATATTACCTATCTAAATGATTCCAAATGGCACAAATCCAACACTTTGTTTGGTGTCGTTTGCGGAATACCTTGGGTGCTATTTTCGATGGTTCGATTGTTATTGGTACTGAAACTGGAATACGGAATACCCTTTTCCAAGAATAGCGATTAAATTACTTCGTCGTGTTAAAGTGGAATGTTTTTCTGATCGAAACAACAAGGGAAAGAATAGTGACTCTTGGATGGAAACTTGAGTAAAAAGCAATTTGAAGTGGTCCTGCTGTTTATTATCAAGTGCAATGTAATGTATTGTTTAAAAATCTTTTTAGTATTTGGAGATAAAAAGAAAAAATTAAGAGCCAATTTATAGCAAAATGGCGGTAAATGGATATTCTGGTATACCTTTGAGTATACAATCCCTAGAATGTTGACTCATTGAAATGTCATCAGACTGAAAGTGACCGATATTGTTTCGAGCGCATCAAAATACCTCTCCATTTGCATGTTGTCTATAATTTCGTGTGGTGACTGCAAAACTAAAGTTTTCGACTAAGTTTAAATGGTGTACACGAAATTGCTACAGCATAATGTTTCCAGTTTTTCGTTGCCAATCACAATGCAATAACAAGTCATGACTTCCGGTGCCGAAACGTGGACAGCAGTTGGAGCGGTGCTCAAGTTCAAAGTCGCTGAACGAGCTATGAAAAGATCAATTTTTTTCTGAAAAATCGTATCGAACAAAGTAGTTGGTAACCGTAACTAAACATACTGACATAGCACAACGTATTAGCTAGCAAAAGTGGCAGAGGGCCGGTGACTTGGAGTAGACGTGTTCAGAAGACCATGAATCGGCAAACGTAGCACTCTGACATTTAATAAAGTGAAGATTTACGGAAGGCAGCTGCGGCATGCCTTGGGAGAGGCCTAGGTCCAGCAGTGAATTAAGGTTATGGTTACCATACATCCGGATTTGTCGGGACATGTCCGGACTTTTAGACTTTTGTCCGGCTTTTTTAGCTCGGGCGATGTAATACGAGTAATAAAATATACAAAAAAAAATCCGCAAGAAAAGTATATATAATTGTGTATTTGAATAAACGTACCTAAATTAAACTACACTAATCTAATAAACCGCTGCCCGTAGGCATCGTTCCCAAAATGCTAGGCGCATTGCCGTGTTGGATTGCAATACTTACATCATTATAAAATCTGTATTTGATCTTGATTAACGTCTTCCAAAACAAAATCAAAATTCTTCTTCTAAAAATTAACCAACATAAAGTTATATGATTATTTACGGGATATTTACCGTGGTAAGGTTGTGGAATGAGCTCCCGATATTTCGGCGCAGTTACATGCACCATGTTCACGGGAAGACTTCCACAATCTTACCACGGTAAATATCCCGTAAATAATCATATAACTTTAGTGAACAACCGTGATACTTTAAAACAGTGTTTTTAACCAACATAGGTACTAAAATGTATGTCCGG
Organism: Agriopis aurantiaria; assembly: GCA_914767915.1. Taxonomy (NCBI): domain Eukaryota; kingdom Metazoa; phylum Arthropoda; class Insecta; order Lepidoptera; family Geometridae; genus Agriopis; species Agriopis aurantiaria. The sequence continues at coordinate 10,498,421 of OU611998.1, read as the reverse complement.
ACTTTTATTGCAATATTCAGCTTTAGGTCAGGTTTTTTCAAGCTATATGGTAACCCTAATTAAGGTGATTACGATGATGATGGTGATGATTATCATATTTAACGTAGATTTTTCTCTATGAAAAATATTTAGTAAAAGCTGTTATTTATTTTGTGGTAAAAGTCAAGTATTTCACATGTAGGCTGAAGCATTAGAAAAGCCTGGCAAAATAATAACTCCCTAATTCCCTAGCATCTAGGAGTATATAAATACCTCCGTAATATCCAGCTTTAGCATCTAGAAGCATTTTTAGTGTTACTCGTATCTCTAACATTTTATAAACTGACCATAAAAGCTAATACTGGGTAATGCTCGTATCGTTTTACCACTAGACAAGAATAGTAGATTGTTGCATCGAGCACAAAGTGCTATGCACTAGTATTCAATATTATTTTGTAGAGATACAAGTAGTTACTGCAAAGCTTAGTGTGGTGTCTGATATTTTAAATCCACAATAACTTTTTATCAGTTGTAAAAATCATCAATATTTTAGTAGCTCTTAAGTTGTTAAATTTGATACATCGTAAAAGTAAGTGTGACTCAAGCAATTATTGTTTGTTTAAAGTTTTATAACAAGTACAAAGGAATTAAATGTGAAATTTTGTAGGTATGGATTAAGAAAAAAATAAAAAACGAACATTAAGAATATAGACTACTTGCACATATTAATTTGGCAAAGTATAAATTGACAATCTGTTTAATGTCGCTCCTTGCAGCCAACCTTAGTACTTTACCACAAAGATAAGTACTCTATTTAGATTTTTAGTTTAAGTGTACTACTAACTACTGTACTGTAAACAGTATAATATTGCAAATAATAAAATAAAACTTTTAGATTGAATCGAATTAACATAAAGTAAGAACCCATTTAAATAACCCTACTTATACTTTGGTCAAAATAGTTAAGTTTAAGTAATGTTTTAATTTTTTTTTTACTAGCTTATCCCCGCGGTTTCACCCGCATTGTGATGAAAAATGGTGATGATGATGATAATGATGATGAACATGAAAATGTTGAAATGATGAATGATGTTTTTCGGGATAAAAAGTAGCCTGTGTTAATCCAGGATATAAGCTAACTCCATACCAAATTTTATCTAAATCGGTTGAGTAGCGTTGAGCCCAGCCAAACATACACACTTTCACATTTATAATATTAGTAAGATTTAGTAACAGTCTTGCGTTTGACCAACTCACCTGATGTTAATCGATGATGCGGTCTACGATGGAGCACGCTTGCCTAGTATAAACTGATTCACTCGTGACTTGGAGACACCCAGATTGTAACTATCGGGGAACACATTCAGATAGCTCATTCCACAGACTAGCAGTTCACACAATAAAACAATGGAAATGGAATCAAAGCACTTCGTACGAGTTTTCGGATTATTAACCATGAAGCAGTGTCGCACTTTCGTGTCCACTCTGTCAATCCTATAGAAAAATGGGAAAGAAATCATGCAGATCTGACGCAAACTCTCCGAAATGTACCCGATAAAAAACTGATAGACTAACAACTTTGCGCTGATACTCAAAACTAAGAAACTTAGTTCGAACTAGGGGTTTCGTTGCTATTTGTTGAAATCGAAATTAATTGTTTCCGGGTTTGAATTGCGTAGTTCCTTCTCCGGAACTGATGAATAATGTGCTTTTACAATATGGTATCAAAACAACAGCAATACAAAGGAACTCTATCCTATCCGCAGTAATCAATTCCTCCGAGATCGCGGATGCAGAGATCGCCGCGTGCGCCATGTGGGCGACGCGACGAGAGCGGTCACGCACGCGTGACACAACTTATACAAATTATGGCTCAAGTCTTAAGCTGACCACTATTGGACATTTCGCGAACTGGGCGTTTTGCAACCGCTGGACATTTCGCGAATTGAACACTCCTAAATGGCATTCAGGTCACGTCATTTGGCGTGAAGTCGATTGTCTCAAATATAATGGATGGACGCATATTTTATTAATAATTTAAATATGACCCACCGTCAAGATGTAGCCTGTTTAATAAATAAATATTACTAAAATCGGCTAAAAGATAGCAACAAAAAAAAACATACATTCAATTTCCAAGAAACTAACCTAGTAAAGTAATAATTGACGTCGTCATCAAGTAACACTAATAATGAATTTTAAAAAAAATACCCACTTGATGCATCCAATCAACAAACAAGTTTACTGGACATTTTGTCTGATTTTTGACAATTACTATTAAAATAAAATGTCCTTAAAAACCTTCTTATCACTTGTACCATCACGAACATCAAGGGTCGTGATTACGGCTCACTAAAACGTAGGAAGTGCAGTGTGGGCAATATGCCAGTATAATGCTGGAGTGGTTATGATTAACCGGATAATTTCGGACAGTATCTGTGAGGAATGGCACCTATTACTATTACAGGCTGTTATGAGTTCCACTTCTGCTGGATGTAAATAATGGCCATATTTTGAATAGCGTTTAAGTTAATTTACATATTATTGAATTTACATAGATGTTGAGATTTAAATTTTAATTTTAAAGGATTTCGGGTCTAGCTCCTACATTTGAGAGGCATTGGTCGGGACGAAGCCAAAACCAAGAGTCCCTGTGAAAATAAAATACAATTATTGGATATGTATAATAGGTAATATGAAACTATTGTACAGTATAGGACTGAAAATTCCTGGGCTGATTGCGGGTCTTGATTGTGTAGCCGGTCTATGGTATGAGGTACGGCACGGTACGGTAAATTTTATATATTACTAGAAATAATTGACATTCTGTAACTACAGACTGATTCATAATGTTAACTGTAACCACAGAAAACATAATTTTAATTGCATGTCTCGTTACACCTTGGCATAGCAGTGATTGAGACGATTATTTGTCTCAAAAATTGTTTGTTTGACGTATAGCACAGTCACTAGAGGTTTTTGCCTTGCAAAAGGTGATGTAGTAATGATTTTCACATATGTTGTTTAGGTCTAGACTCTGATGAAAAATCCAAGTTTTCGACCTTGGGGATGGTGAGCGCAAGCCGCCATCTTGGGTTTTAGGTGTGAAAAATTGGTTAGATCAAAACAATTCACCAACGGTTTATTTTATATTTACCACCATTCTAAGATTTCCTCACAAAATTCACCTAATTTTGCCATCGCTTATCTTGCAATAATACCAGGTGCACAAAAAACACCTTATGATGGAAGTTCCATTCAAACGCACTAAACGATTCCAATCTTGCCTTTTTGAAAAGAACAGTAGAGGTGTGAAACTAATAACCTGTGTCTGTTTTCTATATAGTTTAATTCTCAAACTTAACTTGTTTATTTGTTTCTATATAATCTATACTAATATTATAAAGAGGAAAGATTTGATTGTTTGTTTGTTTGTTTGCATTGAATAGGCTCCGAAACTACTGAACCGATTTGAAAAATTCCTTCACTGTTGGGAAGCTACACTATCCCCGGTTAACAGGCTATATTTTTTTTTTTAAATAGTGATTCTTACTAAAACTCCAATAATGTAACCCAAGGTGTAAAAAAATAAGATTTACAATTTTGACTTTGCGTGTTTGACAGTTCTAAGACAGGACAACGTCTGAACGTCAGGTCAGCTAGTCTATACTAATATTATAAAGAGGAAAGATTTGATTGTTTGTTTGTTTGTTTGCAATGAATAGGCTCCGAAACTACTAAACTGATTTGAAAAATTCCTTCACTGTTGGGAAGCTACACTATCCCCGGTTAACATAGGCTATATTATATTTTCAAAAAAATAGGGATCCTTACTAAAACTCCAATAATGTAACCAAAGGTGTAAAAAAATAAGATTTACAATTTTGACTTTGCCCGTTTGACAGTTCTAAGACAGGACAACGTCTGAACGTCAGGTCAGCTAGTTGCTAATAAAGATAATTTATAGTTTACTCATAGTCCTATTTATCTATACTATTAGTTCCTGCTACGCAAAACTTGTTATTCTTGTTAACTTGTTAAGTGTTATTCTTTTTTCTATAGGCGGGAACTTCTAATTGGTCCAGTCACCTAATCTTTTTTTTAAAACTTATATACTACTAGCTGTTGCCTGCGACTTCGTACGCGTAGACTTTCATATAAACTTTCAACCCCTTTTTGTCATCTTTAATTCAGCCCTTTCGCAAAATCCTTTGTTAGCGGACCTCTAAAACCGATAAGGAATCTACCTGCCAAATTTTATCTTCGTAGGTACAGTGGTTTTCGAGATTTCGTGATTAATGAGTGAATGAGTGAGTAGATGAATTTCGCTTTTATATATATATAGATTAAGGCTGTAAGTTACCCTAAAAATGCAAACAAAAATAAAATAAAGTATAGATATAAACACGTACGAAACGCCACTTTTATTGTGCAAACTGCTTTTATTGTGCGACTTTGGTATGCACTGCCTGAATGGGCGTTCCCCGATAGTTACAATGTGGATGTCTTCAAATCGCGAGTGAATCGATTTCAGCGTGCTCCATCGTAGATCGCATCATCGCTTAAGATCAGTCGAGTTAGTGGTCAAACAAAAGCATGTTATTTAATTTAAAAAAATCGGGGTTCTTTAAAAATAAAGTGAATAGGTACTTCTTGATGTGCTTTATATTCGACCACATCATCTCTTCCTATAAAGTAAGTTACGAAAAAACGCATGCTTGATCTAATTAAAAAAAGACAGTAAGAAGAAGAGAAACTGAGACTCAAGAACAGAAACTGAGATAGTTTGCGTTTATAACATTAGTTTTATAATAAACTTCATAATCTGCTTTTAGAGGAGTGAGCTAGAACTCAAGACACGTGTCGGTGTGCGATTTGCCAGCACGAGTCTTGAACGGTTCTCACGCCGACGACGCCCGGGGGCAGCGCGAGCGCACGACTCCGGCCAGATACGAAATTAATTTATACGCTGCGACCATGTGGATGAACAGGAATTTGGTCGTACAGAAATGTGGTCTTACTAAATAACTCTCGTAAAATGTGTAAGTTTTTTTTTCATATCGCAATCTATATTTGTAAGCTATCACTAGGTATAACGAAAGTTACCGACATAGCCCACTGGATTAGCAAGTTGAAGTAGCAGTGGGCAGGGCACATATCACGCAGAACAGATGGCCGATGGGGCCGAATGGTTCTCGAATGGAGACCACGGACCGGTAAGCTCAGCGTAGGACCCACAAGATGAACAAACGACCTAAAAGAGACCGCAGGGAAACGCTGGATGCAGGCCGTTTCAAACCGGCCCTTTTGGAGATCGATGGGGGAGGTCTATGTCCAGCAGTGGACGTCCTATGGCTGAAGTGATGATGATGATCACTGGGTATAATTATCAGCAAGCTTAGCAATCTTCGGATTTCCTTATTAATACAGAAATGAAACAAATGCAATTTGGTTGTGTGCAAAATTCACACAGTCAGTCACTCAAGCAACAAGAAAGTACATGGATTTCAAACACCTTGAGTAAGAAACGAAGATTAGTACCCTAAATGCTGGAGTATTTCGTTTCTCTGTAAGACACCAAGGCATTAAGGTATTTTTTACTTCATAGATTTACGTTTAGCCAGTAACTCGCCCAATGGGTCGACGGTGCGGTCAAGGATGGAACACGTTGATCTAGAATAAATTTAGTGGAACCTAATACTAGCTTTGAAGATACCTAGATTGCCTATATGAAACTATTTCCTTATTGAAAAATCCTGTTAAAATATTAATTTTATTTGCTGATTAGATTAAAATATGTTATAAGCCTCCCATTGAATAGGTACCACAGGTAGGCCATATGTGGTAGGCCTCCCACTAGATATACCGATGATATTGTGAGAGTCGCGGGTATCCAGTGGATGCAGATGGCAGGCTTTCATTCAGTGTGGAGGTTAAAGGGGGAGGCCTATGTTCAGCAACGGATGTCTTCTGGCTGATGATGGTGATGATGATGTTATAAGCAGCGGAAAAGCAGGTCCCGTTTAGTAGATGATGCCTTACTGACGCAGTTGTCTATGGACTTTTTTATTACACCAAAACTGTCACTCTGTAAATCTATAGACTTTCTCTTACCACAAAATCTTTTCTTTGATATCAATTCAATTGTTTCTGCTGTTTGAACGAATTTTTCTTCTCGAGCTTTTATAAACCTGGCACAATAGTACTTAGTACAATAGTTGTACAAGTGTTCAAAGTGTTCCCATGTCAATTGTTGCGATTAACACGCTCCATTGGAGCATAGGCAGGTCCATTGTCTTTGGGTAGAAGCGTGACTCTGATAGAATTGTTTCGTTTGGATAGTATTGCTTAACAAAAGTGTTAGACTTTCTAGAGTTAAATAGTGTGTGGAGATCCGTCTATGGGCAATTAGATCAGTTAAGTAGGTACCTACTTATATTGGTCCTGGTAGTACATAGTACAACGTATGGAATAATCAATGATAATCAATCAGGTTTCAAACAGTGATAGATAAGTGACACCATCGCGCCTCGCTATAGACCTTTTAGTTACTATAAGTCATACGTTGCTTATTGGCTCAGGGCATAGATTCAGTATCTCTACGGCTCAGGGCTACATTGACCAGAGCAGGGGTGTCTAACATACGGCCCGCGTTCCACAATGCGGCCCGCTATGGTTCCTAATCCGGCCCGCGGTCAAAAGTTGGGTAACTTTTAACTTTTTTAGAAGAAATTTTGTAAAGAACGACGAGTCACATCTTAGTAAAATAGTGTAACACCGTTCTTAAAACAATTACGTCGATCGATCACATACCGACTCAGTGACAACGTGGACGAGCATATCGGGAAGTTAATAAATCCGGCCCGCCACAAAATTTAGTTGGACACCTCTGGACTAGAGCGTCAAATCATTCACTATACCAATCAGACCAGCTTCACAAATCGTTCAGTCTCATGAATAGGAGTCCACAAGTTCAAAATGACAACAGCCCAAAAATTACCTAAGTACAAACAAACCAGCGGCTTATGGATGTCTATTCATGATTTGCATTGTGATCGCGATTGTGTGCCATCTCGTTCACGCGCGTGTTCCGAGTAAGTAGATGCAAACTGCATGGCACGCGATCATAATCCGAATCACGAGCAGATGTCCATAATAAGCCCGCAGATTCCCATACTATATCTTTGTCGCAAAATGTAGATGGTCCAAAAAAACTTTTACCTTACCTTTTTCTATTCACTTTGTAATGATTTCTTATATTTTGTCAACAGCTAAGAATGTGAATTTGTAGTCACAAATTATTATGATACGGAAATGAGTTCATGATATTTGAAACAGATGTAAATACAATAAAAATAACTTGAACATTTTATTTTAATAGGGTAACTAATAAACTCTAAAAAGTATTCCAATAAACAACTCAGACCTTTAACAAGATTTCATAATTAAAAAGCCTACACATTAACGTCTGATAGTTAATTTACTGCCATTTAAATTGTATCATTAAGTTAAGTTATAAGGTCTACCAGCTTTTATAATTTTATAACATAATGTGTTGGTAGTCTGCTATAGGACCATTAGGATTTATAAATTATGCTTGTGTTGAGAATTCTTTAAAACCATTTAAACTTGGTTTAAGAATTTATTTCATATAACAGCTGCAAAACCATAAAAAACTGAATCAAAACCACAAATTCTGATCGCTTTCCCTAGGTTTAAAAAATATCCACACAGAAAAAGAACAGCAAAATATTTGGAATAAAACAAAAACACGCAAAAGCTTTTTACCCATCGATAGATATAGTGACTAACAAACTACTCGAGTTAACTAGGTCAGATCTTCATCTGATGATTGGTACGGTCTGATCACAATTCACTGTGATCTAAACTATCAATTATACAAAGTTGGAGCCACAGACAGCCCTGTGTGCCGAGGCTGTCTACAGGAAAACGTGACCGTGGGGCATGTACTACTGCATTGCAAGGCCACAGAATATATACGATTACGGTCGAGACTCCTTGAAGAAACTCAACAACAAGAAATCTCCAATACCACAACATCTGGCGAAATAGGGGTAGAGCAGTTTAGTCTGCGACCCAAAGCCGTGCTTCGTTATTTTAGGGAGCTCGGCTGGTTTGTGTAGGCTGACAGGGGCAAATGCACAATACACCCCATGCGGGATGTCAGTGCAGGTCTTATCACTCAAACACTCACTCACTTTGAATTAGAATTAGGTTTAAAACGTAAGACTGAGCTAGCGAGCAGGTATTATCCTATTATACTTCCGAAAAAATTATAAAAGAAAAAGTTTTTATTGAGCTTTTTACACTGTTATTGAAGCTGTCAGTGCAAATAATTACTTGGACTGCGTTTAAAGGCCATATAAATCTTATGAGTACAAAATTAAAATAAACAATCCAAAACAATTACCATCGCCTGTCTAGCCACAAAATTGTGTACCTACTACCTACATACTTATCTACGAAAATGTTTTTTTTAACGAGTTTGTGGTTAAACGCAAATTTATCCGCGATAAAAAAACCTGTTCCTATATATGAAGTTATTCATATGAATTTTGACTCAGTTCTTGGATTCAACTACCATTAATTCAGCATAAATACTTAATTAAATTTCTGTAATTTGTTATTCATCCTTAAGCAAACCAAGTTCTAAGTAACAATAATCAGGTCATCATTAATATCAAAGTAATCTACCAAACCAACATTATTATTAATTTAATTAAAAACAAATTCTCATAAGCAGACATGCACAAAAATTATAGGCATCCCATCTTAAGCAATACCTATCCCTATAATCTGGGGAGGCGACCACCTGATCTGACGTATGCAATCGATTTTGTATTCCAGGAAGGATCGAGTTGCGATGTCCGACTATCCCAGCGTCTCGATGCGCGTGACCCACTGACAAAACGAGCCGATCGCATAACATTGTTTCCCATAGCCCACAACCCGATTCCATTCAGAATCTCATTACTTGTAAGGGGCAAACAAATCTGGCGCAACGCTGTTCTCATGGACGTGTCCATCGTTAGGGCAGCGTGAGGTGACCATTACAGTACAAAGAGTTGCCTAAAATAGAGAGCTTTTGTGAGGCGGGAAGACAGGCGAGGCGGGGCGGGGGGGCGCGGTCCGGCTGCCCGCCGGCTCAGTTGCGCCGCGCCGCACGACCGTCTCGCACGCCGCGCCACCGCCGCGGACCCACCGACCCCGCACAGCGCATGCGCACGCGCCCGCCCTCCCCCCTCGCGACGACACGTGCACATGATCACCCTGACATTCCACAATGCAAGAACAAAACTCGAGATCCAGCAAAACAACACTCAACTCCCTGGAAAGCGCGATCATCAAGCTGAAAAACAACCTGCAAATACAAGACACGAAGACGACAGACATGAACGGTTTGCTCGTGGACCCGCCTTCGCCGCACTCGGATAAAAACGCAAGTAAGAGTCCAAGTTCTTCCTCGACCGCGAATATCAATTTGTCGATCGCATCAGCGGCGTTGTTACAAGAAAACATGTTGCAAAGATCACTCCAAGGTGTTGTTATTTCGCTTCAAAATGCGATGATGAGCTCGTTGCAACAAGCTGCGCTTTTACCGTCTAATTCCGCAGCCGCCGCTGCATTGAACTTACAAGCTTTGGAATCTTATTTGACTCTACAACGCCTTACATCAGTTTCATCGGTAAATAGTAGCAATCCAGCTAGCCCACCTGAAATAAATGCCACTTCAAAACAAGATATTTTGAGGATAGCGACGGCAAGTGCGAAAATAAGTGAAGTGGACACGGCGGAAAGCACAAAAGATTTTTCTCCGAAAACGCCTGAGGAGTATCCATTATCAGATGCAATAGCGGCAGAAGATGTTGATTTATCGGAAGAAGTCGAAGAAGACTTAGCATTGCTGGATAACGAAGATGAGTTTACTTTAGAGCAACATTTGGAGTCAACATCAAAGGGTTACGGCTATAGCTCTCAGAATTTAGATAATGGATATCCAAGCTTGCTAATGAATGCAATGTACCAGCAACAGATGAATGGAAGTCCGTCGCAAGCTCCTCTTTCGCCTCAAGCTTCAAATTCTTCAAAGAACAGTTCTTCATCATCGAGCAGTAGTATATCGAGCAAGCCGAAGTCTACGGGAAACGGGCCTAGAATGAAGAAACAATTCATTTGCAAGTTTTGTAACCGCCAGTTCACGAAGTCGTATAACCTGCTTATTCACGAGAGGACACATACCGACGAGAGGCCATATTCGTGCGACATTTGTGGAAAAGCTTTCCGACGGCAAGATCATCTGAGAGATCACAGGTAAATAATAAAAACTTTTTATTACCCCTCTTCAGCATTGTTTATACCTTTCCATATTCAACAAAGATTTTAAATTTAATAACATTAACGGAGAACGTTATCTCCGTAACCATTTAAATATGCCTTGTGACATTTTTATCTACAGTGCGACATTAATATGGGAACACTAATTCTTCCATAATCGATTAAGACAATCTTAACTATTTAATTTGTTATTCCTTAACAAGTTTCTAATGTTTTACGACCTAACCAAGAACTCGTTAGGATCTTAAACATTATCTTCATTCCGGAGGTGGATAGCCAAATCAGTTGCAGTGATTAATTTTATTCCCGCGTCCCTAAATTCCGGGTCGGATAGCTCGAACCTTACTTATGAGATAAAGCAATCACATAGCGTCGAATAACATTTTTGTGCATCATGATAATATTTTTGATATAAATAAAATATTTTTCGGTCGTCTGCTCTTAACGCGAAACATTATTATAACTTTTGAATAATGGCGGTGAAGAAAAAATAAATTTAAAACAAAAAGGGTTTAGTATGGCCCGAGCAGATGGTATCGACAAGTCGTTCGTCACGCTCGTAAATTATTTCACCAAAACCGCTGCTAATCCCATGTGAACCAATGTTTTAATTTTGAATTTTCCATTTTGTTTTCTTTGTGTTGCATTCCACTAAACTCCATGAATCTTTTCTCATATCAAAATATTTACATCCAAAAATAAAAGTGTACAATGCACTCAAAAAAGACGTTACTGTTACAAGAATTGGAATTCGAAACACGGATTTCGAATACAATAAATATGATAATGGTATTACAAGAGCTCTCAATCTATTTCTCCACTTATCTCGAGATCCCCACCCAAAAAGAGCTAAAGGTGTTGGATTTTTAACACCTGTCTCTCGGCGATTTCCTTCCAAATCACCGTATCTTTGTGGCAATAAAATAAATTTCTTGTAGACGCCGGAGGGTGAGCCGGCCCGGCCGCTGTCGATGTTCAATCGATGTTCGTTGACACGATACATTATAATGGCCCAGAGTTCGGAGCACCGGAGCGGGCTTTCGACGGGTTTTTACAAAGTACGTGGTGATCCTGACGTGAGGATTAATTCTACGGATGACAAAAAATATATCCCTCGCACACAAAATCAAGTTTCGTTGTTCGAGCAGCTCGGGCTTTTTTGTACCGATTGAATTTTGGATAATGGACTTAAATTAATTTGTAACTTGTTTAGTAATTTGAACGACGTCTTTTTCTGCTTGTTTGTTTTATTACAGCTTCGTTAAATGAGCATTGCAATTGAAATTTCATAGTCCATCGGTCCGCATTGCGAGCTTCATTAATCAGAGACGGCGCGGCGTTGAGTTAGGCCTAACGTTGCGCCCGCGCCGCTGTCACGGTACGCCTCACCGCGCAGCCTTTCAATGCCCCTAATCACCACCATCCCGTGTTTTAATATCAGAATTATTATTTCATTCATCATGTTGCTCTTTATCGTCACCGATCTAACCGCACCAAACGATTATTACACGTATTACGTTACTTTGAACGCATCATAATTTTTATGTTCCGTATGTTTGTTTATTCGATACGATGGTAATTTTTCGAATTGGGATCTCGATTGCCGGTTTCTTGTGCGTTATTATTGATTACACGTTACCCTCGGCGTGTTAATTATACGTTGAAATTAGTTATCAATATTTGTGAGCTTTTCAACTTAGATGGTAATTATATGCTACATGTCTGTTCTGAACATTTATCTCATTAGTTATAGAATTTCGTATTTTATATGATGAATTGGTGTCTATTTATCTGCCATTGTTTTTGCTATAATATTTCAACAGGTGTAAATTAATGATGCTTAAAATGAAAGGTTGTCTGAATTTATTACAATCATACCCTTGGGTCGTGTTGGCTTCCTTGCGAGGTGTAGAACACGCAAGAGCATTGTCGATGCATTGGTTTCGACGCCCCAAGACATGACGTATTTATTGAACATCTTTTGAAGCATCCTCGGTTAAATTATGTATCTACTTGTACAGCTACTTTATGAAGACTTGTAATTTTGTTTCTGGAATTATTGGTGTCAGAACTACAAATTTATTCCGCTAGTATAATAATTTCGCATTGAACAATTGTTGTTTCATCTCTTTGCAAAATTTATGTAGGCAAAGTATATTCATGCTAAATTTAGTTTAACACACTTTATTGTAAGTGCAGTGTATGGTATTTTAATAATATAATTATGTTCTAAAATGTGTCAATCCATGTAAGAGACATTCAATGTACAATACACTTGCCTTCTTAATTCGTTCAAATGAAACCTAGTGACCTGCTTTAAATTAAACTGTTCTAATTTTCGTTCTATACTTTCCAGGTACATACATTCGAAGGAAAAGCCTTTCAAATGCCTCGAATGCGGTAAAGGATTTTGCCAGTCCCGGACGTTGGCTGTTCACAAGATCCTGCACATGGAAGAGTCACCTCATAAGTGTCCCGTCTGCAGCAGAAGTTTCAACCAAAGGTCAAACCTGAAGACTCACCTACTAACCCACACAGATATAAAACCTTACAACTGTTCTTCATGTGGAAAGGTATTTCGAAGAAATTGTGACTTGAGAAGACATAGCCTCACTCATAACCTCGTGGGTATTTCTTCCGTCAGCACGTCTCCAACAGGTAGTATCGAGAAGAGTCCTTTATTAAATCCAAACTTTCCTATTGATAGCTTAGATACTGAAGATGAGAATTAGTGTTAGTGTTTATAGTTTAGTGGAAAAGACTGAATTTAAACTGGTGCCTTGTAGTTGTAAGAAGAACCAGAGTTATAGATTTAAGCAGGTTATTGTTTGCGCCTATTTTATACCGTCTATGGGTATTGTTGCACTAAAATTTACAAATGTATTGATAGACCTGATTTTGATTATTTTTGATGAAGTTTTCATGATATAACTTTCTATTCAATTATGTTAATAACTTTTATGATTTTATAATTATACTGGAACCTACTGATTTTGCAATCATTGTGAATTTCCGTCGGTAAATACCTGTGTATTTTTTTCTTTTTTTTCTTTCATTGGATTCTGTTGGTGCCTAATTTATCAACGTTAATGGGCTAGTGGTATTTTAAATAATCTCTTTCTCAATCGTTTGAGGTAATATAAGTATTATTTAATTAATTTTATTTTCATGTCTTGTAAATTATCTGATCTCATGGTGTGTTGTAAATAGTTTGATATATTTTAGTTTTACTCCGTCCATTTTTGATTTTTGTGTGTATGATTAAGTTTCATGTAAAGATGATTGTGTAAAATTTAATAATAATAAGTCTTCCTCTATTTTTTAAGTTATATAGAATTACTATAAGAAATTTGACTTTGGAGCCGTCGGTTGGTTAGTTTGAATGTAATTAAAACATTGAATCAAATTCCCATGCTTTTTCATTACTACTTAAAACAAGTCCTTACGATAGTATAGGTAATCCAAGCACTCACTATCATAATGCGTGTAAGTAAATTTTGTTTTCTTCTAGGCAAGCGTGCTCTAATTGTAGACCGCATCATCGCGAAGTATCAGGCGAGTTGGCGGTCATACGCAAGCCCATTATTGATTTCAAAAAAGTATTTGGCAGTAAAATGCAAGCCGAATATTCAAGTTTAAAAAGTGCTAAATATTTTTATGCAATAAAATATATTATTATATTAGAATTAATCAAAATATTTTACATTACAACACTTGGATAATCAGGATCTTCGCTCGGGATTACTACTTACTTTTAGGTCTGACAATTGCAATAACATTGTAAAAATCAAATGAAGACTTTTTTCTATATTTCACTACAGTTCTACCATTATCACACAACTAATCTGACATTCAAAACCTAGCAGCTTTGATCAGAATTTAGGCAAAATTTGTATATATATAACGAATTTCTAGAGTAATTCCGATTCTACGTCGTTTCGAATACAATAAGGATTTTGAGACAAATTATTTTTCTCTATAGATATTTGTGATGCTAATTTAAACCTAAACTGACATAAAATATTTATTACATAAAAAAAGAGTAAAATTAACCTAACCAAAACAAATTGTAATTAAATCTGTAACAATAAATTTGTTACAACAATTTGTACTAATGATATTAATTTTGAAATTAATTTGAAATTACTATATATATATTATTCAATTGAAAAATAAATGAAAAACTAAACAATAAACAATAAATTCTGATATTAATATTAATTTACTATAAATATTATTTAATTGAAATGTAAATGAAATAAACAATTATACCCGTTTTCTCAGTGCACCGTGTCGACACGTGTTTCGCCTCTTCACGAGGCATCCTCAGGACGTGTTGACTCTTCGAGCGCGATGCCGAGAAGTAAGAGCAGCGCAGCCGGCGCAGTGCCGTAGTGGTTGTAGTTTAGTTATTTACTTCAGTAGGGTACAATTTGATTTAGTGGATTACGTTTAAGTTATTATTTAGTAGGGTACAGCATTCAGAATTGCTCTACTAGCTCGATCCAGTCAATGGGATGAAAAACGTGATTGGCTTTGTTCATTGCGGAAAATTAAACAGTTGGCCAGTGGGAGAAGTACAAATACTTACGTGCGTAAAATTCGTTACGTATTCCATAGAGGTATTGCTTTTCGAAATCGAAAGTCATATGAAGTTCGTACGTAGGTATTTATTTACGGAAATGTAAATATTCGTATTTTGCACACAGGTGACGACGCAACGGTAGGTACAAAAAAAATCACATAAAATACCGGTCGAATTGAGAACCTTCCTCCTTTTTCGAAGTCGATCAAAAACGTTGGTATCCTCTATGGCCCTGAAATAATAGTTATTTATGATACAAGTGCGGTAAGTTGGTTATTACAAACGAGTAGACGAATGTAAGCCCGAGACGAAGTCGAGGGCTTACCATAGTCACGAGTTTGTAAAAACCAATCCGCACGTGTTCCATACAACGTTTAACAACACATTTGCGAGAAAAAAAGGCTACAAATGAAACAATTTTTATGGAAATGGAAATTAAAAAAATACCGTAAAGTACACGCACGGTGCTATACATCTGAGCGTGCGGTAAAATTCATTACCGCACGCTCCGTTGTATGATGCGTAATGTTTAACTTTCGAACGATGTATACAGGCTTCGTAAGTGCACTTTTTGAGCAAATGTGTTGTAAAAAATAATACAAATAGTTCGATGCTGCCAAATAGTTAGTTTTTATTCTATTCAAGAATTGGTGATTACTTTAGCCAAAAACTAAGCATTAAGTACCATTAACACCAAAATTAACCCTTACTACTAACAGTGTTTCATCGGTGTGCACTGAAACCCACACTAGGGTGACCTGTGTTGTGGGCTTTAGATAGATATCATAGTTATCTACAATTTATTTGAAAAGTCTTCAGACATCATCAAAGATTAATTGAACATTGTTTGTATACAAAAATACCAAGTGTATAATATTATATCATAATTATATCTATCTGATATAATATTATTAGACCCATATCCTTAAAAGTCTTACAAATTGTAAATAGTATTAACAATAAAAAAAAACTGGGCATGTGCCTTCATTAACTAAACAAAATACAAGCTAAAACTAACACTTCAAATACAGTTAGTCTGCCCACAGACCGCCGAAGGTCTAAAGACAATTATTATTAACTAGCGGTCCGCCCCAGCTTCGCACGGGTATAGATTATAGCCTATGTCACCCGGGGATAGTGTAGCTTCCCAACAGTGAAGGAATTTTTCAAATCGGTCTTGTACTTTTTGAGCCAATTCGTTACAAAAATTCTTACATACGAATCTTTCCTCTTTATAATATTAGTATAGATTAGCACATTTCTTATTAATTTACATAAATTAATAAGAAATGTGCTATGTATGCTAACACCACTGACAATTATTGTCTACCCATACCATCACAGGGTAAATATTCATCATTATCAGCCTTTCATGTTCCCACTGCTGGGACATAGGCCATCTCTCAGAGAGAGAGAGAGAGAGAGAGAGAGAGAGAGAGAGAGAGAAAATGGGCCCTATGTTATGTCTTTGAACTTTTGAAGTTCTTGCACGTACCGGTTTCCTCACGATATTTCCTTCACCGTGGTTGCGCGATTGCATCGAAATTGCAGATAATTTATTAAAGAAAATAAATAAGTCATTGGGCAGGGCCATAGATCGAACTGGGTGCCGTCAGATTTTAAAGCGCACATGCTACTACTTGGCCACGATCGCCACCATCATCGGGGCAAATAAAACCCCGATTTTTTTTAATTTAAAATTGTTTCAGCCTATTGGGTGCTACGATGCCACACACAGACACAAATACACACGTTAAACATATTATACCCCTCTTTTTGTGTCGGGGGCTAAACAAGTTTATAAAGTAACATTAAAAGTTTTGAAAAAATTATGTTTCTTTGGCGCCAACGTGAAAAAAACATTTCGCCTCTTTGTATTATTTACCTAAACTTGTATTATTTCGAGTGAGAATGTGTAATAATGGTGGATTATTATTAATTAAGCGTTCTTGAACGTGCTCGAGTGTAGGCAAGTAATATAATAATTAAATTAAATATGTATTTTTGTATTGTTTCCAAAACTCCACAGAAGGCTCTAGTAAAGTCTACACAATTTTACTAGAGCATGACGCGGACTTGACGGTGACTAACTTTGCTTGCCTCTGAAAGAGACTATGACTTGTTTTCCGTTATTTAATACCTTTTACAGCTCATTATTATTCCGAGCTAAGGACTCTATATCCATGGTCACGAAAAAATAATCAGTAGTCATAGATCCAATAAAAAAAAAATGATCATGTAGCATTCTGTTGGTGATATTTTGTCTAAGCTGAGGTTCTCTACATTTGACTAATGACCTTACGTCGAATGGCTATATTCCCGAATATTTGTGTCTAAGAAATAGTTCTGTGGGTAAGATATTGCATATTCAAAAAAAAAATATGGGACCACATGAGCTATGACCTTTTTTTTTTTTTTTTTTTAACCTATACTGTCCCACTCCTGGGCAAAGGTCCTACGACCTACCAACCAAAAAAAAAAACATCAAAAACAATTCTAAAGTGGCGGAGTAATCGCGTAACAAACATAATAAAAAAAACTTACAGTCGAATTGATAACCACCTCTTGAAGTCGGTTAAAAACTCAAATTAATCAGGGCACCGAACCAAAAGAAAAGCTTCTAACAGCCGTAAAAGCGATAATTAAGCCACGAAAAAAGCGGAGAACTTATCTACGAACAACAAAAGGAGACTACTGAGCTTGAAAAATCGACTCAATTCAACAAGGAATTCAAAATAATCGACGGAACATAGCATCCAATAAATTCACACATAAAAGGACTTATTCAGTCCAACACAAAGGTTCCTGAGAGTGTATCAAAATGACATAAAGCTTGGATCTTTTCACAAAACACGTTTATAATGGACCGCATGTCTTGTATTTTTTTTCTGGTGGATTTCGGAAATAAATGACGTGTTAAAAAGGTACCAGACTGTGGATGTTCTGTGGTAGAGGTGTCTTCTTACTGTACAGATATATTGCGCCAATTCGTATTCTAATTTCAGTAACGTAAGCTGTAAAAGTGTATAGTCATGAATTAGTTATCTCGTTTAATATATCTTACTGTGTGTGTACACTGTCTACATGAATAGTTTTTGTATCAATTCAAGTACTTGCTAGAATTTAGGAGCGGTTGGGATTAAATTTTTACTACAAAAATTATGTTCAATAGAGAAGAATAGAGAAGAGAGAGAAGAATAGAGAAGAGAGAGAAGAATAGAGAAGAGAGAGAAGAATAGAGAAGAGAGAGAAGAATAGGAAAAAATAAATTTAATGAAAAGGCATTTAAATTAAACCACAATTAAACACTTTCAACTAGCCTATTTCATAATTTAATAAAAAAAATCTTTACCGGATTTGATATAGCGTGTGTTTAACATTATTTAAAACATTCCTAGTTTTTTTATTTTGATCTTTTATTTAAAAAAAACGTATTATCTCAATAGTTCTATCTACCTACACATAGTTAGGTATCTACTTCTACATTGTTAAATTGCAAATAGTAATTTCGATAGAAATAAGCCATATACAAAATTATACGGAAACTCACGTAACAGTACCCTTAGTACAAGTTTTGATAGTATTCGAAAACTTTTTTCGTTTACGTATTGCTCCATACATTGTAGTAAGCGCATCCAGCAGAAACGCGGAGGAACTAAAATCGATAGTAATCGGCGGTATAGATTGCTTCGCTAGAATACGAAAAAAAATTCGAATACCT
Source organism: Agriopis aurantiaria (assembly GCA_914767915.1). NCBI lineage: Eukaryota > Metazoa > Arthropoda > Insecta > Lepidoptera > Geometridae > Agriopis > Agriopis aurantiaria. The sequence continues at coordinate 10,479,780 of OU611998.1, read as the reverse complement.
TTTAGCCCAGCAATGTATGGAAAAATACGAAAAAGAAAAATTTTTTTTTCGAAAACTATCAAAACTTATACTAAGGGTACTGGTTAACACTTTTTTTATTGTAAACAATTTTCAACCGCATTCGGTGACAATAGTAGACAGTTTCAACCGCAATCGGTGGTATTTTAACCGACTTCAAAAAAGGAGAGAGTTCTCAATTCGGTTGTAGTTTGTTAGATCAGAACTCCATCATTTACAACCGATTTGGTTTACTTTAGCCTTCCAGGCTTCCAGGGTCCAGGTTTTTAATCCTAAATCATCATCATCATTTCAGCCATAGGACGTCCACTGCTGGACATAGGCCTCCCCATCGATCTCCAAAAGGGCCGGTTGGAAGCGGCCTGGATCCAGCGTTTCCCTGCGGTCTCTTTTAGGTCATCAGTCTGTCCACCTTATGGGTGGACATCCTATAACGCTGCGCATACCGATCCGTGGTCTCTATTCAAGAATCTTTCGGTCCCATCGGCCATCTGTTCTGCATGCTATGTGCCCTGCCCACTGCAATTTGCAATTTGCAAAATCCTAAATAAATTGAGTTAAAACATTAAATTCTAAAGTGTGAAACAACACTTAAAATATAAGAATATGTAGTTACTAACTTTTGCTAAATTAATGGACGCTGAGGAAAAACAACGAAATAAAATCGAACATGAAGACAAAACACCCGAGCGAAGCCGTGGTAAAACACAAAACCGGCCGAACGCACGTTCCCGACTCATTGTCAAAACACCTACAATTTCACATTCGACCAGAATACACCATGCAAAGAAATCCCCACAACGCAAGAAAAACCGGCTTGTGGAAGGTTCCGTACCAGTTTTTTTTTTTTTTACGTATTACATATTTTATTTTATTTTTTCTTGCCATTGACATAAAAAATTCCATACATCAAAAATATAGTTAGCTAATCTATCTAAATATATATTACTAGCTGTCCACCCGGCTTCGCACGGGTATAGATATATAGCCTATGTCACCCGGGAATAGTGTAGCTTCCCAACAGTGAAAGAATTTTACCAAATCGGTTTAGTAGTTTCAGAGCCTATTCAATGCAAACAAACAAACAATCAAATCTTTCCTCTTTATAATATTAGTATAGAAGTACCTATAGATTATAATTATAATTATAATATATGAAAATGAATCTATATTTTCCTTAGTCACGCCATAACTTAGGAAAGATTTTACCGATTTCATTCGTTTTTTTAAAAAGTTTTTAATACTTTATGTGTGGCTTTTATGGAAAGAATAATAAAGATAATTGAGCCGAAAATTTCAGAAAACTTAACGACGAATTTATGTTCGTGCGTTTGACAGTTCGTGCGTTTGATGAATGTGAATTTACCAGACAGCGGTTCCATTTTAATTTTTGGACATTTATAGCTAATACAGGGCAACTGTCTCGGATCTGCTAGTGCTCTATAAATCGGAGGGAAATAGTGTTTAAAATATCAAGGTTTTTTGGCGCCAACATGAAAAAAAACATGTCGTTGTTTGATATTTTCCTAAACTTGTGTATTTTCGAGTATCAATACGTTATAATGGTGACCTTTGACTTGACCTTAACTTACTTTGCATGACTTTGACTGTGACTGACTTGTTTGACTACATTTAATCAAACTTGATGTACATTTAATACTTGACACTGGAAAATGCACATGAGTGCGACGCCAACATCTAAACATAGGAAAGAAAAAAAATACAAACGCGGTTCACAATCTTTGTACAGAATCAGATGACTTAAAGACACCCTAAATCTTCTTAGTCTACTAGGGTTTCTTTTTACTTTTTAGGTCCGGAACCCCAAAAAATCGTACTGCGTGTGGTCGGCGAATAAAAACCGCCACTAAATTCGGATAATGCACTCAAGTCCCTAAAAGCAAATATTTTTCAAACACCTCTTGAAGCAAACACAGGCCTTTGTCACATTCTGTAATTTTGGTGTCGGTGACAATGGCAACTTTTTCTTTTTTCCTTTCTTTTTTTGTGCTCAGCCAGTGCTTTGTTTAACTCAGCGGGATTTCCGATTGCTCTGTAATTTGCGGATAATTCGAGGTTATAAGAGTTTTAGTTGCCATTATTATGTTGTCATAGGTGTTTAATGAAATGGCGCGACTGTTTTTATCTGTTAGTCGTTTTTGTATTCATTGTAAGTATAATGTGAAATAAAATAGAATTCAGGCAGCGAGACACCCAACAATTCATAGACTCTACAGCAACCAAATACTCTTCGGAAAGCATTTTCTATACACACACTGCTTTTGCTGCTAGTGCTACTTCGTGTAAGCGTGTATCCAAATTTTTCTTCTCTGTTTTAATTTTGTTGTGAAATTTTTTTTCACGTTTTTTTTTTGTGGAGGTATCTAACTTTATCTAAGTAAGTACCTGATTTATAATAAATGCAAAAATATAGGTATGTCTCTTTGTTTAACATTAATAATCTTTGGTACAAGTACCAACTTGTAAATATTTCATTACATTTCTATATACCTAGCTCTATCTGGTCTACCAGAGACCATGGACACCGCGGAGTGTATGAAATGCCAGGATTAAAAATAATGTAAAATACACGCGATCAAAATCCGTTACAAATCTGTTTAATTTCAATCTCAAAAACCTAAGAAATTATATAATAATATTACATTTAGAAAGTTTCATAATTAACTATCTTAGTCATTTCCATGGCAGTACAATAAGTTCTCCGGTCTTCATATTTCGTTGTTCCCGCAAATAACTACTTAAATAAAATTCACAACTACCCAACAATGGCTATTTACATTATATCCCGCTGCACAGACGCAGACGGTAGTGCATAATTACATCAGGATTGCATTACTACACCATTTTCAGTGTTTATTAACCTAAACCCATTATTGTGGCATTTCTTTACCAACGTATTAACAGTAAGAGCGCTACAGACAGTAGGCTATCAGACGTTTCATTTGTAAAAATTTAAAAGCTTAGCATAAAATGTAAACAAATTTAATACGTATTACCTACTGTAGAAATTATTAAAATCGGCTAGTAAAGTTCTAATATTTAAGAGTTGAAAGTTTTGGTTTGATCTAGATTTGTCCCTTTTCCGCAAATTGACGTCATTTCTAAGTACAGCGCGCTCTCTGCCTAGCAATTTTGAACACATTTTAATGTTGATTTGGTGATTGGCTCTAATTATGATCAACTTTTTTATAAAAATCAGATTAGTAGCGTATTCGCTTTGCTATCACATGCGCTTTACATTGACAATACAAGTTTTTTTTTTACAAATACGCAAATAATAATTTGTAATGGTACTTCAGACAGGCATGGTAAAGAAAATGTTGTACGAAGTTCTAAATTTTCATACTAAGTTAGTAAGTTAGTCCGTGATCTAGGAGTGATCCATGACTCTAAAATTAATATTCGAGAAATATATTAAATAGTGTACAGTACATATTAATTTTAAATGAAAATAAATTAATAAGACTTTGATGACACGGTGTTTAAGATAAACCGCATTTAATGTTTGTAGAGAAAATGTAGTTATATACATAATGCGTAAAATCTAGTCTAAAGAGTCATAGAAAAAGAAGGAAAGAAAGACAGAGAATGTCTTCAAAAAATTTACTACTGCGGTGTAGATGAACCATAACAACCATAACCATAACAACTAACCCTGTAATATTTTTTTACGTTTTGACTGTTCTTATACGCTTTTACACAAATCTGTCAGTATTTTGCAATCGCTTTGATATAAGCTAAAACATTACCGAATTTTCTCGAAAAGTTTCGATTTTTGTCGGTGCAACAATGCTCATACTGTCTTAGTGTAGGCATGTATAGACTCTCAGAAAAGCTTTAAGGTAACTTATACACAAGTAACTAACTTTAAATGTAATGTATGTAATTTCATTTAGGTATTTTATAGTGAAACTACAACTGGTGTCATCTTATCGCAACTATGCGAATTAACGGTGACAATTGTGATTACCATTCGCGTTCGAGCTTCGGTCTTAAGTGCTCGATGGTGTTGGTGAATAACAAGTGTCAGAAGCAACAGTCTTTTGGTGACAGAAAATATCTATGAATAATATTTTTGATAATATTATACAAATACAATACACAAAGTTCTACACATAATCAAAGTTTCTAAGAATATATTTTCAATTATTTTTTTAATGTTGGCCGTCTCGTGACCCCGGCCCTATATTGAAATATGACAGCATAAGAGTGCGTCATGCCATTTGCCGTCACTGCATACGAGCCAGTATTACTGCCAAGCGACGTGATATTGCAACCGTAAACGTAAGCGTAAACCGATAGGGAAGTGATGCATAATTCTATGGAGAGCGGTAAGTACTATCGTTTTCTATCTGTGTTAACATAATACCTAGGTGAATTGCAATTTTCCGCTGTTGCCTAAGAAATAGACTATAGGCAAAAATCTGTCCGAGTCTCCCATCTGGTCTGTCTATTCTTTGTCCAGTGCCTACGCACCTATCGTGTCGCGACAGTTACGGGCGCCATCGCGATACTCGCCCGATACCGGCCTCACACGACGCGACCAGTCTAAAGGGCTCTTAATGTACAGACTCTGATTGTAGGTACTTTATTGATTCAATTGCTCCGCGTTAGTTACTTAATTGCATATTCTTTGAGTTTTGAATAAATGTTGCTATTGTCGCACTGTTTTTTTAAACTGACTAGCGCAATTTAATAACTTAACTATATTTATGAGCTACTTACCTAACTAAAAAAAATACAAAAAAACAACATCGAAACTGAATGGCAATGCTCATGCATTTAGCACAGTTTGCTTCTTACCGATGTTATTTAGAAAGGCTATATTTTGGATACAACCAAAATATTTCCCTTCTAGAAATTTTTGTAATTTGATTGTCAAACTACTGTTTGAACTTCTTTTTGATTTTTATTGAGCTTGGAAGTTATATATTATAGTATAATATACCAATGCTTTAAAGGAAGGATTTTTATGATTTAGACTGATACTTGAGTACTAAGTACTAATAGGAGCTAGTATAGTACTTATATGCAGAGAAGAAATTACTAAGTATGCTTAATCCAAAAAATATTTTTAACACTTATCTCAAAGTGAAAACATTACCATGGTATCTACTATTAAGGTATGTATTAAAGCTGTGCATTTTGTTTGCAATATATTATATACCTATAGTAAATCTATTTACTTACATGCAGTAAGTAGTAGATACAAAGAACGGGTACTAAAATGTAGGTCAGGAATTCCGAGGGACCCATGAATAAATTAGTGAGAAAGAGAAGGGTTCAAAATTTTATAGAGCGTTCATAATTCCATTTGGTTTCTTTTGTTTATAAGTAATTGCAATATTTTCAGTTTCATTTTGAGAAGTTTAACGATAAGTAGGTATAGACGTAGATGAATACGGAAAAACACTGGTATGAAAATAACTTGCGAGACAGGAAAAACATATGCGAACTGAATAGGTTTTTTTTTTTTACAAATATGCACATATCATCTACAAACTTGTTTCTTAGAAGTACCCATCTCAAGATTTAACTTTAAATTTATCGAAGCTGTCGAAACCTCATTCCTTGATTCAAATTTCAATAAAACCTCTTGATAAAAAGCAAAAAAGCGATGTAACAACCGAACTCTATTATCTGTAATCCAATACTCGAAACAAAGTCGTTCAATGGGAGTTGGGTGGGTTTACCAGAGCCCCGCCCACTTCCACCCATCCTGCTCTCTCATTGGCTGGTGAGTAGAAGTGCGCGAGCGCAATCACGCGAAAAGCAAGACAAACAATTGAATTGGAGACGTTGAATGCTTTTTATGACAATAGTGCGTAAGCGTTCGATTAGCCATCGAATCTTGATACTTTTTTACGCATAAAAAAACGTGCATGTTACATTGAAAACCAAGTTCAGATGAACTTACTTGTATATTTTTATAAAATACCCAATAACGTCGATTCTGACATATCACTTTCTAAACTAAACTAAATTTGACAGCTCCGAAATTGTTGCCATCCTTTTTTCACAGATTGATATGAAAAGAGACCCAGGTAATATTAAGCCTGTGAAGTAGGTTTAGTTTAATGCATTCACTAAACTAAACCTATTTGCCAAGATTAAAATTACAACACAATTTACAATTTCAATTTCATCTTCTGCCTCTTTCAAAAAGACGCGAAATCGCAGATACCGTATATCTTTTTAACATTACAAATAATACCATTGATTGCCCAGACCTCACAAATAAAATCAAACTAAATAAAATTCAAATTTCTAATATATTTATTTCACATAAAATGGTACATCAATAAAGATTGTCGACCCTAGCCACCAAACTGAGCGTTAGCGCGTTTCTTGGTGGATAGTTCCTTTTAAGACAACCAGATTCTATGCACCATAACACATTCCATTAGTGTCAACAAATTATAGACAGAACTCTTATTTATGGCGAAAAGGAAACAACTTTAATAAACTGAGCAAACGCACTGACCTTGACCTATTTTGCACCAGCGCTTCCTCAGCGAGGCGGCAACTAAGCAGTGAGTTTTTCCCAGCAGACGGTCAACAACCGTAATATGTCGGGCTTATATTATGTGTATTTTATTTTTAACTATTGCCTATCTATAAATTTTTGGTTTTATGTTACCGAAACTTTTCTTAGTGTTTGCACATGTTTAAATTCATAAATAATCTATATCTACTCGTGAGAACCTGTAATTGGCTTCCCATCGTTTTTCCATTGTATATTTTAGTGTAAAAAGCTGTTGTTGGATTTCCAATAAATAAATAAAATTAAAAAAACACCTACGTAACGTACAACAGTATCGATGAAGCTATTGTGTACATTGCAGAACCTGTAAGAATGCAATAACGAGTAGGTATGAGACGCCGTGAGCACTGTAATTCAAAAGGTAAAGTCCTTTTCATGAAAGAAGTCCCACGGCAAACAGCGGAACTATATTTCCATGTTGTAGTTGTCAGGTGTTGTTACTGTGTTTGGACGCTAGTGAGATTTTTATTAATTTTCCATCATTAAAGAGTCGTGTACGATGCCAAAAGTTGTTAAAGTTCTACTCGAGAAATGATACTGATAGTGATTGATACGCGATGACAGCGCCGCGTCTGGGGGACTTCTTTCATGAAAAGCACTCTAGGCACGTTGTAAGATATGAACCTGTACCTACCTCACTTTTAATACATATTATGGTATCGCTCGGAGAACCGATAACCGATGGGGAAGAAAGGTTCTTGAGTGGAGACCACGAACCGGAAGACGCAGCGTAGGTAGGCCTCCCACTAGATGGACCGACGACATAGTAAGAGTCGCTGGCATCCAGTGGATGCAAAAGGCAGGCTGTCGTTCAGTGTGGAGGTTAAAGGGGGAGGCCTATGTTCAGCAGTGGACGTCTTCTGGCTGACGATGATGATTGTTTTAATAAATTGTGTGTTTTGGGGTCAACGTGAAATAAACTGGCGAAATGCGAGTCGAGCTCGTGCATTCAGGGTTCCGTACCACCACAAAATACAGAAAGTAGTGCAAAAACATCACGCCCGTTCAGCGGGCGGTCACGCATCCAAGTACCTACTGACTGTTCCCGACGTTGCTTAACGAACGACGTTGACTGAACAGAAATGTATCACCAACTGGCTCTTTATTTTATTATTTGTAGTTATACTTTAGAGTGTGTACTATAATCATGACAAGTGTGCTTGTACGTATTACCTTTTTTACATTAGAGTAAAAACAAAAAATACATTTTAAAGAATACGTTTATTGTATGGTAACCATAGTTTTACTTTTTGACTTTATTCTTTCTTAATTAATCCGCCATAACATTACATATTCTATGATAATTTCAACTTGCTATCTATTATGGTTCGAAAGATACAGCCGTTATAAGGTAGGACGGATAAACAGCGTAGGCTTAGTAATAAGGTCCCGTTTCCACCTTTTGGGTACGGAACCCTAAAATATGTTGCTTTATTGTATTATTTTCTTAAACTTGTCTTATTTCGAGTGTTAATGTGTAGTAATGGTGGATTATTGTTTATTAAGTGTTATTGTGTTATTTTCAGCTCTCGACTATTTTTTATACTTAAGGAGCTAATCTAGCTCGATAAGAATATGTTTATGTACTACTAAATACTTTTTTGGTTTATTTTGCAGTTACAAATAATCAAAGAATCATTTAGGTAAGCTTGCTCCAGCGTAGACTGCATCATCGCTAACATCAGACGACAGAGCGGTTTAACGCAAGCCTACTATTCAATAAAAACATGCAGCAAATAAAATATGAATAAAATAATGGCAATAATAAACAAAAGAAATCCCAAAAAGTACCTACTACCTTTATTTTACCGTGTTTGAAATTTCAACGAGAATGAGTTACCTCGAATTAAAATCGTTTACTACATACATCAACTACATGAACTCTAGGGCGAAAGGTCTGTTCGAATATTTGTCTTCCCTGTTTATGAACCAAATATTATCTTCACACTTCGTTCAAAATTATATTCTATTATCTTTGACATCCGTTACAATCTTAAGTGCCACGTTTGTGCATTAAGCGGGAGACTGTCACACCGAAGCGTACCTGCTGCTTTAACATTTTAATATTTTTATTGTGTAGTTCTTGAGAGCAAATGAATGATCAATTACGTGGTAGATTTTCAACAACCATTATTAATAAATGTCAATTTAAAAATGAATATTCCAGGTTACGCATATAGACTGTACTAAGCCGAAAAGAGGGCATTGTACCTACCTACTCATAATTAAGAACAACTTTTACTATAAATAGCGGGAGAAAAAACAGTTGTTCCATACATTTTGTTGAGTGCCAATGACCGTTTTCTATAGAACAGCAGTTTTTTTTCGCGATTTCTGGGTTGGTTCCTTAATAAAAGCTGTTCTTAATTATGAATACAATGACCTCCTTTCGGATTAGTACAGTCTATATGCGTAACCCTGTATAGTTAGAAATATTACCTACGTCTATTACGTATATTATCGTATCCATTTTATATATCGTATTGTATATTATTATTATCAATTTTACTAAAGTTGCTTGATCAGTTGTTCACATTTACCACTTTTTCTTAAAAGATATCTTTTAAGTTCCACTGCTTTTAGCAAACTGCCCATCTCTTGTAATTTTGTTGCCATATTTGAAAAGTACTTCTTAGTTTGGAACACCACTAACGAAAAAAGGTATATTATATGATTGTTTTTTTTAGAATGAGACTGATAGATGCAGTAGTCAAGTGATCCTTAAATATGCAACCCTATCATGATAAAGTTTGATGCTAATGTTCAACTCCAGTAAACAACTTGCTCGCATCACAGGAAACGCCCACCGTAAACTGGTACGCATCAGTGTATCGCCCGGCCACTATCATAGCACGCGCTGCGTTCGAGAAGTATTCCCACTACAAATATTTACCAGGCATTGTGTCGGCGTCACCCAAAGATATCTTATCATATGTTTGAGCGCAAACAGCGGGACTCGCGTGTCTGTCGGCCTGTCTGTCACGTCAAATACGGCTTATCGTAATTGACGTATTGGTCTCTCTCGGGTTTCCGGGAAGCGTACCTGTTAGGTTGTTGGTTTTTCTGTAGTTAGGTTAGTTTAGTCTTAGATGTGTCTTCTTATTCTTTTAAACTCTTAGTTATAAATCACACTGGCTGAGTATTCCCACAAGTACCGCTAGAGTTGACACGCGAGAATTTTAAAGTAAAAATCCAGATATTTCATTAACTGGAATACTGGTGTTATCCCCAGCGGTTCCATTTTTTTTTTAAATTGAATAATAAGTTTGCGCTTGACTGCCAACTCTCCTGATGTAAAGCGACGATACGGTCTACGATGAAGCACGCTTGCCTAGAAGAAACCGATTCACTCGTGATTTGAAGACACCCAGATTGTAACTACCAGGGAACACGCATTCAGGCAGCGCATTCCACAGACTAGCAGTACGCATAATAAAAGTGGAATCAATGCGCTTTGTAGGGGTTCTCGGAATATCAACCATAAAGCGGTGTTGATTTTTTGTGCCCGCTCTGGCATTCCGATAGAAAAATGGGCAGGAGGGAATTAGATCATGCAGATCCGATGCACTCTCCGAAATGTATTCGAAAAAAAACCGATAGACTAGCAATTTTACGCCGATGCTCAAGACTAAGGAGGGAATTTTCGTCTCAGGGGTTCCATGCATGTGCTATCCCGTGGGATTTTCCCCCATAAGTTCCATTAATAGTTCTTAGTGTACATTTGGGTCAAGACACATGACTACACATTCTTGAAAGGATGGCATTACAGGTTCGGAAGTATGACTACCATTATTCGTACTCAACGATTTGGGATGTCATTAATGATATGTACTGTCCAAGAATGGAACTACGCCATCCTCCTTGTTTACGGAAAACTACAATCTATGCATCTTCAAGGTAAGAGTGAATTAATTTCTTCTAGAATCTAGCTAGATCAAAAATTCCAAAAACTGTCATGACGATCCATCTTACAATAATCCTATTTTTGTGGTGACACCGTAAATATTAGAAGTTTTAGCAGAAACAAAACAAAATTACGACCAGTAGCAAAACCGGTTTCCATTCTCGTTACATAATTGCAATAATTACGACAAATGTGCCAAATTCCATTTCCGAACGTGCAAACCGTTCTGGCTTAATTAACTAATGAATAAAGCCATAATAAACTTTACCAGACTCGTTCCGCAGCAATTCAGATTTATTGCAAATCAATTAAAGAGCTCTATTTAAATCAGTTTCTTAACTGAAAAGGATCAAGTAGGCAGGCGGATTTTATGCCTTTATTGGCCCAATAGCATCCGAAGTACCTTCTTAATTAACAGCTTTATTTATAAGAATTAGACCACCGTCCGTTGGGACTAGGGATGTGGGAATGCTGCACTTTAGAATATCGATAATTTGTTACTAAAAGTACTATAGCTATACGTTGATACGTTGTACAATGACTTTAAGTTACCATTAACATTTTCTTAATGTCAAGTCTTAATCAAACGTTTACAATTTGGTTTTAAACCAAAGAGATACATATACTTAGTAGATAGCTATGAATACGGAACTTACTCAGAAATACTTTATTGATAATTTTATCGTCGAATACGCGTCCCACTCTTTCTCCTTAACAGTTAATGGGACAACTCAGTGCCTTAATTTCATACCAATTACGTCAGCATAAAAAATTAAATAAAAAAAGTAGACTATTCAAGTTTTGATTAATTAAAATCGTGGGAAAATTTAGTTCTAGCTTAAGAGCCCACTTTTCACCACAGACTATTTTGTTTGAACACTTTCAACATTTTTAAAGAAATAAAATCACTTAATGGAGATAATAAATATTTATTTAGATTTAAAAGAAACAAACGATTAAATCGAACGTTGCAAGAAGTTTAAAGTTCAAATCAGAAAAAGCAAGGTTACTACGACGATTCTGTATTTTTTAAAGGATTTTATCGATAGTTTTTATCGATAGCTTTTAATGTGTATTTTTTTGGCGAATGGGAAATTAAACAATCCGATAAATTATGTTCTATACAGCAAATTGAATCTTCAGATATGTTCTAACTGTGCGAAAGAGATAGCTATAGCCGAGAGTGAGTGTAAAATGCTATTCTAGAGTCTGAGTTCTATCGTTACGCAATATTTACGTATTCGCAACATCACTAGCAAATAATATTAGGTACATAGTTGCAACACTTGCAACAGAAAGGGTTGGGAAGAAGGTGATAAGAATTATCATAGATATAACGATATTTTTACTTGGTTGTATCGTATGACGGCTATTCTTAGATACAAACCGGAACAACCGAGTCAGCCTTAATCGAAATGGAGAGAATCAAAGCTGTATTGAAATATGTATTACATTCCTTTCAAAGAATAGTCGGCGTTTGTCTTTAATGTTTTGTATTATTTTATCGACACAGCAGTGCAAGTACCGTTCTTTATCGATCGTCAAATTTGCTAAAATGCCATAGAATCGATCACAGCGAGTACTGAAAAAATGGCATATTATCGAATTTGACAACCTCAACTGTCAAATTTGATGATCGATAAAGAACGGTACTTGCACTACAGCTTCGCTTCCGCGGTGCAACAATCTGAAAATTTCATCGAATATCGATAAAGTACCAGTACTTCAATTCCTTAAAGTAATTAACGAATATAGACCGACAAAATAGGGGCACATAATTAAAATGTCTTAATTTTATTACGGAGGCCGATCCTGATGTTTTATTGGGACTCATTGGTGCTGTAAAGATACTGGAAGGATTCTTGAATTATATTGTATTGATTACCCCATTTAGGGGTAAAAAATATTCAAAGGTAAAAATGAACCATTTTTTGTAACAAATAAAACTTGAAGATATCATTCAATTACTCTACTCATTTATTTACTTTGATTACATAAATATACATTATATATCTATGGAATAAAAAAGCTGTATTTTGGTCAGAAAGTTAGCCTCACAATCTAGCAAGGCAACGCGGCCAGCATTTTGAGCACTCTGCCTGAAATTAGGGATTGTTTGTACTATCTATATAGGTTTTCGTTGCTTATATATAGTATAAACGATCTCCAATTAGTTTGGTTTTTTTAAGCACCTATTTATTTAGGTAGTTATTAGTTAATAATCTATGGAAATAGATACATTTAACAAATAACGTAACAAATGTTCATACTCTCTTACCATACCAACATAATGGCTGGAAGCAAATAACACATTATAAGTTTAATTGAAGGTTTAAACACTCTTGTTTAAATTGAGTACGAAATTGGGCTTTTTTTTACAATAAATAATACCGTAATTATCGCGAGGGCGTCCCATCGTATTGCATTTATGAGACACGCTGCTCACAAAAAACGATCTCCATAATTTGGATGAGTGTATGTAAGACTGTCAAATTACCAATACTATAAAAATCTGAAAGAAAAAACTATATGCCTAAGTCATCACCATCATCATCAGCCAGAAGACGTCCACTGATGAACATAGGCCTCCCCCTTTAACCTCCACACTGAACGACAGCCTGCCTTTTGCATCCACTGGTTGCCAGCGACTCTTACAATGTCGTCGGCCCATCTAGTGGGAGACCTACCTACGCTGCGTCTTCCGGTTCGTGTATGCCTAAGTAAGGTAAGATATTAGATAGGAACTCTTTATTATGCACACATGATATAAAAGTTACAGATAAAGAAACTTAAGAGCACCACGAGTACGTCCTTATCGCTAAAAGTGATCTCTTCCAGGCAACCATTGGATGGATTGAAATATAGTGTCATTAATTACCTAAATGTAGTAACTAGCTATATTTAAGCTCGCAAAAATTTTAAGCTTTCTAAGACTGCCAGAAGTGACGTGAAGCACTTACGTGTTCACTGATTTCAGCCCTATATACCTACCTACACGTCATACTTAATATATGTGAACTAGCTAAACCCCGCGGTGTTACCCGAAGTTTTTGAAGTTTTTCCGCATTTCTGGGAGAAAAGGTACCTACCCATGTCCGTCCTCGTGATGCCACACTATCTTCCTACAAATTTTTATTAAAATTAATTTAGCCTAGAAGCTCGTTTATCATTTAAGTTAATAATTTTAGAGACTAAGAGAGATGGATAAAATAAATAAACACCAAAAATATTGAACATTGTGAGCATTGCCACAGAATGCATATAAGTACAAGCATTGGTAATTAATAGCATATACAATAGACAAATTAATATTTATGGAAAGAAGACATATTTTGAGAATTAATAAAAAATACACACATTACAAATTGTTTTGGTCCACAAACCGGTTCCAACTCAGCATAATGCTGGTTGCGAACAACCAGCGCTGGTCTTCCGTTGGAACCGCCGGTGTCATCACCAATGGCCAACACCGAACAGTACTCGAGAAATTAAATAATAGCAATAATAATATATCAACAACAACACATAATACATAACAAACTAAAATTTAAATAAACTTAGCAGTGATATAAACCAATCATAATTATATAAATACATAATACTAATAAGGTGATTCGACTAAGACAACTTTATTAACAAACTAATATTTATACACGAGTAAACTAGGAAACACTATCTCAACGAAAATGAATGATGAAACTAATTGAAAAAAGAAATTTAACATTTACTCGCACATGAAAAATTTAACATTTACTCGCACATGAAATAAAAACACAAAGGTAAGTACCTATATATATAACCTATATAACCTATATAAAAAAGTTCCCTATTTAGCACTGGTGTCTGTATTAAAAGTTCTTCCCTTTTTTTAATGCTCAGAAACAAATCTTTGAAATGAATGTAAAATAGGTGACCATAGACTGTTATTGCATGAAGTTATCCAAATGCAGGCTACCTCAACAGCCGTTCACAATAAAATTACAGATTTGTAGACGTCACAACGTCAATTTTTAATTCCACTCAAAATTAGTGCAACCACTTCTTTTAGTTTATTTTAAACCTAATTAACATTATCTTAAGAAGCTTCTTATTAAAACCGTAATTTGACCGTTATTTATGATTTTTGTAGCAATATGTTTATAAATTTACGACTCCTTTTGGAAGTATAAATGTAATTATATTTTGGTATAGTTTATTTGTTTTGTCCTAGTGAATTAATTTTTTGGTTATTAATTGGACTTTGACATCGTGGCGGTAAATACAACTTTTGTTATAGGTAAGTTATATTAATTATATCGAAGTAATTATAAAATTATTCAAATGATGCCCGTTTGAAATTGTAACTTGATTGAGTTTGTGATTATAATAAATAAAGCTAGACAAGTTTTTTTTAATCATTTTAAATCTGTTGGCAAAATGTCACTTTTACACGTAATTTTAAACAATTGGCATCTGGCCCCAGAATCTACTAAACAAATGCCGTCTTACCACAAAAGATTTAAGCACGCTTTAGACAAGTGCTTAGCATATTTTTCGAAGTGAAACAATTGCTAAACACATGTCTAAAGCGTTCTTAAATCTTTTGTGGTTAGACGGATGGTTTTTAAATTGTAATTGTTTAATTTTTAATTTTTAAATAATTGCCTCAAAATTGAGTTTCAAATTTTTTTATCTTAGAAAATTACCACCACCTAATTTTATAACTTAGTATAAAAATATTAAAAACCGTCAATTTTGAGGCAATTATTTAAAAATTTAAATTGAAACAATTACAATTTAAAAACAATTTGTTTAGTAGAATCGGGGCTCAGATGAGTTGTATGCTGTCGCTGCTGTATGTTGTGAAAGTAAAAAAAAAGCTGAACCTATCCGGATGAAATTTGACAAGGTATAAAGGCATTTCATAAGATTAGACACACAGGATACTGCAGATTTAACGTCAAAAACTTGGGAGTATGTATGTATGTATGTGTGTATGTATCCTATGGACTCCAAAACAGTTGCACCAATTTTTACGGGATTTTTACTGGTAGATAGCTAATGATATAAAGAGTAATCCAAGTGAACCCGATGGCCGCAGCAGGTCTATAATAAACCTCACTTTATAGTTTCCGAATTAAATAAATACAATACAATTATTTATTAATAACTCCATAGTTACAAGTAAACTTGTCCAGTACACTTTCTACAACAACTATACTATACTTATACTAGTGAACAAATGTGAAACAATAAAACCAGTGTGCAACCACAGTGCAACTGTGTAAATTGCAGCCTAATTAAATAATTTGCAACACTTTATTACGATTGCAGTGCTCTAAATGAATTCAACTCATTGGCTTAGCGGGTGGTGGGGCAAAATTCAAGATCAAAATGAACCTTGGGGTATTGTATTAAGAGATAGGTTGCAAATTGAGACACGTGTTAGTAGTCAGTGTTAAAGCGTTGATACAAATTTTTAAATTGATGCAGTTTGAATTATACGACGTGTGACTGGTCTGAATGTGTGTGAGCAAATGCTTAAATCACACGTCAATTCCGCTGGTCTGATTTTATTTTAACAAAAGCGTACTTTGGCACTTTTATACTTTAGTGCTCGATTCGGTGGTTTTTACATAATATCGCCTAACGAAGTACGGACTTACCTAATAAAGTAAGTATATGTATTAGGCAGATTTTCATTATTTAGGGGGAAAAGTAAAGTAGGAATATACAAAAAATAATATATTATGAGTCCTTAGAAGAATAGATAGGCTTGCGCTTGGCCGCCATCTCGCCTGATGTTAAGCGATGATGCGGTCTACGATGGAGCACGCTTGCCTGGAAGAAACCGATTCACTCTCGATTTGAAGACACCCAGATTGTAACTATCGGGGAACACCTATTCAGACAGCGAATTCCAGACTTGCAGTTCGCACAATAAATGTGAAATCAAAGCGCTTCATACGGGTTTTCGGAATATCAACTACGAACCGGCTCCACCTCAGCACAATGCTGGCTGCGAACAACCAGCGCTGGTCTTCCGTTGGAACCGCTTGTTATACCACACGGCACGGTAACGCATATAAAACAAACCATTAGATAGATACATATTATAAAATTATCCCACTGCTGGGATTCAGACCTTCGCTTAGGGAGGATGGGCCGTAATCCGCCATGCTGGCGCAGTGCATGTTGGTGATTGTCATAGTAGTCATACCGGTTTCCTCACGATGTTTTCCTTTACCGTTTTGAGCGATAGCATCGAAACTGCACATAATTTATGTAGGTACTAAATAAGTAATTGGTGCAGGGCCGGGGATCGACCCGGGTGCCGTCAGATTGTAAAGCGCATTATGCTACCACCGGTTGGTTGGCCACCATCGCACAAAAAAAAATAACGAATGCAAATTATTCTAAAGATAGTACCCAATAGTTTGTTATGACTTTTATCTCGAGGTTATTTTTCACAAATTACAAATACAAAATAATTTATTTCACATAAAACAAAAATACAATAAAGCAATTGCCTGAGGGCCTCAAACTAGGCTAAGCCTGTATCTTGAGGTTCAAAAAGAACACACTAAAATAAATTATCATCATCATCATCATCATCATTTCAGCCGTAGGACGTCCACTGCTGGACATAGGCCTCCCCCATCGATCTCCAAAAGGGCCGGTTGGAAGCGGCCTGCATCCAGCGTTTCCCTGCGGTCTCTTTTAGGTCGTCTGTCCATCTTGTGGGTGGACGTCCTACGCTGCGCTTACCAGCGCTTAAATAAATTATACACTAAAATAAATAAATTATACAGATAAACAGATAAACAATTTTATTGATAATAGAACAATTTTTTTTCTATTATAAGTACACTTATTTAGTTATTTGTTTATTCTCTTCTAAGATGATATATCTATTCTTAGATGTTGAATATGTGCAAGCGATAGATATGGCGAGAAGCAGTGTCTTAGAGTGGACTGAAAAATGTAACCCTAACATAACCGCATATTTTTTGCTTGATTTTCTCATGCTCAAAAACCGTAACCACACTTCATAACACAATTAAATTCCGAAATAAAAGGTATCGATGCTCATAATGTTCATAATGCTCGCTATTGTTAACATTTCGAGCACAATACCTTGCTTACGGATCGTTTAGGATGTGGAAAAAGAAATAAGAATGTGAGCATACGGGTGAGAGCACCAACGATCAATTTAACCAACATGTTGGTGATGCGTCGTTTGGGAGAGTAGGCTAAACAGTACGTACCGACAAATATCTTAGTAATTTTTAAACTTTCGCGATTTGAACACATGTTTTAAATGTTTTTTCGGGACTTATCACGTATTATTTAATTTAAGTAAAAATATGAACCTTTCGCTCGACGTTTCGACCATGTTACAATGGCCGTGGTCACGAGCTGACTGAAAACTGCGGGGGAGGCCGGCGAGAAGAGCGGGTGTTTTGTTCTTCTACCCTCACTTGATCTTGAAATAATACGTGATAAGTCCCGATAAACATTTAAGACAAATATCTTAATAACAAAATTCTCATTAACGCTAGCGCTATTTTGCCGATCAAATTAATTATTTTTGTTTTGACAGCATTCTCTGCTCAGTCTGTCTGTCAGCTCAAGCATGGACGAAGACTTGTGAGTTGTGCCGCTAACTTGAAAAAAAAACACGTCTTCTCATTTTATTATTTAAGTACCTACTTAAACAAAAAATGTGTAATAATGGTATATTATTATAATATACGGTGTTAGTGAACGTAATGAATGTGGATAGCGAGCTGATACATGTCTCTTCATGTTGTTTTCAAAACTCCATAGGATCTTAGTAAAGTCTCCACCACTTCTCTAGAGTAGGACTTATTTTCCTCGACTCCGACTCTGATTATGACTTATTTGACGATACCTAATAAATTAAATTATAATAATAAAATATTTCAATATTTGACAGTAGCAAATTTTATGCACAAAACCAAAAAGAAGACAAAAGACAGTCGAAGCGTCAAGATAAAATTAAAACCGGCCACACAGATGGACGGACGGACAGACAACGTAGGCTTAGTAACAGGGTCCCGTTTTTACACTTTGGGTACGGAACCATAAAAAAGTAAATTGTAAAAGTCTGCAAATTTGACTCATTTTTTGGATTTTTTGTTCGTTGAATTGTGTTGCCGTATGTATCGCACATTATTTTGGACCATGACAAATTTGTCAGTTCAATGCGGCGAGCTTGACGTACAGTCTTTCTAACCATGGAATATATGAAATTGCTAGAAAGGTCCATTACATAGTCCATAGGTTAAAGAAAGAGTTAATATTTAGAGAGTATCGATTACAGTTCTTTACCTAAAACTACAAAATTTTATGTACTTAGCGCTTTACTTAATATGTAAATAACGCACTACATCAAAGATATTTAACACCATAGATTCAACTTTCAAAATGCAATAAATTCCGTGTCTAGTAAGTTTGTAATATCAAGGTTCCAGAGAGATAATTCACTGTATATTGAGTTTTGTTAAGCCTAAAGTCCCACATATATACATAGCTAGGTTAGTATATGCTTCAGTTCAAATTCAGATTTTGTTAACACGACAAAACACGGTCTTATTTGAAATCGTTAGTTTAACTTAATTGATATAATATTAATTCTTGTTTAATTAAAATTAATTAAGCAATACACAGAATTGACTGACCTAGATATCGTACTGGCCACATGACAGTTGATTAAAAGGGGCCGAAAGCGGGCCGAGGTTGGGGGCCCGTGACAGCGCCACAGGGCCCGCCAGCGGGAGGGCCCCCTGATGATTGTATTTAAAATAAATAAGTACCTCAATGAACGATTGTCCACGACGGTACGATCGTGGCATTCGATAATTTATGCGATGATCGGTCGCTATGTCGCGAGGTACTGGAATTTCGTGCTAAAATACAGCATAAAATGTTGGAAATGAGGTACTGTAGATATGTGGGTTAAAGTGACATACATATTTGAAAAAAACTGACTTCGAAAAAGGGAGGAAGGTTCTCAATTCGGCTCGTAATTTTTGTAAATAATAGGCGTTTTACCGCCACTTCGCCTGATGAAAAGCAATGATTCTTGGGATTCAATTAAAAATGCATTTTATTTATTAACTAGTCGAAAGACGTTGTCCTTTCAATAAATTTGTTTGAGTTAGTACAAAAATCGCATAAGAAAAAAGACGTTCAATTTTCCCAAATTACGACATTTCTAATGTTATGGTTTACTTATTTTATGTTCGTCTGGTCAATTAAAGCTTTATTTTTTCGTTTAATTATCGTTAATTTTGATTTTTTTCAGAATTTTGCAAGACTGCTTTTATTTAACATTCATATTTTTGGTCGTAACTTTAAAACGATTCGCACTAAATAAGTTTTAAACTTCTTTCTCTTCTACTGTCTATAATATAAGAATCAATTATGATAGTCACCAACTCTTCTAAAATGCTTTTAACTTACTTAATAAATAAAAATCTAACAACTACGATTCACAAATACAATAATGAAAAAGGGGCGTTAACCAACCACAGTAAACAGCACTAACGAGATATTAAATTCCATTTCAAATAGTAAAAAGATACATTAAATGGTTAAGTCTATTATAAACATCCCTATGATGAGTACATCCCTATTTTTGGCGCAACTGTTACGATTCGACCAACTTATCCGTTGAATTGAGTGGGGGCGCAACAATTGTATTTTCAAAACAAAGCTCCGGGGTTTTTTTAGTTCCCTCGTTTTGCCACTTCTAAGGATAGGTTGGATACAGTGTAAGGGGTAAATGCATTTTTAATGGTTTTATAATCTGTACTCAGCTCCTATAATCTTTTGATTATGGCTCCTAAAGGACTACTTTTTAATACTTTTTTTCAGTGCAGTTTCATTAGTGATGTGATCCTGCCTAATGTATAATCAGTATAAAAGATTGTAAATGCGTAAGCAGTTTTTGTAAAGACGTAATGATGGGTTAGGTTAGATTAAGCTTGGGGCGCTTTTCGTGATGGGACAAAAAGTTGTCTATGTTTTTTTACCCGACTGCTCAAGAAGGCGGGTATAGTTTTTCGTACGTATATTTTATAATGTTTCTATATTACCTCCTATAACAGCTTGACTGATTTTGATGTTTGAGGTGTCGTTAGATTTGTTTTCATGTCCAGAGTTTCAGACTATTTTGCAAAAGTTCTTTTTTCTTTAAAATATACGAAACATACTTGTGTTGTGTGTTTTTACCCCGCACCTTGGACGCAAAAAGAAGAGTATTATAAGTGTAACGTTTGTATCTGTGTGTTTCGTTGTACATAATAAGGCTATATGTATAAATAATTCCATAATTAAAAAAAATACAATTTATTCTATGAAACGGATCTTGAAAACGCGAAAACAATATCCACAGTTCAATTGCACGTTTTTTGGGCACCTTACCCAAATACAATGCAGTTATATAATATTTAAAGCTTTAACTGCGCAAATGCCTTTATTAACTAAATAAAAGAAAAACTAACACTAACACTAAAAATAGAATGCCCATATACCGTTAAAGGTCTAAAGACAATCCAAATGCTCAAGCCTACTACCAGTTAGCAACGTACCCAGCATGCTGGCGGCATTACCACGCTGAATGGCAATGCTTTGATTCAGAAACACGCCAGATGGGGGCTTAGTCCCAGATTTGATAGTTTTCGAAAACTTTTTTCGTTTACTTATTGTTCCATACATTTTAGTAAAGCGCCTCCAGCGAAAACGCGGTGGAACTAAAATCGGCGGTATAGATTGCTTCACTCTAATACGAAAAAAGTTTTCGAATACCTTTCAGCCCAGCAATGTATGGAACAAAACGTAAACGAAAAAAGTTTTCAAAAACTATCAAATCTGGGACTAAGCCCCCAGTTTGGTCACGCGTCGCATTAACTAAGCATTCTGAAAGATTTTTGAAAATGAGGTGAGCTGAGGTCCGAAAGGTCCCTAAAAACCTTAATATTAAATCGCCTAAAATTGTTCGTATTACGCTTCTTCATTCAACAAAGATTAGTCTAATTAACACATTTGGTTATGTAAACAGTTCATCCAAGCCATTCAAAGAGTAACCGTTGATTCAAAACAAATAAAAGTTCTCTAGAGGTTGCTGTTTACTCTACGATATCTCAATTTCCTTGAAACAATATCTTGATGTAAAAAGGCCACCTCTTTTATTGTATTCGAATGAAAAAAACTTACTTTGAGAGAGTTAAGGCACGGGTTACACAGTCCTATCAAAAAACAAACACAAGTTTCTACTTAGGTGCGCTCTTGGTTACGTGGAAAGAGGGCTGTAAAATTTATGATTCACTGAATTATTGTGTTGTATACGCTTAAAAATATACGATGAAATTGTTTTAAGTAGTATTAGCTTATTACTTGAGAAATATAGCGCTATAAGTGATTTTATATCGCAGCTTTTTGGCGACAACGCAACGTGAAAAAAACATGTCGCCATTATTGTGTTGTATACGCTTAAAAATATACGATGAAATTGTTTTAAGTAGTATTAGCTTATTACTTGAGAAATATAGCGCTATAAGTGATTTTATATCGCAGCTTTTTGGCGACAACGCAACGTGAAAAAAACATGTCGCCATTATTGTGTTGTATACGCTTAAAAATATACGATGAAATTGTTTTAAGTAGTATTAGCTTATTACTTGAGAAATATAGCGCTATAAGTGATTTTATATCGCAGCTTTTTGGCGACAACGCAACGTGAAAAAAACATGTCGCCATTATTGTGTTGTATACGCTTAAAAATATACGATGAAATTGTTTTAAGTAGTATTAGCTTATTACTTGAGAAATATAGCGCTATAAGTGATTTTATATCGCAGCTTTTTGGCGACAACGCAACGTGAAAAAAACATGTCGCCATTATTGTGTTGTATACGCTTAAAAATATACGATGAAATTGTTTTAAGTAGTATTAGCTTATTACTTGAGAAATATAGCGCTATAAGTGATTTTATATCGCAGCTTTTTGGCGACAACGCAACGTGAAAAAAACATGTCGCCATTATTGTGTTGTATACGCTTAAAAATATACGATGAAATTGTTTTAAGTAGTATTAGCTTATTACTTGAGAAATATAGCGCTATAAGTGATTTTATATCGCAGCTTTTTGGCGACAACGCAACGTGAAAAAAACATGTCGCCACATTTTATTATATTCCTAAATGTATTATATCAAGTATAAATATGTGATTATTTATAAAATTTTAATTTGTTGATTTCAGGCAACAAAATAAATTCATTTAATAACACACAACAAACAGAACAACTCTACGAACGGAAGAACACATAATCGAACATATCTCTACATAGTATAAATTAAAGTCGCTTTCCGCGTCTGTATGTCTGTCTGTATGGCCGCTAACTCCTCCTAAACCACGCAACGGATTTTAATGCGGTTTTCACCATCAGATAGATACATTTTCACGGAAGGTTTATATATATATAGCTAGCGACCCGCCCCAGCTTCGCACGTAAATTACACCCGTGCGAAACCAGGCGGGTCGCTAGAATCATATAAAATAAAATAAAATACAAAAAAAATATAGTAATAATAATGGTGGATTATTGTTTACTGAGTGTTCGTGAGCGTGCTCGAGTGTAGGCAAGTGATATAATGAGTAAAAGTGAGAAACATCAAGATAATACACACGTGTGTATAAACAAGTATTTTCGCAATGTTTCCAAAACTGCACAGAAAGCCCTAGTAAAGTCCCCACCACTTTACTAGGGCATAACTTGATCTTGACTGTGACTTACATTGCTTGACTCTGACTTGTTTGACGATATTTATTAAAACTTGAAAAAAACTCAATACTTGACACTGTCAAATGCACAAGACGTACAACGCCAATACCCAAGACGAAAGAAAAAATTACATCTCCCTTAGACTAATACGAATAGGTACATATTTATCATAGCAAGTAGAAATATGTATGACACATGTTACACGTGAAAACTCCAAAAATATCACAGATTCTACATTTATAATGCATACTACTAATGAATAGAACTCCCCCGACTTCCTTGTTTCTTGAGAAAAGCAATCTTCAATACTGGAGTGAATAAAAAAATTGATTACTTCTATATTAACGTTCTCCGCCCTGAGCCATACTGTCGCTTACCATCAGGCAAGTTCTTGATCTACATCCAAAAATAAGGTATACTGGTATGAACCAAACTACTTCAGCAAAAAATTGTCACGAATCAGTTACTAATATTCCTAGTTAGATGATATACTTACTAAGTACAAATAGGTAGTTATTCTAGAGTACATTTTATATTTGAAGTATTGTTCTACACTTATATTTTTTACTAGCTGACCTGACAGACGTTGTCCTGTCTTAGAACTGTCAATCACGCAAAGTCAAAATTGTAAATCTTATTTTTTTACACCTTGGGTTACATTATTGGAGTTTTAGTAAAGATCCCTATTTAAAATTAAAAAAAATATAGCCTATGTTACCCGGGGATAGAGTAGTTTCCCAACAGTGAAAGAATTTTTCAAATCGGTTCTGTAGTTTTGGAGCCTATTCAATGCAAACAAACAAACAAACAAACAATCAAATCTTTCCTCTTTATAATATTAGTATAGATTAAATGTAAAAGATAATTTAGATAAAAAAATACAAAGTTTTCTTACTGTTTATAACATTTTAAAGGTTGTTCTAGAAATAACAAGATTAAAAATAATGTCATCATCATCATCATCAGCCAGAAGACGTCCACTGCTGAACATAGGCCTCCCCCTTTAACCTCCACACTGAACGACAGCCTGCCTTTTGCATCCACTGGATGCCCGCGACTCTAACAATGTCGTCGGTCCATCTAAAAAATAATGTATCTTTACCGTACCTACTACTGATAATAAACAACTTAAATTTGAGTTTTAAAAAGTATTAGTAGTACTTAACAAACTACCATAAAAAACTCTTGGCGCCTAAACTATTACAAATAAACAAACACTTTAATACCAAAACTCTAATTCAAAACGGATTCCATTTAAATTGAAAGTCACATATTATATCCAAAACCACCAGAAATAAACTTTAAACTTATAGAAAGCCATTTGTAAAACAAACCTATATAGGGAATGGGATCCCAGAATTGGGATCAAAGACAAACAAGTATTCATAACACAGTGGGATCCCGAATGGAATTATACTCAAATAATCTGATATCTCAGGTCCAAATCCGTGTTAAAGTGTTAACAATGAATTTTTCGATCTTTTGGAACGGGTTGCGATAGATGTAATTTTATGATAAGAAGAATAGAGGCACCGATGACCCATGGAGAAAACTTAAAAGATGAGTAACGATCACACATCTTTAATGTTGTCCTATATTTTGTGGTAACCGATAAACAAGGTTTTTTATTGTTTTGAGAGGGACACTGTTTATAATGCGTAGAAGGTAGACGGGGTTAGCTTTAAGAAGTTTTTTTTTTAAATAGGCTTGCGTTGCGTTTGACCGCCACTTCGACTTGCGGTTTACGATGGAACACGCTTGTCTAGAAGAAACAGATTCACTCGCGACTTGAATACACCCAGTTACGCTTCCAGTCACCGTCAAATAACTTTTGTAACATACTTAACTACAAATTAATCTTCAGCAGGAGAACAAAATTCTAGCTTGTATTACAAAGAAAGATCCCACTCAAAATATTACGACACACGCCGCAAGAAAATGCATCGTGAAATATTCGCGCACGAAGCGCAGCCTACGCTTTTAAAATCAAAAGTGCCCCATTGAATGTCCAACCCATTGAATGGGGGTACATTTTTAATTCAGCACACAATAAACCGTATAGAGCGGCAGCCAACTTATTTGTGGAGTTGGCAAAATTAAGGAACTAAAATTTCAGAATGAAGGCTTTCAGTTTCGTAAAAAATTACGATGGCAGCTCCCCCATTCAACTCTACAGATAAGTTGGTCGCAATGTAGAGTCGGGGCGGGTACGCGCGACCTGCGATTATCGTCGCATTTTTTTTTTCTTTTTTATTTGCTCCGTAGATGCCTTTTACATCGCCGTTCAATTACTGAAGCGCGAGTGTGGCAAGCGTTGGAATTGAGTGGATGTGACTGGTTTTTTTTTTGTGTACCTAATTGCTAGTTTTGAAAGACTGTCTTATGTTTAATAGTTTTTCAGTTGTGACACTATAGTGACACTTTATACCTCAGAGTGATCGTGGAAACAGAAAAAAAAACAATTACAAACAACAACTGAATTTTTTTCTGAATAAAATCAACAATATCCACCCGAAGATAAAGTCTTAGCTAGAAATAGGAGATAACTATATATTCACCTAATTTATTAGGCTATCCAGCAGAAAAATGGTAAAAAAATAAACAAAGAAGAAACAGCAAACCAGAATCAGATCTATTCGAAAAGAATAATCAAATATGTACGTAGTTGACATAACTGGGGCAAACGTTGGAAAAAGTCGCAAAAATACACAGAATAAACAATGTACACGTTGCTTTTCGGGCCGGCCATAACATACGAAGTCTATGTAACGCTACAGATAGCATCAGCAAAGGGCGAAAATCAGGAGTTTACTAATAGTAGAGTATACAAAAAGTGTAACAAATGTACCTACAATATTTTGTTATGGAATCATGTACCTAAGTAATAATAGGCTAAGTTTTTTTGAGAAATAAATATTATTATATTTATTGGTTTATGATGAGTGTAATGGAGAACCGATGGTGGCCGAGGTGCTTCATAATTTGACGGCCCCGGTTCGATTCTAAGCCCTGCACCAATGACTTATTTAGTACTTAAATAATTTGAACGGTGAAACGGTGAAGGTAAACATCATGAGGAAGCCAGTACGTCCAAGAACCTTAAAAGTTGAAAGACATGACATTCACCAACATGCACTAGGCCAGCATGGTAGATTACGGCCCATCCTATATCTCTCTGAAAGAAGGTCTGTGTCCCAGTAGTGGAAATATGATAGGCTGATAAAATTAAATTACGTGGGGCAAACGGTGCATAATTTTTTATCCCGCTACAAAGGATACATCTCCGCGTACATATTTAATGTGATAAAAAGGTTCCGTGTGAGGGTTCCGTGTGAGTGTTCTGGAAAAATTTGATATATTTAAACATGAAAGTACAGATTTTTTTACTGCTAAATGATCAGACTAGCGTCAAATAATCATTGATATGGAACTTTGGTACTAGCCAGCGCCCGCCATTTTTTTTTGTTTCGGGTTAGGTTAAATTTTCATTATTAACAAATTTTTGTAGAGTACACTTAAATACTTAATTGATCTCTTATTCTTTAAAGTACTTAATATCACGTTAAAGCGGAAATACACTACAGATTCGTCAAAGAAACAGTTAATTTTAAACTTCACGTGTTTTGATATTTATTAAGCACAGAATTCACTTTAAAATACAGTAATATTATAGTTATAATTTTAAGTAGTAGTTTTATTGATGTATGTTTTCAAGTTAGTTATTAGTTTATGTTTATACTATATTTTCTTGATATGATATTATAAAATCGTTAAATGAATTTTAACGAGATATTTACCGAGATAATTTTGCACTACTGGGAGGTCTATTCGAAGTTCGAACCCAATCACGGTAAATATACCGTTAATAATCATATTATAACTGTAGTGAATAACTGTGATATTTTAAAAAACATACCTACTAAATAATTATATTGATATTGTAACGGTTCTAAAAATATCTTCCGTTCATGGCAAATGGCACATACGCTAGAAGCCAAACTTAACGAATAAAAAAGTCACCACGGTGACATAAAGATTGTTGACAGAATGAAAGTGACACGTAATGTCAGTTCGCTTTCACTTGTAAACGAAACAAAATATCAACCCTCATTTAATAACAAAATAATATTAAAAACTTGGGAAATACGTACATTCTCGACCTTCTAGAACAAAAAGTTGATAAATATCGCCTCCGCCATAAATTCTGTCTATTGGTGCCGCTACGTTTCCAAGTGGAAGTCTAAATTTCTCTCTCAACCTAATCTAACTTCGAACCCCGTATTACTGATAATCGGGTAAGTTTTCGTGAAGTGTTATTAGGTCTTGTGTTTTAAAAGTGTTAAATTATATTTCCTAGAAATTTTCTGTACCCCATTCTTTCTTCGTCTTGTGTTATTGGCTCTTCAAGCATTATTCTGTATCTTGGATCCTTCCGATCAAAACTATGTTTACAACGCCGGTACCACGCCGTGAGACTTATGGGCGCCTGTCCCGATCTGCCAGCATCTTTGGAATCTCACGCGGTGTGACCGAGCGGCTCTTATTGTGCAACTCCTGATGCGTAGCCCTTTGACGCATTCCAGGGTTTTTCTCCCGGCACCGCAACCTTGCCCGTGCTCCACGCTGGCCATACACCGGCCGCCCTCCGAGCACTTCTGGCTCTCGCTGCCAGTACGCTGGCCATACACCGGCCGCCCTTCGTGCACTCCTGACTCTCGCTGCCAGCACGCTGATCATACACCGGCCGCACACTTCTCTCCACGCTGCCCAGCTGATCTGATTGCCAGCCGCACACGGAGCTGTCTCCGAGTCACGCTGCCTCGCTGAGCTTCCTACGTGCCACGAGCCACGTCGAGCCACGCGGTGATCGGCGCCTACGCTCTTCAAGCTAAGTCTCCTAACAAGAGACCAACATATTTTCTCACCACCTTCCGAGCTCACGACCCTCAGTCTTACTCGCATGTAACTTCAATTTTTCTTGATTAAATTTTAACTTATACTCGCATAGAATTTTTCTTTGAAGCGCCTTCCCACTGCTAGGTAGGACATAACCCAAGCTTCACTTGGGGTACGTTTCAATATTGTTACAGTGTTTCACTTTAATATGCTAAAAGATGTAAAATCTACCAACTTACGTAGTGAAAATATTTTTAACACCAACTAGAAAAAGTTAAAAAGTGAGTGAAAGTGAAGTGTGAAAGGTGGTCAATAAAGACATTAGTCATTACAAATTTTATATTTCTTTCCGACGTCTCGTTTCTATATAAACGAAGTAATGTAAGGCGTATCCATATAACCCTGTCGATGCGCCCACGCACTCTGATTGCGCTCGCCTTGACATTAGTTCGAGTGTCGCGACCGCTCGCTGTAACCAAACGATCTTCAGTCGATGTGTTTTGATGTTTTACATTTTCGCTTTGGATCTGTAGATGTTTCAGAGGAAATGTTTGTTGGCTACGACAGAACGTTAAATAGACCCTGGAATAAGAAGTTTCTTAAAAACTATCATTCATTTGCTGTGTTTTAGACATAAAAATAGTCATGATTATAATATATACAAATAAATGGTAGGTACTTAGTAGAAATAATTGATATGCTATCCTTCCCGTACATTGATAATGACTATAATAACTAAGAGTAAGTAAGTAATTAATTATATTAAAATTATTTCCAAATGCACAGTAGTGATAGATAAATTTTACTAAAATTATTTCTAATTTCATAATATGTAGCTAAAATAGTATTCCGCCACAGAATACATATTAGTACAAATACAGAAGATTCACTCCGTAGCGACTCTTGCTACTACACAATAAAGTGCAATTCAGGACGTGCAAACGGTAACTACTTACAGCTATACTAACCTAGAAATTTCCTCTCTGTCTATCCCATAACTAGTCGCGTTATCTCTGTCTATCGCGCGGCAGTGTGTCCGGCAAGTCCGACAAGTCGCCTATCTGTAGCTTCATACCTAAAGTGTGGACTGTGCGGAGTGCGCCAGGTCTAGGTATAGCTGATAAAATAATGTAAACATTAAAAAGTCTTTCAAGTACAGTATGTATCTAATAATTAATTTCAATATTATCATGCAAATATAAAAAAATCGAAGCCTTATTTTGTTGGAGAATTAACTAACAGTTTATTAATTTGGTTAACTTGTTTGCACGGTGCAATTTGCACGGCCGCTGCAGCAATGAAGCATGCACGCTGCGACGGGCGCCACTGTCCCGTAGTTTTTATTTGATGTGTGTGGACTGAGAGACCCACAGAAAAGAGAAGTAAATAGAACGGAAATGAGAAGGAAAATCTGTCGCCAGGCATTATGAATGAACGTTGCATGAACATTCTTATTTAGATCAACGCGTCGAACTCCGCATCCAAAGGACCTTACCTTTTTGGGTTAGGTCTCAAAGTTCTTTGTCCGCATCACAAATGCTAACTGATTTCGAATGACTGACGTTTTATTTATATGGGTGCCACTTTGGTGCCACTGGCTACAACCTTACAAAAATGCCTTGACAGCCGTTCTAAATTAAACAAAAAAAATACTTTTTTGTGGAGAGACCACATAGATCTCTAAGTTTATTTTTTACTTTTTGTAGTTTTAGTAAATGAATTGTTTAGTAAAAAGTTATAAAACGTTTGGCATAATAGGATTAAATTTTCTGCTGTAGAAGTTCCTCACAAAATTACAATCAAACGTAATAGTGCTAACAGACGCTCGAACGCGGCTGACCTCAACCGCCGTCTGACCAATGGGAGAGAATGAGAGGGAAATATGATATTCTCACTATTTCTCTCCCGTTGGTTGGACGGCGGTCCGTCAGCCGCGTTCGAGCGTCTGTTAGCACTATAATAAAAGCTAAACTATGTGTTTTATCCAAGAGGTACGATATTAATTAATAGTAAGTTTCACTATTTTCTAAGTCCTACGACGTCTAGCATTTCACAAAACATTATTTTGTAGACCTGTCTGCGCATTTTAGAGCCTAATTACCAGCATAATGCTACTTCCAAATGGTCGATTGCTAAAATGGCTTGATAATAAACATCAGAAACATGCTTTCATATGAAAGAATTATGGAATAAATTTACTAGTTAGAATTTCTTCGAAAATGCTAGGAGAAAATGTTGAAAAGACTTGGATAATTATGCCATTTTATTGTCGTACTATGTCATATGTCTTTGAACTTTTGAGGTTCTTGGACATACCGGTATCCTCACGTTTTCCTTCACCGTTGTTGATCGATGGCATCGAAACTGCATTTTTTTAAAGTAAAATAGTTATTGGTGCAGCGCCGGGAATCGAACCTGGTGTCGTCAGATCGTAACGCACTCATGCGCACACCATCACTCAATATTGGTAACAAAAATATAGATAAATAAATATTCGAGACATTTTTGCATACACGGTCATCTGACCCCAAACTAAGCAAAGCTTGTAATAGAGACTGATATACACATATATATTTTTAATACATACTTAAATAGATAATAACACCTAGATACAATAACAAACAAATACAAACTTGCGTTTGTTCTATAAACACAAACCACCCCCACCCTCTGTATTTTTTAAAAAAGTTGGTTAAGAATGCACTTCTGTCCCGGTTTAAACGAAAAAAAATACTATACTGGTTTTACTTAGGTAGGTAGGTCTTTGGTCACATTGTAACTAAACCGCACACCACGTTTTATATCACAAAATCAAAGCTAGCCGATAAGATAAGTTCACATCAATATTTGAAGACCACCATAACTGAACCTTTGAATTAATAATTATTAGGTGGAATAAAGGTCTTATCAGCTTGGTTAAAAATAAAGGGCACATCCTCTTATGTAAACGACCACTAGAAAAGAACCATAAATGATTATACGTTGTAAATTTTCGAGGGTCAAAGTAAATTGGCCGAAAGAAGAGCCTTAATTAGGTTTTGTAGTGACCGTCATAGCGTATTAAGCATTCGTTTCATCAGTAGAGTTGTTTTCTGCATGAGAGGGCTGGCGCCTGGGCCCTGTCCGGCGCCTTTATCGAACGTTATCGATTGAGACGATATCGAGTTACAAACATGTTGAAAATCGATTCAGAATCGAATAGGGATCGGGGTTGGTGTTAGGTTGTCGATGCGCATGCTTAAGCAGGCGCTTGCATTGGATGCAAGTATGTAAGATAGTGTCGTTTTGAATTTCAAATTCTGTTGAATCAATTCTGAAAATTGTGTCGTTTATTTTTAAAGTGGTATGTTCATTGTTTACTATAAGCTGCAAAAGGTAGATTTTTGAGTTTTACATAAAAAAATGTACCTACTACAGGATTGTTTATATTTGTAATGACCAAATAAAACATGCACAAATTTTTGCGTGTTTTTTGTTATCAATTATTTCCAAGAAGCCTGTCTTTTTTAACTAATAGTTTTTTATGTTCTTTATTATGAATGCTTATCGCGCAGTGAAAATGTCACAATAACAAAAAAATACATTGAAGCAAAATCACTGACATACTTCTTTTCAAGTTTTGTCTTAACAAGTCTCCACTGTGACACATAAGAAATAAATATTAATGTCAAAATAGTAAGAATTATTTACGCGTACAAGTTATGAATTTAGACCCACTTGTACGACCGATTTAAATCTCGATTTAACGAAATTCAAATTCTAATGGTATGGAAAATTTAGTAAAATCTAGATTTAAACCTGATGCCTTATTATGGATGATTCGGATCGCGATCGCGTGCCATCTCACTTACGCACGTGGTGCGAGTAAATAGATACGAACGGGACGGCATGCAATCTCGATCCCGGTCAAAGAATCATAATAAGGCCCCAGATTTAATTTGTGGTGCAAGCCATCTTTCATGGTGGGGCGGGCGCTGTTCATGAAACATGTCCTCTAGACGTGGCGCTGTTATCACGAATCAATCACTTATATTCATTTCTCGAGCAGCACTTTTAACAACTTTAGACATCGTACGCGACTCTTTAATGATGGCAATTTTGTGAAAATATCACTAGCGTCCAAACACAGTGACAACACCTGACAACTACTTCTCTCTCTAACATTAATTTAAACGTCCCCAGAATATCTGCAAGACATCCTAAATGTTTGAATATCCCCTTTAGTGCGACTAATTACAGGCAAAACTCCTTCTTCATAAGAGCATCTAACTCCGTAAACACACTGGAAGACTTCCCCGACTTTGACTTGTTCAATACGTTCTTGAGTTCAATTAGACAACATATTAGTAAAAGCTGGCTTGGTGTGTCTCCCTGACTGTCTTGTGTTTCATAGCATAAAATAGTATAATATACCTATTTTGTTTTTCATTCTATCATAATACTAATATCTTTCTTTTCATCTCCATGTGCAAAAATTGTTTCAATATGCGAAAACTGCTAAATGGTGTTTAATTATACAATGTATCTGTAATTTAGTTATTTATCACTGTATGTTTTCCAAATAAAATAAGTAAAACATGGAAATTTAGTTCCGCTGTTTGCCGTGGGACTTTTTTCATGAAAAGCACTGTATATCCGTACTTTCGCTGTCAAATCCCATGGGAAATGTTTCCAAAGAAAAAACACCGGCGTACCCGCAAAGTAAAGTGAGATTATCCATCTCCTACTGAGTTTTACAAACAAAAACACTTGTTTAAATAATATCTGTGTGTTTATAATTAACTTTCGGGAAGGTGACGTGTTTGTCTAAAAGTTTAAGGAATTGATTGGATTAGGAGACGGTTGTTTGCCATCTTTTGAAAAGAACTTTATTTTCGAAGAAACTTCTCTAACGAACAAACACTTTCGTATTTATACTATCAGTATGATTAGCTAAGTCATCCCAAAAGAACGATCTTGCTGTGGGACGAGTTGACGAACCAGTGATTCGGCAACACCAATAGACAAATGAATTGTTTTATAGACTCCGAGAAAGGCAATTTTGGCGGCCGCTTTTTTGCACCCGGGTATGTCCTTTAACTGCTACCAAAACCACCGGAGGATGGGCAGCACCGTATTAGTTGATTGATTGATTGATTGATTAACTCTTTATTGTTCACACCACGAAATTTGATACAGAAGACAAAAAAACTCTTAAAAACTAGTGTAACAACTGGCGGCCTTATCGCTAAAAGCGATCTCTTCCAGGCAACCTTAGGATGGAAAGGATTTATAGAAGACGTAGAAGACGGGGTGTGCAATAGAGGATCGACTATACATTTTTTACTTATACCATACACATACATTCTAATAGTAATACACACTATTACTTAAAATTATTTAAAATAATTATACTAATAGATATGCAATTAATATGAATATATATATATATATATCGCAGTATGTTCACAGTGAACGTACTGCGATCTCCAAGCCGTCTACCAAGTGTGAGGATTATGGAAACACCCCTCCTTAATTGGGAGGCCTTGTTCAGTAGTGGCAGTTTACTGGCTGATGATGTGTGTGTGTGTGATTGTTTTTTAATAATTATTCACAGTTAAGAGCCGTCTACAAAAAGCAATTGTTCAATTTAGGTATTTGGATTGTCGGGCATAAATCGAAAAAATATATAAAAAGAAAAAAAGAAAATATATGAATAAAATAATTAGGAGATCCGTAGACAAACGAAAGTTACCGACAGCCCACCGGATTAGCAAGTTGAAGTGGTAGTGTGCAGGACACATATCACGCAGAACAGATGGCCGATGGGGCCGAAATGTTCTCGAATGAAGACCACGGACCGGTAAACGCACCGTAGGACGTCCACCCACAAGATGGACAGACAACCTAAAAAAGACCGCAGGGAAACTATTGATGCAGGCCGCTTCCAACCGGCCCTTTTGGAGATCGATGGGGGAGGCCTATGTCCAGCAGTGGACGTCCTATGACTGAAATGATGATGATGATAAATAAAATGTGTGAAAGCCACGTCAGTTTCCATAATAAAATTGGAAGTAATAAGTTAAGTTTTTCAAAAAATTTAAGCCGTGCCTTTCATTATGTAATACAGGTCTATTAATTACGGAAATTTAATTTTCTATAAATCTTTCCATTTGATGGAACCAGAACGCCAAAAATCCAGTTTTCGATGCATTTTTCGTCAAAAAACGTAAAAGGGCTCTTGAAGCTATTCTTTCTTAGTTCGTTTTTAAGCACTTTGAAGCTAAATTTCAATCAAATCAACGAAAAAATAAGTATTAAATAGTTACAAAAACTTGGCAAGGAAGCAACGGTTTCAGTTAACTGTATCATACGAGATTATAGAAATATTCTTAAACAAACTAAACTTAGTGCAAAAGCCGTAAAATCCATATTAAAAACAGTAGCTTCTTTAAAGATACATCTTCCGAAGAATAAAGATGTCATTGTTACAAAAAAGGTGATCAAAGGAATGTTTGGGGACATATTTGTTAAAAGATGTCACAAAGTGTCATAAATCTATCAGAAAAGACACGGGTTCATTGTGATACGTGAGGTTTTCTAACCGCAAACGGAGTAGATTAGGTTCCCAGACAATACATTTACATTGTAAATCCGATTAACTTTCGTTCGTTGACTAATCTGTGATTAGAAGCAAAAGAGCTGGTTAAATCTGTTGTTTTGTGTCCATTTTTTGTGCCGTGGGACAGTTGAATTGGTCGAGAATAAGTGTAAATCATCATCATCAGCCGGTAGACGTCCACTGCTGAACATAGGCCTCCCCCTTTAACCTCCACACTGAACGACAGCCTGCCTTTTGCATCCGCTGGATACCCGCGACTCTCACAATGTCGTCGGTCCAACTAGTGGGAGGCCTCCCTACGCTACGCTAATAAGTGTAAATAGGTGTGAGGAAATGGTCGGCTAGATTTATTTATTTATGCGAGAAAAGTTTTGTTTATGAATTCTTGAAAAACTATTTTTGTTATTCCTGGGTACTTGTATCTGGCAACTCGGGTTGGCATACTTTATTTTAGTGGAATGAGCTACCTTCCGCAGTGTTTACGAGCAGCTACAACATGGAGAGTTAATAGAGTCCTTAAGGGTCGGCAACGTATTTGTAATGCCTCTGATGTTACAGGTATCCAACGGTGTCTGCTTACCATCAGGCGGTCCGTCTGCTTGTTTGCCACTTATGGCATTAAAAAAAACGTTGCAACAATCTATAAGCTTCAAAGTAACAACATAATACCCCAGAACGCATATTCTTAATGCTATCCTATGGTTATTTCTAGTTGAAACCAATCTCGCCACAAGTTACTCTGTTTATTTGACAGGTCGGCACTGGACAGTGCTCGAATTACACCGAGGCCGCTACCGCAGTAAACAAGCTCTAAACACGTCATATTTATCTGATAATGCTTTAGTTATGGAATACAAGTGTTTATGATTTCAGATTTAGTAGGAGTTTCACTTTACTTTGAGTTTTCGAGGCGTAATTTGCCTAGGAGGGGCATTAATTAAGCCCCACGTGAGATTGGGTGAGATTCGGCTTGATGCCCCCCCCCCAACACCTCAAGTAATTAATGAACGCCCCCCTATCAATTAATAGTATGTCGGGTAAAAAACATTAAAGTTGCACTAAAATACCAAAAAGAAAGCAGAAACGCTAAAATTTATAATATTTTATAAGTTTTTGTTTTTTGTGTGTTCCAATAATCTTTTTAGGGTTCCGTGGTACAAGAAACCCTTATAAGTTCGTTTTTACTGTCCGTCCTAATCCTTTTTTCAACTGAAAAGTCAACTAATCAAAGAACATTTTATAAGATGGATAGCGGGTGAAACCGCAGGGCGCTGCTAGTATGATAATACGACGGGTTCACCCGCTTATTTATTTTTTAGTTAAAATTTAATATGGTATAGAACTTTTTATCGTTCAAACCAAAATTACACACATAAAAGAAAAAGAGGAAAAACTGCCAGCCTTTGACAAAATAACAATAATCTCTCCAAAGCGACCATTGGCAGAAAAACAGCGATCTCTTCCTAAAAGATAGCTCTCTAAAAGACGTCCCTTTTAGCAAAACAGATACATAAATTAAAATAGTGTGAATGAACCTTTTTTCCTCTTGAGAGGATTTGGCATCGCACGTCTTGTGCATTTGCCAGTGCCATATTGAAATATTTTCAAGTTTTAAAGTGGTGGAAACTTCACCAGAGGTTTCTATGGAGTATTGGAAACAACACGAAATACAAGTTTTACCACTTTATTTCACTTTCACACATTCAAGAACATTAAATAAATAATAATTCACCATTACACAATGAGGCGAAATGTTTTTTCATGTGGTACCCAAAACTCACCTCAATTTCTGTATGAACCTTAAATACTGTTGTTCTTTTTAAACATAAATAATTGGCTCGAGCCTATCGTCCCATACCGACTTACTACTACAAAATCGTACACCAAGACTAGTTCACGCTAAATTCCTCCCGTAACACAATTCTGCAAGCTACTTCAGTAAGAAAATCAAGGGACATTGTAAATATCACAGAGCATCAGATTGCATAAAGCTTGCGTCTAAACATGCGCATATTATTGCATTCATAAGGATGTATAAAGATATCAAAGCGTAGTGGTCGCAGAAAAACAAAAGCAGTACCAACGACATCTACATCGTTATGTTTTTTTATGTTCTGGCTGTAGACATATTTTCTATTTAACCAGTGTCATGTATTATAGACCGGAAGACGCAGCGTAGGGAGGCCTCCCACTAGATGGACCGACGACATTGTGAGAGTCGCGGGTATCCAGTGGATGCAAAAGGTGAGCTGTCGTTCAGTGTGGAGGTTAAAGGGGGAGGCCTATGTTCAGCAGTGGACGTCTTCCGGCTGATGATGATGATGATGTATTATAGAATTTATAATAACGGGTCTAGCCCGTACCTTTATACGGCATCAGAGGAGCCTAGGCCAACAATAAGAGAAAGAAAAGAAGAGAGAATTCGGTATGTAAAGTTTTTTTTTTTTGTACTTTTTTTATATTTTTATGTCGTAGATTATTTTAAGAAACTAATTTCAATATTTTTGTTTTCTATTGAGTCGTTATTTTACATTTTTTTTTTGAAAATTGAAATTATGTGTCGTCGCCATATATCACAAAATTTCGTTGCGTTGAGAAGCCTAAAAAAGCACCCCATATTGGCAGCCCTGAAAAAAACCAGACAGTCAAACCACTGAAATGAAAAAATATTCTATTCTGTGTGACGAACAGTGTGTCAAATGTATAATATTTTTATTCTTAAAAGGCACAGATAATAAAATGCTACAATGTGACGTCATTTAGAGGTCAATGAAAGTCGAATGATTTCTTAATTTTATGTTAAAATAAATGGCATCTTATCGTTTTAAAAGGTCGGAGTAGAAAAATAAGGGTTAGTAAGATAAAATCTCGAAATGGTTTTGGAATTGGCATAGGTTAATTTTTTTTAGCATACCGAATTCAGAAATAGAAGACTTCAACGCGCTCTCCATAGAAGTTGATTTTGTAAAATTGCTAGTAAGTATATAGGGAGGCCTATGCCCAGCAGTGGGTCGTTGATGATGATGATAATAATAATTTATTTAAGAGGCTCTCGCTAGATGGGTCAAGGGTCAGTTACAGTTGGGTCGCAAAAAAGTTGTCACTCGCCATACAAATGTTGCCAGTGATGTTATAAGGATATTCGACATTTAGTGCGATTGTGCTATTGTTTTAAGCAGTTCAGTTTAGGTAATTACAAAAAAATCAAGCGAACGTGAACCTTAACGCGGCGAGATATGGTTTGCGGTCGTGCAACTTTTGATCGTGCTATAACGTCACTATTACAATTTCTAATCCTAATTCATCCATTTCGGTAAAAAACACCTGGTGCGTTAGTGACCGGTAAATCCAAACAGGAACTAGCTTGAGGCACTTCACGCCTTTTTAGGCTCCAAGTGGCGAGTTCATTAAACTGCTATAAATTACAATAATCTATCAATAGGTCCAAAACTTCTTAAATGGCATACAGAATAGAGTAGGTATTTGATTGTTTTTGCGAAACCACTTCAAATTGTATGTAATGCTATAATAAAGCAAACTATCTAAAATTGTCTATAATGTAATAATAAAGCAAATTTTTTAGTATTTATTTGTATCATAATAATAAACTGAAAATTAATTTAAATTATTAAACTACCGCATAAACGCTCCATTTGACATTTATTGGGCCATGTGAGTTCGGTGACGTCACAACCTAGTATACAAGTTGTCACTTGCCATTCAATTGACGTCATAAGGACATTCGACCAAAAGAGTTTGCAGTCAAGTCACGTGATCAAAGAATATTTATATTTTTCTGAAAAATCAGGATATGTATGTGTTGTATGAAATTTTTAGGGTTCCGTACCCAAAGGGTACAAACGGGACCCTATTACTAAGCCTACGATGTCTGTCTGACTCGACACTGGCAAATGCACAAAAAGTGCGACGCCAAAATCTTTACAGAAGAAAGAATAAAAGAATGTTAAGGCAACTGTCAGACGCATTATCTCAGCGGCCTTCAGCGGCTGCATTTTAGTGCTAAGATCTTGCGCAACTCCAATACAAAATGTTGGTGCATGAAACGGGTTCAAAATTAAACTTCTACGCATTTTACACTACTCTAACATATAAGTTTGTCTCTATAGGTATCTCACTTCATTACAGGCACCGCACCTGTTTAATTTTTTTTTTCTCTATAGAAGTCCCAGCTCTTTAGCGGTAGCGGTATATTTTCTTTGATGCTAAGTATGATCTTACATTTCCAACCATTATCTCACAATAATTGCGAAATTTAACAGGAAACAAACAACTGACCTTGCACCTAACGCCAAATCTCCTAAATCAACTTCACCAACCGGAAGACAAAAGATCGGCCTCTGATAACAATATACCTAATCGATAATTGTATCTACGACACTTCAACTCACACGCTAACTCGTAAAAAGGTGAGAAAGTAGGATGATAAAACTATACTAGAATCAATTTTATCTCTATCATACCCAAAATTAAAGAAGCTTTAAATTAAACTCTATCTTTTTCAGTATAAGATAACAACAAAAGTGTACAGCTGTTAAGCGAAGTTTGTAAAGTGGTCGAGTCGCGAAGAGCCCGCAGTAAAAAAGGTGAAATGTCTCTTTAGAAGCGACACTGGACAGAGAACAGATAAGAGACCACCTTGGTGGGTATTGGGCCCATTTTTAGGATTGTTTTCCGGTTTTAAATTGTTTGGATGGCTAATCTTTTTGCTATGATACAAAGTTTAGCTCGTAAACAAGTAGTGTTGCTCTAATTTTTGTAGGTCCAACAAATATCAAAAAATTGAATGCAAAAGTTTAGTTGCTTGTTTGATGCGAAAACAGCTAAAACAGTAGTTTTTTTATTTAACTGTATTTATATTGTTATCATCATCATCATAATCATTTCAGTCATAGGACGTCCACTGCTGGACATAGGCTTTCCCCAGCGATCTCCAAAAGGGCCGGTTGGAAGCGGCCTGCATCCAGCGTTTCCCTGCGGTCTCTTTTAGGCCGTCTGTCCATCTTGCAGGTGGATCTTAATTTCATTGTGTTCTTTATAATGCGTGGTTACCCTACTTATCGCTCAATTTATGAAAACAAATAAATTTGTAATGAAAACGAACTTTTTCCTACCAATGAGATATCTCTGAAGTGTCGACGTACATTTACGAGAAATGTCGCCTATTATTGCTATACCGTTATATTTTTCAATGGGCTACTTACCATTTGACGTTCTATCTAATAGTGTAACCAAGAAATAGTTTTAAGAACGATATAATTTACTATATCTGTCTATAGAAAGTAGTCCAAATATGTGTATTTTATTTCTTATGTTCGGAAAGTTATTCATATTGCCGATTCTGGATTAAAAGTAACATTGAACAATTTATATAAAAGCGTGCTAATAAACAATTGGTACTAAAGGAAATGGTATTTAAGGCGAGGTATTCCCACTATGGGCTATGTCCAGCAGTGGACGTCCTATGGCTGAAATGATGATGATGATGATGAATGAAATCAAAACTGTTTTTCTGACGAGTCTCTAGTGTATTTCCGCTTCTAAGTCCCACTAAGTTTTTTTTAAAGATGAATTTACGCAAACTAACGCCTGAATGTTCAGACGGACATAAATGTTAGACGGAAGTGTTATAAGAGTTGGATTTGACTGTACTGATTTTTTTACCCAGTACATATTTAATTGCAATAAAAGTCATCTAATTGTGCTATATTGTAAGCTTAATATCATGTTTAGTTTTATATTACTTTGACGGCCGCAATAATGATAAAATTGTTCTGCACTAAAATTTCCACGCGCTTAAAGGAGTCTGGATGCTGGTGACGCGGTTTTACCATCGCAATAGCCGCCAACGCCTGAGAGCTCATCCACATATTATCATAGATCAGTATAAATCGCACGCTGTCCGATACACGCGACTTTTCTCCTGCAAAATGTGGAATGAGCTAATTTCCGCGGTGTTTGCAAGGAGCTACAACATGAGGTTCTTCAGAAGGGGAGTTAATAGATTCTTAAAAGGTCGGCAACGTAGTTGTGTTGCCTCTGGTGTTACAAGTATCCATAGACAATGGTGACTGCTTACCATCAGGCAGCCCGTCTGCTTGTTTGTCACCTACTGCAAAAAAAAAGGTAAAACAAAATGTACTTATGTTATTTCCGACGCCGTTCAGTTTTTGAAGACGC
Source organism: Agriopis aurantiaria (assembly GCA_914767915.1). Taxonomy (NCBI): domain Eukaryota; kingdom Metazoa; phylum Arthropoda; class Insecta; order Lepidoptera; family Geometridae; genus Agriopis; species Agriopis aurantiaria. Next base: position 10,438,805 of record OU611998.1, on the reverse strand, counting down.
CTACCCGTTACTCCTCATCATCATCATCATCATAATCAGTCTCTTTTAACATTCCACTGCTGGACTTTTAGCCTACTCCTTAATGGGTGATTGGGCCATATCCACCAAGCTGGCCCAGTGCGGGTTGGTGGATTCACGTACGCCATCGAATTCCTTCTTCGTACGTATGCAGGTTTCCTCACGATCTTTTCCTTCACCGAAAAGCCAGTGGTATGAAAATCCGTACATAAGCTCTTATGAGCTCATTGGTACGGGCCTGGGGTTTGAACCTACGACCTCACGCTTTTCAAGTCTAGCGGCCTCCCAAATGGGCTACCACGGCTTCCTTATCGCTTGTTAATCTTAACATCAATAATAGGAGAGCGTAATTTTAATTAACTGCGCCATATGTGATTTCTCTCCGTAAATGTTACGCATATCTTTGACAGGATGTACAAAAAATCTGGGACATCCCACAAAAATGAGATGGACAGCGATCCCACCTATAACTCAAGGGGAAGACGGGACCCGCCGCGGGTCTTGTAATAATGACGTTCAAGTAATATACGATTACAAGATAACCGGTGACAGCGGAGTGTGGCTCACGCTTTATATTTGTGTCAACGGATATAGGAATTAAATAGTGGTACTCGATTGCCATGAACGTTAAGAGCCTGTTATTTAGGGTTCCAAAACCAAAGGGTAAAAACGGGACCCTATTACCAAGCCTACGATGTCTGTCTGTCTGTCCATCCGTCTGTCCTACCTATTAACGGCTGTCTTTTAAACTGTATTAGATATCAAGTTGTTATTTTTTTACAGAATATCCAATGTTACGGCGGATTAACTAAAAATTACAAAAAGCAAAACTAAAGGCATACAACGTACGTATTTTTTGTGTATTTTAGTATTAGCTCTAATGGAAAAACGGTACTACGTACAAGCGTCAAATTTATCGCGATTATAGTACACACTCTAAAATATAACAACAAATGAAAAATAATGGCTAAGTGCGAGTCAGTAACAAATTTCTGTTCAAAACCGATTCTCGTACGATCACCGAAGTGAAGCAACGTAGGGCGCGGTCGGTACTTGGATGTCGATGGCATTTCGTCATTTTGTAAAAAAAATACGTAGCTAACAAGCTATGTGGTGGTATGGAACCCTCAGTGTGCCAGCCCGACTTGCACTAGGCCGGTTTTATTTAAAACTACAATTGATCTTTAAATATGAAAACTAACTCGGGACTCCTTTTGTATATTTTTTATTACTTTCACATTTGTGAATATGCTTCACATGGCATGACCTTCCCTTGATGGTCTCCCTTCCGCATTATCTATAGGGGCATCTACAAAACATTTATTCGGGCTGACAAAGCCTCGACAACACCACCAGCGTTGCAGCTATATCCATAAGCGGCGATTAGCGCTTACCATCAGTTGGACCGCTTGCTTTTTTGCCGCTCTTAAAAAAGTCAGGGCGTCTTAGATCCAGGACAAACTTTTACTTACAGCTACCTGATAATTACAATGTATAACATCAATTTACTTCTTTTTTTTTTTTTTGTCAAACTTAACAGGGCAAGTGCCTCTACAAATACAGTTAGACTGCCCATAGACCGTTGAAGGTCTAAAGACAATCCAAATGCTCAAGCCCACTACCAGTTGGCAGCGTACCCAATATGCTGGCGGCATTACCACGTTGAATGGCAATGCTAATGCGTTGAGCCAGAAACACGCCAGCATTTTGGTCACGCGTCGCATTAACCAGGCGCTCTGAAAGATTTTTATCAATATACTAAAACTATGACGTGATTAAGTAATTTCAGTATGGAGGTTAAAGGGGGAAGCCTATGTCCAGCAGTGGACGTCTTCTGGCTGATGATGATGATCACGTGATTGATTTTAATGATTATCACTTTTAAAACGTTGCTTGACCTCTGAAGAATCTTTAAAAGGTTACCAACAACACTCATTTGCATGTTTGTTTGTCGCGAGCACAATAATTATTACGAGCATTAATATAACGAGACGTGAAATTAATTGAAGGCATAAATGCAAATAATAATAATTATTAAAGTCATTTTATGGGCGGGACTCACTTAATGCAACAGCACGAACTTACGTGTGATGTATTGAATTTGTTTAATAGCACTTTATTAATTGTCTTGATATCATACTTCATACTAATATTATAAATGCGATACCTTCGCTAGTTTCGTTTGTTTATTTGTTCCATTTTCAGTGGTAGAGCTATGGATCGACGCGGTAGAGGCAGGGCGGTGATATCAGCTTGCCGAAAAATTTACTCGACCGCGCAGCCGAGTTGACCCCATTTTGTTTTACCTACTGAGAGATAGTTAAAAGGTCGGAGAGTGACTTAAAGTAAGATGGCGTGGCAGGTGCACGTATCAGGCCTAAATCAGGCTTGATGATTTAGTCTCAACTCCCTGCAGACCTTTCCGCCCATTTTTAGTTAGTTAATTGATGTTGCTGCAAGTTTCTTAGTGTGCGTGGAAAATGAGAAAGTGTGCTGTACTTATTTTTTTTTGGGTTAAGTAGTTTAGAAGCGTACAGTGAAAAAGCGTATGAAACCGCTTCATCATCAGCCAGAAGACGTCCACTGCTGAACATAGGCCTCCCCCTTTAACCTCCACACTGAACGACAGCCTGCCATCTGCATCCACGGATGCCCGTGACTCTCACAATATCGTCAGTCCATCTAATGGGAGGCCCACCTATGCTGCGTCTTCCGGTTCATGGTCTCTATTCAAGAACCTTTCTTCCCCATACGTTATCGGTTCTTCGAGCGATGTGGCCTGCCCATTGCCACTTCAACTTGCAAATTTTAACAGCACACACACACACACACACAGTATGAAACACGACATGATAACTAAGGAATGTCTCCCTTTTTTCTGAACTGAGGAGAGTGGATATACTGCATATATGCATACTCGTAGGATACTTTTATCCCGGAAAAAATTACGAATCCTGCATAAGAAAATATCCACGCGTGTACTAACGCGGGGCGCAATTAGTTTTAAATATATGCATTTGTTTTGTTCCAATATTTATCATCGACTAGCTACACTCCGCGGATTCACTCGGTATACTAAAAGAACCGCACATTTTTCTTGGATAAAATGGAGTAAGTAGATATTAATCGTGGTACGATTCCAAATTTCTTTTAAATCTGTTTTCGCGGCGAAAATTGAACGAGAATAAATATGCAAGGTCACATCTTTAAATAAGCGTGCCGATCATAGATTCAGTGTACTATACTGAATCTATGGTGCCGATATACCTGTTTTTTTTTTTTGACAGTGACAATGACAGCATTCGAATGTAATTTTTTTTTATTGCCAATAAGTCTGCTTTTGAACACCAACTCGCCTGTTGGTGAGCGACGATGTGGTCGAAGATGAAGCACGCAGACTTAGAAGATACCTATCTAGCTATGCTAGCGCAACTTTAATAATTACCAACACAATAAGTTGGTAATAGCTTGATAATTCAACGGCGATCAAAACAGTAACCGGACAAACAAAAAAAGGTTAAGCTTTAAAAACCAATTACTATTAATATGATGTCTTCTAATTCAGGGCTAATATAACTAGCATTAACCCATAAAAAAAAAAAAGATCATTCACTAACAAATTGAGTCAAAACACGATCTCGCGCCGACAAATTGTCGTCAGTCGAGACGGGAGCGACAAAAAATTCGCTCCAATTTGGTCACGAGTAAAGAAAAAGTTTTTATTGCAGCTAACGAGCCAACCCTGATGTTATCGTATGTATTACTTTCATCCCTTACCTGTTGTTTTCGAGTGACCGCATCCTTATAATTAGGGAATAGTTGGCTTACATGCGCCTAGAAAAGTGGATTTTTTCCACTTTTTGAAGTGGATGGTTGGATTTATTTGATGATGAATCAGTAGATAATAAATTATTAATAGTTTCATTTTTATTCATGGGAAAATATTAATTAAAAAGAATATCAATTGATTTTTATATTCTACATTAAAAAGTTATTTCTATTTGTGCTGATTAGTCACAGTAGAAACAAAGTCAGGCGCTCTGAAAGATTTTTAAAATGATATGAGGTGAGTTTCCGTTCCCTAAGGGCCCAATATATATCTTTTTTTTTAACGCGAAGAAGTCCGCGCTTGACCACCAACTCGCCTGTTGGTAAGCAACATGTGGTCGAAGATGAAGCACGCAGATTTAGAAGATACCTTTTCACTCTGTCCTTATCCTGCATCTCAACCCCAAACGGCTCAAAATATAATGTAACCACTGCTAAGGGAGCATATTTACGCCACCTGTGCTACTCTGCCGTTTAACCACCGCACCAGCCCTACCTTAATTGTGTCCAAGGAAGATGTAGCGGCGTCAAAGTATCGACATAAGTCACGTTCCATACAAGGGGCCGCCCTACTTCCAGGGATCATAATATGAAGTCATCGCCATGTAAACCTCACCCAATTTTTTTGCTGCCAGACTTGCCGATAATCATGTCACACGTTTTTTTCCAAAAAACCACACAGGACAAAATGGCGTTACCATCAGATTATCGTAGTCTTGTGGCCGGATTATTACTTAATTTTTTCTTACCCCTACCTGTTCTAAACCCAAGATCCTTATGATAGGGCGATAGCTCTCCCACCGACATATCTTGACTCCTCTTGTAAAACAAGATAAAAGTAACAATGGCTGTAGTTATACTGGTGGTTTTATACAAATTAATAAGACAAGCAAGCTTCTTAACTGGGTGAATATTTTGTTTATTATACCTATTAGAGGTTTGTTGAAGTATTTTGGTAGAGTGTGTTAAGATAAATGTAGCTGGCGACTTATTTTTGTTCTAATTCGATCAAATATTTGTGGAATGTGTTAAAGCCTCGTTTGGATGTTTGATCAAACATTGGTTACTGATAAGGTTGCTAAGAATTTGTGAATATAGAATAAATCGGATCAGAATAGAAAAGATGTTTTTAGAATATCAAATATAATTATACTTATGTATGTAGTAGTAACATAATTATAATCATCCAGCGTTTCCCTGCGGTCTCTTTTAGGTCGTCTCTCCATCTTCGGGTGGACGTCCTACGCTGCGCTTATGGTCTCCATTCCAGAACCTTTCGGCCCCATCGGCCATCTGTGCTTTATGGTTGATATTCCGAAAACCCGTACGAAGCGCTTTGATTCCACTTTTATTGAGAACTGCTAGTCTGTGGCATGAGCTACTTGAATTGGTGTTCCCCGATAATTACAATCTGGGTGTCTTCAAATCACGAGTGAATCGGTTTCTTCTAGGCAAGCGTGCTCTATTGTTATAATTAATCGAGATACAATACGTTAAGAATTATATCTCGATGATTGTATACCACATCATCACTTAACATCACGTGAGTTGGTGGTCAAATACAAGGCTATTGCTATAAAAAATATAAAAAAAGAATTCCTGCACGAAAGTGCGAAGTTGCATTAAAATATGTTCTAGTACATGCCTCCTTATTCCTGACCATGACTCCAACATGTTATACTACACATTTAAGTACAACTCTACCTTGTTGCATTATAGAGTTTAACGGGTGTCAATTGAATTTTATTGCCTTTTTACATGGACTGTGACTTTACGAGCGAGTAAGCGAAATTGAGCTCACCTCGCGGTCGGACCTCTAGTTAAAGCGCAAAGTGATTTTTATGACACTTTTCAATTATTTATCTACTTTGTACAAAGGGCGCTCTGTTTGAAACAAGGAGAGCAGATTTAATTTGAAGGCACGAAAAGGCCGACATACGTTGATTTTGTTGTGGGTACAGTCAACGTCAAACTTATTTTAGAATTCAGGATAGCAAAAAAAAACAAGTATTATTAATTTATATGTACGCTGTCGTAATAACGATTTAGGTATGTATTTAAAAATATATATTAAGTCTCTGGCATCCATAGTACAAGCTTTGCTTAGTTTGGGGTCGCGTGTGCAAAAATTTCTATCATATACTTTCTGACTGAATTTGAATTTAAATATAACTTTCTTTTTACTACCCTGAATGCTTAAATTTATTAACGTTGAGAGCGGTTTCGCACTACGTCCGATCCGAATCCGATCCAAATCCGTGAAAATACGTTCCGAAGTTGTCGTATAACTATTTGTATGGTAGTTTACGCACTATATCCGATTTCCGTCATCAGAATTCTCTCCGTCATCCGTAAATTTCCATTTCAGAATAGATTCGGATTTGGATTCTTTACTTCTTCTGCGTATGTATTTAAAAACCATGTATGTATGTATATCAGTCTCTGGCAGCCATATCACAAGCTTTGCTTAGTTTGGGGTCAGATGACCGTGTGCAAAAATGTCCCAAATATTTATTTAAAATGATTGCTTGGATTTGTATCAGAGATCGGACTAGTGCGTACGCAATATCCGAATTCGGTCCGAGTTTTCTAGATCCATATTTTCACGGATTTGGATCGGATTCGGATCGGACGTAGTGCGAAACCGCTCTGACTGTAGCGACTGTGCTGACTGTATTCAAGACATCAGGCATCTTAAAATTATCTACGACTTTTTCTTTACAAAATTTAAGAATACGATGGTAAGTTACCATCGTATTCTAGTGATGTAACGAATATTCGCATTCGCATTCGCGTATTTTTGCATATTCGCATATTCGCATTCGCATTCGCGAAATTATTGCGAATGTTTTTGTGAATGTTTTTGCGTGTATAATTTTTTTAAGTAGGTAATAATAGTTGGTTAATGTAAGAAAATCCAATTCCATTAATTTCTTATTTTTTTTAATGCAATAAGTAACTTAACCTCGTAATTAAATTATTCTAAGTGAATAATTTGATAAAATTCATAGAATTAGTCCACAACTCGACCCAAAAACTGACTAATTATGAATAAAATGTTTACGAATTGATATCCTGAATGTCATTAGGTGATCGTTACAAGCGTTATTATGTTTACTTACTTGTGAAATAATATTTCATCGTTTTGTCTCTCACTGCGCTTCTTGCAGCCCAAAATGCTACAACCAAGCATTGTAGAACCATTTTTACAGTTATTACTCAGAGAAAAGACGCACATAACACATTAAATCACTAAAAAAAGGCAATAAATAATATCCAGACCCGTTTTGTTTGGCACTGAACCGTAAGATTTTGACATTCTGGCATTTCAGGCATTTGAAAAACAGGCCACGCCGATAAGGACAAAAAATCTATTTATGTCCTTTTTGTACTTTTGCTGAGCCATATCAAGTTGTCTCTTTCACTGAAATATATTTCCGATCCGGTTGTGTATATCCACAGAAAAGAGAAGTAGAAAAATTTAAAAAATAAATAAATATATATTTAATTTTAAACGAAACATTTTTCTCTTCTGTATGTATATCTGTGGGCTACAACACAAAAATGCCTGGCCAGCAGTTCTAATATAAACAAAAAACAAATATTTCCTGTTGTGGCACGTGTATTCGGTGACAGCTTTCAGCAGAGTATTTAGAATTTAGTATTAGACTACAGCACAAACTTGGTAAAGCTACTACGGCTATAGACATCAAAAAAATTTTAGGCACTTGCCTCACGTGAGCAAGCAATTAGCTATCAACTATTTTCTCGCTAACGAAACGAACAATAGATATAGATTCTGTGTCAATAAAAGAGACACATTTATTTAAAGTTGATCGCTGGCCGTTCACACTGCCGGCGGGAACACTCTCTCCACTATTTTGTTGCAGCGACAACAGCTATCAAAGTTAAAACTCGCTGAGCGATACCCAGCGAGACAACTATTAGGAACTACAGACTCGCTTCTCGCTGCTCGCCAACTCGTATCTAGTTTCTAGCTCTAATCACTGCTTGCTCATCGCCGGCGCGGCGGTGAGACAAGTGCCTTAATCCCGTAAAAACATGGCAAACATTTCTCATTATTAATTTAAATTCTCCATATAAGTTATAAATTATAACTCAGGATTTTAGCAACTTAATAGCTTCTGCTATCATTTGTTATGCCATCCATTATTTAAAAAAAAACTATAAAGTCAAGTTCACATTATTATTATGCAATACACGAGTATAAGTAACGTTTTGGAAATGACAACTAATCTTGCTGTCTCCCTCGTTCCTTTTAATGTGATAATAAGAATTAATATTCCTGTCCCTCTTGTTTCTTCTGCACAGAAGTGACACGCGATATCTTACACAATGTTACGGTGTCCACACATCATGTGCCCACAGCCTATGTCGCCGGTGTGGGTGTCCACGACATCCTCTTTGTTTTATGCTAATACGCTTTTTTGTTTTATGGATATACCGTTTTTATTGAGTTTGCCGCCATAATATCCACTCGACGCGTAATATATTCAGTTTAATAAGTAGTCGATAGTCTAGTCCAGTGTTTTTCAAACTGGGTTCGTGAACCCTATGTTGGTCATAGGTGTATAAATAGAATCGCTACTTCGCGAGGCCGTTTCACATCAAAATCTTGGGAATATATTCTAGTCTCATAACCACTTTCAATAGTAAAGTTTGATATGCACTGGTCTAGACTACAAGTAGTAAATGGCTTACTTTGATAGCTTATAGCTTTGAAATATGTAACTTATTAGGTGAGCTGGCTAATTGACAGGTTTTAAAATATGCAAAAATGTAGAAATGTGCACAAAATATACTAACCTAACTTACCGTATCACACTTCACTGTGATAAAGAAATAAAGATAATAATTCAAAAGTATTATATATATATTTTTTTATTATTTCCGTAATCTTCTGTCAATTTTTAAGTAAGCTTATTACTGCATAAAATTACAAATACGCTGCGTCTGCGATATAACCCGGTGATGTCGCGGGGCGAATCTAGCACGGTAGCACTTAGTTGTAAACATCACTCTCGGTCACCCATCCCAAAACTGACCGTGACATCCATTGCTTAACATCGGTGATCAGTTGAGCCTCAATCATCGTATGTGTCTCATAATTTCAAAACCACTTAAATGAATAAACCTACACTTTATACTTTTTAATCTGTGACATTTTGATTACAAAACCGCTATAAAATGCAAAAAGTCAGTGAGCATGATAAATCAAGAGAAATAAAAGAACTCGAGAGAGGCAGCTCAATTCTCGGCTGGTCCCGTAATTTATGGGGGAAGATAGTACCAACAAATCACCGGGCTGATTGCCGCCATTGCTTTTGCCGTACCTTCGGATCATTTGGTGTAACCTGAGAACTCCCTACATTCGATGATTGGGCAAATAAATATATTTTCTGTATCCTGTTTATCGGGTCTGGGGTGTTAATAAAAATATAGAGGAGGTTGGGGTAAAAGGGCAGTGATTTAAAATAATGGTACTTATATAAATATAATATTGTTACTAAAGTTATATGATTATTTACGGGATATTTACCGTGGTGTTATCATATAACTTTAGTGAACAACCGTGATAGTTTAAAACAGTGTAATATTGTTACTGTTTTCTTTTTTAAGAGTTCTTTTAGTTTAGCGTGAATGTAAGCATCATATAGACTATATAAATAGCTTCGTTGGTCCAGTTGGTAGTGAACATGCCTTCTGCGCTTGGGGGCGTGGGTTCGATTCCCACCTAGACAAACATTCATTTGATGAACATTTGTGTTTGATCTATATCTGGGTGTTAATATCTATTTAAGTGTGTATTTCAAAATATGCATATGTATGTATATCAATCTCTGGCATCCATATTACAAGCTTTGCTTAGTTTGGAGGCAGATAACCGTGTGTTCAAAAATGTCCATAGTCCCGAATACAACTGTTTTAAAATCATACTAATATTGTTAATATGAAGTGACATAGAAGTTAATTTTTATCCCGGAAAAAAGTTATGGTTCCTGAAATCCACGTCGGTGAAATCGCGGGGCACTGTTAAACAAATAATATATTTGATTCTGTGTTGTAGTCTTTGTTGTTGTTTTTTTTTTTTTTATTATATGTGCATAATCTAAATTCGAAAAAGGGTTTGGCAAAAACATAAATAAAAAAGCCATGCATCTTCATAAAAAAATAATTGCATTCGGTAGTTCCTAAAAGTGCCGAAATAAAAATGTAATTCTATAACAACAGTAATTTTGTATCGTCAATAAATTAAACATATTCTTTATTGATTGACAGAATGATTCCTTTTATTAATAAGGCTCTTTATGAAATGACAGGTTTTGATTGATAAATTGATTTTATTAAGGAAAACTCCGCATTACTGCAAAGCAATTTCGAAGTTTTTGTTGATTACCATTCAAATGTATTTGATTGCTTTTGAATTACGCATTAATTTACATACATTTGTTATGGCTGTCATTGTTTGCTTTGACCTTATTCTGATATTAAGATAATGATCAAAAAGCTAAACTATCGTCCTAATAAATTATAAATGTGAACGAGTGTTTGTTTGTTCCTTTTTCACGCAAGAGCACGTGATTTTTCGCTTTTAGATATTTAGTATTTTATCCCTGTAAAATGTACGATTCATGAGGGAATGCCCACGTAGGTGGAACCGCGGGGTGCAAATAGTAGTTTAATATAAGTTAGTACAATATAGCAGTATATGCACCAAGTCATGTCTTTTCGAACATAAAAAGTAATCACACTGAAAAAATAAAAATCTGTTCAAGCGTTTGCGATGCCACAGACACAGATACACACGGCCAACTTGAACAGATTTTATTAAACTTTAGCTTTTACAATTTCACGATGTAAGCCACCATCAATTGGAGATCTTGTTAATTCAACATAAATGCTATTTGGATTTCAAATTATATTTTTTTTAATAAATTATTTTCTGTAGGCCTATTCCTATCTTCAGGCCTATGTTTATAGCATTTTAAAAACATTCGATTTTCAGAAATGGTCCTGTTGGCCCTGCTTTCCCCTGCTGGTGTGAATGGATCCATGCGGGGTGGCCGGCGTCCGTCGTCGTATCGTTCATAATAAATTAGATGCCACTAATACAAGCTTCGCCTTACAGAATGCTGGGACCTGATTCTTGTACGCTCGAGGCAATCTCGGTCACTGTCTCTCTCAACAGAAATGGCATTAGAGTAAGAGTGACCGACATGACCTCGAGTGCGCAAGAATAGGGCTCCTGGTTCTCGACTTCCTTCTAATGTACAACGGCGATAACACTTTCAATATCACTCGTGTAGGCCTCACCAGAATAACTCGATCCATCTCTTTTTGTTGCATCTTTGAAATGAGGGTTCAGCATTTTTGGTTCTTCATCCAGTATAACTTGAGCCATCGTTTCTAAATAACTAGGTATTGGCTACAGTTAAAGTTCAGGTAATTTTGGTAAGTAATTCGTGATGCTGAATGCAATGGATTTGTGGACCATACATTTTTGTAATGTACGTTTGGTATTATACTGTTGAAAATGGAATGGTTATTGATTTAGTACTGACTTTGTGTGAACATGAAAACGTGTTTAAAAAGGCTTCCATACTAAGGGATACTAGAGGGATCTAGAGGTAACAATGAAATGCTTTTGCTGTCGCCAAAAGTTTTATAAACATCTCGTGACTCAAGGGTTATATTGTATACACATATAGATTGTATAATTATAAGCAGGGCTACACATAGAAATTGTACTAAGCCGAAAGGAGGTCATTGTACTAATCATTATGAACAACTTTTACTATGAGACCAACCATGAAATGGCGAAAACAAAACAGATATTCCATGCATTTTGTATAGAGCAATTACCGTTATTTATGGTTACCTACTTTTACTACGGGAGTAGTAAAAGTTGATCATGATACTGAATACAGTGATCTCCTTTCGGCTTAGTACTGTCTATATGTCTAACCCTGTATATTCTGAAAATATACCACTGTAAGTTGTCTGTTAGTGCACTTACGACATCGTACATCTACGTCATTTGACGGGCAAGGGAGGTTGAAAAAGAGCATCGAAATTCACTTTGTGCGACTAATCCGCAACGGAAAAGGTTACACACTAGTTATTTTTACATCTTTGTGTAGATATTGAGGTGCTAAAAGGATAGCGAAGCATAAAAAGTTGTGGATTGAAAAGTTGTGTCATGTCAATTGCACGAAATACGTTTTTATGCAAAAAAAATATGTCGGTAGCGTAGCGATACTAACCCCGATTTTAGGGGGGACCCTATTTATAGTGTTATCTGATTCTCCAAGACACGACTTCTCCTGATCTCGTATCGTAGCTCATCTACCCGGTATCAACAGATCAGTAATGTTGAGAACGCATGATCTGGTCAGTGTCCAGATGGGTGACCGTAAGTAGCATAAATAACTGCTTTTTAAAAAAACTATCTTGTTTCCAATAGCAGCACCTCCTGGTTGAATTCAAGGACAGCAATCAAACATTTGAGGGCAGGCTAAAAATACAAGCACAATACACATCAATATGAATAACTTTACATATTATGGTGATCCCATCTATATCCTGGTATTGCGAAAAGATATCAGCAATTCCATAGAAAACTGTCATTCACACTCGACAAAATGTTTGGAATATTTTTTTTTCGCAATTTCTGGTTGGTCCCACAATAAAAGTTCATAATGATTGTATAAATATAACAAGACAGAGACACACCCAACACACTACGTAACGGTCCCCTTTCGGATTATTACACTCTCCACGTAACTTCGTATACTTAATTTTGTTGTCCTTGGGGTCTAGACAAGAGCCACACACTGTTAGCGTTCACGCCTGCGGAAAGATAAAATTGTATGAAAATGACATTAGCTTCAGATAATTTATCTCATGCTAATGTCATTGCCAATGTCATTTTCATACAATTTCATCTTTACGCAGGCGTGTACGCTAACAGTGTGTGGCTCTTGTCTAGACCCCCAGGTCTGATCTACTGCGCTGTGTCGTTCAGTTATCAAATTTTATAACAAGGTGAATAATCCAGTAAAACTGTTCACTATCTACTTTTAAATTTGTGACGTTCTTTTTGGTCATGTATCCTACCCCACTGAGCCTGTGCCTGTACTAATAAGTCGCGAGCGCATCGTCGCGGAAGGTCGCGCTTGCGATTTGTCGCGGCGATCATGTCGCGATAGCGCAGTGCTAGCGACACTGCGTGCGTGTGCGCAGGACGAACGTATGCAAGAACTAGCCATTCACGGATATAGCTTTTCCTTAAAAACATGCTACCAAATAATAATCCCTGCCCAGCATGCTCTGTTACCTCCGAATGACAGTGAAAACCAAAGGCAAAGTTTACAAGACAGTTGCTGCAGGATCAGAATGCTGGACCAACAAGAAGCATCATAAACAACGCCATGTAGCAAAAATAAAGATGCTAATATAAGATAAAGGTAGGGCTTGTGGAGTAACTGCTTGAACATATCCAGGAACGAACACATCCGGGGTTCTTTCAAGGTCACGGCAATCAAGGAAAAACTCAAAGAGTTTAGACTATTTATTATGGGGCGGGCCGATAACTTTTTTTATGAGTGGAAGGAATTGAGGGAGACCGTTGCCTTTGCCCTTTGGGACGATAACTACTGTTTAATAAATTATGTAAACATCCTCGAACTAACCCAGAGACTGAAGCAGACCCCCAGACACGTGGTGGGCCAATGTACAAACATTTGTGAAGAGCTTGGCCCAGCTAGCAACAAGCCAGGGCCAAGTGTCCTGGCACCGAGCAATGAGGAGCTCCGTTCGACCCCAGATGAACTGGACCAGGGGCTAGACAACAAAGATGTGAATATTGAAAAAACGTACACCAGATACAGACGAATTTCACGCATTTTTTTATTTTTTTTTGTTTTTTTTTTCGAGCCTAATTAACATGATTTTATTCCATTTTCAGTCTTGCTCTTGTAGTATTTTTTTTATAAATCATACTTGTAATTTTCTCTATTTGGTTTAGTTTTATTTGTTTACATTTAAATGATAAATCCGATCTTTCCCGGTCTTCAAAACAGATTATATTTAAGAAAAGTATGTTGAACAATCTTTTTTGTAATATCGCGCAAGTCAGTTTTTAATTTCATACATTGTTCTTACAATAATATGTACACACAGCTTAAGACGCGGACATACGACGATTACACGTTTAAAAATATTATGTGAAAATCGCGCCAAAGATCGAGATTTAGATTCAATTTGGTAGGTTTTCGTTGGGTTATTCGATATATTAATAATTATACACCTCAATTAAAATCGTGACCGGATACTGTTTTAAAGTAATAGATTAGCTATTTAATTTGTAAAAAAATTATATTGTTATCGCTGAAAACTAAGAAAAAAAATTGGCCAAAAGGTATTTAAGGTGGTGGTACGTTTAATTTTTCTCCAAAAAGTTTTACACCAACCAGTTTTAAACCAGTTTTTAAATTACTATTCAGTTATAAGTTATTTATTGTACATTACACGGTGTTTTCTGTTTTTTTATTACTTTTGTTCGGTACTTTGTATTCTACGTTCAAAACGATGATTTCTTTCTTAAAGGGTCAGTCCACACCTAAAAAATTTACTTTCTTGGCGCCATATCGTTTGACATCAAGCATAATTCCCTGAACAAAAAGTACAACCGCGTCCCTTGTTAAACCCTGTCTCATTGCGAACGACTATCGAATACAACTACTCGGATATAATCGATTGGACGCATCGATTGCCGTCCAATAATCGAAACATGTCCGTGTCGCTAGTCTGCACTTATCTTTATGCTTCAAGCGTAATCTTATTAATTTATGAATGTGTATTTTAAATTAACATTTTATGAAGGCGCTTGTAATAAGAAGGATGTGGAATCGGTCAAGTGGATGAGCTTGGGGGGTTTATAGAAAGTATGTCTTTAAGCATTGACATATATAATAAGGGCGGGGCGAATGAACTTTTGCAACGGTACCGACCTTTGATTAGACAAGAGATATGTAATGCCTTAGCACAGTTATAGTTCGTATTCAAATGTCTTCGTGTTTCACCCACTTTTTCATTATGCCAGTAAACTGGTACTGCAGTAAAAACTATTTAAATTTATTTAATAGTATTTAGTTTGATACATTTGTTTACACCAGCAGAAAAAATATACTTTTAACTATGTAGCTAGGTCCTTAAAATTACTACTAATAAATAACTTAATCTGTCTACTAAATAATTTAATCTATAGCGCAGCCGCTGAAAAAATGTGGCTGACAGTTGCCAAATTTGCAATGCTCAATTGCAAATTTGGTTTTATCTAAATTAGCTGCATTTTTTTAAAGAAATTGTAATTAAATTAAAAAATAAAGAGGACAGCATTTTGGTCACATTTTGCATTGACTAAAGTGATGATAAATATTAAAAAATATTATATGGCTCTCTGTCCCTATGGCCCCATATTTTCGATACAATAAATGTATGCTGCCACTTTCAAGGTCTGCGTCAGACGCGTGCTGCCGACTACTCGACGACTGACGTCGCTATACATTTTCAAATCGCATCAGCCGCACGCATTAGACGCATGCGTCAGACGTACGCGGCTGCGATCGACCGCGATGCACAGAAATCTACCTTAAATGTACTGTCCAAGCAAATATTTGGCCCTTTTAAAGTCTTCTGCAGATTCAAGCGCGTATCAGCTATATTAGTTATTCTGCATGACTATTGTACGAGTGGCAAATGGTGAGTATTTTCATATTTTTTTTAAATACGCTTGCGTTTCACCGCCACCTCGCCTGATGTTAAGTGATGATGCAGTCTACGACGAGCACGCTTGCCTAGAAGAGACCGATTCACTTGTGATTTGAAGACACCCAAATTGTAACTATCGGGCAACACCCATTAGATAAGGCACCGCATTCCACAGACTACTATTCAGACAATACAATTAAAATCAAATCGCTTCGTCCGGGTTTTCGGGATATCAACCATCAAGCGTTGTCGGATTTGATTTTCCCCTGTGGCAGTTCGATAGAAAAATTGCCAGCAAGGAATTAGATTATACAGATCCGATGCACACTCTCCGAAATGTATCCGATAAAAAAAAACGATTAGTCTGAACTAGGCATTCATTGCTGATGAGCCTTTTAGCACGTTTCTAGATAGACTTCCACGCCCCAAGCTGGCTCAAAGCTTTCTTCTTCTTAAGATAATAATATGAAAGCATTTCTTCTATGACGGTGATACATCAACCACAACAAAAAGTGCCCCATCACCATAGTGTTAGTAAGTATTATGAAACATCGGAATCGATCTTCATCCCTTAGAATTTGACAGCAAAATTGCTCTTCAAGTTAAAAGCCGCAAATCGAATGCTACCGCATAATCATTGGATACATCTACCAACTAAACAATTGGGGTATTTTGTTACCCTGTATAAAAAAGTTGGTATATAAAGCTGTTCCTGTTACGTGTAATTATCTAATCTAAAACCTTTTAGGTGTAAACCTGAGTAGTGACTTCTGAGAAGCATATCGTCTGGCTATATGGTAACCATGACGTTAGAAATGTTATTTGTGATGTTAAAACTATCTATACATATACATCGATATGTATGTTCCCTATGGACTCCAAAACGGCCGGACCGATTTCGACGGGATTTTCACTGGCAGATAGCTGATGTTATAAGGAGTAAATTTAAGTTACTTTTATTGGGTATCCACGCGGGTGAAACTGCGGTGCACAGCTAGTTAATAATAAAAAAAATACTTAAAGATATTGCTCGCAAAATATTACAGAGTCCTTCAGTCGGGATAAAAAAGTTTACAAACAAGTCATAGTCATGCCCTAGTCAGTCAGAATCAAGCATAGTAAGTCACGTTCAAGTCCAAGTCATGCCCTGGTATTTGGTGGAGAATTTACTAGAGGCTTCTGTGGAGTTTTGGAAAAGTCACGAAAATACATGTTTCACCCCATTATATCACTTAACAAACCGCTGAAACGGACATTACCACTATACGTTCATAAACAAAATTATTACACATTTTTACTCGAAATAACACAAGTTTAGGAAAATAATGGATGCAGTCCGCTTCCCACCGGCCCCTTAGGAGATCGATGAGGGAGGCCTATGTTCAGCAGTGGACGTCCTACGGCGGATGATGATGAAGAAAATCATACAATGAAGCAACATGTTTTGCTCACGTTGGCGCCTAAACTCCTTTGAAAAGCTCTTATTAAAATGTTGCCTCTTCTCTTCCTAGAAAAACACAGTATCCAAATGGTGGTCACCCTATCAAAGATCGTGGGAGCTTGCCGGCATGCAGCACCGAGTATCGGCGTTAATCACGGACTAATTACCAGTTTTGGCTATCTCCCAGACATAGGACAGACAGTGCATTAGCCAAAGGTCAGCTGAAATGGAGTGAATGCGCTCTATTGTCTTCGAACTCTTTGATAGCACCTTTGACTTTATGGTAAACTATTATGTTTTGGACAATATTCTTTCCTCTTGTTGGGATTTTGGCAACGCACGTCTTGTGCGTTTGCCAGTGTTACATATTTAAATACTAGCTGCGCCCCGTGGTTTCACCCGCGTAATGATGAAAAATGGTGATGATGATGACTAAAATTCACTATTCTTCGTCATCATCGTCACCATTTTTCATCATTACGCGGGTGAAACCGCTGTGTGCAGCTAGTATTTAAATATTTAACACTGGCAAACGCACAAGACGTGCGATGTCAAAATCCCAACAAGAGGAAAGAATATTGTCTAGTCACTCCAGCCCTTGAACTATAAAAAATCAGATCAATCTGTTGCTCTGTTGCTGCGTGAAAGAGGAACAAACAAACCAACAAACCGACAAACGTTTCACATTTACAATATTATTATATGATTTTCAAGTTTTATTGAATATCTTCAAACAAGTCATAGTCACAGTCAGAATCAAGCAATTTAAATGACGTCACTTGTACAAACCATACAAACCCCAGACATTGACTTTGCGGGAAAGGGGCAGAGCATCCTTTCCTAATCCAACCACAAAGTTTAAACGCTTAAATCTCATTCATTCACAACTCATTTCAATAGCCAGTTTAAAATAATTTCTTCCACATACAAATTAATTACCTTTAATTGTATATTTTTACCCATCAAACAACTGCCCGATGGCTTATTTATACGAAACAAAATAATATTTAAAAGTAAAACTAAATATTTAAAAGTTAAAAACCAATTTAAATTTTCCCATATTCTGCGCAATTTTCTTCATTTTTCTTTCCGTAAGAACCTTCTACAAAGTATTAGAAAACGTAAAAGAAAATATATGATATCGGTTAAATCGACATACGTAGTATACTTAGTATGAAATCTTTGGTTGTCGTTCTCAAATTATGGCGTGACCAAGGTAAATAGGGACTCATTTATATACGACGGAGCGGAACTATAATTAAAGGATTTACTATTTAAAGCGGGTATCACCTGAACAGGCTCGTGCGTGGCAACACCACTTGCTTGAGTCGGAATGACAGTGACAGGACGAGGTTGTTTAAAAAAAAAAGAAAAGATAGAACTTCACTTCCATTTCGTGCTCAAGGGAGGTTTTGCACCCGTACCATTCTGTTAATTTTAATCTGTTCGAATCTTAATAGTTACTAGGTGATTTGATCTTATTTTGTAGTAAAATCAATAAACACAGCTCAGTGATTGTATGAAGTGTTTATTTTGTGAAACAACCTATTGGAACATTTTGGAGTTAAAGTTACCATACATAATTATGGGCGAGACGCCTCCACTGATAGCGGATGACTGCCCTGTGTCTCCGTCATACAGATTGCTATTTTAAAAGCAGCTAGTTCTATTGAAATGATTCCCAATTCCCATACAGCGACTATACTATCCATAGTCCAAATACTGAGTGACGAGTGACGGGTCATCACACGGTCTAAGTAGTCAGCGGTGTAATTATAGTCAACGTGCCGACATCGCGGACGCCACAACATTTTGACAACACAATAGATGGACAAGTGAGATTACGTACCTATTGAGTATTATATACCTACACAAGTGTAATAATGTAGCGTGAGAATGGGGCTGGGCTTTGGAAAGTGGATAAGCGGCGCTGGGTGTAATGCAAGCTAGATGTCACGTATCTGTATGCAAGCTGTTATTCTATTGTAACCTATATTTGGTCAGAAGATTAGTATTATTCAGGGTTACACAAACTGGTGGTATTAAGGCGTAAGGGGGTCGTTGTACTTGTTATGTTTCGAATCGAGTTGTGTTGAAGTCAGTTTTTTTTTCTTCAAATAATTAACTTGTTTACTATCCAGTTTTTTTTTTTGAGAATTCAGGATTGGTCTAATCGTGAATGTTGGTCATGATAATAAGTACAATGACCTCCTTTCGGCTTATTACCACCGTTCTGTATAACCGAACTACAGAATACAGAACTCTAGAGCACAGTCTATAGTTTATTCGAGACGCAATTGCTATAAACGTAAGCAAAAGCAGTCGAATCCAACAATTTAATACGGAGCTAAGTCCAGTCATAAAGTCACTTGACACGTACTCAAAGTACAATGTTACCAGTATAAATAATATTACGGGGTCAGGAAACATTATCTGTGCAGTTTACACTGCCATAAAACTGCCCTGGAAAGCATTCGCAACATTTTCCTGACACGAACAAAGCGCTAATGGAAATGTTAAAAAAAGTTATGTCAAAACGACCTTTTCAAGAACTCGCATTTCATATGATGCTATTCATATTATAATGTTATTAATTTTACAAGTCAAATAAATAAAAAAAGGAATAATCACTTAGAATAACTACTCAGAGAAGGTAGGTTTCCAAACAACGCCTTCTCAAAACGTAAGCTACAAATTCGCTTTGTAGCTTACGTTTCGATTGGTATTTTAAACGATTTAAGCAAGAAAATTAATGGATTACCTGCGGAATGTCACACCATAAACTCTTATGCTGCTTTTCTGATTTGTTGTGGTACGATTTCACTGCGCAAATTGCTATAGTAAATTTTTTTTTTTTTTTTTGGAGCCATTAATGGCACCATTTGAATGGCTTAAAATTTGCGAATGTACTTGGTTTCTTTGTGTAGTTATTCTAAGAATAATCATCTTTTAAATTAATCATAAT
This sequence comes from Agriopis aurantiaria, assembly GCA_914767915.1. Lineage (NCBI taxonomy): Eukaryota > Metazoa > Arthropoda > Insecta > Lepidoptera > Geometridae > Agriopis > Agriopis aurantiaria. The sequence goes on along the minus strand of OU611998.1, from coordinate 10,418,760 downwards.
GCAAATCGAATAATAAATTAAATCAAATATATACACGAATCAAATAAATTAAAAACAAGAATTACATATAATGTAATTAATTAATCCATAAAAATTGTAAGAATTAAATTATACGTTTATGAAATTCGATAAACGTGTAAAAAGACTACACGATCTTCATCATCAATAGCTGCAGTCTGACGGTTGCAGTGACATCGTCCGGCAGGCTGATTACGTGTAATATTGTGAATATTAAATAACAATCAAACAAATTAATAGGTACCAGACTACCTAATTTATATTTAATTTAGGTAGGTATTTTATTGAGTTAGTTATAATTATCACTAAATGTTTGGTATTTATTTAGTTACTTTAGTTTATAGTTTGTTTTTATAAGTGAAAAAAGGACTAAAATCTGATACAGTAAAAAAGGAGTAATGAGAAACTAAAATGTAATTATCGAATCAATATTTTTAATTGAATGCTAACCAAAACCAATGTTTTAAGGGCTCCTGTAAATTATTCCGCTAAGCATTAATTAACCGAATAATATATTATGGCAACATTGTTACCTACTACCGAAGCCGCTTATTATAAATGAGCCTAAATGTTAGGTATGCATCGACTGACCTATAATTTGGGCGCGCCAAAACATTATTGCGAACATTAAGAGGTAAAAAAACCATAATCGTATTAGTGTTTGGTTCTCATATACGTCATCATCGGAAATGTTCTTAAATAATCTCACAGCATAGTTCAGCTAGTCAATCGCTATAGATCAGTAAAGTGAAGACCTTTGAAAAGGCTTTTTCATTGTTTCTTCTTTGGGGGTTTGGCGTTGCACGTCTCATGCATTTGCCAGTGTCAAGTATTGTAATATTTTCAAGTTTTATTAGACATCATCAAACAAGTCACAATTAAGCAAAGTAAGTCACAGTCAAGTAAAAGTCACTCCCTAGTAAAGTGGTGAAGGCTTTATACTTGCCTTGCAAGGTACCTACTAGCTTGTACTAGCCGTGACTTACCTACTTTGCTTGACTCTGACTGTGGCTTTGACTTGGTTGACTATATTTAGTTAAAGTTGAAAATATTCTTGACACTGGAAAATGAACAAATAGTGCAACGCCAAATACCTCTCAAGCGGAAAGAAGAAGAAGAAAACAACTATTAAATGAGGAGATTAACATTACATACACCATTAAAAATATTTGAGACATTTAACACTCTCCACATATTGAGATAGCATAATCAGACTGATTTCACAAAATCCAAGAATGTAAACCAAACAAATAGGCAATTTATTCTCGACGCATGTTCTAAATTGAAGTTAAGGGGCAGTCATTACCGGCGCCTTCGCAGGGCTTCTGTTACGCCTTTTTGTAAGCTCGATTACTGGCGATAATGCATCGATACGCATCTTTGAAGTATGCACCTACAGGGTGTTTAAATATTTCATGGATTACGCGACAAAAAAAAACTAAAATTAAATTAAAGTATCAAGAGCAGTTGTTACGTCTAAGTTACAACAGACAATATAACTTCGGACTTATTTTATAGAGTTAAGGTGGTACGTTTCACCTATGGCGTGAAAATCAAATTTCAAACAGTTTTCCTGTCCTTGTAGCTAGGCCGGGTAATTATTGTAAACGATCATGATGTTTGCGCAAATTGATTATTACTCTTTACAAAATCATGTAAAGTTATTTATCTCTAATGCCATTATCACTTACATTTGTCAATAAACAATATTTTTCTGTTTCAAACGGTTTATTTACAAATGTTAGTAATATGTTGCATTATACTGATAAAAAGCTGTACATGAAAATGTAAAGAACAACAACTATTTGCACAAACACTATGTTATTTTAAAATAATTACCCAGCCTAGCAACAAGGACAAAAAACCCGTTTGAAATTTGAATGTCCCGCTATAGGTAAAACGTACCACCTTAAGGCACATCACTATATTATAAGCGTGTGCACTAGACTTTTGTAGTCTGTGGTATTCTTTTCGTTTTCTCTTTTGAAGATGGCATAGTTTAAATGATGTAAAATCTAAAGCGTTAAATTAGATCACGGTTTATCGAGACAGCAAAGTTAAGGATAACCATAGAATAAGAATTTTTTTTTATTTCACTCATTGATAAACACGTAGTAACTTTGCAATTGCTAACTTTACTAACTTCATTCATGTCGTTCGGTCTTTTTCTCTCTTTGATATTTTTAACTCGTTCAAAAAGACTAATGTCGGAGTAACAACGCAAAAACATTGCACGACAAATCCATTCACTTGTCTGTAAAGTACATTACAAAATTAATCCATTTTCTCATTTCATCTCACAACAGCCTGTGTAACCACGTTAAGGATAAAATACGTGAAGCACGTCAAAAAGACGTAGCGGCCGCGTCAATCACTCTGGACCTTCAAAGGGCACAAAAAATAAAACTTACGCCAATTATTACCATGCTTCCCCATAATGGGTTTTACTTGTTCGCTGATTAGGAGTATAGTGTTTCTGTTAGTTGTTTTAGGATAATGAGACAAATGTTTATGGAATTTATTTGTAATTTACGTATGTTTTATTGAATAAGTTTATAATTACAATAGTTATTTTTTTTACTATCTACACAATCTATTCTATTTTATTGTTAAGGCTTCTTTTAATTCTTCTAATTCTTTTCCCACTTTTAGCAATTTTGATCATTCTAGTTTTAGTTTTTCTTACTTCCATGGTTATTTTAAAATTATAAAAGTGGTGTCATTAAAATTTAATGTTTTTAATTGGTAATCGTAAAGACCACTCGATAGAAGAAGAAAAAAAGTTACAATGATTTCCGCTTTTTCCCCTGTTTTTTGGATTAATTAAATTACCTATTTACTAAATGATGTCAAGGATATCTTCTTACAGATTTCGTTATTAAGGAGAGAACCGTACTGCGTACAGTGTATTATGGTTTGATTAGATAATGCAAAAATATTTCAGTCAATCGAGATTTGAACCTGCGTCCTTTCTATTGACGAGGTATGACTTCTTCCGGGTGGTCGCTTCTGTTGGATTTTTCCTCTCTGATATTTGCATTCCAGTTCGCTTTTATTTTGTGTTGCTAATTCCTAGGACGTCAATGTCCAATCTCTGCATTTTTTGTACAACATTCTTATGCTTTTCGTACTTATACGTACTCCACATTCTCTTACCATCTACTCTTAGTACAAGTTTTGAAAGCTATTAGTTTTTTTTTCCTTATTTAAGTGAAGCAACCTATCCCGCTGATTACTGCCGATTTACTGACTACCAATTACTTCCGTGTTTAGGCCTTTACTAAAAAGTATGGAATAATAATAAAACAAAAAAGATTTCGAAAACTATCAAAACTTGTACTAAGAATATTGATAGTGAAGCTAAATGTAAGATCTATTATTATTAAACAAAAAAATGCATAGTCTATGAATACCTACTAAAATTAAGAATGCCATTGAAATACATAGTAATTCCATTATTTCCGGAGCCAGTCCGATTCCTCTAATCAAACATGCCTCGAATTGAAGCCGACCCGAGAAAGGAAATCACGATTACATAGACAATCGTTACGAATCGATTTTTTACATCCTTTACGCGTTATCGAATGATCGAATGAATTTGCTTAAGTTCAAAGGTAATTGCCGTGATTGTTACGTTATGTTTACAAAGATATCAAGAATTGTGATGGGTTTAATAGAAATGTATTGAGGAAGTTTTTTTAATTCTTTCCTCTTTAGAGGATTTTGGCGTTGCACGTCTTGTGCATTTGCCAGTGTCAAGTATTGAGATATTCAAGTTTTATTAGATATTGTCAGAGTCGTCATACGAGTCAAAATCAAGCAAAGTAAGTCAGGGTCAAATCAAAATAAAGTGGTGGAGACATTACAAGAAGTTTCTATAGAGTTTTGGAAACAACGCGAAAATACATGTCTCAGAGTGGACAAGTGATATAATGAGTAGAAAGATATATTTCCGTAAAGTCTCCACTACAATAATGGGGCATGACTTGTACTTAGCCTTGACTTTGATTTTTTTGATTTTTAAAACTTGCTATTATCAATATATCAAGCCTTTTCTCAGACAGAGAAGATTGATTATACTATTATACTCGACACTAGCGAAATAGACAAAAAGTCTGAAGCCAAAACTAAAAATATATTTCCGTAAAGTCTCCACTACATTACTGGGGCATGACTTGTACTTAGCCTTGACTTTGATTTTTTTGATTTTTAAAACTTGCTATTATCTATATATCAAGCCTTTTCTCAGACAGAGAAGATTGATTATACTATTATACTCGACACTAGCGAAATAGACAAAAAGTCTGAAGCCAAAACTAAAAATATATTTCCGTAAAGTCTCCACTACATTACTGGGGCATGACTTGTACTTAGCCTTGACTTTGAATTGTTTGATATTTTAAAACTTGACATTATAAATCTATTCGGATTTCTCTTAAGAAAAGAATATTGATTTTACTATTATAAATGTGTATATGAATTTCTAGTGTAATTCCGCTTCTACGTCGTTTTGTCGTTTAAGTCTCCACTACATTACTAAGGCATGACTTGTACTGAATTGTTTGATATTTTAAAACTTGACATTATAAATCTATTCGGATTTCTCTTAGACAAAGAATATTGATTTTACTATTATACTCGAAACTGGCGAAATAGACAAAAAGTCTGAAGCCAAAACTAAAAATATATTTCCGTAATGTCTCCACTACATTACTGGGGCATGACTTGTACTTATAGCCTTGTCTTTGAATTGTTTCATATTTTAGAACTTGACATTATAAATCTATTCGGATTTCTCTTAGGCAAAGAATATTGATTTTACTATTATACTCGAAACTGGCGAAATAGACAAAAAGTTTGGAGCCAAAACTAAAGCCAAGTCAAATCATTCCCTGCACATTATACTCAAACCATAGAAAACACTAAAAAGAATAACACAATTTTCCAAACTTAAAATAGCCTATAATAATTTTACTACAATTATTTGATCACTCTACCGCAGTATCAAGATAACAGTGGTCTATTGAGAAAGCATAATAATAGACTCTACTAAGGGTTGTCAGTCTACGGCCTCTACCCATCCGAATATGCCACTGAAAGACGTTTGACAGACAGACGGGAAACTTTAATTGCATATTAGTGACCAACACGCTTACGTAATAGAAACCAATATTATTATGGAAATTATAGAGTGCATATCTCTGTAAACTATTTGAAACGTTGCTATATTGTAATAGTTATTTATGATACAAGTGCGGTAAGTTGGTTATTACAAACGAGTAGACGAATGTAAGCCCGAGACGAAGTCGAGGGCTTACCATAGTCACGAGTTTGTAAAAACCAATCCGCACGTGTGCCATACAACGTTTTACAACACATTTGCGAGAAAAAAAGGCTACAAATGAAACAATTTTTATGGAAATGGAAATTAAAAAAATACCGTAAAGTACACGCACGGTGCTATACATCTGAGCGTGCGGTAAAATTCATTACCGCATACGCTCCGTTGTATGATGCGTAATGTTTAACTTTCGAACGATGTATACAGGCTTCGTAAGTGCACTTTTTGAGCAAATGTGTTGTAAATTTATATTTTAGGAGAATTACAAATGGTGAAGTTATTCGGGCATATCTCTAGAGGCGACGTTGAAAGCAAGACTAGTTGTCCAAGGTTTATTTAGTTAATACTTTTTAAATATTTAATATTTACGGTATTTTTATACCATCTCTCTATATTTGTACGCCTACAAACTAGGCAAAACATGATACAGAGTGTCAAATATTTTAACCCACCTATTGTGCATGGGTTTTTAAATGTGTGAATGATTTACTCGTTTTTGTGCAAACAACTCTTTAAGGCCAAGATGTGCGAAATCAAATCTCGAGTACAGCGACTTTTCTTGACTAGGTTTAACCTCCAAAATACAACAATCAAAATGAATTTCTGCACTCTCTGACAAAGTCCAACATTACCGTAGATTTCAAGGCATATAAATGTTAAAAAAGTCACTTAACTCCGATGTCCAGTGTAATATGATGCTGAAATGCTAGTCTTTGGAATGCGCTGCCTCAAGGGGTGTTCCTCAATAGTTACCATCTGGCTGTCTTCAAATCACGAGTGAATATTTTCTTTTAGGCAAGCTTGCTCCATCGTAGATCGCATTATTGCTTAACATCAGGCTAGTCGGCGGCCAAACGCAAGCCGTTTTTTTTTTTAAATATGTGAAAAGACGCGTGCTAGGCGTCGTACCAGGTCTAGTTGGTCAAATGATTGCCCAAATGTAGGCAACCCTACCTAACTTCATCAAGAAGGCGAAGGTACACTCACACACCAATCACAAGACCCTCCAAGGACCCCAAATCGGCTTCAAGTATCTTCAAGATCTAGGCAGATCTCTTTCGCGCTGGAATGGACCGCATCCTTAGAATAACTACACAAAGAAACCAAGTACATTCGCAAAATTTAAGCCATTCAATGGTGTCATATATGACTCCAAAAAAAATATAAAATTTTTACTATGACAATTTGTGCGGTGAAATCGTACCACAACAATCAGAAAAGCAGCATAAGAGTTATGGTGTGACATTCCACAGGTAATCCATTAATTTTCTTGCTTAAATCGTTTAAAATACCAATCGAAACGTAAGCTACAAAGCGAATTTGTAGCTTACGTTTTGAGAAGGCGTTGTTTGGAAACCTACCTTCTCTGAGTAGTTATTCTAAGACCGCATCTTAATAGTGGGATTTTGGAATTTTTGGGTCCTCATAATATTAGTGTACTATATAGAATGTTCTCGTGGTACCGAGTAAAATGGAGAGACGTGATCAGCGCCAGGAAGACTGAAGATCCATCGTGTAACACTCTCTTACGAACCACGACCACTCTGCCAATAGTGTTTGACAAAGTAAATCGTTATAGAATTCTCTAGAAATTGCGAACCTGAACAGAATTGGTTCAAGATCAGGACGAGCGTCGTACAAGAACATAATCTTTTGCTTAGTAAGTATATGGTGACGGTCTAAAAATGCCGACGTTTATAATTATTTTTTAAATAACTAATTTAAAAATAAGGGTGCTTACTAAGAGTAAGCTTCTAAATAATCAATAAATTGTTCTTTAGAAGACAAAAAGTATCTTCTATCATAAAATTAATAACATCTTAGAAATACTTATGAAAACGAAAACCGAATTGAAAATTACCCTTAAACCAATCACGGTAGGTGGCGCTCAAAGCAATGAAAGCAAATTGAAGCCAATCAGAGATCATAGAAAAAATCAAAGATAACTTTATATCGTCATTGGAAAAAATGTAATATTATGATTTCCATCCTAGGCCATAAAAGGCCATTTATTGCACCCGACTCTCAAACTTTTAAGCTAAGCACCGCCATGTCAAATCACACAATAAGAATCGATCGTTTCGTCTAATGCCATCACATGCACCGACCACATCAGCTTCTCAATAAACCATTTGATTAATTAATACTCAAGTGACGCGTGAAAAGGCTGTCTATAAAATTTGTTTTTTAATTATACTTTATTAGACGAAATCCGCTTTGTTTTTTCCCCCATTTTGCGTCAGGTAAGAAAACCTTTATCGGTATTTATCCCTATCGGTCTTATTGACAATTTTATAAGGTCAATAATCATTATTGACTGATTGTATAATTAACTAGTTTTAGGGTAGGTGAGGTTTTTACGCACGATTTTAACGACCTATCGAAATGTTAGGCAAATTGGTTGGTTTCTTTTTTGCTGATTAAATAAGTGAAATGACGTCAATTTGAAATTCTGAAAAGTTTAGAAACTTTAATTAGTAATTTTGTGGTTTTTCGAATAAAATTATTGAAGTAGTCGTTTCTATTGATGTGTTTTCTTTATGTAAATTAAAAGATTTAAAAAAATCCTTTTCAAATACACTTTAGAATTGAATTTCATGATCATTTAATAAGCTTTCAATTACTTACTCATTATTTAAATGATCATGATGTTTGCATAAATTTATAATTTTTCTTTGAAAAGTCATGTAAAGCTAATGCAATTGTTACTTACATTTGCCAATAAACAATTTTTTGCTGTTTCGAACGGTTTATTGGCAAATGTAAGTTATATGGTGCGTTATTGATAAATAGGTGTACACGATAATGTAAAGAACAACCAACGATTTGCGCAAACACTGTGTAATATTACAATAATTACCTGCCCTAGCTAAAAGGACAAAAAAACTGTTTAAACTTCCCGCCATAGGTGAAACGTTCCACCTTAAGTCAAAATATTTACCTTTCACTCGACATTCACTCGTCATTCACTCGTCAGTCAGCTCGTGACCACGGCCATTGTAACATCGTCAAAACGTTGGCGAAAGGTAACATTTTTTACTTAAATAAAATAATACGCGATGCGTAACATTTAAAACATTCATCCTCTTTGCGTATAGCCGTGGTAGCCCAGTTGGGAGACCGCTAGACTTGACAGCGTGAGGTCGCGGGTTCAAACCCCGGGACCGTACCAATGAGCTTTTTGGAGCTTATGCACGGATTTTCATACCACTTTCATATCGCTTTTCGGTGAAGGAAAACATCGTGAGGAAACCTGCATACGTATACGGAGAAGGAATTCAATGGCATATGTGAATCAACCCGCACTGGGCCAGCGTAGTGGATATGGCCCAATCTTTGGGGGTAGGCTAAAATGTAATGTGACTGCCCTAAATTTAATTATTGTGTTACTTGAATTAAATAATAGTAGTTATTATTATTATAAAAGTCCAGCAGCGGACTGTTAAAAAGCTGATTATGATGATGATGATCCTCTTTGCGTCTATATGGGTTTTCTCTGCTTCTTTTTTCTCTTCTCTTCTCATCTGCATTTTTATTTCATAATAAAAATTATGTATATTATAAATTCTTTTTTCTTTCTTCATTTGTTTCGTGTCTATTTCAATGTCATCATTTTTATTTCATAATAAAAATTATGTATATTATAAATTCTTTTTTCTTTCTTCATTTGTTTCGTGTCTATTTCAATGTCACGTTTTGTATGTATATACACAAAAAACGTGATTTCTATAAGTTCTGTACCTCCTGTCTCAATAAATACCTAGACACAAACACAACTCAATCTCGTCCTGATATTAAAACGTCTTTTTTCGTCCTTAAAAAAATACCGGTAACACATGTAGCTAAATTCTACCTGCCAATAAAAACTGAATTATATCTTTTAGCCATTAATTTTTGGCTCCGAGGTGGTCAAAGATAACGATGTTTGGACATATCGTATTTATGTGGTGACCGTGTGACACCTCCTTATCTAAATTACCAACAGCATTGGAAGCATCGAACCTATCTTACTAAATTAACACATATATCTCTGAGAGGTTCTGCTAATCTCGGTGCTACAAATAATGGTCTCCAAAGATTTGAATGGAATGAAAAATTTCATAGTTGACATTACTTTGTCATATTAGTGATTTTTAAGCCCCAGATGGGTGTTATCGCGGTATATTATTATTATACCATGGCTGTTATAAGCTTAACGTGTGTATATTATTTCTGTGGCATCGTAGCTCCCAAAGAGATTAACCAATTTTTTTAAATATTTTTTTATAGGTGTTGTAGATTACCCCTTATTATGTAAACCTATGACCTCATTGTTTCTTTTAGAATTTAAATGTGTCTTTGGCCTTTGTCAAAATGCTTATAAAAGTCATGTATATGTGTGTGCCGTATGTTTATTTATTTTATGCATTCCCTTTTCAAAGAGACGATTAAAATTAAGAAATAATTCCGACTGAATCGATAGATGACAATATCAATTATCTGGCACAAATTGTAACCGACCACACCTGCATTTTTTATACACCACGGAAAACCATTGGATTTGGTTTGGGTATCGGTGCCTGCGGAAAACTACGGAACTATCCTTTGACATTTTGAAGAAAGTGGCGCCACCACGGTGATCTAAATCTAGAACAGCCGATTCGGAGGGGTGTAGTGATTAATCACACCATAAAATTAACACCATCTAGTGAAATTTTCCGGCAGAAAGCCCCGAAAAGCTCTCATGTTAACTTAAAAGCCGTATTTACAAAATAAATTGTCGGTCATCAAACGAAAAAATAAAGCCGTAATTATCAAGACGAGTATAAAACAAGTAAACCATAACAATAAAATTGCTTATTTTATAACGAAATCCACTCTCAAACGTTCCTTCCGACGGTTTTTCGAAAAACTACTTTAATAAATTGGAGGTATAAAGTTTATGAGATGAGTTTTTCAAAAATTTGAAGCCGTTATTTTCAATAAAAAAACACAGACAGGCATTTATTTTTAAAAAAAAAACTTCAAAAATATAGTACTTTCCTTTTTGTAAAAAAGTTTTTTCCTTTGTTTTTTTTTTTGTTTTGTAGATTCTGTCGCTTTTTTCGTCAAAAAATGTGATAAAGCCCTATCACATTTTTTTAACTCCCACTCAAAAAGTATCAGAAAATTCGATACGTAATACAAATCAAGCTAAAAATATTCATGTAAACTACAAATTAATTACAAGAGCGGTTGACAAATTAATTTTGTTAATCAGCGGTTGCGCGGGCGCCATGCATCAACCGGACAGCGTACGCGCAGATAACATTAGTGTGATATATGCTTTAATGAAATTCGTGGTAGAATACAGTTATAGAGCAGTATGGGATGTACGTACAAGGAGTACATTTTAAAGTCATCGTTTTCATCATTATTAGCTTATCACCTTCCCACTGCTGGGACACAGGCCTTCTCTCAGAGAGAGGGCCATGCTTGCCCAGTGCGTGTTGGTGAATGTCATTATGTCTTTAAACTTTTGAGGTTTTCGAACATGTCGGTTTCCTCAAGATGTTTTTTTCTTTTACCATTGCTGAACGATGGCATCGAAACTACACACAATTTATTCAAGTACTAAATAAGTCATTGGTGCAGGACCGAGGATGGAACCGGGCGCCGTCAAGATAATAAAACTCACGACTACCCGGCCATCATTGCTCTTAATTAAATTGAATCAATTAACAAAAAAAAAGAATCATCAAAAACAATTCTAAATTGGCGGAGCAATCGCGTAACATACATACAAAAAAAAAACATACAGTCGAATTGATAACCGCCTCTTTTTGGAAGTCGGTTAACAACAAACAAACAAGGTTTTTAGAAATCATAAGTATGTAACTTAACAAAAACATTTTTTCATATCGTAATCCGACTAAAACCTTTAAACACTTATGTTTCAAAACATTATTAGCCGATTTAAAAAAAAAAGCTTTCATATAATTATTTTTTCTTTCCGTGATAGTATCCGGAACGTGGATATTCGCCAAAGAACCAGAGTCACCGACATAGCTATTAAAATTTCCAAGTTGAAGTGGCAATAGACAGGCCACATTGCTCGAAGAACCGAGAACGAATGGTGAATACATTTTCTTGTGTGGAGACCACGAACCGGAAGACGCAGCGTATGTAGGCCTCCCACTAGATGGACCGACGACATTGTGGGAATCGTGGACATCCAGTGAATGCAGATGGCATTCAGTGTGGAGGTTAAAGGGGAAGGCCTATGTTCAGCAGTGGCCGTCTGCTGGCTTATGATGATGATGATGATAGATAGATAGATAAACTCTTTATTGTTCACACAACAAATTTCATACACATGATAAAACAGCTTAAAAACTAGTGCAACAATCGGCGGCCTTATCGCTAAGAGCGATCTCTTCCAGGCAACCTTAGGATGGTGAGTTACATTATACTACTAAGACTGTCATGTCGAAAAAAAATCGGATCGGCTATTTTACAATTATAACGGCGTAATATTCCTTACTGGTACATGATTGTAGATTGAAATTAGTGTAATATATGACTAACCGAAGCTAAGGTGTCGAAACGACCCGAACTTTATTCCGTACGGTTAAAGCACTTTCGCAACGTTGACAAATATCTGGGTTTACAAAAACAAAGACTGGAATTTTTGTCTCCTTTGTCATGCTTGTGTGTTTGGCCCTTTATTTCTACTTATATCTCGTCTTATTTCTCATTTTGTTTGAAAATTCAATATTGAAATTTGTAACTTAGATGCTGTTTAAAAGGGTGTACAACTAGACTAATCAACAGTGTTGTTCTTTGTCTCACCATCATCATCGTAATCAGCCTCTCCTGAGGCATGCAAAGCATAGACTGTGGAATGCACTGCTTGAATATTTACGATCTGGGTAAATCGGTTTCTTCGGTCAAACGCAAGCCAATTATTTAACAATGAAAGAAAACATCATTCAGCATGATCTTCAGCTTTTCACTTCAAGCTACTATCTTTATCTAATACTAGCGGTCCGCCCCAGCTTTGCACGGGTATAGATTATAGCCTATGTCACCCGGGGATAGTGTATCTTCCCAACAGTGAAATAATTTTTCAAATCGGTTCAGTAGTTTCGGAGCCTATTCAATGCAAACAAACAAACAATCAAATCTTTCCTCTTTATAATATCTTTATCTCATATACCTTACTAGCTGACCTGACAGACGTTGTCCTGTCAAACACGCAAAGTTAAAATAGTAAATCTTATTTTTTTACACCTTGGGTTACATTATTAGAGTTTTAGTAAGGATTCCTATTTTTCTTGAGAATAGAATATACCCTATGTTATCCGGGGATAGTGTAGCTTCCCAACAGTGAAATAAATTTTTTTATCGGTTTAGTAGTTGCAGAGCCTATTCAATGCAAACAAACAAAGAAACAATCAAATCTTTCCTCTTTATAATATTAGTATAGATACCGTGATGATAAAGTCAGCAATGCTTCAAATTGTTTTGCTCTGCAAACTGCGGTGACGTAAACAGCTAATTAAAAACATTTTCCTTATGTACTGATTTTAAGAACAATTAACTGCAGGTAATAGAGTTTTAAAAAACGAGTATTTTATTTTATTTTATATTTTATAGGTTTCTTGCTTCTCATCTTGCAAAGATGTCAATTATCTATTTTACTGTGAAATTCATTAATTATTATACTTTTGTTATTTAAATATTTTAGATGTCAGATTTTTATAATATTACTAGCGACCCGCCCACCCGGCTTCGCACGGGTGTAATTTACGTGCGAAGCCGGGGCGGGCGCTAGTTATATATATAAACCTTTCTTGAAAATGTATCTAATTGATGGTGAAAACCGCATCAAAATCCGTTGCGTGGTTTAGGAGGAGTTAGCGGCCATACAGACAGACGCGAAAAGCGATTTCAATTTATACTATGTAGAAATAGAGATTAATTCGTCATTGACATCGGCTGCGCTGTATTATTTCCAGCTTGCCTTCATTGCTTCTTGCCTTCTTGCAGCGGCATAGGCCTCTTCTTGGGCCTATGCCGCTAAAAACTACACCATGCTTAAAAAACGAGTCTAGTCTCCATTTATTCCTCATAAAAACGACTTCCTCTTCAGTCTCAGTCTCAGTAAACGTCTTCACTTTTTATTTATTCTATGCAAAAGACATCAACGCGAGCTGTTTTTAGATTTTCATAGCATGCGTTTGATGTATTTTCTCTTCCTAGCCGTATTAACTAGATTTTTTGCTCTAGTTTTAGTAACGTTAATAATAAAAATTATAGTACAACTAAATATTTTTACAAGTTTTATATTACGATGCCAATAAATTTAGTCAGTAAAAAATGGTGTCTAGTTTCATTTATGTCCCATGATTGTACTATCGTTTTCTTAAACCCTATGATTCTCGATAGTCTAATGACAATACCACTTAAATCAAGATCAGTCTAAGGGCCTCACGGCCATCTCCTTACGCAGTCTCAAACTAACGTTAAAACAGCGCAGTTCGGAAAATCACGCGAACGTGTTCCTCAACGTGCCCAGATAAGGTTTGGGGTCGCGCAACTTTTTTCAGCACCTAAACTGAATTGCTTTAAATAGCTAGCCGTAAGACCCCTGACGCTCAGGAGTTATGCAGAAAGAAAACCAACATAATAACATAACCCTAAAAACAGCATCCTTTTTTGGGCAATCGTGTACAACTTTTCATATTTTTAAACTCCAACGTGGTAGGAAAATTAAACGCAGCATTTGCCATTTTAACTGATTGTTATTTATTTCAAGAAATCAGGGTTTACCCTAAAACTAGCTTGTCTTGAAAATGAATAACAAATGTTATCACAGCAATTCTAACAGCAATAGTTATCAGCCGTACTTAGAAACTTTACAGTTAATCTTTAACTTATTTCTTATTATCTTGAAGTTATGTTAAAATATGCTCAATTTCTTGCTGCCTAACCGCCACGCGAGAAAACGAGACAAATAAAATTTTAGTTAAGACTCGCTTTATATATATAGGCAAAGTCAATATCAAAGTAATTTATTGATAAACATGTTTACAGGTCAGGCAATTGTAATAATATTATATAAGAAATGTATATACATAATATACAACATTTAAAACGTAATAAAATAGAAATAAAACAAATTAAATGAAGCAAATAACCATAAAAATTGTTAAAAACTAAGTACATAATTTGTTTAACAGTCTGTTTTTACCAACTCATTAAAATCATAATTTTTTTTTTCATTCGTTTTTTTTTTACTACGGACTAGGCTAACGTTTGACCGCCTGATGGAAAGCGATGATGCGGTCGAAGATGGAGCACGTTTGCCCAGTAATAACCTATTAACCCTAGACTTGAACACTCCAAGATTGTAATGCTGCGGAAACACAGACAGGGGCAAGGCGTTCCATTGTTTTGCTGTTCTAATTAATAAAGTGGAGTCAAAACGCTTGGTGCGAATAAATGGCATTTCGACCAAGTAAGGGTGACGCCTTGCCGTTCGTCTGGATGTCCGGTAATGAAAAGGAAATCTAAGTTAACTAAGGCTGTTTAACACTTAAAAGACATATTTGCTCAATATTACTATAAACTAAACTACGAGTGCTTTAAAGACTAACCAATCATGGAATAAATCGATGCGCTCGTTATTGCCATACCCAATTAGGGTCATACCTTAAACATGCTTCCTAAGATTTGTATGTGAAATTCATAATAAACAATAAATTATAGAATAATGAATATATCTAAGTAATCACATAAAACCAAGCTAAGTCCATTCAATTTACCTCAAGTTTCCCATACAAAAGCTTCCATAAATATGCAGCTTTATTCAAACACGAGACCCGAGGCGTTGCGCACTGTGTAATCATCTCTGCTGTTATCTAACAAGATGACTGATCGCTTATTGTCCGCCGGCTACTGGGCTTACCTGTCTGTAAACCTGTTTAAACGACTTAAATCACCACTGTAACACAAGCAAAAATCACTCCAACTGCTTTAAAATTAAGAACACAATTCGTTGACAAAGATTGCTGGAGTTACCCATTCTAATTGTGGTTGTATTATGGAGGAGCTACCGGTCTTACGATTCTGATTACAAACCGAATAAAAGTAAGCTGTAATGACTGAGGTAGAAGGTTTAGACTTCAGTGGACAAGTTATGAATCGATTAGTACTTTTATTCAAATCACGACAAAAGCCCAAGAAACGTGTCGGAGGCTTGAAACACGCGATGGGAGAAACCCTACATTAGGCCGTGTTTGTGGCATTGTTCTCAAATATGCATGCAGCTGTCGCATCTGATATAAACTGTGTATTATGGAAACTGTACGAGGATTGTGAGTTTTGATACTTTGACAATGATCTTTTATTTACACCGTCCTGCCGTTTTGTGGTTGAAAATTGTTTTTACACAGTAAGACAATGTAATTTTGAAAATTAACTTATATTTAGAAGACTATTTCAACTGAAACGAATAAATATATTTAAGTGCATATGTCTATAATAAACAACAACTTGTAGAAAAAACTACACGTGGTTCTTGGGAGTCTCTTCTCTAGTCTGTGACAGAAGTTAGTAGCCAGGAAAAGTAAAAAAAATTGTGCAAAAAAGACGTAAAGAAGTGACCTCTTGACTGGCTTTTTACGGGCACGTGCTTTTATTGACTTAACACAATACAATCTAACTAACATCTATGCTAACCATAGAATAACATACACTGAAACCCTAAACTAAACTACTTAGCCTATTATACAAAAACAGTGGACCCATAGACAGTTGAAAGCTTTTTATCGTATAGATAGAATATGGACAATAGAGACAATCTAAATGCTTAATCCTACTACCAGTTGGCAGCGTACTCAACATGCCGGCAGCATGCTAGGGTAAGGAGAGTTAAGAATTTTTGTTCTTGATTTTTGTAGGAAAAACTAGAAAAATTTAAAAACCAAAAAAACTGTCAATCTGATCGCTAACAAACTTCACAGGATCACTCGCTGGCCAAATCTGAAGATTGCCAGTAAATTTAATCAAAATTCTTATTAGTCTTGCTTGAGCATCGGCGTAAAGTTGCTAGTCTATCGGTTTTTTTTATCGGATAAATTTTGGAGAGTGTGCATCAGATCTGCATGATTTGATTCCCTCCTGCCCATTTTTCTATCTGACTGCCAGAGTGGGTACGAAAAAACGCCACCGGAAAAAAAGTGGTTTTTCAATTAAGTACCAAGATTTCGTCGCTCTACCATACATTGATTTAATAACATCAGCGAAGTCGATCGTTCGATTCCCGAATGGGTTTGATTTGGCGGGAAATTATTATAATCTGTCGCCGGAACAATGGGAGGAGGAACTCAACGGGCTGGGGGAGCGTCCGTGCTGTCCGCAGTCAGAACTAGTGGTGTATGAAATAAAACTTGCCGGTTTTGATTTAAATCGTTTGCATTGAAATGATCTCCAGCTATCGACAGACGACTTCATAAAAAAAATGTTTTTAGTTAATGAACTATCACTTAATTTTTTTTATAGGAAAATGTTTGTGTCCTAATTTTTATTTAATATCTCATAAAAAGCTTATCATAAATAGAACCCATCAACGAAAACAAAATAAAAATTCATTCAAAAATATTATTTTAAATCAATGCTAGACAGAGTGCGCGCTATAGCACGTAATGACGTCAAGCCGCACGCGCAAATACAAACGCTATACTACCACACGCTTTCCGAGAATGGGACAGAGCATCCTCACCTAAATCTTTAAACGCTTGTATCTCAGAGATTAATCAGCCAATTAAATATATTTTTTCAGCATAAGTGATGTATTAATTTATATCTTTCGCAATGCCTCTTCTCTAAAAGAGACCGTAGATTGGAGTATTTGATATAAATTTCAACTTGATACCTCTACGCATTTCTAAGAAAAAGGATCTTGACAGACAGACAGACGGACTGACGGACAACAAAGTGATCCTATAAGGGTACCGTTTTTTTCTTTTGAGGTACTAAACCCTAAAAATAAAAAAATAAAATATAGCCGGATTTAGCTATACCCAATGGAAAAAGAAAATTATCCGGTAAAATGATCCACTGCTGACATCCCTAGTGACATACCTCTGTACATTACATACAATGTGTACGACAACGTCGGCGCATCTTTCAAAATAATGAGTGTTACCCATACAAGTAATGTATGTTATAACACAAACACTGCTACGGCCATTCATTAAATTTGATGGAATTGACCTCACATCAGACAAACAAGGGAGATGTGGTAAAGTGGCGTGCCGGGTGCGAACGCATCAGCCCTAAATAGTACAAAACAGTTTCAAATTACCAAGAATACCTTTTAGACAAAAATTGCCTGTATTAGGAATCCCTGCTCTTCTTAGGTTAGAACATATTTGACTTACTGTGTGTGTGTGTGTGTGTGTGTGAAAGTGTATGGTTGAGAGGGTGAGGGTGTGGTGGGTGCGATCATGTGTTAGTATATAAGGAACACATATAAGGACGTGTAGATTCTATCCTACACTGTAGTATATCTACACTGTACTATCTACACTGTAGATGCGTGATTGTGAGTGTGTGAGAGGATGTACATGTAAATGTGTGAGAGGGTGTACAAGTTAACTCACACATTAACTTGTACACCCACTCATTGACATGGTATGGGTATATCATACCATGGGGAGTGTGTGTGCACGTATTAGAATTTGTACGTTATTGAACCTGTAATAGTAATCTTTCAGCAGTGCAAGTACCGTTCTTTTATCGATCGTCAAATTGACAGTTGAGGTCGTCAAATTCGATAATATGCAATTTTTTCAGTACTCGCTGTGATCGATTCTATGGCATTTTAGCGAATTTGACGATCGATAAAGAACGGTACTTGCACTGCTGTGTCGTCGTAGCTAAAATGATGATAATATATTTTTTAACTTCATAGAGTTGTTTTGTATATCCAAATCTTTGTTAGCTTTATTATATACATTGGCCGAACGTGTGTTCTGTTCCTTGAAAGCAAATTCAGTTTTACATTTTGGAATTATTGAGCTTGATTCCTTTAGTCGAGCCAAGGAATTTCGGACTAATGAATCCTCGGTCGAACTCACCAGCACGCTGTTTATGAAATGTAATATCAATTTTTTTAGCGTCTGGCAACTTTTTTTTTTTAAATTTGAATCTAAATGTTTTTTGTCGCCATAACATTTCAGTCATGCTATTTTTTGTCCGTCTGCGTGCTATTTTTGCACAATTTAAAAATATAAATCAATTCCCCTGCAGTAAAATAATTAGCAACGGTGCTGTTGAAATTGGCCGTCAACAATTAAAAATAAAAATAAATTGCATCTGTGTCTTGAAAATACAAATAAAACCATGCTTGCATAAAAAGTGTTACTAAATTTGATGCGAAACAATTTGTGCAAGCAAAATGCATTTTACAACACTTAATTACGCTCGTTTAAGTTTACAAAATACGTGTTAGTATTCCACGATTTTAGTTAAACAAAAGAAAACGTTTGAAATACGGAACAAACACAGAACGCAAACGTTGGTTTCCTGTTCGAGATGTTCAAGGAAATTATTTAGAGGCGCAATATTCAAAAACATCGCGGAAAAGACAAGCGTGAACAAATAAAAGTTCAATTGTAATTAAACGCTTATACAGGGTTACGCGAAGGGGTGCACTAAGCCGAAAGGGGCTATTATTCATCATTATGAACAACTTTTACAGCTATGGAACAGCTGTTTTTTTTTCGCGAGTTCAGAGTTCTGTAAACCTATCAGATAGTA
Source organism: Agriopis aurantiaria (assembly GCA_914767915.1). Taxonomy (NCBI): domain Eukaryota; kingdom Metazoa; phylum Arthropoda; class Insecta; order Lepidoptera; family Geometridae; genus Agriopis; species Agriopis aurantiaria. Next base: position 10,399,613 of record OU611998.1, on the reverse strand, counting down.
AGTAAAAAAAATATACCGTAAAATGATTAATATTTTCGGAATTTCCTGAATTTAGTCATGCTTCATCGATATTTCAAGATTGCTAAGATAAGGTGTTGAGTCATGAAGTTGAAGAGCTGCGCCTAGAGGCCTCTTGATTTCGTTTTTGCTCCATCATGTACTACCATATCCGGTTTATCACGCTATTGATTACCTATAGTACCTGTATACGATATACGGTGACTATGTAACAGTTACCTTATCCTTGTTGTATTTCATCTGAACATACTATGATACAGATGTCGATATCTATGGCTTTAGTTGACATAGATAAATTAACCAAAAATATTTTTCAATAATTGATGTCTATTTTCGATGAAAATTTGAAAGATTTTAGGCTATTTACAATAACCGAGACTGGACCCGGGTATATCCTAAAACTGCGACCAGAACCACTGGAGGATGTGCAGCAGCATCCTATTAGTACGCGGTGACCTTACTGCGATTCCCAAGCCGCCTGCCAAGCGTGGGGATTATGGCAACACCCCTCTCTAAGAGGGACGCCATTGTTCAGCAGTATAATAATAAATAAATAAATAAATATTCGGGACATTTTTCACACACGTTCATCTGACCCCGAACTAAGCAAAGCTTGTGATATGGCTGCCAGAGACTGATATACATACATATATAGTTTTAAGTAGATAATAACAACCATATATAGAACAAACACAAATGTTCATCACATAAATGTTTGTCCTAGGTGGGAACCGAACCCACGCCCCCAAGCTCAGAAGGCAGGTTCACTACCAACTGGACCAACGGGCTATCTAAGTTGGACAGTGGCAGTGGACGTTTACTAGCTGATGTGTGAAAATAACCGAAAAAAATACGTTTAGAGAAAAACAATTATCCCTTAACACTCCTAAATAAAACCCTAATAAGCTATTTAAAAAACTATTTTGTCGCTACTAGTCAGAAAAAATACATCCAAAATCCTCGAACTCTCCCGAGTCCGACTGAAACGAGCATCGTACTTGTAAAGGCAGACTGCAAATGAAACGATATTAGACATTTAAACGTACAAGGCTATATATTTTAAGGTTGGTATTAAGGACCCTATGTTGTCTGTCACCGTAACCGCTACGGGGTTGGCGAAGATCGCGCTTGCAACTGTAGAGTTGCAAATAAATATATCGATATTAATTTTATTCTAAAAATAATTCACGTACAGTTTTTTTTTACAAAATTTTTCTTCGTAGTTTGTTTACAGATAGATGCTGTAATTATTCATTAATACGTACCGGTAATAGTTCGGTACGGATAATTATCCGTAAAAATATTTGAATTGCCTTTTTTAATTAAAGAAAATAAAAGCTAAAACTAACACTACAAAAACAGTTAGACTGCCCATAAGGTGGTGGGTGAAGGTCTAAAAATAATACATATGATCAAGCCCACTACCAGTTACTACCAGTTCGTAGTATACCCAGCATTCTCGCGGCATTGCCACGCTGAATGGCAATGCTTATGCGAATAATAAATATTTATTAGTCAGTATTATAAATGCAGTCAGTTATAATTATTACCGGTACGTATTAATAAATAATTACAGCATCTATAAGCATACTTCGAAGAAATTTTTTGTAAAATAAAACTGTACGTGAATTATTTTTAGAGTAAAATTGCTAACGTTTACAAATATTTTATTACGTATGTTGATATGTTTTATTATAGGGAGAGGATCAAACTTTTTATATAAAAAAAAAAGAACTCGATCTCCTTTTTCGGTACGTCTTATAAAATATCAACATAAAAATTGTTTTGAACTATTTACAATGTTTGCTTTACAGACAATTCCCGATTTTCATTGATGTTTCACTTTGTTTTTTATCTTAATTTTTTTTTAAATATTCATTAAAGTTATGTTTTTTAAATGTCAAATTTGTAACAAAAATAATACTCTCAATTTAGTTTAGTATAGTTTAGTTTATTTAACGATAGAAAGTTTTTATTTTGTATAAATAAATTGTTGATAATATATCTAAATTTGACGATTAGCAAAATATCGTGCTTGCGGTATCGGTAAATGATTTTTAAATCATCACACACCTTCTTCAATAGGCATGTGTCCTCATGTTTAATTTATTACAAATAACCGGCTTAGCGAGGAATACAACTAAATGCATTACACGTACTGAAAAAATAATTTAAATTGGCTGATAAACCTCTGAGATATGAGCGTTTAAAGTTTTAGGTGGGGATAGGGAGGAGATGCTCTATCCCTTTCTCACAAAGCGTGTGTTAGTATAGCATTTGTATGGCGCTCCTGAGCCGTGACGTCACGGCTCAGTATAGTGCGCTCTCTGTCTAGCATGAAATTTAAATGCTTATATCTGCTTATATCTTATTTATTTTTGAACAAATTTAAATTTTGTTTTCGTTGATGGGCTCTATTTATGATCAGCTTTTTTATGAGGTAATAAAAAAATATTAGTCCTCATGCCTATTGTCGATAAAGGCTCATCTCTAGCATCGCCGCCTACGCAGGTCGCGGCCGTGCCGCTCGCATTCATGACACTGACACGGCACAGGATCTTTCGATATCTTTCGCAAAACTAGCCTGCATTAAACTCATATTTAACATCTACATTCAAAATTATTTCGAACATTATGTGATAATGTAACTCCTTGTTGTATACACCAGAAATAAAAATTACAACCAGATAGAAAACACTTACAAGTTAGTGCCACAATAATAAAATAATAATAAGATTATTTTAATATTTATTAAGGGTATTTTTTTTATTGTGACTACCCTTAGAATATACATTCTTGTTACATCACTTGCAATAAATAGATGTGTCTACAAATAGTAAGTTTAAGCTACATGAATGGAACGCCATGTTAATGACAGAACATAAAGAAAACAGAATCAGTTGTAACATTGTCCAAGCAGTGTTTGTTAAGTTTACGACTTTTATATCCAACGTTTACTAATAGAACCTCAGTGCACCGTATCAAGCAGAAAAGAAAGTCCAAATTCAAGAGCACCCACACAAACAAAACGCACGCGTTAACAATTACCACACTCGTTGTTTAACAAATCATCAATCTTAACAATTAAAAACCGTCACGGACGTTCTGAACGTATAACGGACAGATTTCAAATTATAGTTTAGACACGGTGTTTTCGCACCCACACATTTCCGTGTTAAACTGCCTTAATGATCTGATATTATATTACAATACTGAGCTAGACAACAGTCAATGGACACGTTTAATTGGATACAGAATGGACGATACTATAGAGTTGATATATGTAGTAGTAAAAGTCACTCTTTTTTAACTCTTTTATTTATGGCCTTTAGTTTATCTAAGAAAACAAAACATAAATAAATATCGATTTTAAAAACTAACTTAACATAATTAGTAAAATACGCAATTTCAGTGATGCTTGGATGACTTTGATGACACAATAATGTCATAAATAACTGAATTTTCCAGTTATTTTGATTGAAAACCAAAATACATAACCGATTTTGGTGAAATTTCTATGGGATCAATCTGAAAGTATACAGTTAAAGTATAATTTTTGAAATTGGTTCATGAATGAGTTATGAGGTAACAAATAAAAAAAATACAACCTAATTGAGAACCCCCTCCCTCTTGAAGTCGGTTAAAAATTAGATTCATGATTATTTTGTTTTACATCCATTCCAACCTAATTGTGGAGCCCCGGAGTAAAAACTTTTGAGAGGAGATCGGTAATAGTAAGCTGGCATTGAGTGCAAGTAGGCCGTTGCAAACACAACATGTGAAAACAGGGCTTAGCTGGTCCTCTGGTAGAACAATATGACCGTAGTACCACCTCCCAGACTATGGAGCATCTGTATCATATATGCCCACTATGGCCAAACACCTGCACGTTAGAGGAACTTTGAGAGGCCAATGCTGCTGCAGTTTTTGTGTCCCATTGGTCATAAATTATTTCATTTTATATCAAATCGCTGACTTAAGAAAAATAAAAAGAATATATTATTTAAACCAGAATGTACACACATAATAAAAAACAACATATAAATTACTTTATAAGGTTATTAGTCGATTGCACGCAATTTACACAATTACTGCACAATTCCTTGGGTTTCATTTGCAAAAGAAAACTTAACATATCATATTAAATAATTTTTCGAAAGCCTGTTTAACTGCCTCCTATGTTAGTTATGGACATACGAGACAGAACAAAAAAAAATACGCACATGAACACAATTTCGAATAAACGTTTATATTATTTGGATTAGCTAACGCAGCACTAATGTTGGAGTGCTTATTTAACATAGCTAAAAACAGTTCGATCGTGCGTGCTCGAACGCGTTAGTATTTTGCGGGAAGCTCTGTCACTGTTTTCCACAATGATGGACACGCCATGAGGACATAAATAATAGTTTTTCTGCGATCAAAGTGGGTGTTGTTTGCTTTACGGCCAATTTAGAAGTGTTGGCTTTTGATGAACTGGGTGTGTGGAATATTTATTGCTTTAAATTGTCTTCGATTGTCAAGGAAAGTTCGGGGAAATAGTTTGATTGTAATTAACAAAATCGGTTTTATTTTATTCAAGAAGTATAAATGCTTGTATTCTCTGTTCTTTTTTTCGATTAAAAAAAATATGGCTCTCTTATTAAAGCTTTATTTTTATAATGTTATCTCTTTTGTTTCCTCTTTTTTAAGGCTCCTCCGTATGTTGGGTAATTTTTACACTTCTTATACTCATCATCATCATCAGCCAGAAGACGTCCACTGCTGAACATAGGCCTCCCCCTTTAACCTCCACACTGAACGACAGTCTGCCATCTGCATCGACTGGATGCTCGCGACTCTAACAATGTCGTCGGTCCATCGTAATAATGGTGGATTATTATTTAACTTAATAAATAATAATCCACCATTACTATGCATTCGTGGATGTTCTCAAGTGTGCGAAAATGATATAACGCGGTGAAACGAGTGTTTTCGTGTTGTTTCCAAAGCTCCAAAGCCGCTTGTAAAGCCTCCACCATTTTACTACGGCATGACTAATGACTATGACTTGACTGTGTCTACTTGTTTGACAACATTTAATCAAACTTAATAATATTTTAATACTTGATACTGGCAAATGCACAAGAGTGCGACGCCAAACCCTCAGAAGAAACAATTAAAAAACCACACCAATGATTAAAAGCACTTGTAACTCTGTCTATTTCTCTCTCTCTCTCTCTATCTCTCTCTCTCTTATTTAAACGTTATTTTACTCTAAAATCGTGTAAAAGTATAGCCCAACAATCTGTACCTACATTACAAAACATCTCGACGGATGGTGGTGAAATTGGGCCGCATCTACATTGTGACTCAAAAATATCGCTCGAAAGTCAATTTCACGGTATTTACGGTTCACCGCAACCGCAGTGTGTGTTATGACGTGTTGTGATCCCATGACAAACGAGTGACCGCATCACTCACGGAGGGACGGAGGCAAGGGAGAGGCTGCGGAAAATTGGGTTATAATAACAAGTATAAATAGATATTATTTAACTGTCGACAGGCTAGGCGTTTGACCACAGCTCATCTGATGTTAAGTGTAGTCGAAGATCGTAAACATGCCTAATAAGGAAAAAAAACTGGCTTTCACGTGAATTGAAACTCTCTCTCTCTCTCTCTCTCTCTCACGAACACACACACACACACAGTCACTCATGCAGTCACTCGTCACTCACTCACTCTATTATCATTTATGATAATGATTATGTAATAATGTAAGTAAATAATATAAGTAGCCAAGTAGCCATTTTCATGTTCATAAAGATGGCGGGAGAGATCGAATAAGAAGAAAAAATATCTACCAAAATAAAATATCAACATAAAATTACAAAAAAAAAACATTTGTAATGTTATACTAAAAGTACCAAAATAATAATGCCCAAACGTTTTTTTTTTTTATTACTACTATGATATAAATCAAAGCTACTGTTATTTTTTTTTTTTTTTTCATTTAATATATTATGTTAAAAAAAATCCATAGCAGCTTTAGGCGGTGAGAGCTTTAAATATGTTTTGAGATATTTTGCCGAAGCATCTTTCTCTCTACTCTCTGATTTTCACTTATCTCTACTTTAATGAAATATGAAGAATGTTCATTTTCCCATACATTTTGTATGAAACGGCAAGAGTCATCGACATCAATTCACATCCGTCTGTCCATTGAAAAAAAGAAATTGTCATCTAAGTCAAAGCAGCATAGGCTAAGTATTTCTCCCTCTACGGGCTAAGTATACTAAGTACAAAGCAGGTTGCTGTCGCTACCAAGGAGGTTGTTTTAAGGAGGTATTATACCGCGGATAAAATTGCGGGGCGCAGCTAGTTTATCATAAAAATTTAACAAACCCGTCAATGAATTATAATCACCAAAGATTACAGTAAGCCCACGGATTCTAACCGCAACTTATGAATGAAGTGTTCTGATTTAGTTCTTGGCTCGAACACGGCTCGAATTAATGACCGTTTTGCACGCGAACCATTCAATAAAGAAGGTGATCTGTCATCACGTTTATTATTGTTTCTTGTTTTTTTTATTTTATTATGCTTATTAATTTATGAGTTATGGCTTCAAACTTTTATCAAGTTATTTCTAAGCAAAAGCAAAAGAAAAAAGTCTTAATTACAATTTTCACTTATATATCTCTAGTGTAGGTATAGCGTAGGCAAGTGCTTCTATTCATCATCATCATCAGCCTATCATGTTCCCACTGCTGAGACACAGTCCTTCTCTCAGAGAGAGAGAGAGAGAGAAGAGAGAGGATGAGCTATAATCCACCAAGCTGGCCCAGTGCATGTTGGCCCAGTGATGTTAGTTGTTGATGTTATTAGCTTAACAAATACAAGCTTAACACTAAATAACTAAACTACTCTCGAAATTGTTCGAAGAAACTACTTAGCATTATTAAACAAAAACTGTTAGACTGCCCATAGACCGACAAAGGTCCATAGACAATTCAAACGCTCAAGCCCATTGGCAGTTAGCAGCGTACTCATACTGAGCATGCTGGCGGCATTACCACGCTGAATGGCTATGTTTATGCATAGAACTAAAAAAATGCCAGCATTGTGGTCACGCGTCGCACTAACCAGATTGACTGAAAGGTTTTTGAAAATAAAATGAGCTTTTTATCATCACCAGGCAGGAGACGTCCACTGCTTAACATTATCTCCCATAGAACCCCACACTGAATGGCAGCCTGTCATCTGCATCCACTGGATGCTCGTGACTCTCACAATGTCGTCGGTCTATCTAGTGGGAGGCCTACGTACGCTGCGTCTTTCGGTTCGTGGAACTTAGGAACCTTTCTTCCCCATCGGTTATAGGTTTTTCGTGCGATGTGGTGCCATTGCAGTTTCATTTTGCATATCCGAGCAGCTATGTATGACTGTGGTTCTTCGGTGAATATTCTCATTCCGGATTCTATCACGCAAAGAAACACCGAGCATATCGTAGCTCTCTTCGTTGCCCAGTTTGCAACTTAAAAAAGCCGGAGTTCCTCTAAAATGGCCAGCTGTTAAGGACCATGAATGAGCACTGGTACATCATCATCATTTCAGCCGTAGGATGTCCACTGCTGGACATAGGCCACCCCCATCGATCTCCAAAAGGGCTGGTTGGAAGCGGCCTGCATCCAGTGTTTCCCTGCGGTCTCTTTTAGGTCGTCTGTCCATCTTGTGAGTGGACATCCTACGCTGCAGGTACACTTATATTAAATTAATCCAAATCAATATCCACAGATCTACGCTGTTATTTCATTTCATGAAATCAGAAACAAACCATTTGTATCGGCAAAGAACAATATACCTCTAGCAAATAAAAGTATTTAAAAAACATAAGCCAGCGCAGAAAGCTTTTTTCACTCATCAGAATGCATTGATAAAAGCAATTTGAGACACAATCGCTGTAGTTACCTCGAAACAATTAAGATACAATTAAAAATATTACAACGGCATGTCGGGGATCCGTCAAAAGATTTTTTGGAACGAAAGATGATGGAATTGATGGTGTTAATGTTCTAGAACAATCAATGAAATGATTGAGGCTATATAAATAGCTTGTCTATGAAATTGGTGGGTTTAAGGAAATAATTGGAATGGCAGAGCATTGTTGATGAATAGATCTTTGCTGGTGAAGAATAATTTTGATGTTGTGTTTAAATACATTTTGACACGCACAAACACCTGATGAGCTATACAAGTATATTATAACAATTCGAGAAAGATACGATAGAGGGTATAATACAACGTGAGACAAAAATGATCAGGTCAATGTTATAGGCAGATGCTTACTTAGTAGGTAAGTGGCAATTTTGGTGTTATATTTTATCTACCAACAAGACTGGCCTGATCTTTTTTTAATCACTTATACTGTTGGCCTTACGGCCTCTACAGCTTGACCGGTCTAGTTAGCGAACGCAGAGTGCGTTCGACGTAACTTGATGGTTTAAGTTTTAGGCGACTAGCTCAAGGGCACCTCGAAGGTACGAACCTCGGCTTGGGCCGTCGCCGGGAGTGGGAATCAGACTTGCCCAGGCACCCCAGGCACCCCAGAGGCACCCCCCCCCCCCCCGTGTGCCCTGGAGCCCTAGCGGTTTGTTGAACTGATTGATTATTTGAAGAGAATCTAACCGATCTTCTAACAGATTCTGGGGGTCTACGATCCCGCCGGTGGAATCGCTGTGTGTGTGTGTGTGCCTCTCGTAACCGACGCCTGTACCAAGAACTGAATATTTCCTATTGCAAAGAGCAGTCGGATCGGGCGAGCCTAGCGCCGCCGCTTTGACGACGGTGATGGAGTCGTCCGGGTCGCCTAAGTTGTTTCTAGGGCGTCTACGGACAGGAGGAGGGTCTGTCGCGTCTGTCGAGTAGTTCGAGGCTTTTACTACGAGAGGATTTGGTAGTGAGGCGCTGCGTCAAAATAGCGGCGGGAGGTATACTTAATGTATTGAATCATAGATGGGAGTTCGACATCACAGTGCAGATCGACGTTTCGCATATACCAGCTAGCGCCGACCGCTCTGCGTATGAAGCGATTTTGAATGACCTGCAGCTTGTCCAAATCGATGCGGGAGGCGTGAGCAAACGCCACGGAGGTGTAAGTCATGACGGAGTGGATGCAAGTTTTGTAGATTGTCAGCTTATACAATTTACTACGCTTGCCGAGGAGAGGGCTGAGGCGCCCTAGGAAAAATGCCGCTCGGTTACCGGACTATCTGGATGTAGCCTGATCTATTTTTTCACACCGTGTATTTATCACTCTCTATCTCTCTCTCTTTCTCTCTTTCACTCTCTCTCTCTCCTCTCTCTCTCTCTCTCTCTCTCACTTTCTCTCTCTCTCTCACTTTCTTAAAGTGTTCTCAATTCGATCTCCATCTTCTTGGCAGTAACACGATAAACGTCAACACAAAAAATGCATAGCTGAAAATTCCGCATCATCTGGTTTTGCTCCTCCTTTCTTCCGCGGACTGCCAAGACGATGAATGTCCTTTTCCCGAAGGCTGCCCGAAGGTCTTCCTACTGAGCTTCAACATGGAGCATTTTAAAAAGCATCGATAACACCGCTAGTGTTGCAAATGTCCAAAGGATGCGATTAAATAACTACTGCCGAGGTTAGCGTATCATCCCTTGTATCTATACTTATTTCATCTGTGTACTATCTACATAAGCAGTATAAAATATTCATGAAATTTTTATTATTGATATCACAGTTTATACTAGACTATTCAGGGTTATTACCTACGATGAAGGCCGTATAGGCCATAATATTTTATAGCACAATCAATATCATTATTATATCAATAACAGTGATGACTTCTCGTTTTATGTAACATCTCAGTGGGGTTTCAACTAATAACGTTAATAAAGTCACCAGATTTTTAGATTGAAACAATCAAGCCAAGATTTATGAGAAATTAATAATTTATGTCAAAGCTAAGAATTAGTTTTTTTATATATTTTTTTCGTTTTCATTTGTGGCTTTGATTATTTAGATTGAAGATTTAGCTTTTGATTAGCATACAAAAGATGCTTGAGTGGTTTTTTACACCGTCCGTACACAAATTATGTAAACGGGACCCTATTACTATGGCTACGCTGCCCATCTTACATTTAACGGCTATATCTTATGAACCGTAACAGCTAGCAAGTTTTTTTTTTTTACAAATGTGTAATGTTACGGCGAATTAACTAAGAAATGATAATAAATTCAAAAATAAAAAATAAAGGAGGGTTCCCAATACAACAAACGTATTTTTAACGTATATTTGTATTTGCTCTAATGTAAAAATGGTAATACGTATAAGCGTCAAACTTGGCATTATTATAGTACAGACTAAACAACTAACAAATAACAAAAATAGCCAAGTGCAAGTTGATGACAAATTTATGTTCGCCACCAAGTTAAACAACGGCGGGCGCTGTCGGTACTTGGATGGGTGACCGCCTGGGCGTGGTGTTGTCTTATTGCATTACTTTTTGTATTTTGTGGTGGTACGGAACGTACGGAACCCTCAGTGTGTGAGCTTGACTCGCGCTTGACTGTTTTATTTTAGTGTATTATTTTGTTCACACACAAACTAGTTACGCTTTAATCACTTGGGTACCTACCTATATTAGATTTATTTTCTTGGTAGGCTGTTCTACTGTATCCTATCTATTTGACACCATCTGTGACGCTTTAAGTCACTCGCTTTCTTCAGTATGTTTATCTGGCCGCTACAAAAATCGTTTTTAAACTTATTTTCCTGAAGCTCACGAAAACAGACTTCATCATCATGTAAAGGTAAAGGCTCCTCGCCCACACAAGCCTTGTTAGAAGACTTAAAAGAAAATAACCGTTCGAGATAGTATAGTGAAAAACAAAGTGTTAGTGTTAAGTAGTGTAGTGCTATTTCTAATGCTAACCATCGCTTGTTTGTCTACAATTAAAAAAAAAAGTACATTGCATAATTCCTACAAATTTAATTTATAACTCATGACTTGCCAGTATATTATTATATTTAATGTAAAAGATACAAAGTTGGACTCTGGATGCAAACTTAATAATATTTTATGAATTCTTCAGTCGATGCGCCTGCAGCAATCCCGCTTCCATTCTATTGTACTAGTAAGAACTGTTGGGTGTGTTGTAACAGGAACGTATTAAGTAGAAGGGCTGGGGGCTCGAAGGCATGGGGGCGAAACAGATACCCATTTTTACCTAGTCTAGATTTTTCATAAAGGCTTTTTCTATTTTTAGTTCTCTGTGATTTCATACGAAAAAGAATATAAATTTACTAGTTTTTACTAATTTGTTAACTACCATAGCCATGTCACTCGGATATAGCGTAGACAATGTAAGAATTTTCAGAATCGGTTCAGTACAACGGTAAACAAGTCCAATTGTCTCCACTACACAGCTCCGCTTAAGTCAGTTCCAATGGATATTGGAAACATACACTTCTTTTCACAGTTGCGCTTTGCTTTTGTGCAAACGCACCCTCGACTGTGATGCTAAGTTCTAGGAGCAAAGTTTGTGCCCATAACAAAACCCTTACTCCGTCCAAGTCCTGGTAATAGAAAATTAAAGTTTTCGGTGCTAAGTAAACACGAATGGTCGGAACACTGAGGCAACTTCCGCGTATTGTGTACTGGTACAATAGTGGAGGATTTCGCGCCGTGAGCGAATTAGCGATAGTCGTGCTGACTGTTTGTTTGTACTTCGATCGCGACGCGGGAAGTCTGGTAATAGCAGAGGATAGCTTTGCAATTATGGGTACATTTAATTTATATCCTTAACTAAAGCAAAATAAGGAAAGAAAAGGAGGTATTACCTACTTAATCCTTGCCTTGAGTTTACCTACCTACATACAGTATTTTTTTATTAATAATAGGCTTGCGGTTGTCCGCCTACTCGCCTGATGTTATGCGATGATGCGGTCTACGATGGAACACGCTTGCTTAGAAGAAACCGATTCACTCTCGACTTGAAGACTTGAGTTTTTGTTTTCTTTTTTATTATAAACTAGCGACCCGCCCGCCCGGCTTCGCACGGGTGTAATTTACGTGTGAAGCCGGGACGGGTCGCTAGTAATATAATAATATATATAAACCTTCCTTGAAAATGTATCTAATTGATGGTGAAAACCGCATCAAAATCCGTTGCGTGGTTTAGGAGGAGTTAGCGGCCATACAGACAGACAGACGCGGAAAGCGACTTCAATTTATACTATGTAATGATAATATATATAAACATTCCTTGAAAATGTGTCTAATTGATGGTGAAAACCGCATCCAAATCCGTAGCGTGGTTTAGGAGGAGTTAGCGGCCATACAGACAGACAGACGCGGAAAGCGACTTCAATTTATACTATGTAGAGAAGAGATAGAGATAATATGCTTGCGTTTGACCACCATCTCGCCTGATGTTAAGCAATGATGCGTTCTACGTTGGAGCATGCTTACCTAGCAGAAACCGATTCACTCGTGATTTGAAGACACCCAGTTTTTTTATGAGACTTTTGAATTCGAACGATTATTGTACTATGGCATCTCCCTCGTTTGTCTGTTCTGAGCTCATAACGATCCAAGAAGACTGAATAAAGCAATCTGTCGTGATGTCCAAAAACTGTCTGCAAACCATCTCCCATCTAAGCCGTGGGAACCTCCTGCGCAATAGTTGAAAAATGTTGCTTTCTCGCCGAACTGGGCTACCGTTGCCCCTGAGATACCATCTCAGATCACCGATAAGCCTTGCAAAACTGTACCCGTTAACTTAACCCCTATCACAAGATCGTAAGGTTCAAAATGAGCTTAAGCTTGGAGCTTGATTTCTGACTCACGGAGTCTTTACGGTACTAAACGCGGATGTGGATGTGTAGCTTTCAACGTCGTTGATAGCTCTAAATGAGTTGGAAGGGAAATGATTCAAAAAGAAGTGAGTTGTCACATTTTTAAAAGATTTTATTTAATTTGCCCTGCTAGCTAGTATGTAGGCGCCCTGCTAGCTAGTATGTAGGTAGTACTAGATATGTACCTATGTGCAGTACACATCTTGTAACTGAATTTTAGATCAGTTATCCTTAACCCATTGAGCTCAAATTTTGCATACACGTTTAGTTTGGATAACAATGTATGGTTAACTAAAAGACGTCATTCAAAATCAAATATGGTGTACTCCCAAAGATGGCAGATCAGTTATTTTTATGCACCTCCATAATTATGTCTATACTATAATATTATAAAGAGGAAAGATTTGTATGTAAGTGTGTTTGTAACGAAATGGCTCAAAAAGTACTGGACCGATTTTAAAAATTCTTTCACTGTTGGGAAGCTACACTATCCCCGAGTGACATAGGCTATAATCTATACCCGCGCGAAGCTGGGGCGGACTGCTAGTATTAAATAAATGGGTTTGCAGCAAAAAATAAGCAAAACTTGTTTTAAAAAATATTGGTTGTTTGTCCTATAAAAAAACTTTGAACCATTCCAAAGGCAGGAAATTTGAACAGCCTAAAAACTTTGACATTGGGACTTTCTATAAGAACTAACCTTTGACGAATAACCTAAATCTTTGGAACCAACTTACTTTACCACTAAGTTTACTCAATGGTCAAATTATTTCTATAAATGAAGTCATGGTTCATGTAACTGTGCCGAAACATCGGTATAACTCCAATTTAAAAAAACGCTGCATTTGTTTGGGGTTTTGTTCGAAAGTCCATAAGTCCAAGTCCATGTGTAGTTGCATAATATTTTCATGCAAAATACCATACGATCTAATCAAAAATTTTACTGATCAATTAGTGACGAAGCTTTGTACTTCGGCCATTGGTCTTAGCTTCTATTTTCTAAATATTTCGCGCATGTATCGTCGTGTGCATTCCTCCAGAACCAGTTTGTGTAACGCGGGAGCCAGACGGCGCGGCACCGTTGGACCGGCGTGGCTCTGGCTCATCGAACACGTAATGTGCCTCATTATATAGGTTTTAAGGCCGCTAATCTGCCCACTGATCTGGGGGCTTAGTCCCAGATTTGATAGTTTTCGAAAACTGTTTTCGTTTACGTTTTGTTCCATACATTGCTGGGCTGAAAGGTATTCGAAAACTTTTTTCGTATTAGAGTGAAGTAATCTATACCGCCGATTTTAGTTCCTCCGCGTTTCCGCTGGAGGCGCTTTACTAAAATGTATGGAACAATACGTAAACGAAAAAACTTTTCGTTAACTATCTAATCTGGGACTAAGCCCCCTGGAATATTGCATGCCTGTGGAATAAGTACTGCACATAGTCTAAAAATTACCAAACACTCATAACTAGTGAAATTCAGTCATAATTTTATAAACATACTTCTAAAAATCAATTTTATTTTCTATATTTTTTTAATAGATTTGCGTTTGATCTCCAATTCGCCTGATGCTGAGCGATAATGCGGTCTACTATGGAGCATGTTTACCTAGAAGAAACCGATTTACTCGTGATTTGAAGACGAGATTGTAACTATCGGGGAACCCATTCAGGCAGCGCATTCTAAAGACTAACAGTTCGCACTATAAAAGTAGAATCAAAACGCTTCATACGGGTTTTGGATTATCAACCATAAAGCGGTAGGGAGACCTAGGAGAGTTGTGACAGAGGTGAGTTGTGACAAGCACGATTTCTCCCAACCTATTATAGGTAGCGAGCTGGCAACACCGCATGCATGACGCTTTCGATACGCGCTACTCGACTCAGTACTTGCCGGCGAAGCACAAGTCGCTGTTTCGTAAATACGACGACTGTGTGCAAAAAAATTCAAAAAGTAAGTTTTTCTTCAAAATTTTATTTGAATTTATATCATTTCTTATTATATGTGCTTTGCTTTCTTATTTTTTCTTAAGTTGTATGGTTATTCAACTCTCAAAACGTTGCAATAATTTTTTGTGTGCGCATCGTATTTAGAAAATATGAATTATTATTCAGATCAAGTCGTCATTTGAAACACCTAGGCGAGTTGTGACAGCCTGTCACAACTCTCCTATATTAGGTACTCCATTTTTAACCTTGGCTAATTCCTTAAGGTTTTTTATTAACTTTTGATTTTTGTTTATGTCTTATTCGGTAGGTACATAATGTATATAATGGCATACTGCATGCTGAATGGCTCTTTTTTGTTTCAGAATGCCTAAAAACTATACACGAAGACTGATAGAGGAACCGCTAGTGTCGAAATATACGACCTAGCTTTTGAAGAAGTTAAGTTAAGAAATAACAGTTTAAGAGATGCTGCGGCCTCTTACAATCTAAACTACATGTCTTTATCAAGATATATTAAGAAGAAACAGACTTTTCAAGCAAACCCAGAAGGCGAAGCTCCGTCTATGGGTAATACCATTCCGACTATTTTTACAGAAGAGGAGGAGAATATATTAAGCGACTATTTGTTAACATGTGCAGCATCTAATTATGGTCTGACAACGAAAGAAACTAGAGTCATTAAAAAAATAAAATAAAAATAGTCGGGACATTTTTGCACACACGGTCATCTGACTGATACAGAGACTGATATACATACATATATAGTATTAAATACATACTTAAATAGATATTAACAACCAGATATAGAACAAACACAAATGTTCCTCACATAAATGTTTGTCCTAGGTGGGAATCGAACCCACGCCCCCAAGCTCAGAAGGTAGGTTCACTACCAACTGAGCCAACGGGCTATCAAGTCATTGCATATAAGTTAGCCAAAAATATAATAAAAAAGTTCCAGAGTCATGGGACAAAAATGAAAAGCAGGAGAAGTGTGGCTCAAGCTATTTATGCAACGACATCCTAATTTGAAAATGTTAATTTGTTAATTTTATTGATCCTTAAGCATAATAAAAGTACTTTTTCCTAAAAAAAAAACATGTTTGATTTATTAATATTAAGTGTTATGATATTTTTTATATCTAATATAATGTTGTCACAACTTACCTCGGTGCCTGTCACAACTTACCTCGGTAGTAGGAGAGTTGTGACAGGGGGAGTGGTCTTTAATTTTGTCGATTTTCTCAGAAACCATAATACTTAAATTAGTTTTGGTGATTGGTTTAAAAACAGAAGGAATGCCGCTAAATTAATCACAAGGGTCATAACTGTGGAACGTTTCTTGAGCGAAATATGGCCCCAAAAGTAAAAATTGTCACAACCCTCCTAGGTCTCCCCTACTTATCGATTTTATGTGTCCGCTCTGACAGTTCAATAGAAAAATGGGTAGGAGGGAATTAGATGATGCAGATCCGATGCACACTCTCCGAAATATATTCGTGTGTGTTTATGTTACGCGACATATTATAACGAAACCATGTTCCGATAACCATTACCAATTACCATAGGCCAGCTCAATACCATCAAGAACTTACTACAATAGCCCAGAATTTTCAAATCCTATAAGTACTGTACAATAATTTCATATTTACACACAATTTAAAAAAACACATTTTTTTTTTTTTTTTTTTTTTCACTTTCACACACATTTCTTGATTTTATTTTATATTGCACACGGCCTCTTCCTCTTGGTGTTGACTTCGGGCCCACCAATGCCTCTCAAAAGTCCGAGCAAGATCCGTAAATGAAAAAAAAAAAACAGGGTCTCTTGGTATTTGGCTTCGGCCCCAATGCCTCTCAAATGTCCAAGCTAGACCCGAGAATCAAATGAAATAAAGAAAAGTATTTATACCTATGTATAAAAAACTTTATTTTGTTAAATTATAGGGTTAAAAATAATAATTATTATTATTATACTAGCTGCGCCCCGCGGTTTCACCCGCATAGTGATGAAAAATGGTGATGATATTGAAGATGATGAAAAGTATTTTCCAGTCCTTGAACTATACCCATACAAAAAATCGATCGGTCGATCCGTTGCTCTGTTGCTGCGTGAAAGAGGAACAAAGAAACCAACAAACTTTTCGCATTTATAATTATTAACTAGTATGATGTAGTATTTACCTTTAGTATATCGTGGTTTGGTGACTAATTTCACTAACAAATAATAATTATACTACGCAGCATCTTACTCTAAAGAATTACACAATAAATTAAACACCGCCGTCATAGCGTGACTAACTCGAGTATTCCCCAGCTTCTGTGTTACTCGGAACTAAACCTGTTTCAATCTGCCCACTAGGTGTCAGACCTAGGATGTCTTTATCTGTTGAATTTATTATGTAAGAATTAAATAAACTATACAATCAAACTTCGCAGAGTTTTATACCGCTGGGTACTCTGCTATTTAAATAATTATTCATCATCATCATCATCATCAGCCAGAAGACGTCCACTGCTGAACATAGGCCTCCCCCTTTAACCTCCACACTGAACGAAAGCCTGTCATCCGCATCCACTGATGCCCGCGACTCTCACAATGTTGTTGGTCCATCTAGTGGTATGTCGCGTGGTAATATTATTCATACACTAACACAATATCACCCTCAATACCCCCGGTATCACGTGCTTTGATGTTGCTCAATCTGGTCTCAGAAAGTTCTGATATTTTTACTTGTGGCCTGGCAGAGTTCACAAAGGCTGCTCACAGAATATGTGAAAAACATACTTTCAGGGACATCTATTGTTGACGCAATAGATGTCACTCAAAGTAGGTATAACGAGGCAAAAAATTATTATATACAATACAATTTTTGTACCTTAAAATTAAAAGAGTTTAAATTTATTTAAGTTGTTATAGCATCGCTTTAGTTTATCTGTAATGGTGTTATAAGTGTTTTTAATATTAAATAAATAAATAAAAATATTAAAATTGTTAAAAAAACCGGTCAAATGACAAACAACTACAAATGGACAAATATTTATTAATAACTCCAATGTTACATGTCAAAAAATATTGTAAATTCTGTCATTCTTTGATTCTGTCTTATAATTATGATAGGTACATTGCTTATGATAATTGTTAAATTGTGTGTAGGACTTGCACCCTGAGGGTTCCGTACAAACTTATTTAACACGTATGTAGTACAACTTACTTATCCACGCTTCATTTTTATCCCTATTTTTATGAAATATAATATTAGTAAATAATAATCAAACTTACGTCATAGTCATAATAAATATTTATTGATAACGCCTGAGGTTTTTTTTACCTTCCAAATAAAAAAACTGCACGCACGCCTTCTAGCCCAGTAGAAATCGACATTAAATTAATGTATAAGTTTAATTAAATTAATTTGAGGGAGTAAAATGGTAAAAATAGTTTTTTTTGCTTGTTACCATTTTAATCCATCAAAATAAAATATATCGAAACAAAAAAATATGTTTGTAACGCTATGATAGTTAACAAAATGTCAGGTTTTGTCACATTTTTCAAATTCATACTCTGTGATTTTACATCTTCAATAATGTGAAAATACGCGAGCGAGAGAGCTGCAGACGGTGACAGTCTCCTTAAAATGAGAGTTATGTCTTGTCAGCGCCATCTATCGATGATTGCAGAACTATATTCCTCCAGCTGTCAGAAAACGTATGGTATAAAAGGGCAAATGTCTTCCTGTCTGTCTTCAGTATTAAAATTAACCCTTACACATACATTATATTATTTAATTATAATATAATTAAAATATTATTAAATTAATTTTATTCATTAATATTAATAAATAATTAATCTGGTTCCGTTTAACCTAACAAAGACGCAAGTTTGCGCGTTCACCGCTAAAAATCCCCATTTGTTGAAGCTCCTCGCTTTCAAAACACTCCCTCAAGGTTTAGGAAAGCGTTGGAATCTTTGGAGTTGACATTTCTACAAATGTACAATTCCGCAGTCACATCGCGAGTAAGGCCAAGCGCACCTCTAAGAAACTTGGTGTGCTCGACAAAGCGAAGCGGAACTTCACGTCGAGACAGACTCTTGCTTTACAAAGTGCAAGTCCGACCTCACATGGAGTACTGCCCCATCTTTGGAACGGAGCACCCAAGTATCAGCTTGACCCAGTTGATGCATTACAGCGTAGAGCCGTCAGAATTGTCGACGATCCTAAGCTCACTGAACACCTTGAGCCACTCAGCATGCGCAGAGACGTTGGGTCTCTTTGTATCTTTTATCGCATTTACAACGGGGAGTGTTCTGAAGAACTGTTTGATCTGATGCCGGCGTCTTGGTTTTACCATCGCACTAGCCGCCACCGCCTGAAGGCTCATCCACACATCATAGATCAGTGGAAATTGCACACTGTGCGATTCACATGATCCTTCTTGCCTCATATCTGCAAAATTTGGAATGAGGTACCTTCCACGGTGTTTCCGAGAAGCTACAACTTGGGGTTCTTCAAAAGGCGAGTTAATCGAGTCCTAAAGGGTTAGCAACATATTTGCCTCTGGTGTTACAAGTATCCATAAGCGACAGCGATTGCTTACCATCAGGCAGCCCGTCTGCTTGTTTGCCACCTATGGCATAAAAAATAAGAATTTTAAGTACTATTGTGTATTACTATTAGAATATATGTGTATGGTATTAGTAAATATTTAATAGTCTATCCTCTATTGAACACCCCGTCTTCTTCGTCTACTATAAATCCTTTCTATTCTAAGGTTGTCTGGACGAGATCGCTTTTAGCGATAAGGCGGCCAGTTATTACACAAGTTTTTAAGTTTTTATTATCTTCTGTATCAAATGAACAATAATCAATTACACTCTTTACTCAAATGACTTGCTCATATTACGGAGGGAAAAAAGAAACGACAGTTCATTAATAGATCATTTAATTACCATTGGTCTACACAATGATAATAATACATACATACATAATCCGTGTGATATGGTCAAAAATATAATATATTTTACAACTAAAACTATATCAAAAATATGGCTAACGGCGGAGTAACGACTCTACCTAATTTTATTGGCACATGAAATATTTAATCAAAATGTTATTAAAGCATTAGTAGTGCGTCTTGTATGACAGTTAATATATAAATATTTATTTATATATCTTGCTAGAGACAGCGTGGATAAATACATTTTTGCAAAATCTTACGAAATACTTCGCTGCAATCGAAATATCGTAAAATTTTAACGACTAATTATGAGTAAAAAAAATCTGAATGTTTAGAAAGAGCTTAAAATATAATGCTTTTACAAAAATTTACTTAACTATATTAATATTTTAAAGTTATTCGCTGTCTTATCTAACATTTCTAATGTGCATAAAATAAAAGCGTATAACTAACAAAATTTATATTTCAACCTTATATTACTCATTCATATTTTAGAATATCCATAGAAATATAAGTATTTCGTTCATGACCGAAAATAATTCATAATGTTGTTATCAAAAACTTAAGTTTTTTTTTTTATTGGCTTGTTCTTATATACACTATGCCTGATGTTTTAGCAGACTTCAAATAGGATTGGGGAAAAAAGAAAATCCACGCTTACCTAGACTTGCTTATTTCTTGAATATTCTAGATATTCTTGCTAGAATTTCATGACATAGTACCGCTTCCATGAAATGTATTTCCGTTAATATTTTATCACAATAAATATTACTATGGATATTCTCAAACCTACATCTTCTTAGTCATCTATGTATTAGGAACAACCCTCATAATAATCATATAAGCACTTTTATGGAATGTAATACACTTAAATCAAAAACAAATAAATAGACACCAAAAATTACTTTCTCAAATAATTGGAAGAAGTCGTTGTTATTTTTTAGAACAGCATACGTTCTACGTATTAGAAAGCTTAGTAACAATATTTTTAAATAAAATATAAATATTATTTTACAGTAAAATAAAGCAATTAAGCCGTTTAAATGCTACCATCACTAATTCTAATAAATACTATTTACAAATCACCAGAATGTTTTGCATTTAATGTTTACATATTTTATAACAACCAACCAATTTTACAAACTTTAAACATTGCAATATTTTAATTCAACAATCAAAGCGTGCCAGCAAGATTAATAATTTTGAAATTTAATATTCGAATGTGGTTTCTATTCTAAATTTAGATTTAGTTTCTTTTTTAAATTGCAATATCCCATTCTGGCGGTTAAGGATGAAGCACGAATACTGTTGTGTAAAAGAAATGCTTATATTTTATGACCGAGGTCTTCAAGCAATACGCTTTTTGGTCAGCAACGTAAATACATGGTCTCCTTGGTCTGGCTGTGGTGCATTTCTCTGTAACAAATAGTTAAAAATTAGTAAACAAAACAAAAGATTTAATTCTTTTTTTGAAATAGGCGAAAATGTGTCAATGGTGAAGAAAAGTGCCAATTGTTAATGAACAATAGTTCAATTTAGAAAGTTGAATTTTACGGGTTAAAATGCTTGTGGGCATTTTGAAATTTACACGATCACACGATAGTTTAAAAATTACAGTGCGGTCCCTTGCAATACTTACTGCCATTAAATAAAAAGTGAAAATGAATGAACATAACATTTTTCATGATTTTTGTATGATGTTTGAAAAATGAATGAAATGATTCCTTACTCATTTTGTAAGAGAGACCGCTGTAGTAGGATCGTGCTTCCATCACCTTCACCGCCACAAGCATTGACTACATCTACAACAATTGAAAAAACATGTTAATAATATTGTTATGAAACAAAAAAGAACATGTGACTTTTCCAAATACCGTGAACAATATCTTGCAGTGCATTTGTAGGTGAAGAGAGCGCAAGGGTGGCGCCCTCATAAAAAAAACACAACAGGTATACTAAAAGACAAGTAAATAAAAATATGACTCCGACAGTCGGTCGATAATGCATTAAAGCATTCATGAAGTACTACTTTTAGTAACACAACTTTTGCACAGGTTATAAATCGCAGACTAGCTATAAACTATTGTTTTTGACGGTAATGAGTTTCATAACTATAATTTATGCTACGCTACTAAAAATAACAGTTCAAAAAACACTTCATCAGCTCGAGTGACTATCGGAGTCAAACTTCTATATAGCCACGTTATAGTAGGTATGCCTGTGATGCCTTTTCCTAATGAGGGCGCCACTTCTGCGCCCTTTTCACGTTAAAAAAGTCAACCGACTCTTTTGACATCCCTTGCATAGACAGCAAAAATGTCATTTTAGGCTATGAGAATCTCATCCAACATCATCATTTTAATTTAGCCGTATCGAGATTTAAGATTTACTCTTTTTTTTCTGTGAATGCTAAGGGTAAAAGTGTAAAACGGCAAAGTTAGAAAAGACAACCACAATAATTTAAAAAACTGCACCGAAAATTCGCTACAAGTCTGAGTCTGAACATAAGTCTGAGACTATATGTTTTTAGATATCACTTCCATGATTATAAGTAATAGGTTGGTTTAAGTGTAATGCTGTAGAAATTTGGTTAATATATCTAAATTTCCAATTTAAGGGCATAATTCAACATTTAATCTTCACACAACTTTAATCCGGTAAAACTTGAGAAGTATACTTTTTTTTAATTATGTTATAATATTTTCACGTAATATTCGCGATAATCCTTAAACTAATGAATTTAAGAAGTATTTTTTATTAATTTTCTTGTCTTGCATTATGTGAAACTAGTAAGATAAAAAACCAAAACAAAAATCAAGTAATACTGGTTTAAGTTAAGTGAAAATTAAGCAAATTTCCGCCAGGATAATGGATAAGTACCTTTAAAAGTGTGAAATTACATTAGTAAACTTAAGGCCCAGAATATGGCGCACTGCTATCTCACTCACACATTTAATGTTTTATTAAGATATAAAATGACTCTACTTTTGAAAAATGTGCTTCAGTCATAATAGTACGACGCTAAGATTTCAAATAATTTCACCTATGGCGGGAAATTAAATTATCATACAGTTTTCTTGTCCTTATAGTTAGGCCGGGTAATTATTGTAAACGATATAACGATAACGATGATAACGCACCATATTACTGTTTGAAATTTGAATTTCCCGCCATAAATGAAACGTACCACCTTAATATTTTTTATTAAGACCACAAAAAACGGAGTAAATAGTTTTTCCCATTTATTCTAGCCATAATAAAAAACATCAACACATTTTTTTTCTGATTATTTTTAAATAATATTTATTATTAAATTTTTATTTTTAAATAATATATTTAAAAATAATCAGAAAAGAATTACGTCGTAATTATGACCGAAGCAAATTTTTCAAAAGTAGACAGTTATTTTATATTTTTTTTAATATCAAATTCGTGAGCTAGATCATTGCTCCTGGTATTCTGGCCCTTAACAGAAACAGTTAGTCTTGTTACAAAAAAAAATGTAGTCTTGTCACCAGGTCTATGGTTACAAAGTAGAATTTAACACTATACACCGTTAACAAACAAAAACATTATTTCGAAGAAAAAAATCTGGGCATTTTGTCATCTGATGCAGTGATCTTAAAAAAGTTAACCGTTAAATGTAAATCCTTAAAACAGGATTAAATCTAAGCTCTGTCCAAAGTTGCAAATACCCGAGGATTTTCTCTCAATGTTTTAACAAAGGGTTAATATTTTTAAAAGATTAACGTCAGTCGGTCTGTCCAGCAGATGAACTCATCCGTTCTCTAAACAAAATAAGTTAATTTAAGTTTAACTCATAGTAGCACAGATTAAAAATCAAAAAACTATCGTCTGTTAAAAATGGCATCTGAGATTTGGAATTTAATCCTTTTTGAATATACCCCTAGGCTTTGTCACTAATTTTTAAGAATAAAAATATTGATTTTTGTTTAAAAACAAGAACCTAGCACTAATTAAATTGTGGAGCTACTTGTATCGAAGTTTGTATGAGTTCCTGTGGGATCTTTAGATAAGTAAAGTTTTTAAGAAGAAATATCTAGGAAAAATAATAAAACGTCACTAATTTTTTGTATAAAAACTCTATTGTGAAACTGCAGTCATTAAAAATCTTCATTCGAAAAAAAAAACAGTAACTGGTCGGCTGGCTGTAAGCTATAATTAACCACTATATCTATACTTTTTTTTGTATCTACATATAATTTTTTTATACCTATATATAATTGTTATTCTACAACTGTCAATGTTCATATTTCATTTATACTTATTTCTCACACACATTTAGGTTATTTATCAGTTAAAAAGCTGCATGTTTGACTGCTCAAATAATTAGTTGCCAAAATGCACTCCCATTTAATACTTAGTGATCCATTTAATATCCAGTGAAAAAAAAAATTGTCTGGCCTTTGTCTTATAAAAAATTTCGTTGGTTATACTCGTCGATCGTCGATCTTGTCTTTAAAAACCTAGCAAGTACTTCTCGAGCTCATTTCGATCGATTATCTTGACTATAAAATGCTTCTCTAATACTCTACTAACTGTTCTCGAACACAATTCGATCGCAAGTGTCTAGATCTCAACACGAACAGTGTAAAGGCCGTAGGTGACAGCCGTCGGCATTTGTACTTCCGCGGGAGACTGGGTTACTTCGTGAGCACACCCTGTGCGAGTGTGGGAACTGAATGCTTTGTTTTCATATACAACGTGTTGCAAAATTACGTTTTTTTTTTGTTATACATATAGTAATAGTGTTTGATTGCCCACTCGTCTGATATTAAGCGATGATGCAGTCTACGATGGAGCACGCTTGCCTAGAAGAAACTGATTACTTTATTAATTAACAATTGACTTTTCTAGCTTTTAAACGAGCTGTAATAAAATTAGAGGTTCGTTTGTAACAATAACTATGACATTAGCTTCAGATAATTTATCTCATGCTAATGTCATTGTCAATGTCATTTTCATACAATTTCATCTTTCCGCAGGCGTGAACGCTAACATTGTGGGGCTCTTATCTAGAACCCCTAGCAACAAAATTTTGTTAAGTATATACGTATGTATTTTGGTCTATGATTTAGTTATGACATAATAAATACTTAGTTAGAATGACAATAACTTTGAAGGTTTTTGTATGCATTGCAACTAGGTATTTAGCAAAGTAATGGCTTAAAATTTTCTAATTTAGTAGGTAATTATTTAATGAGAGATCAAAAAAACACTTTCTAACAAAAGCCACCTTCTATAATAAAACATGTTAAAATAATTTAGGTGAAGTTTAATCAACGTGAAAGAGAAATCTTAATTTTGTCAAGCGTTAAAACAATTAAAGACATTAAACTTTAACCCGACTTTCTTTTACAATAAAAATCATAAATGGATTTTCGAATCATAATAATATTTTTATGAGTTTCCAATAAAAGCTGATGACTGGTAGTATAAAAATCCCGCATATTTACATATCAAATGATCAATAATAACTAATTTTTCGACGGCACGCGCCTAATGACGATATGAAATCCAATATACATTTTAATATAAACAGAACCCGAATATATTATAAACATATTATTTTTGTCAATCAATACAACAGCCAAAAATATAAATTGTAAAAAAACCGGCTTGCCAACAATATAATATCAGTATTTTATACATATTTATGAGGACCTAAAAGCATTGTGACATTTACAAAACTATGATCGTTTTTGCCTATAAATTGTCTTACAATGTTATATTTTCATAATATTTAATTTATTTTAGCGTTAAGATAGACATTGACATTCTGGAATTAAAATATTGCTGCATTATAAAATATATTATCCTAAGTTTAGTTATTTCACACATAAATTGCCATTTTTAAATGAAAAATCTTTTTGTAGGCATCCTGTATGTTAACTAAAGCTAGGGTTGCCTAATTAACCGCATTTGCCACCTCAGACGCGACGCGAGAACATAAAATGCAAGCTATCTGCTGATTATTTGGTATAATTACACCGCTCTTAAACACTTGGTGGATTGCGGGGATTTATAGGATACCGAAGCGATTTTTCAATATGAGTGACCACTATTGACAATTAATGTAAAAGGCATTTTTCGCAATAAATGCCATCAGACCCTAACACATGACAAGTAATCACTACGTACTATGCCAAAAAGAACCGTTATAAAAAAATACTGTTTTTTTTTAATCTTTATAATTTTTAGCAGACTGCTAATCAAATAGAGATGGGTGAGACTTAAACCCTATACCTACTTTTAGATCATTATCGGTAAGGATATCAGGTTATTTGAATGACACAAGAATCGCAAGTATTGACCTATCGAACTCGATACGATCTAACTCGACCGGGATGACCCAAAGAGCTAACTAAATAGGACATCTCCGTCTCGATTCTAAATCGAATCGTAATTCGAGTCGTAATTAAACCGAGTGCGATGTATTGTTTCGCATTTGCATATAAATAATTGGGTGTATTTGCTGTAAAAGCGGTAGTGAAAAGGTAAGCTGGATTATGGGAATTAGGGCATCGTTTATGATTTGGCTAGTTCATTAGTATCGCAATTAACTTTATTAAGTAGGTACTTACTTAGTTAATAACTAATTTTCGTAGCAGCTGTAACACAGGTCTTCCTAGAACAGCTGCTTACGAGACACCTACAGAAAGGTACTTATACTCATAATGAATTGTTAATTTTAGACTTGTTAAAAATGTTAGGTTAATATTGTAAAATTATAAATATTGGGAATAAATGAATTGAATTGAATATTAAGTAGGTACTTACTTAGTTAATAACAGGATAATATAGTGACTCTATACTTCTTGATCAATCTAATCTAACTAGCTCCTTTTTAACTGTCGTCTTTACTAATATTATAAAGAGGAAAGATTTGTATGTATGTTTGTAACGAATTGGCTCAAAAAGTACTGGACCGATTAAAAAAAATTTTTCACCATTTAAATGCTACATTATCACTGATTAATATAGGCTATTTTAATAGGCTATATAACTATACCCGTGCGGAGCCGGGGTGGACCGCTAGTATAAATAAAATATGTATACTAAACATTCTCTATCTACAGGAACAGGAAAATAGGTGACTTTACCATCTGTTTCTGAAAGTTTGCTATTGAAAAGTTTCATATAGGTATGTATTTATATAGGTGCTCACATACTCTTGTATGGAGATGTATGACCGTCATACACTTAGCAAAACAATCGGTAGCGGTACTCTTCGCTGGAGGCACTCACGGCATCGATTGGCGTTCACACGCGATCGATGAGATGCTAAGTGTCGAGGAATGGAGATATCGATGCTGACAATAATCGATTACTTAAGATGTATAATAAAGTTAATTTTTAGAAAGATAAAAAGGATAAATTTAGGTACTCTAAAATATAGGTACTTAAATGTACAAACTTAAACTGAAAGTAGAAAAGAGACAGTTAATACAGATATGTCCTCATATATGTCCTCACAGCATTACGCTGAGTTGGCACCGGCTTGTGACAGAAACTATTTTCTTTTTTTTACTTATCTTTTTTACTTATCTTTCTTATCTTAAAATTTATCTATTGTTTCTATCATAAATAAATATTTTTCTTTCTTTCTTTCTTTCTTTTATCAAATTTATACTGAAGAGAACTACAAACCAAAACGTCGTCTGTGTATTTATTTGTATTTGTTGATTTATTCAAAAAGCGCTGAATCAATTTCGATAAAATGTATATTAACCCCTGAAGTATGACCTACCAAACACAAAATAATCATCATAATCAGCCAGTAAACGTCCAAAGCTGAACAAAGGCATCCTTCTTTAAAATAATCATTAAATTTATTAAAAATTAATTTATTTATTATATTTCTTTAATTCATAATTGGCGGAGTAAACGCGTGAAAAACATACAATAAAAACATACAGTTGAATTAAGAACTACCTCCATTTTTGAAGTCGGTTAAAAATTTACTTTTCTTTTAACATCATTGCATAACTTTAGAATAGCTGTGTAGTTAAAAATCTCCAGGGGTCATAAGCGATTGCACTGCGAAGGGGCAAGGAATTTTATTTGCATATTTCTTACATATGCTTGCATTGACGTATATTTTTTATATACGTATATAAAAGGCGATGTTCTTATGTATGTATATAATTATGTTCCCTATGGACTCAGAAATGGCTGGACCAATTTTGATATAAAATTTTCCAAGCTTGACCCTGTAAAGTTTGGTAGCGATTGGATATTTTTTTTTTAGTATTGTTGTTTTAATATTTTCCGATCAAGAACAAGAAATCAAATCTATACAATGAAATAATTACATAATAGAAAAAAAAACATCTAAGTCAAAGGAGGTTGCTTCTAGGAGGTATATAACACAGGTAAAAACGCGGGGCGCAGCTAGTAATATAACAATAGACATAGACTAGACATAATTTATATTAGACTAGTTCCATATATTTGAGCCTCGGAAGTCGGTCATAAGCAAGTCATAAGAGATTTACTGAGTAACCGAAGACGCGTCATTATATCCCGTATCTGGCGCAAGCTTTCAGCCGCGCATCACACGGCAACAAATTGCGGCAATTTCGTCTCCTCGCCGTTAAACGCAAAGCATACTTGCACTATGTAGGTACCCGTACAGGGAAGTATTGTTAGGATTGCCATGGATTGCGTTTTAATTTGGACCGTTTTTTATTGAAACGTGGCTTGCTCTTGACCGCCACCTTGCCTTATGTTAAGCAATGTTGCGGTCTACTATAGAACACGCTTGCTTAAAGAAACCGATTCACGCGACTTGAAAATACCTAGAGTAAACTCACGGTGTTCTCCAAGAGTTAAACACTCATTTCAACAGCTCGTTCTACTTTTTCTTACGAGTCTTTTGTGTGGAAAAGGATAATATTTGGCAAAGCTTTGTCAGTGTGCTGGCTGCTCCATGCGGTTCAACCTATTTTTTTCCAGTTTTTGCGCATTTTTTCTGCTTAAATTAATCTATTTCCATACACAAAAGCCAAACTAGTTACTTGCTAAATTTAATCTACATCAGTGCAGCCGTTTAGCCTTAAAAATTAAAGGTCACAAACAGACATTGGCATCGATTTTGTTGTACAAGACTATACTAATCCAATTTGACAGGACTAACATTATCACCGTCTTTTTTTTACATTTCAATGTGCGAAAAAAGGATGGCAACAATTTGAAAGTTGTCAAATTTAGTTAAGTTTAGAAAATGATTATGACAGAATTGAATTTTTGACAGACGTCAATGGCATATACAGTAAATTTTGCGTTTTTATCTATTTATATATTATTATATATATATTTTAAAAAAAGGTTCTTACGGAAAGAAAAATTAAGAATATTGCGCATGAAATTGGAAAATTTCAGAAAACCTAACGACGATTTTAACTTCGCGCGTTTGACATTTCTAAGACAGGACAACGTCTGCCGGGTCAGCTAGTATTCCAATATTTTTACAAATAAGTTTTAACTAGGTAACTATATTATTCTCTGACGCATTAGACTATTGTAGTTTTAAATTTGGAACGAAATAGTACTGGCCATTAAAGTGATCTTCACGGCGCGCGGCGTGTAGCGATATTTGTGTTCAGATCCAGAAAACTGATGGCGACCAGTAACATATTATCCCGGTCACGTGTGGTTCCCCAGCTACCGTCGGAGTTCGCACAGTTTCGGAAGCATTAGGACCCATTAAGCACCGTTAACACACGAGGGCCGTCACGAGCTCACGACTCCATCTATCGAGATCTCGGTAGCACCACCAGGGGCCTACTACCACTTAAGGGCCTAAAAACTGACACTTAATTTCCGTACACAATACGACAGAAACCTGAGAAAGTTTACCTATTTTTTATTATCGTATTAGCCTCAATCAACAAGGTCTGTTTTGAAATAAAAAAATATTTTAAAAAAAAAACATCACATGATTTGTTGAAATTAATAAGCCGAAAAAAATTGTGTTAACCTAAAATTCTCGCAGAATAAAGTTGCATGGAACCACGTGGAGCATTCCTACTTAAACTTTGCTTTACCTTGCCTTACCTGTTTACACTAGACGTGACTAGGACTTGATTGTGACTTATTTTGCTTGACTTTGACTATGACTTGTTTAAAGATATTGTCTTCTAAAACTTACACTTGACTACTTGAAAATTTTAACCAGGCAGTGGCCAAGATAACTGGATCAAAGTCTTTTTTATTTTTATTAACCTATTCTACCCCACTCCTGGGCAAAAGTCTCCCCCATCTCTTTCCAGACAGTGCGATCACCCGCCAGACTCGACCACTGTATCTGGAACGTGTCAAGGTCATCGCGTTAGCGTTTTCTAGGCCTGCCTTGGCTCCTTCGTCCGTTTTCAGGCACCCACTGTGTGATCCTCTGGACCTATTTATCAGAGGCCCATCTATCAAAGACTTAAAAAAATATAATTTATCTATACTATATCTATACTAATATTATAAAGAGGAAAGATTTTATTGTTTGTTTGTTTGTTTTCATTGAATAGGCTCCGAAACTACTGAACCGATTTGAAACATTCGTTCACTGTTGGGAAGCTACACTATCCCCGGGTGACATAGGCTATATAATATTTTTTTTAATAGTGATCCTTACTACAACTCCAATAATGTAATCCAAGGTGTAAAAAAATTTGATTTACACCCGTGCGAAGCCGGGTGCGTTGCTAGTTAGAGATAAATTTGAGACTGAAACTGTTTTCATAATTTATGGTAGCCCCCAGGAATCGCGGATGCTTGTCGTTTCACACGGAACACTGTTACGCGTGTATGTGGTTATTGTTATGGAACTCTTTTGAGGTTTATTGCCCACGATTGTCGTGTAGGGAGCTAAGGAGACGAACATTTTACCAGTAGTTTCTCATCTACAAGTTATGATCACAGTCGATGTAGTACAATACTTTTTTTCTTAGCATTTTCTTTAGTCTTACATCTGAAACGATTTTAACGCAGTTTTAATCGAATAAAAATTGGCAGACTACATGTTACCACATCTCTATTTGTTATCTATACTAATATTATAAAGAGGTAAGATGCGAAACTACTGAACCGATTTGGAAAATTCTTTCACTGTTGGGAAGCTACACTATCCCCCGGGTAACATAGGCTATATTATTATTTTTTTTAAATAGGGATCCTTACTAAAACTCCAATAATACCCGTGCGAAGCCGGGGCGGACCGCTAGTTTGAAATATTTATGTATAATCGTGCAAGTTTAGCGCCATGAGAAAATCATGTTGCGTCATTGTAATATTTTCCTAAGCTGGTGTTTTCGAGTGGTAATGGTGGATTATGTGAGCAAGTGATATAATGAAGTGAAACGTGTATTTAATGAAGTGAAACGTGTATTTTTGTATTGTTTCTCTCCAAAGTGTGTTAAACTCTAATAAACCACCATTTCACTGGGGCGTGACTTGGACTTGACAGTGACTTACTTTGTTTGACTTTCAGTGTGGCGTGTTTGACGATGTTTACTTTAAACTTGAAAATATCTTTCTAACAAATGTACAAGAAATGCGTAGCCAAAATCTTTTAGGAAAATAAACTGTCGTGCAAATGACGTGAGGAATAGCAAAAAGAAAAAATACTAAAATAAAAAGAGAAGCAAAATGAACAGAATATGATGAAAGAAAGTGAATTACATGATGAGTGTGAATTAATGAATTAAAGAATCAATACTCTTTATTGATAATTCGACAAGGAAACTGGTTAATCGCTTTAAAAATATAGCGGAGTTAGAGATGTCACAAAAATATTATTATTTTATACGATCGATTAATTTGCCAGAAATCACACGCTTCTCAACTAAATCGACTTAGCAGCTTTCAATCGTTACCTGAGTTCATTAAACTTCTCAATACAGGCCGTTTGTCACTCTGGAGGCCGACATTCCGCTAGTTGTCACCTGTCATTAACATACAATGTCTTGGTAGCCCGCGAGGTTGCGACCCTAACTATATCGATGCAAATCGCATCTCGAGTCGATGTCGTAACGGTGACGAAACAATCTCGAAACAGCCGCTCTACGATATGCTATACTATGAAACAGTTGTGGGAAACGAAACGTTGACGTAAAGTTTCCCATATTTGTATATGTTCAATTGTTTTTGCATTAAAATGGTAATCAAATCCGTAAAATTGCATCCATGTGCGTAGGTAGGTAGGTACATCTTAGGTTATGTTTGATTGATGTCGATTTTATGCACTGAATAATAATGACTTCATTGTACGATTCTTTTACAGGGCTAAATATTGCCACCCCATTCTCACATATTAAATACTCAATAATTATATACTCAATATTTATTGCATTTGATGAAATTCACATTTTTTTTTTTTTTATAGTGTTGCAGACCATTTTAAATTCGTTTAGCTTTCGAAATGTTACGATAGGTACCAATATTTTCTGTATGACTAGCTAGGTTTCAAAATACGAACAGACTAAAGAATTTGCTATTTTGTTTTATATTTCGAGTCACGAATAACCTTCCTTAGAAACGTTAGTTAAGTTTACCTTATGCCTAACATTGAACTAGCTTCTATAATCTATATGCAAAACTTGACTGCGATACTAGCGCTACGGTAATTTGTAGAACCCTTTCGTACGCTATCTGACTGCAGCGCTTACGGAAGTTCGAGACAACCTATAGCACGCTCAAATTACGGCGCCATCTAAGTTCATATCGTTTTTAGGTAAATTTCCGAGATACGCTCTAATGTTCCGCTATTGTCTTTCCTCTTAGTCTATCTTTCTTGGTATAATGGAGGATTATTAATAATCATATAACTGTAGTGAACAACTGTGATAGTTTATAACAGTGTTTTATATTTAGAAAGAACTGGTTCACTAGGTACCTATCTACATATTACTAATCCAGCCTAATTGTGAATAACGTTCAGCCAATAAACGCTTGCACCTTGCACCTTAACGTTTAATAACAGTGATAAGCAATGATAACTAAATGTGTAAACGCTGTAAAGCCATAGCTTTGTATATATATATATATATATATATATATCGAGTTTTCAATGTCACAGTTTACTTTATGTTATCATCCAGATTTAATGTTCTTACTGATTTTTTTGGTCAAATGATCATAAAATTATAACAAATACATATTTAAACAAATATTTATAACGTGCACTGTAAACTTTATTTTAGCCATAAAAGTTTGTAAATTTACTGTCACAAAAATTATTATGAAAAAGAAACCCAAACGAATCAAAACGCTCACGTAATGTAGGTATAAAAAAATGACGAGCTGTGTTGAGAACATTCCTTATTTTTAAAGTCGGTTAAATACTCATATTTTTCTTTTCCCGTCTCTATTTTATGTCAAAGTTATGGTAGTATTTGTTCAATGGTATCATTAAAAGTTTTTATAACATGCAGTCTATCTATCAATACTGTCAATTAATTCCATGCAGCGGTTCCTAGAAGAGATTGCTTTTAGCAATAAGACCGTCATTTGTCTCTTAATCAATCTTTATGTAATTTTTCTTTCTTGTGTGTACAATAAATAGCTCTTATCAATCTCTCAACATCACTCTACCTGACCAAACTTTGTCTCGGTAGATTTGTAACAGTAGTCAAGTGTCCTACTAAAGCTAGACTGCCTCCTTGACAGGCTGTAGAGTAATGCTTCACGATGGACAAACCACAGCCTTGTCGGCTTCATCGAGCACTGACAACCGCGTGGTATGCATTAAATACGATACCAACCTAAAGGTAGAAATCTAGGTAAATGGACTGCTTCTGTGATGCAAGAATTACTCTATTAAATAGGAAGAGTAAGTAAGTAAAAACTTATCAAAAAATTGCGATGGCCAAAAAACTCTAAAGATCACAGCTCAGC
This sequence comes from Agriopis aurantiaria, assembly GCA_914767915.1. Taxonomy (NCBI): domain Eukaryota; kingdom Metazoa; phylum Arthropoda; class Insecta; order Lepidoptera; family Geometridae; genus Agriopis; species Agriopis aurantiaria. Next base: position 10,365,915 of record OU611998.1, on the reverse strand, counting down.
CTTCTTGGAATAAGTAGCGATCAATTGACGGACTGACAATACCCGGGGCATTGGCAGTGCATTGCCTACCTGTGAGAACTTACTTTGTGGGTCAAAGTTTGGTTTAGATCTTTGATCTTTGAGTTTAGTGTCAAAGTCTTAAAATCTGTCTTTCTAATAACAATATAACAATAACAATAATATATAACAATATATTATGGCTAAATATCTCTGTGATTGGTCGTAGTTTTAACTGAAGATGATATTTAAAAAAAAGTGTTATTATCGTACTGCTAAAAGTGGAAAAATATGTTTCAATTTCATGCTTTTGTAAATTATATTGAGTGATTTAAAATACTTTCAAATCATGAAATTCTTTTATTGTGCTTGGTTAATATGATTTGAATAATGGATGTCCAGTCGAGAATATAGACAAAATTTCAAACGAGTTTGATTCGACGTAAATCACGTCATCACCAACATGGTCATACATTTTATGGTTATACAAAGCATGATGCAATACAAAAATTTAATACCTACTCTAGATTTACTGGGAGAACATTTTGTACAATTGACTTCGAAAAGGAGGTTTCAGTTTTTATTATTATAATTATACATATTACACGATTACTTCACCGATTTTAATGTGTTTTATTGTAGAAGTTATTTTCCCTTTGAATTTAAAGAAAATATTTCAACTCTAAGAAAAGATAATTAGATAAATAATCCTTTTTATTGAACTTCATTTGAAGTAATGTTTATTAGAATATTTTATTATAAGTTATTCATTATTGTGTTTTATTTTAAAGTTGTATACAAGCAAAGTGTGTGACGGCCAACAACGCCATCTATGGACCACTGCACTAAGTAACGCAGGAATAGACCCAATATTGTTATAGAGCATAAAACCGTAGACGAAGCATCCACTGACCTGTGCTGGCGCAGATTGTCCTGCCTCTTGAAGGCCTTCCCGCATACCTCGCAGCTGAAGGACAGCTCCGGACTCTTATGTGTCCTCTCGTGTATCATCAGGTTGTAAGACTTCGTGAAACGACGCTGGCAGTACTTGCACACGAACTCGCATTTCGGGCGCAGTTTGCGTCTGAAATCCCGTGTGTGGTCCTCGTCAATTTGCATCACCGCGAACATTTTGTCAAGAAGCGATGCTTTGACGGGCGGTGCTTGGCGCCTGTACAATGATAAGTTATCAAATGTCGTGTGCGTATGATTATGTGGGTGTTACAGCTATGTGTGAATATGTTACGGCTATGTTTGTGTGTATGTAGATATGTGTGGAGTGTGCCGCGAACATTTTGTCAAGAAGCGATGCTTTGACGGGCGGTGCTTGGCACCTGTACAATGATAAGTTATCAAATGTCGTGTGCGTATGATTATGTGGGTGTTACAGCTATGTGTGAATATGTTACGGCTATGTTTGTGTGTACGTAGATATGCGTGGAGTGTGCCGCGAACATTTTGTCAAGAAGCGATGATTTGACGGGCGGTGCTTGGCGCCTGTACAATGATAAGTTATCGAATGTCGTGTGCGTATGATTATGTGGGTGTTACAGCTATGTGTGAATATGTTACGGCTATGTTTGTGTGTATGTAGATATGTGTGGAGTGTGCCGCGAACATTTTGTTAAGAAGCGATGCTTTGACGGGCGGTGCTGATGATTCGATGGGAGGTGCTTGGTCGCTTATACAATGATAAATTATTAAATGTCGTGTGCATATCATATGGATGTTATTGATATGTTTAGGGGTGTTAAGGGTATCCTCGACAAATTGACAAAATGTTCGCGACATTGTGTCAAAATTTGATGTTTTGACGGGCAATGCTTAGCGGCTCTACAATGATTACCAAAAGACATAATGCGTATGATTAGGTATGTAGTTACTTTATGTATGATGGTGTGCTGTGGCTATGTAAAGACGTGTAACGGTTATTTAAGCTATAATACTTGTTATGATATTATATACTAGGTTACGAGGAAAGAGTGTACGACAAAAATATCAGCTGTTCCTAAGAAAACGGACATTTACACTAGTCAAAAACAAAATGTATGGAACAGCTGATATTTATTTACGATTGCAGGATCAGTCTCATAGTAAATGTTGTTCATAATGATGGGTATTATGGACCACTTTCAGCTTAGTATCTTTTCCGCGTAACCCCGTAGTTATTCTTCGATTAGGAAAATGTAAAGCTACGTTATACGATGAGTGAGTAAAGTAAAGCAATTTGTTTCATTTAGTTTTGCGTAACAATTTTTACAATAATCAAGCAGAAATTAAATTCTGAAGCAATGATCTCATGAACAATGATAAGTGCATTAAATTGCTACATGGATGCAATTAAAAAGCATGTAGGTACATTTTGCATCTGCCAAAACTCTTGACAAGTATTTTATATTGTTTTTAACCGACTTCAAAAAAAGAAAGTTGTTCTCATTTCAATCCGTATTCAAGTCTAGCATTATAATCATTAGCTAAAGGATTTGTTTTGTCAAAATTATAATTTAAAATAAAAAACTTTTAAAATTGTTCTAATAATTCAGTACGAAAAATTCAACAATAACCAAAGTATATCGTAAGTAGTAATAGTTTATGAACATTAATTTAAATAAAATTATAATTTTTTTCCCCGAAATGAAAGAGAATAATGATGTTCAATACGCACCTTTATAATCACTGTTCACAAAAAAAAGTTTTAAAACAAGTCCTAAAAAGGTCTTGTCACTTCACAATCAAAGTAAAAAACAGCTTCTTCAAACCAAAACCAATCCTAATACAAACAAGTTAAGATTTTAAAAAACATGAACACTTTAATCGAAACAAAAATCGAACGCGAAGATATAAAGGGACTAGAAGTGTCAAACTAAACGTGCGATCAAGAGCGGGTGCGTTTAGCAACTGCGCTGGCGAGAGGGTGCGGAAACTACCGATAGCGTTACGCGGAAGGCGCAAGCGCAGCCCCCACCACGTGCGCAAGTGAATGAACAGGTAGCACCAGTAAGCTGACGGCTCACAAGACAACTTGCTGAGAAAACTCGATGAACTTTGCACGTAAAACAGCTTATTGGTTTAGTCACCAAACGTTTAATGACAATTATTGCGACACGAATTTGAGCTTTAACATTTAGCGGTTAAGGCTGAACTTTAGGCTTTACTGCTGAACTTTAGGCTTTACTGCTGAATTAGATTTTGCAATATTATAATGGCTTACAGGTGGGTCTTGAATTTGATATTTAAGCATAATAATTATCTATAAAAAGCCTTACAATCATGAGGAAGTAATAACAATGACTGTAACATGCTCAAGTACTTTTACTCTGTGGGAAAGCGAGCAGGAGAACGGTGGCTTGCGGCGCTACCGTGGATTTCACTCACGAAACTCACATGACCCCCACTTATTTCGGCACCGGTACTGTTTACCGGTAAATTGGTGATGATTTTCGGCTTCTGACAGAAGCCAACTTACTCGCCCTCAGGCACAATGTATTTTCTAGATTACTTACCTGCGCGTAATTAGGTTCGAGTTTGTAAACGTTTTATAGCACCAAGGTTTTTTGTGAGACTAATTTTATAAAACAGGTTACGAGATAGATCTACATCAATTTTACGGGCCATTTTCTCAATATTTGTTGATTTTAATTGCATAATAATTCTACTAGCCAGGTGGTAAGGCGCTCACCCGTGTCGGATTAGGGATTCATTCAAAATCTTAGGTGTTTTCACACAAAATTCAAATTTCGCGTGCTAAAGGAGCCATAAAATTTAATTCCTGGAACAAGCGTGAAGCGGCACTTACGACTCGTTTTATAGTCGCGTAACTTCATTCAAATTATCGAACGACGTGTGCGAGGTGACTTTGAAGTGAAATTTTAATGAGTTTTCATATTTAGATTCCGATAGAGACGTGGGGTGGACATGAGTAGACCTTAATTAGTGTGTATTGTGTCATATACAATAGAATTATTTAGTTCCAATGGCATATATATATTGTTTACACACTGTTTGTTTGTATTTAATACAAATATATATTATATTTAAAAACTAGATTAAGATTTAATTTTAAATTGAAGCTTTTAAATATAACTTTTTGCCATTGTGTAGTTTGGTATATTTTTTTTTTGCTCTAAGTAGATATATTTTTATATTAAAATGCGGCAAATTTTGCTTGCATCAAAGCATAAAGAGGTCGTACCGACTTGAACGCAAAAAATTGCAATCAGAGTCATCTTCAAATTTATTTTATCATGCTAAGTGACTTATAAGGAAGCGCAAAAGGTTAATTTTCATGACTACATAAAAAAATCTGTCTGTTAGTTTGTTTTTGTTAACCTATCATGTAAGTTTATGGTTTAGGTGATTAAATCTAGCCAGCTAATTTTTAATGCATAATCTTATCACGTTTTCAAAGATTTTTTTTGTCGTCTTTTTTTATTTTTTATATTAAGTAATGAATTTGAGTAAAACCGAGTACGAGAGGTAGTGCATGTGATAAAGATCAATGGTCACGGTTTTAGTTCACCAACGTCGTAAAAGATACGGACAGAAGGTAATAGGCGACATCACGGTTACATCTCCGCATAGCCTACTTTGGGAGCTATGTTTTATTACCTACAACGTACTTAAAGTACCTAAAATATACTTTAAAGAACACCATTCGGCCACAATACGTCAACTTACGTACTTTATTATTTAAAAAAACTAAGCTCTCTTTCAATGCTTTTAAGTTTTAACAAAAGAAACAGATAGATAAATGCATGTTTTTAAGGTTTATGTGAGTATAACTTCGTATGTGGATATGTGTCGCATTTTTACAGCATAATTTCTAAGAGAAACAAATTAATTTTAGTATTGGCCCTATCCATTATACTAGAACAAATTTTTTTTTAATGATAATTTAACTATGGTTCTTAATATTTTTATTAAAATCTTATCGCATCTTCAATCTTTTTAATGTACAGACACAATGATCCGTATCATCATTAATTTAGAAGCTAGGTGTATGAACACAAAACGATGAAATCACTTCATTAATAAAACCATATCTACAACTTATTAAAATTAGTTCAAGCGGATCTTCATGCAGTGAGTCATTTGGCCCAACAGACCTCGTGTCGTTTAAGACAAGATGAATCACAGTAGAATGTATCTCCCTTGAACTATTGACATTTCAAAGAATAACATTAAAACATGTTAAAAACCGATGCGCAAGTGTTTGAGAAAAAGCAAATTCATTGTTCTTTCTAAGTTATTACTTTCTGAGAACATCGTAATGACGTCAGTTTGATTTTTGACTTACGTGTAACTTGGATGACGTATCTAGGCATAGGACGTCTTCGTGGTTGAATGACTTTTACGGAAAAGTTTGAAGAGGAAGAAGGATTTGTGTTTTTTATTTTGGTGTTACAGTAAATATTTGTAGAAATGCCAATTTTTGTTTTATTTCTTTATGTGCTTATTATGCTTATTACATCAATACAGAATTTTGTAAAGGAAAGGATAAAAATCATTGGATAAAAGTAAGACGAACGTTGTAGGAAAAGGGTGAACAAGCAATAATTGGTACACCATATATTTACGTGTGTTTGATAAAATTAAGATTTTTAGTAATAAAAGCGATGTTGAGATTGTAATTTTTTTTTTTTTTTTCTTTTAAATTAAACAAGTAATTTTGTTGTAAATTGAATTAAATTTAGCTAAACTTAAGGAATGTCTATTTGCATATTAAATTATGTAACTGAGATAGCAAGCTTAATTTAATAATAACATAATAATGTAATTTGTTTGACCTCAAAAACTTTTGTAGCTTACCTAGCCTGTCTTGGAACTACTCTCGAATGAAATAAATAAATTATGATAAAAAAAATCATTTGCGCACAAACCCGCATAGGTAACACCTACTTACCTGGTTTTCGATCTTCAAATAAACTGTACTTATACTTTAAAAGACTCATTTTTCGTATTTTTCTCAGTAAACTCTTTCTTTTGATACCCATATCATGATGGTAGGTAAGAACATTTTGTCCGCCATCTTGGGGCGTCCACCATATTGAATTTATCATTTAGCACTAAAGTTCTTGGTAAGACAAATCCGACGAACCGAAACTCGGACGGGGTTGCGTTTAGGAGTTCTTATAGCCACCTTCTGTCTCCATCATCTGACCAGGCCCCCGATTCTACTAAACAAATTGTTTTTAAATTGTAATTGTTTCAATTTTAATTTGTAAATAATGGCCTCAAAATTAACAGAAAAAAAAATACTAGAAAAATGCCACCACCTAATATTATAACTTAGTATAAAAAATATTAAAAACAGTCAACTTTGAGGCAATTATTTACAATTTAAAATTGAAACAATAACAATTTAAAAACAATTTGTTTAGTAGAATCGGGGCCCAGCTTGATAACATTAACATTACACCGAACTTACATAAGTATGCAAAATTTCAGCTCAATAGGTTGTGGATAGCTGCAGGTCTAAAATGGATAGCTGGTCTAAAATTCAGTTGCAAGATTCGTCCCACACATACAAACATACTAACAGGGCAAGTTAAATAAAAGCTACTCATACAAAACTTCGCAATCTTTTACGTAAGACAAAATTTGTAATGTATCATCTTAATAACGGTTTACAATATTATTATCTAAATTTTAGAGAGTCGCGGTTTCGACATTTGTCTTAAAACCTCTGAGTCAGACAAGAATCATTAATTAGATGAAGAATGTCGGTTTGAATGTGAATAAATCACGTTAGATTTAGATGTTACATTAGGTTGTTAGTGTCTCATGATCAATTGATTCAAATTAATCATAGTTTCAATTGATTATTAATAATTCATGTTAGTTAAATTGTTATTTAAAATTAATTCACAGTTGTTAATTAATTATTGCTAATTAACTACAAAATGCTCACTGGTAAGTAGCATCTGCTTTAGTTGATCTGTATTTTAAAACTTTTTCATATACGTACTATATACGATGTGGTTTTAGGGAATTGGTACTTTCTTTGGGTACTGGTATTTATTTTCGAGAGTTTGTGTAATATTGTTGGATTATTATTTATCAAGTGTTCATGAACGTGCTCGAGTGTGGCAGTGATATAACGTGACGAAACATCTGTTTTCGTGTTGTTTCCAAAATCCTATAGAAGCTTCTAGTAAAGTCACCGCCACTTTACTAGAGAATGACTAAGACTTGACCGTGACTTATTTTTTTATTTCTGACTGTGATTATAAATTGTTTAACGATATTTTAATAAAACATGAAAATATTTCAATACGTGACACTGGCAAATACACAAGACGCGAGACGCAAAATCCTCTCGAGGAGAAAAAATAGGCAAGAAATATTACAAACTCTAACATAAAATGCTCTGCTGACTTATGCCTGATGAAAATTTCATACAATAACACACAAGCACACTATTATTAACTAAAACAGACCAAAGACAAAAGAAAGAGTCGTACGTATGAATTTTCTCAAGCGCTCATAGTTCATTAATAACATTGTATGAAATCTCGCACAAACATAAACTCGGTACATCTTAATAAGTAATTACCCACAAAAACTGCCACTACAGAGTTAATTACGCAAAATTCCACAAACAGATACAATAAAGCTGGCAACACTAGCAACTACTAAATTGTTATTCGATTGTCCGCAACAATGTTGGCAACCACAGATTGGTAATCAAAAATATGCAACATACATCACTGGTTTTATAAACGCGTGTACTTTCAAAATGAACGAAACCCGCAATGTAGCTTGAGTTTAACTTCAAGTATTACAATACACTTTTGAATTATTTGAACCACAGATCAAATGGTGGTTTTATAACCAGCAAGTTCTTTAAGGTCGGTAGGTAATTAAAATTTATCACAACATAATAAAATGTGCAGTCAAAAGCGATGCTTTGTTAATTTTGCTCTATTCAAAAGATGCAAGTAATCATTAAAATTTACACGCAGTACTTTTTGTAGGTAAGTTATCGTAAACTGTTATTGCGGATAATACTTTGTTGCTATTCTTGATTATAATTGAAGGAATTCTCATAACTTTATTAGAGAAAAAACATTTATGTAGGTACAAATACAAATACAAATATTTATTAATAACACCTATGTTACATGTCAATAAACTATAGATTCTGTCTTATTATAATTACATTGAATTCATTCCTTATAATAATTGTAAAATTGTATAATAATTGAAAATAGATTACAAATTAATATGTTGTTTTTTATAATAGGCCCCCAACTCGCCTGATGTAAAGCGATGATTCGGTCTAAGTTGGAGCACGCTTGCCCAAAAGAAACCGTGTCACTTGTGACTTGAGGACACCCAGATAATGATATTGTGCTAGCTATACCCAGTGCCCAAGTTTAACTAGTTATTTGTACATTTTTTTATTGATAATATAATATCTAACTTTAGATATAGAAATATCGAAGCGCTAAAACAACAACAAAACTCAGTTCTTACATAAGCATAAGCCATTGCTATTAACAGAAGCTCATTTGTAAAATGATTCGTAACGGCTCGGCAATATGATTGGTTTTTGTGAAATAATTTCAGAAATTCTTTAAAAAAACTTAACAATATAAAGTTACTAAAGTTATATGATTATTTACGGGATATTTACCGTGGTAAGGTTGTGGAATGAGCTCCTGATATTTCGGTGCAGTTACATGCACCATTGGGAGCTCATTCCACAACCTTACCACGGTAAATATCCCGTAAATAATCATATAACTTTAGTGAACAACCGTGATAGTTTATAACAGTGATAAAGTGACTATTATTTAAAGAAAACACTTCGAGTAAAATTGGACGTAAGTTAGACCTTAAACATAATTGACGGCGTATTTTTATTCCCCAAATATATTTTTAGTAAACGTATTTCTATGTGCAATGAGGCTTGATTATGTTTTTCCATTAAAAAGAAACAAATGTACAAAGATTCGACTCAATTTTTCGATTAGATTCCTTTGAACCTTGTCAGAATGTTTTAATTATTAACTATTCATGGTTCACACATGTAATTTGATACACAGGACAAAAAACCATCTTAAAACTAGTGTAACAACAAGCGGCCTTATTGCTAAAAGCGATCTCTTCCAGGCAACCTTAGAATGGAAAGGATTTGTATATTTGTTCGTTGTTCAACAATAATTTCCGTATCGTCGATTCGATCTACATGAAATTTTGTAAGCCAGTAGATAAAATGTTGAAACTCGAATATGTGCAAAATTAGTTGAGGGGTGCAAATGTATAGAGGTCGCAAGATCTTAGTTCAGGGCGAACGAATAGTTACGATATTATAATATAACATGTCTACAAGTTAAAATGCCGATGACTGTCAGCTTTCGGCACATCTAACATTTCGGTAAATCGTAATTTTCTTTGATCACAGCGCTAACTCAAAATTATGATATATAGATACTAAAATTATTGGAAATATTTACAATAAAATGTGCATTATCTTTTACACGTCTATTCAATTAGGTTATATAAATAATTGGAATTCTACGTTTAACTAATTAAATGGCGTGAAGCATCAATGATGCAATTTATTACTCCAATAAAGGTACTATCGTCAATAATACTGGTATGAAATTGTCAATAAGATAAGAAATTGTGATCTAGGTCTCGTTTCTCTATGGAAAATAATTGATCGACTCGTATCCAAATGTTTCAAAATTAAATTCGCGAATGCTAATGTGAAATGTCACGCACAAAATCTAGCATCGCGTAAATGTCACGCACAAAATTTAGCATCGCGTAAATGTCACGCACAAAATCTAGCATCGCGTAAATGTCACGCACAAAATCTAGCATCGCGTAAATGTCACGCATAAAATCTAGCATCGCGTAAATGTCATGCAATAATCAATTTCAAAATTATTTGAAGATGTTATAATCCCGGCTCTTAGATCAACTGGTCCCTCAAACCGATCTTGCGGGATCAGTTGACATCAAACTTAAATTTTTCGGACTATTTGATCTAAGCCGAGTATCGAAGTCGACAATTAGAAGTACCTACCTACGTTCAAATTGACTTCCATGATTTGTTTATAATATACCTAGTTATGTAAAAGCGTGTTTGAAACATTATGAATTTATTAAAAAAACTAATTAAATATAGCAACGTTAGGTTGCAGATAATTCTAATAAAATTTCAGTTTATGCATGTTTTACTATGGCGAACGAAAAAAAATTGGCTCCACGCTCTTGTCTAACCAGCGGATATATTGCTATATATCTTTCATCAAAATAAATAAAAACTTCTAATAAATAAAATACATGCAGTCAAATTGATAACCTCCTTATTGAAGCCGGTTAAAAGTTAATAGAAATCAATAAATCAATTACAAGAGACATAATGAAAAAGAGGGGGTTCTCTAATCTCTTCTTTTTTGTCGGTTAAAAATTAAAACAATTGGGCTTCCTAAAAAGCCTTAATTATATGCATCGACGTGATCAGGTAATCATATAAGAACGTGTAATAAATTAAATTCAAATAAAATGTATTCACGGACTATGTATTTAAGTTGATAAAAAATTTAGTGCAACAGAACAACGAAGCTGAAATTACAAAAAAGCACAAATTAATGAAGGCGAAAATAAAAAACCAATACCATATCTACCTACATTTCACAAAAGACCGATACAAATAGCCACAATACCCAATCATAAATTAAGCACCCTTTTAATAAAATGCCTGAATAAAAAGAAGTCATGATCACCTACATTTGAATAAAATTATTGCCAGCGCTTTGTTGCGCGCGTGCGCTTCTCTCTTGTATTTCAACACGAAATTTTATGTTTATCATTCTATTTGACATTTTTACGAACAATGACTTGCTCTACCTCTTTCTTTAAAGAGTGTTTCCCTGTAAGAGAGAAAGAGACAAGCTTCTATTGTTAGTTCATCGTTTAAATTATGAAGGAATGCGAGCTATGAGCTGAATCACGGAGTTATAATTACGGTGTTTGTTATTTTTATGAATAAATCAAATTATAAAAACTACATATCGACTATATAATACTATATTGCCTACTTATTTTGCAATTTTTCATGTTGTTCAAAACTACTAAAGACAAATGACTGCACTAAAATGAACATGCTAATTTATAACAAAAAAAAATCAAAGTAGGTTGTACTTCAAAAAATTTGTTTCACGTGACGTCAAAGGAATCAGTTATTACTTTCATCGCGATATTTCTCGCAAACCCATTTTTAATAACGTACAGTCGTACACAATCAAAGTAATAACATAATAACTTAGCTCAAGTATATTATGTTGGCTAAGCTCGAGCCAAATTATAATATACAAATGAGAGAGTAAGCAGAAAATATCGAATAAGTTTATGTCCTGCGCGTTCCCACAGGAACGGTATGCGCTGAGCAGAACAGAGTAATGTGTGGAGTTGTAAGTTATGTCACATTGTTTTATTTCTTTAAAATTAGTTATTAATTTTAAATGTATAATTACTACATATGTATGTCATATATTAATAATCATGCCAAGTTTGTCGCTTGTAGAAATTACCGTTTTTACACTAGAGCAAATACAAAAATACGCTAAAAACGTTTTTTTTATTGGTAGCCAGCCTTCATTAGTTTTGACTTTTATTCTATATTCTATATTATTATTTCATAGTTAATCCGCTGTATCATTACATATTCTGTGAAAATTTCTACTGGCTATTATCTACCTATTACGGACAGACAGAGACAGCCGTTAAAAGGTAGGACAGACAGACAGACGGACAGACAGATAAACGGAGAAAGTTTATTAATAGCGGCTTATTTATAGAGTCCTGTGTACCCTTTGGGTACAGAACCCTAAAAATTATGAGTTTTTTTTTAAATAAAGGCAGTCCTAAAAATCTTCTATATGAGAACAAGTTTTATTTCTGGGCTAGGCTTTGTGAGTTTAAATTTGTTGTCTAACAGGAATAAAAAACAATTTACTATAGATTAAAGCTATAATATAGCCCGTTGAAGATTTGGCCGATTGGGGAATTTAGGGGTTGGACCCAAGAGCGGTATACGTTTTATTAAGAATCCTCAATTAATTTCACTATAATGTTATCCTATTTATTCAGTTATAATATCGACTCCATCCCACTTCCATGCTCATGCAACGAAGTATCTGTGAGTGCAGCTGATATATTGGGGCTTCGGGCTTCGGTCGAATAGCCCCCGGCAGCGGCGAGTGCGCTTGCGCCGTTCTCCCCTCCCTCACTCCCTATACCTACTGATGGTTACTAAAGAAATAACGATCAAGTTGGATCGAAATTTTCAAAAAATTTACGATATGTGCCTCTTAATTTTGTTACAATTATTTTTGTTTTTTCTATACGTACCTACTTACTAGAAATCATTTTGTTCGTAGGTACATACAAAAGGTTTTTTTTTTTTTTTCAAAAAATTATATGAAATATACAAGGGAAAAAGCATTTGTATTTGTGCTACGTATTAAACCACTGTAAATTTGCACACTTCTTACCCGAATACTGCAAAGCCAAAAGGAAGGGTAATATATTTAATGTTTACGAAACACCAAACTGCATATTTCTACATAGACGACATTGTTCGAGCACCAGACATGAAACATGCATATGTCTCATTTGTAAAATTATATCGTTAACGAGTGCAATTAATTTGTACTAAGTTATATTTTCAACAAACAATTTGACGACCATAATAAACGGGCGTTATCTCTTTTTTCTCAAAGTAGGTACCTACTAAAGTTTATTTGTAATTAAAGTTTCTTCAATATACTGATCCCATATTAAGCTACCTTACATTCCCGTCTTTCCCTCTCCCAATTTACCAAAAATCCCTGAGGGCAGAGGCTGGGCCAACAGAAGCCGAGTAAATACACACACAAATGCGCCTTGATACACATATCTACGTTATGTATGAGTGTGGGAGTTGGCTACCGGTTTACGCAGCCAATCGGCGGCTTTAGGTAAAGACCTTATGTTTGATGTAAGCCGTGTAGTGTATAATATAGATTATGGTTAGTGAAATGAGAAAGTCTGCTTGCTTATTAATTGTACACCATACTAATTGTAAATGTGTCAATTTGTATATAAATTATTAAATATTTGTGTTTATTACCTTTTAACTTCATAATACCTATCAAAGCAGTGTTCTTCCTATATGAAAGTCATTTTTATCACGATTAAATATAATTTTTTCCCGTATAAATTTACGTTTCTTTAAGATAGCTGGTAACCACAGATATAGCATCAACTTTTAAAATTTTATAGTACCGAAAACATATGCATTAGAGTAACCTATTATTCAGCCATTCTGATGAGCCTATGTTCAGCAGTGGACGTCTTCTGGCTGATGATGATGATGAACCTTTTGTTAGGTATTTTAGTGCATGTAACATAAATGTTCTTCGATAAGCTCTACCACATATTTTAAATTAGTTTTTTTTTAATAAAAAATATTCTTTAAGCATGTCATGAATTAAATATACCTACTTACAAAAAGTAAGGTATGACTCATAACGTCACTACCCACATGTAAAAATGATCTAATCAATTCGATACACATACATCGCGAGTAATCTTGAAAAAAGTTAAATCAGGCTACTGTGCTCCAATCAGCGAGCTCCGAAGGCGGGGCGTAACACGGCAGCCGCGAACGCGCGTCACTTAAAAAATCCACTTTTTTAGTTACCACATTTACCGCTGGGACCGCCGAACGTGGGTGGGACTTTCTATCGCTCGCGGCTATTCTCGTGTGGGACGATGATACCTATACGATCCCGTTGAGTGCAAGCCGATAGTGTGTGAGAATTTATTCTTTTATTTTCTGATGGGGAAACAAAATGGGTTGAAATTTCGAACTAACGAGCCTGGGAAATTTTAGGTCAGCAGATCGCAATCTGTATTAGATGGTTTGTCGATGAATAGTCAGGTCAGTAATAACTCTAGTTACTTATTTGCGTACTAATAGTATATATTACGATCAATACACTTAAATAACAAAATGTGCTACATCGAAAATCGGCTAAAATGTCCAAACCTATTGACCCGTCTTATCTTACTATTATTTTTGAACGCATTAATCAAAACAAAACATAATGCTACTCATTAAAATTTTCAATTATCTTAAATTTACTGACATTAAATTAGGCGTAAATTGTGTGTATATGTATGTTGGTACACACACAACTTTATACCGGCAAAATATTTTTTTGTTAACTATAGTCTACTTTTATTCCGGATATTAACAGTTTTTGTAATACAGCGAGCACATCAGCCGGGTTTTTAACACAAACGATAACACCGCACCGTCGAAATTCACAAGAAATAATTCAAAAATAATAAGTATCTAAAGGATTATCTGACCGCACATAAAACTCGCCAAACATACACTTCAAAGCCGAACAAAGAATCCAAATAGGCAACTTCCTATACAAGCATGGCAAAAACCAGCAGGTAGGGGTCACCTGTGGCGCTTGCCTGCAAATAGCGGGATGTTTGCCGACCGGTCAAATAAACCAAGCTATGGTTAAACTGCCCAAATAGCGCCAGTGTGAACTAGCCTTAACAAACAAGCCCGATTCAATGACGTATCTTGTGAATGAAAACGTGCTAAGTGCCTTGTAGGCCAGTGGCGGTGGCGCAGATTTCTGATGAGCCAGTAAGGAAAACACTTTTTTCCGCGGTCAGGTAAACGAGGCTATTGCAAAATATGCGTGATTTAAGAGGAATGGCCCGTTCAGTGTCATTTTATAGGCATGTCTAATCATACCTATACCTACTTTTTAACTGACTTTAAAAAAGAAGGACGTTCTCAATTTAACTGTATGTTTTTTTTGTATATGTTTGTTATGGGATTACTCCGCCAATTATGAATTGATTTTGATGATTCTTTTTTGTTTAGTAGGTCGTACTTCAGAGGAGGTCTCGTATAGATTTTTGCGAAATTGATTCAATGCTTTTTGATAAGATAAACAATGACAAAAAATAAATACACAGATGACGTTTTGGTTTGTGTTTCCCTTTAGCAAAAGTTTTGACGAGGACTTTCTTTCTTGATCTTTGATTGAACTGTAATTTTTCTACTTTAAGGTTTAAGTTTGTACATGTATTAACGTCTGATTTTGTTTTGTTTTTCTAAAAATTTACTTTACCTATGGTCATAATCCTCGGTGATTGAACGTAGTATACAGGGTTAGGCAGAAAGTGTGTACTAAGCCGACAGCGATCCATAATACCTACTCGTACCTATAATTATGAACAACTTTTAGTATAGTTGCTCCAATGGTAAAAATTGTTCAAAATGGCTGGTCCTATGGACCTGTTTCGGCTTAGTACACCCTTTCCGCGTAACCCAGCAGAGAGATGCAAGCGCGTTTGTTGTTCCTTATCCTAGTCAATCATAGGCTTATACTTTTTCGGGGTACATTTAGCGAAGTAAAAATATGACAATATAATTATTACAATTATAGTTTTAGGTTAGTTTTAGTTATAAATTTAAATTTAAGATAGTTTTTATTTTACTTGTAATTTTTACTAAATAAATATATATATGTACTTATTACACGATATTACAAGTATTCTTTGAATTATTCACTAATCGTATTGACCAAAATATGTACGTACTAATAACTGGTTCTTTTTACGGGCAAGTTTCTCTATAACCTAACAAAATCCAAGCTAACACTAACACTACAAATAAAAATAAAAAAAAAAATATTTGGGACATTTTTGCACACACGGTCATCTGACCCCAAACTAAGCAAAGCTTGTGATATGGCTGCCAGTAACTGATATACATACATATATAGTTTTAAATACATACTTAAATAGATATTAACAACCAGATATAGAACAAACACAAATGTTCATCACACAAATGTTTGTCCTACGTGGGAATCGAACCCACGCCCTCAGGCTCAGAAGGTAGGTTCACTACCAACTGGACCAACGGGCTATCAACTACAAAAACAGTTAGACTGCTCATAGACCGTTGAAATTCTAAAGACAATTCTTTACAACACTGAATTATCATAAATATCGTACATCAAACTTGTCAGCAAGATCAGCAAATTAATATGAAACTAGATCAAAATAAATTAAGATTCTAAAGCCACAACCATAAAATATCTAGAACAAATTAAGAAACTCGTGTCTAATAAAATTGCAAAACTTGGTAGCATTGAAAGGATTTTGACAGTAAATGCCAATAATTGGTTTTCGGTTGCATCACATTTCAATTCGCGAACTAACAACCTGTTTATGCTATATGCTTACATTAATTTGTAGCCGCAGCCCACGGTTTTGCCCGCGTGGACATTTTCTTGGGAAATGTATATTTTCTCGGGATAAAATATCACTAATTAATTATATTCTGTCTTTAACTATCTCTATGTAAAAAAACACATTGATTTGTGGTTCTGTTGCTGCGTGAAAAAGGTACAAACAAACCCACCTTTGCAGTAAAGTTATAATATTAATCTTTGTTGTAAGTAACCGTTCATTCTGATGTTTAAATATAATAATAACAATTTAGATTCTATAATTATTTAATCTAATAAATATTTTTGTTTTTGTACAAAATAAATAGTAATAATAAACGTACCACCATATTTAAAACATTACCGTTTTTTTTTCTAAAATGTATTTGTAGTAACGAGATTTAGTTTTTAGACAGCCTATAAATTGACGTAGATTGATAGAGAATAAATATATCGTTTAATTATTTGAGAATTTCTGAACTTTTCATACTAGAATTTACTTTACTTTATTTTTCGCGTTTATGTTGTTTTTGCAATATTACTAAATAAATTATTTTTTGCAATACAATAGGGAAAACCAACTTCACCAGAAGTGAAGTGGGTGAATTCATCTTATAATATTTTGTTTTAGAGTTGGTAAATTCTCTTTAAATTTAAATGGGTCCACCCTCAAGATTTACAACCTTTAAAAAAAACTGTGAAGATATCGCGTAACATAACACACACACACACACACACACACACACACACAAAGTCGAAATAAAACCTATTTCTGAGGTTACTTGAAAAAAAATTAATTACTAAGTAAGTACCTTCTATCGTCACCCATCATAGAAAGCTTGCAACTGCACAAGTGCATATTCTACACGGGTGTAAAATAGCCAAATCCGCCGCACCTAACCTACGCAATTGGTTATCTTTGCTAATCCTGCCTTATCTAGCAGATTTTGAGTTCTTTGTTGGCTCTTATCTACGTCGGTAGGCCTTCAAAGGACTTTTGTGCGATGACCAGCCAAATATCTATGCACACACGGCTATCTATTGCTTGTTATCTACCGCGCCTAGTACAAGTTACAACTAACTTTGACTGTTAGCGATAATGATACAAAAGGCTAGGTACTTGCCGTGTTAAATTTTATTGTTATGATTTGGCACCGAAATATGGACTTTACCTTTTTTATCGTTATTCTAATTTTGGTAGTCGTAAAAGTTTTGGTATTCAAAGAACGGTTAACGAGAAATAATAATACATACATAATTGAAATTAATTTTTAATGTTAAGTAATTGCGAAAACTTTAGAAATAACATGAATGTTGAATTTATCGTAAGAGGACCAATTTTTAAATTTTTAAGCGATTTCATAAAAATAATGTTATGGATTCAACTATGTATTTTTACTTTGCGAGCATCTCACGCGATATCTTCGCCGATTGTGAACCAATTTTTAACCAAAAAAAAAAGTAGGAGGTTCTGTATAATATTCGACGCGGATATATTTTTCCAGGAATTTCAAAAAAACAGAATTAATTAGTTTATTCAATTTCACTTACTTCCTGTGAATCGTTTTTGTTATTGTAAAAAATAGAATTTTATGTCATTAGATATCTGGTAGTCATACTGCTGGAAAGTATTAGGTAGAATAAAATGTTTTCATTGAACTTTTCACAATGTTATTGCAATTGTCAGAGAATAAAAAAGTTGAACTGAGTATAGGCGGTAACATCTCTATAGGAAAGCTATGTGAAACGGGGTTTATTCTGTCCTGCATCTAGCATTTCATTTGTTCCATATATGTTACAAACATACCACCGACGTCCCAAGCAATCCTAGTTTGTTAACATTTAACACATCCCAGAAGAATTCCTTTCCTTTATCTATTGTGGTTGAGATTACATCGAGATAAGCTCAGCCGAAACTGCCTTTGTGAGTTATCTAGTTCAAACAAAGGTTTCCTGTGTTGCGTTGGACTACGCCGTAACCTTTGTTGGAAATGTGTTTTGTTATGTGCTAGGGTATTGTTATGTGTAATGTCTTGGTATGTAGGTACATAAAACTACTTGGAGAAGAGTAAATTATGAATACCTATGAGGTACTTACGGCCGAATATCGGTGTGGTGTGTCTTTGGAGAGCCCTAGGTATATCTAGCAGTGAACTAAGAAAGGCTGATTATGATGATGATGTTAAACTACAAAACAAACGAAGCAAAGACTAAGAAAGAGGGTAGATCGTTTTGTCTGCACCTAACTTTGCACTTTTCGATCAACCACCCACATTGTTCAGTCTTCCCGTGAACATGGTGCATGTAATTGCGCCGAAATGTGGGGAGCTCCATTCGTAACCTTATCACGGTAAAAACCCTTTTAATAATCATATAACGTATTATGATGTTAAATTGGTAGACTATGGAATACGCCGCCAGAATGGGTGTACTGCGGTAGTTACAATCAGGGTCGCTCCAAGTCGCGAGTGAATTGGTTTCTTCTAGGCAAGCGTGCTCCATCGGTAGACCGCATCATTGTTTTACGACATGACAGTGATGTGGCAACTAAACACAAGCAATTAATACGATAAAAATTAAAACTTACAACTTATATATTTACCCACCATCCTACAAAAACCAAAAAATTAAAACCTTCAAATGGCTGAACCAATTTTCATGATGCATAGCTAAGAACACCCTCGATCAAGTCACCTTTTAAACAAAAAAAAACTAAATCATAATCGGTTCAGCCGTTGAAGACCTATACAATGCTACATACGGACACTCAATAAAATCATTTAAGTATTTTTTTAATTATTCTAGCAACTCATATTATTTTTACATAGGTACATATTATTCTACGTTAGCCACATTAAACTTTTTACGATAAAAATTTGAGTTTAATTACACATTTATATATTGTCGATTATGCAAATCGTATACCGATACATCACTACCTGAAGCTTTATGTTTTTTTCTTCGGCAAAGTTAAAAGAAAGTGACGACCAAGGCGCCCCGTCGGGAGTCCTCGCCGTAACCAAAATATCGATGTAAAATGTATTTATCGAGTTCGATACATATTTGAGATATATTTCACAAGTTAGAAGCATTTTTTGCCGATAACTTTTGACATCACTAAGGTTTTTGTTATAGAAGAGGTAAGTTAAGTAAGGTGAATGTATAGTAACATTCCTTTAAATTTGTTTTTTGAAAATTTATGACAAGCTTTTTCTAAAATTATTAACTAAGAATCACACTTTTTATAGAATTATTGCTTGTTTGAAAGCATTGATCTGCTTTGCGATGGACGCTTGCTTAGAAGAACTGATTTACTCGCGAATTAAAACCACCAGACTTTTTATAGTTGTTACTGCTAGCTTGTTTTTTGTTTAGTTAATAAAAGCACTTAAAAATGCGAAATTTTGTGTGTAATAGGTTAAATGATGTGTTTTGCACTCTGACTTGACATAATTGGATACGAATGAAATTTTGTATTTTACAAGTAGGTAGGTAAGTTTACCAATGTAATAGTTAATACTCAGAATATAAAGTAACTTAAGTGTAATAGATAGATAGATAGATAGATAGATAGAGCCTTTATTCGCTGACCATAATTATCTTAAATTAAATAATATTAAACGAAAATGGAATATAAACTAGTAAATAATATGTAGATAATAATATGATTTTCAGCAACCAGTTTTTTTTTTTTTTTTCGGGACATTTTTTTCACACATACGGTCATCTGACCCCAAACTAAGCAAAGCTTGTGATATGGCTGCCAGAGACTGATATAAATACATATATAGTTTTTAAATACATACCTATATAGATAATAACAACCAGATATAGAACAAACACAAATGTTTGTCCTACGTGGGAATCGAATCCACGCCCTCAAGCTCAGAAGGCAGGTTCACTATCAACTGGACCAACGGGCTATCTAATTGTCAGGATGTCCTTCGACATAGACCTCCCCTTGTTTCTTCCATACTTTTCTGTCTCGAGCTAATCTTCTCCATCCCATTGGCAAATAATCTTCCCATCTCTTAAATTGGCGTCCTCTTTGTCTTTTCCCATTTCTGGGATACCATTCCATAATGTCTTTCGTCCATTTTTCTCTGTCTAACTTAAGTGTAATAGTCTACTTTTATTCCAGAAAATGTACGCATCCTATACGATAATGAATAAACTAGGATTCTTCAAACGGCGAGTTAATAGCCTTAAAAGATCGACATCGAATTTGTGATGACTCTGGTGTTACAGGTATATCCATAGGTGATGGAGTCTGCTTACCATCAGGCAGACCATCTGTTTGTTTACTACCCGTGGCATAAAAAACCACGAGGCACAGCCTAGTTAGTATTTTTTTCAATAAACTTTTTTTTTGCATTTGTGTCCGTAATCATTGTGTCTACTCAAGAATGTTCTAGGATTTACACATTTAACGCATAAAGACAAAGAATAAAGTAGAATGCCCATAATGGTGTCGCCTTCGGAATAATGCCTACTGCTCCACAATCGGCAAATAGCGGAGGCGGTGATGGCCGCTGGCTGTGCCACTGGATTACGTATAGTTTAAGAGCTAAACAACACTTTAATTTATTTGTTTTAAATAGAAGTTTCGTGTTTAGGCGATACAGTATGTATAATTAATATATGTTTTTATTAGTATGTATAAAGGCGCTTGCAGACGATGCGTAGTACAAGTAGCAAATACAAGTTGCAAGTAGCGACTACGCATCGTCAACATCGTTTTGCTTCGTGCAAGTGGCAGTGGTAGTGGTTAGTAGCACTTTCACAGCCACTTTCACTAAGCAAAGCAATGCAAGCTATGCATAATAGCTAACTTGCAACTTGTACTTGCTAATTGCACTAAGCATCGTTTGCATGCGCCTTAAATATTAGGGTACCTATGTACCTATTTTTATCAGAATGTAAATATCACATTACCCCCCCTCCCCCGCCTTCTACCTCTTATATGAATTGTCTCCATTCTAAAGTTATCTAGAAGAGATCACTCTTAGCAATAAGGCCACCGATTGCTGCACTTGATTACTAAGATATTTTATTGTGTGCATGTATATTGTGGTGTGAACAATAAAGAGTTTATCTATCTATCTACAGCTTTTTATGAAAAATTTATCTACGTTTGTCCCTAACTCGCCTGATAGTAAGCGACGCTGTGGCCAAAAGTCACATAACAAAAATCGATTTAATGCCTTAAAATACCTAGATTATTACCTCACTACTATACTGATCACACTCTCACTGATATACTATACTGATCTGTATCACTGTGATACTGGAACACAATGTTCAAATTCGAGTTCCTTGGATATTCCCCAATTTATCATACGTACTGCAAAATAAATGATGTTCAACACTGTTTTAAACTATCACAGTTGTTCACTATAGTTATATGATTATTACGGGATATTTACCGTGGTAAGGTTGTGAAATGAGCTCCCCATATTTCGGCGCAGCTACATGCACCATGTTCACGGGAAGACTGAAGAATGCGGGTGGTTGGTCGAACAGTTAAAAAGTTAGGTGCAGACATAACGATCTACCCTCTTTCTTAGTCTTTTGCTACGGATATCAATTCTAAATAATCATATAACTTTAAATGATGTTCATTTCTAGAAATTCTGCTTTACAGTCATGATAATATAGTGTTCGAATTTTAATGATTCACTTTTAGCTAGTAGCCGTTGTTATAATCTAATGAGCTTTTTATACTCACCAAACAATTATTTTATACAAATAGGATCTAACGAACAGTAGTAAAAAAGCATTGTCTAATAATTGGCCGTGCAAACAGCAAATTCAGAAGAAATCTAGCGTACAATGAAAAAACTATCTAATTTGCGCTGGACCAATATATCCATGGTGGACAAGTCTCAAAATCTTACGATAACATTAAACATTCTAACGACCGTTAGCTAACGTAAACATTTCCGGCAATAATTTTGAAGAGAAGTAATTGAACATGCACGTTAGCTCCTGGTCTATAAAAGCTTGGAGAGCAATCACGTATGTAAATGGGCATCGAAACGACCACTCCTCTGACATTCAACGCATAAAATGGTTGTTTTAATTTTTTGTATCCTTTGCCGATTTTATTAAAGGTAGGGCAAAGAAGTGTTTTAATTAATTTTAAAATTGCATGTCGTTTAGTATTAGGGTAACGAGTAGGTGCTTGATTGATAATTATAATATAATATTATAAATCCAAAAGTGTGTGTGTACTTACACATATGTTTTTTAATATAGCTTAGCTTAAGAGGCAAAGATATAAAAATGTAGATATCGGGTAAAAAACCAGCGCTAAAAAATTACCGAATCAAAAGTAAACTAAAACTACATGAATAGAACTCGTCTAAAATGTACCTACCTAAAGTTACATAATACAAGGAGCACTTTTTGCGTGATTTTTTAACTTATTTTTAAATTAGAAGGAAAGAAAGTTAACTTTATGTAATTGTATAAAAATCTAAACCAAAAATGTTATTTCTAGAAACCGAAATTATAGAAAATTGGTTTGACACACATTTCTCAACATTCTGCGAAGAAAAGTACGATTTGCTTTATTCTACAGTGAAAGCTTTCTTCTTGGCATCTTTTCACCATTATTGGAGTAGTTGAGTAACAAACTTTCGTATTTAGTGTGATAGACTGAAGAAATCTCATTTCCCAAGAACCTCGGAGTAATAAACAGCGTACTCTCGGCAACTGTACCGATGTTAAGTTTGTGAATAGTTAAGGCAATAACCGCTGTCGAGTTAAGTGCTGGTTTTGATTAAGGCCGTGATGTTTTTAATTATAAAATACTTTACCGTCTCAAGGACTCTGGTCATGATTTACTATTTGTAGACTATAATTCTGTATTTATGCATAACTTAATCAGTAAGGATAACTAAAAGCATTGCCATTCAGCGTGGTGATGCCACTATCATGCTGGGTACGCTGTCAACTAGTAGTGGGCCTGAGCATTTGGGTTGTCTCTAGTCTCTATACCTTCAAGAGGCTAGGCAGTCTGTTTTTGTATAATAGGCCAAATAGTTTAGGTACATATTTAATATTAGTTAGCTTTTATTTGTTTAGGTGATATAGGTATTTGCCAGTAAAAAAAAACATTAGTTTTTTTAGTTCTGATAGTTCTGCCGTAGATTGTAAAAAGCTGAATGAAAATATTAAATTGTGATCACGTTTGTTACTAAGGTTTTGAACATAAGATATCTGGTAGCTGATAAAACAGTGAAATAAACAGTGAAATTCTTTTAAAGATGTTTTCATGCAGCTTTTTACAATGTTATTGCAAGTATCAGGGTTAATAATCTTAGACCGAGTACAGCTATCTTACTGTAGATATGACTGTAGATTTATCAGGAAAAAAATAGCGTATATGTTAGACCAGGTTAGAAGGTTATTTAATAGATTCTTAAAGGGTCAGCAACGTAGTTGTGATGCCTCTGGTGTTACAAGTATCTACAAACTGACTGTCTACAAATATTCAGGCAGCCCGTCTGCTTGTTTGCCACCGATGGCATTAAATAAACTACTTCAACACAAAATTTAATCCGTAATGAAGTAAGGTATTGAACTCTCACTTACAAACTTTTGCATATATAATAGCAGTGTAATTTGTCTGATTTTCTAGAAAAATATAAATGTTTAAAATCCCTTTTTCAGAGAAATCTCTGCCCATACAAATATCATGGGAACAAATCTCAGATGTTTCAAAATCTGTCTCTAATGACGCGTTCAATACAAAACTTTTGAGAACATACAAAAGCAACATATTGAGGGTGCTCTTAAAGATATCACTAACCGTTTTTTCGAGAACCATTCTTCTTTTATTGTTAAATAAACCATAAATCGCTGTAAAATGGGCAGTGTAGGATACTCAATGGCAGTGCCGCCATGAAAAAAAGCCTATTTTAATAAGGACAACATTTTTAAATGTCCTTTTTGTGGGAGTTAGCGCCGCAAAGGCGCTAAGGACGATTTACATGATAATGTGAGATTATTTATATTTTAACGTTCATCGATGTGAAAGGATGAGAACTTCTTTACTTAAATGTGGGAACTTATTTTATTATATGTTAATTCTGTAGGTGAAAAAACAAAGAGCTATTATGGTACAAATACAAAACAATTTTTTTGCCTTTAAAGTATAACAGATTCATGTTAAGTGACTCTCATTTTCGAAAATAAATGTTGCCTGGCTAAACCATTAGAAAAATATTTATAATGTATCACACACGACATTTAAAATTAATGAATTGAAATGTGTTTCTTGGCTGTGTTATGTCTGAATGAAAAATGTGTCAATGTTTCAAACAAGATTCAAACAGGTGTGAACGTTAGTGTCGATGATCGAAATTAATGTAATGAATATGCAAATGTGATGAACGATGAATAAATCTAATAATAAAACATAGCATCGATAAATAAGCAAAACAAACTCAAATAAAACAGAAACGCTGATCCGACAGATACTCTCCAATAAATGCAGCGAAGCCGATAAAATATTGAAGTCCTCGGTCCCAAGCATTGAAGCCTCACGCTGTGTTTTCATAAATAAAGAGAGTATCGATCGAAACAAGAAAATAAGAACAGATGTTAGTGTACTCACTGTATTCGGACGATATTAACTGCGATTACTGTTGATTAATGTTTATTTTTACGTATAAATTAGTCGGCTGCGCGTCTGTGACTGTTGCTTATTCAGTAAAAAACAGTAATTTATTGGTGGCGACTTCTCGTGTTGGCGCGGGCTTAACGAGTGCGTGGCGTGCGCTGCGGTAGACAGAAAAAACTGGCTCGCTTGGTACGTAGCTCGAGCACCAGTGGCCTGAGGAAGAATAACCCCAGGAGTCGATGGGAGCTGGCTGCCACCGCTTCCGAACGCACCCCTCGCCCCGCACCGCCTCCCGCCCGCCCGATACAGATCACGCATTCTACAAATACCTTTAGCTGCGGCACTGGCGACTGCCAGCCATCTCTTTCCCACCACCGTCGCTGCTGCTGCACCGGAGGTCCGAAGAATCAGTGGTGCGCGGGACGGAGGGGGTCTAATGGAAGTTTCACAGCCGACGACGCTTCCTAAGTTCACCGAGTAAAGGTCACACGGGCTAAGCGAGCTGAGCGTCGCAGCGCGAGCGTGGAACTCGGCCGCGCGAGGTAGCAGCGCGCGCGCAACACCGGCAGCGCCCACATCGCTGGCCGTTTAACTACACGCGCACCTCACGCAACATATCCGTCCCGCTTGCTCTTACCTATATAGAGGATCGTCTCGCTCGCGCACGGAGATGTCGAAAAATGTATCTAGTTCTGTCGAGGCGAACGCGGAGTGCAGTAGCACAGTTTTTTTTTTCGTTTCAATAAATTTGTGGTTGTTGGTCTCGCTTAGGCGCACGCCTGGGGCCCGGCGGAGTGAGACGGTAGATTGCCACTGGGTTACGCCTTCCGTGCGTGCTCGTTATTATGTACGTTGTTCACGTATTAGTGCCTCCGTGTACTGAGGCGAGTATGAAATACATTATAATATCTGTGTAAATACTTGTCTGCGGTGAGCCGGTTATTTATGTTCACTTTGCTGGTGCTACTGTGCTACGCGCCGCCGCCGCTGCGTTTTGCTTTACGCCGCTTACTCGCTATTGGAATTCATCTTTGGGTCGTAAACTGTCCATATGAAGATTATAGTCTTGTATTTTTTTTAAGTGTTTTTTGCGTGTCTTGAGTTTTTAGTATTTCTTAAAGGTCTATGTAAATTGACATTTTGCATGGTAGAATTTTCAAATTAAGGCAGTTAGAAGAGCTTTTGATATTTATTTTTTTATTTAATTTTTTTAAATAAAATATATTTTCTTAAAACTGAACGTACTCTACAGTTTCTCAATTAAAGAAACGTGATTTAGAATGATTGGCACGTTTTTTATTTTATTGATGACACTAAAATATTTAAATATTTTAACGTGGGATTTTAACGCTAGGAGAATCCATCATGAAACCATGTGAAATTTATGAATAAGTTTTTTTTTTACTTGCCAGGAACAGAGCTGATTTTAGTTATCTCTATTTGATAAAAATTTGAAAAAATTAAGTTAGACACACACGTCGACCTTGCATAAATATATTTGATGCTCTAAATGT
Organism: Agriopis aurantiaria; assembly: GCA_914767915.1. Lineage (NCBI taxonomy): Eukaryota > Metazoa > Arthropoda > Insecta > Lepidoptera > Geometridae > Agriopis > Agriopis aurantiaria. Next base: position 10,339,504 of record OU611998.1, on the reverse strand, counting down.
AACCCTCTATGTTACATAATAAGCTTAATCTTCACCTGCGGTAAGAACTAAGCTTGCGCCCCATTGCAAGCCCGCCTTAAGACTAAGTTTTAAAACGATGAGTTTTTTTCTTCTGAATTTTATTTGTAAGCTAACATAGCAGGATTACAAAAAAATACGTTTTTAATTGTTACCTGAGAAAGGATATTTATTTGAAATTCATTGAAGCTTCAATTTTAGGTGTTTCTTACATTCCTCACAGCAAAATCTCCAAAATTCAGTTAATCTGTTCATAAACGCTTAATTCTCAAAAACTGTTAATTGTATACAATTTAAACAAAACCGAAAACGTTGAACGTAACGGTCCGAGACACGCGCACAGAATTTACAGCACAATAGAATAAAGCACACAATAAACAAAACTGACATTCCGTCACGGTTATAAACATCCAATCAAGGTGACAAACATCCAGACAAAAGGACAATGACCGAACGCATCCAAACATATTAGGGACAACTTTGTTTCCAAAATTGGCAAGTATTGTGTATGTCAACGGGGGCTTTACAGACATTGTGCTGAATTATAAACTAAGGAGTGTTTACAGACATTGTTGGTGAAACGGGAACTTTTATGGAGGTTGAAAAATGATAGAAACTGAGACCGCCTTTTGTTGGGATATTGAATGACCGAGCGACCACACCCGAGTGAATTGATGGGCGTTGCTAATTTTCTAATTTTGAGTCCTCGATGAAGTGTCAAATTTATTTTTTGCCGTTGGCAATGTTTTTTTCTCTCCTGGGGATGTTGGCTTCGCACGGCTTGTGCATTGTGTCATTATTGGGTGTGAAACTTTTGTAATGTATGACTCGATTTTTAATGAGGTTATTTTAAACAATAACCTTATGAGCTTTATGCATAATTAAGCTTTAATTTAAAGTTTCCGTACAAATATTACTATTCATTCCAAGTAGGAAAGATAGCTTTTTTATAATAGACTACAACGCGCACTCCTCCTTTAGGTCACTTAGATTGAGCAGTTTTAGTTTAACTAAAAAAACTTGAAAATTAAATCAGTCCAGTAATTTAGCAGCTGTCCTGTATGTAACACTGGTCTTCCTAGAACAACTGCTTACGAGACATCTACAGAAAGGTACTTACCTAATACTGTTGATTAATTGTTCATTTTATTCATGTTAAAAAAGTTAGGTTAATATTGTAAAATTATAAATATGGGTAAAATAAATGAATGGAATGAATTAAATAGGTAAATCGAGGTAATGAGCACATAAATAAATACTAATTCGAATTTTGTGTGTATTTTGTCCATTGGCGTATTAGACATGGAGCGCGTTGAGGTCTTTTCTACGAGATGTACCTATGGATATCCAAGTGATAGGAGTTATAAACTTTTATTTTTTTACTTTTTTGATTATTTATTTATATATGTACGAGTTTTTTAACATGATCAAGCTGTGGTTGGAGTTTTCGATATTTCAGAGGGGACATGGTGCAAATAATCATCAACATTTCAGCCATAGGACGTCCACTGCTGGACATAGGCCTCCCCCATCGATCCACAAAAGGGCCGGTTAACGGTTATCCGCGGTAAGAGCGGTTAGCGGTAATCATATTATACCTGCAATAACAACCGTGATATCTAGTTGTATGTATGTTTTTTTAATTGTATTGCTTGCGTTTGATCGGCACTTCGTCTGTTGTCTACGATGGAGCACGCTTGCTTAGAAGAAACCAATTCAATTGCGACTTGAACACGCCCAGACAAAAAAGTGTTATAATAATCACAATTTAAATAAAACCGGCCAAGTGCGAGTCGGGCTCGCGCACTGAGGGTTCCGTACCACCACATAACTTGTTAGCTACTAAAGCACAAAAAACAAAATTCCGGCAACGCCCAGGCGGTCACCCATCCAAGTACTGACCGCGCCTGACGTTGCTTCACTTCGATGATCGTACGAGAACCGGTGGTGAACAGAAATTTTTCATTGACTCACACTTGGCCATTATTTATAAATATTTGTTATATTTTAGAGTATGCACTTTGTTCCAAGTTTGAAGCTTGTACGTATTACAGTTTTTACATTAGAGCTAATACAAAAATACGTTTGTTGTATGGGGACCCCCCTTTTCGTTTTCTAATTTATGCTTTTTTTATTATTGTTTAGTAAATTCGCCGTAATATTACATATTCTATTTTAAAAAAACCGGACTCTATTACGGTTCGAAAGATACAGCCGTTAATAAGTTGGACAGACGGACGGACAGACAGAGAGATGGACAGACATCGTAGGCTTAGTAATAGAATCGCTTTTTTACCCTTTGGGTACGGAACCCTAAAAAGATGGCTTGCCCATTAAGGTAAGTCAAGTTGCGCTTCTAGTTGCGTCTAGTGCCCGCTGAATAGTTCACAGACCATAAATCTGCTCGATATAAAATCGAACACGGCGTAGTTGGTTGTACTGATCCCACTGATTGCGGCGATACACTATCGCAGACGTATCAGGAAAGTAGTCTGTAGAAACAGTACCAACAACCTCGCTACCGGCCCCATAAAAGCCTTACTATATCTCGATCTCGACTATACCTTATAAAGTCCGAACCGAGACTTCTAAAAATAATGTTTTGGCTCATCATTAAAGTCGACAATGCGACTCGATCGGTCGTGCTTTGTCTTTTTAGTCGGTGACGCAATTCATACCGAAATGGAACAATAAAATTCTCCGACTATCAAACGACTTTTAACCTTATCGCGCAGTGATTAGGCTCAGCTTTTGTGGAAGAGACTCGGTGTTGTTGATCTCCAAAAGAATTGTCCGTTGACAACAGAGACATCGATTCTGTTCTTTTTTTGAATATCGATTGTATTGTAAAGAGCATTCCCATAGCAGTTGTGAGAACTTTTAAAAGTACCCACCTATTTATTTAAAACATTTTGTTTCTTTGTCAGACGACTATGATTTTTTGAGGTTACCTCATTATAAAGAAAATTTTAGTTATATCATATTTTTTAAAACAGGATTATAAGGAAAGGGTTTGCTAATCCGAAAGGGGTTCGTTATGCTACTGTTTTCTATGGAGCAACAGTTTTTTTTTTTTTGCGATTTCACGGTTGTTCCCATAGTAAAAGTTGTTAATAATGAAGCGTACTGGTTTTTCACGCACATTTTTTTTTTTTTTTTTTAATAATTGGTTGGCCGTAACCTCTTTAAATTCGTTTTTTAAATACATATGAATATGGCAATGTACGACCTCCTAGAAGTGAACACTGCATGCACGTGAATGAATATAATAGTAATCTATACTAATATTATAAAGAGGAAAGATTTGTTTGTTTGTTTGTTTGCATTGAATAGGCTCCGAAACTACTGAACCGATTTGAAAAATTCTTTCACTATTGGGAAGCTATACTATCCCCGGGTAACATAGGTTATTATATTTTCAAAATAAATAGGGATCCTTTCACAACTCCAATAATGTAACCCAAGATGTAAAAAAATTAGATTTACAATTTTAACTTAGCGTGTTTGACAGTTCTAAGACAGGACAACGTCTGTCAGGTCAGCTAGTAATTAATACACTGCTTATAACACTACTTAAATTAAACTAAAGATTGAATTGACTACCCGTACCGCGCAAGACGCTGAGTAGCCGCGGTTGCCAGAAATGCGAGAGTCCAACCGAATTTTCGAAAACTGACTGGATGTAAAATAAAAAATATTTTTTTTCCTATCAATTTGACATTATATGTTCATATATTATATATATTATTCATTGTCTTGTTGTATGATATTTTCAATTGATTATATATCTAAGTACTCACCATTAATTTAAAAAAATTAAATACTCACAGGATCTCGTGATGTAATTATTATTCTTGAATTTTCTTGCGCCATCACGCACTTGTTGGTAATAAAATGCTATTTTTTCACATTAAATTACTATCACACCACTTTCACAACAAGGGAGCACTATTTCCGCAACTTTTACACTAACTACTTGACACTAATAGGCAATATTCACTTCAAAAACTAAAACTTTATCGCGAACTATTTTTACGTTATGTTTCCGCCATGTCGGTTTGTCAAACACTGTCTAAACGGGGAAAACCCACTCACAAAGTATAGGTCCCCCCCTGACACGGTAAGGATGCATCGATTTTCTAGTGATTGAAGTAAGCTAGAGGCGAAAGAACTTACATTGTCTTTGGAACGTTCATTCGAGCGGGAATAAATTGACGAATAGCGGTAATTTCCTTACGACACGCTCCGGTGCCTAACGCGCGTCGAGCACTTTTCGCTTACGCCGACATGCGGTGCGTAACACATTCAAAGGGTTAAATTACAATATTTTTTGATACTGCCTGATGTATTATTAAAAATATTCAAATCGTTACAAATGTTATTATAAGAGGAAGACATTCGATACATTGGTGAGTGTTGATAATAATTTGTTCGACAGGATGAGAGGCTGAATGTTTTCCTATTGACGAGGCGACTGCTAGAACGTGGAATTTTCAAGTTACATTATGCGGGTAAATCAGGACTATCAAGTTGCAGTAACACTATTGAATGAATTAATATAGGTAGTCCACGTGCAAAAAAGGGCGTTAATGTCGTCTGTAGGGCGAGTTCAACTAAAGAATCTGAGTTTATTTAAATCGCGAGTGAATCGGTTTCTTCTAAGCAAGCATACTCCACCATAGACTACATCGCTTAGCATTAGTTTAACATTTGATAGCCCGTTGGTTCAGTTGGTAGTGAACCTGGCTTCAGCGCTTGGGGGTGTGGGTTCGATTCCCACCAGGGGGAAACATTTATGTGATGAACATTTGTGTTTGTTCTATATCTGGGTGTTAATATCTATTTGATTGATTAACTCTTTATTGTTCACACAATTAATTTTAATGCAGAGAACATAAAACTCTAAAAACTAGTGTAACAACTTGTAGCCTTATCGCTAAAAGCAATCTCTTCCAGGCAAACTTAGGATGGAAAGGATTTTAAGGATTATATTTAGTATGTATTTAAAATATTTATGTGCATGTATATCAGTCTCTGGCAGCCATATCACAGACTTTGCTTAGTTTGGAGTCAGATGAACGTGTGAGCAAAAATGTCCCGTTTTTTTTTTTATTAGGTGAGGTGGCCGTCAAGCTCAAGCCTATTGTCTAATAAAAAAGGCATCAAGGCTGATTAATGCCTGATGCGCAGCCGCCACGCCACCATACCATATCTCCCTTGTTTATCTGATCTGAGGTTTTTGTTTAGTTTTGATTCGGTAATTTTTATGCGCGCACCCAATGTCCAAAGGTTCCTAATCCCTATGGACATCGGTTCAGCTTATCTTTGATAAACACTTAGGGTATGTTTAAAATATAAAAAACTTAGTCGTGATGGTAAATATCTATTTACATTCGAAAAGTAGCATGTTTCCATAAGACTAAATGCCTCATCCAAACGAAAAGAAAAACGTAGAATCTATTGCTCAACACAAAACTTCTAAAAACAGTAAAATGAGGGCAAAACGAACTTAATTTATTACAATACGTTTCAATTTCGAGAAGTCTCTATCGAGTTGCAATCAACAAAGTATTTTCGGTATTGCGATGCAAATATTTCAATGATTAATGTCCGTAATCTATAATCTGCCACCGGATTCCACAGAAACTTATACAGGTAGTCAGGAACGCTCATTAAATCATTTTTTTTCTACTGATTATTATCAATTGGAATTTTGCAAGGTTGCTTACTTTGCTTAGTGACAAGAATATTATAAAATAATGTTGGCTTCGGCCCACAGAAATGGAAATAGAATGGAAATGAGAAGGAAAATCTGTTACCAGGCATTATGAGTGAACCTTGATTGAACATTCTTATTTAGATCAACGCGTCGAACTCCGCATCCTGGACTTTACCTTTTTAGGTTTCTAAAAAAAAAAAAAAGTTTAATGTGGAAGGAAGTTGTTTACGTAATCAAGACTGGAGCTAACGGAATACCTTTTTAGGTTAGGTCTCAAAGTTCTTTGTCCGCATCACAGTTGCTAACTGATTTCGAATGTCTGACGTTTCGTTTAAATGGGTGCAACTGGCTACAACCTTACAAAAATGCCTTGACAGCCGTTCTAATTTAAACAAAAAACATTTTCTTTTCTGTACTTCGACCCCACCAATGCCTCTCAAACTTCTGGGCTAGACCCGTGAAAAAGTTTAAAACGACTTTCAAGTTTTTTTACCTATCATATATGGAAAGTGCCTTTATTAACTAAACAAAACACAAGCTAACACTAACACTGTTAGACTGCCCATAGACCACGTTGATGGTCTACCTAAAGACAGTCCAATGCTCAAGATGATGTTCTGGATTTGTTTTCATTTTTAGTTAATTACAAGGGAACCTAAAAATATACGTTTTAAAAGGGTCTTTTAGTTCACATTAATACTTCAAAGTATTTTTATTATTCAAAATGAGATATTCCACATAGTACTCATAAAACGATCAATGTTTTTATAATTTCGTTAAAGCCCCGATGATTCTGATTTTTGACATCTAACAAGAGACCCATGATCCATTAATTTGCTTCAGTTGACAGAACAACACGTTAAGTATGTTAAAAAAAGATTTTTCCTTAAAACGAGCTTTTGAGAGCAATCAAATTGATTCTACCCAAAAACCGTCGAGCTAACGCTCGGCCGCCAAAAAGATCGGTTTTTACAATCAACTCGTATAAATAATTCAATTTTGCGGTCCGGAGATTAAATTACGGTCCTTGTCCTTCCATATGCGACAATAAAAATGCAAATGTCGCCCAACGATGTTATAATTTACGACCGCAGGTCTGAAACAATCCGATGACTGCATGTTTGATGACTGTTTTATAGCGTGATCCCTGTCGCTACCACGTTGCTCTCGCAAATATATTCCGTGGTAAGTACCTACCATTATCATTGCACCATTACAAACATTGCGGGAACCTTTAATTTTACGACGACTTTAATTAACCGGAACGTAAACGGTATTCAAACAATCGTTCGCTAATCCGCCATCACAAAATCCCAACCATCGGCGGATCACTGTAGACGGCGGATTATAATGTACGTATAGGAACAACAAATTGAACAAAACATCATAATTTATGAATATTATGTTATTGTATTAAAAATTATTATTAATAATGTAACTTTAATAAGAGTAGTACTTGAATACCTGAGTACTAACTCGGATTCAGCGAAAACACAGCGTGCGACCTTTCACCTTGGTTGTCGTAGGCAGAGTAAAAAGTGGGTGCTTATGACCTGCGGCGAAATATCTGTGTTTTTCATAATGTTTTATATAGAATAGTTCTACGTTTGGCCACCAACTCACCTGATAGGAAGCGATGATGTGCACGAAGATAGAGCATGTAGACCTAGAAGGTACTTATTCCCTCATAGATGGCGGATTATCGAACTGAAGATTTTCAAAGGCGGCGGATCAGAGTTTGATAAGACCAATTTCCACTAGCAAAAACGGCGGATTATAGTATTTGTCGGATATTCAAGCGGCGGATTAAAAAGAGAGTACTATAAAACAAACGACGAAGTAAGATTTAACGTAAATTCTCTCATGAGCACGCATATATCGTAAAATTTGATAACATACAAATGGTAACATTCATTTAGTATCACGGTACACGTGATTAGATTTTATAGCATTATTATCTCTTAGATATACGTGGGTTGCAGCTTCGTAGTTTAAAAAGACATTTAAAAGTCGTAAAATATATTTGAGCCAATATTGTTGATATTATCCGCTGGTGGGACGCGAATCGGATTACAAAGCATATTTAGCATTTAATTATAATAGTTTATAGATACATAAAATAGAAATTATTGACATGTCTGTGTTTGACAAATTAACACTATGTTAATGTCCTCTTTGTTAGTCCACATAAATCATTTATTATTTAGTTTTTAATATCTATTTTATGTATGGTAATAATCATTTCCTTCCTCATCATTTTTGGGCCAGATGGTTCTATTCGTTATCATTAAAGCGCTGACCATGAAGCGAAATATCAAGAGAGGATATTCCGAAGATGGTCCCAAATTGTACTAGAAAAATGTGCGCAGTCTGTCGAAATCTTGTCATGTTTATGGCACTATTCACATCACACAAATATTAGAGATGCGAAAGTTTGTGTGTGTTTGTGTGTGTGTGTGTGTAGGTGTGTTGTAAGTTTGTACCACTTAACTCCATAACGATGAATGGATTTGGATTAAATTTAGTATGAAGATTGCGTATATTTACCATGGATAAGCATTGGCTTCTTTTTAATCCGAAAGAATATACGGTTCCTTTAGGATAGCGAATGAAAACGCGGGGCACTGCAAGTATGGAAATAATGACGTGACACTAATTTAAATGCGCACTAACGAAGCCGGCGAGCGTATGATTTCACACTGGTGCGCAATATAATTAGCACCACTGAGTTGGTACCATTGGAAAAGTAAATTCGCTGTCGTTATTACAACGGTTAGTCAATGACGGTTGTATGGGCACAAGAATCAATTTGCATGTTATTTAATGAATGTAATATGTTAATTTGGTCGTTTTTATTCTGCGAATAACGATAAATCTACAGAGCGAGACAAATAAGTCATAACATTGGGGGACTGGTGAGGGCAAGGCCACTCTTGAATTTTGCTCTTCTGTTTTTATCAACAAGTATCAACTTGTTTGGTAGAGAAAAACGTTTTATTCACTAAGAGCAGTAGATTAAGCTCAAGTAGATTAGGTAGGTATAGTTTTGTATTTACTAAATGGATAAAAAAGCTGAGTTACTCATGAACCGCCGTATTATAAAAAAGCAATCGTTCAATTTTAGGTATCTGGCACCCAGCCGCGATTTCGTCACCAAATTCTTCTCCTTCTGACAAATAATATATGCAGATTTTGTAGCTTCCAAGTAGGTACTATGTTTTATCATTCTTTATTAGATGTTATCGACCAAAACAGTCTCTTTAACAACAACAATTCTTAACAAGCCTCTTGTTTAGTCACTTTACAGCGCAAACGATTCTGAAACATAATCGCGTAGACAAATTACAGTCTCTCTCGTTATTTTAAATAAGTAGGCGTCCCCAATATCTTAAGTATCACTTAAAATCTTCGGCAAAACTTGTGTCGGTAGAGATGGGCACAGGAATTATTGTGAGGGCATTACTCTTAAGATTCTTTAGGCTCATCGAGATGCCGAGATGAATGGTCGAGTGTACATGTTCGGATCACAATGGTTCGCCTGTCCACCTATTATTACAGCGGCTCGCTTTTATGTGCGGACGTCATACGGTAAAGGGGGGTATAAATAAGCGAGTGCACATGTCATGTAGCGTTGAGGCTAGTGCTGGACGCTGGGGATGTTATCGATAATATAATGTTCGATATCGTCTTACTCTAGATTCAATGTTAGTCATTATTTTAGTCAATTTTTCTCTTGCTATTTCAAATTTTTGTAGTATTTTTTATACAATAAATATGTTTAAATATTTACATATTTGTTATAATAAACACTAAAAACTAATAAACAAATATAAAGCTGCAAAAAATTTGCATAAAGAGACAGCGAAAAACTAAGTATAAAACAAAGTACTGTTCAAAGACATCATTATGACATTCATCACAGGACTAACATGGTTGGAATTAGGTGGCCTGTGTCCAGCAATGCGAAACATGATCTTACTTAAGCTGATACTTACTGAACTCTTAAACGAATCTAAAAATCCCCTGGTGGATTGGCAATGTCACGGCATAAATGATGTTTTGTAAAAATAGTAATTCAGAAATTGATTTAAAGAATATTAACAGCACATCAATAAAGTTCAAGAATTATTAATCTAAGGATAATGTATGTGTAGCCAGATCAACCTAAGTATTTTGGTACACAGCAAAAGCCTTGTAATTATTTTAGGATATATTTAAAGCAAAAATAATTTAAAAAATCTTTAAATTGTTGCCTTACCTTCCAAAATAAAAACTAGATATATTAAAGTTTTTTTAAAAATTTGTTATCATGTGACCTCCTTCTTGCCTGATATGATGCGGTAATGTTAATTAAGCTGATTAAATTATGCAAACGTTAAAAGAACTAGCCAATTGCTAGGCTACGTACCATTTTACTGTTTATTATCTGTACCCTAAGTATATTACGAACTTTGAAAAATTCAGTCTATTTAAAAAAAATACTATAACTTCTTATTACATCCGTTTAATATTTGTGTTATTGATTTTATCGAGTGTTCGATATCGATAACTTTGATGGGCATCTCTAATTAACGTTTGAGGAACTGCGACGTCAGTGGACGCCGTTAAGACCCAAAGTTATACAGATAAACTCAGGATCAAGCGTAATTTATACGTGGTCGCTCAGTTATGATGCTTATGCGACATTTAATGTATGCTTATGACGTTTTATACCCATCAGTATTGTTTACGGGCAACTAGGATCATTGCTGTTAATACTGGAAATGGTTCTGAAAGACATCTACTCCTTGCAAGTGCTTAATTATTGCATTTAGATACCTTATGTGATCTATTCTAATATTATAAAGAGGAAAGATTTGATTGTTTGTTTGCATTGAATAGGCTCCGAAACTACAGAACAGATTTGAAAAATTATTTCACTGTTGGGAAGCTACACCATCCCCGGTTGACATAGAATATATATCTATACCCGTGCGAAGCTGGGGCGGCCTACTAGTTAATAATAAAATAAGTATTTGATTAGACATAATAATATACCTAAGTTTGATTATAACAAAAATATCCTGAGAATTTAATTTTTTATTAATTTTTTTATTTTATCTTTATTCGAGACCAACAGCACAAAAATATATACATAAGTATTAAATAGTTAATTTAAAATACAGCCAGTAATAGTCAGGAATTGGTTTGTACTAATAGAATAAGGATCAAATAATTAACTACGTTATTAATTATAGGCATGCAAATCAACACAAGAACAAAACTATCAATATAAAAAAACTATTTCAAAATTAGTAAATACTAGCTGTCCGCCCCAGCTTTGCACGTGTAAAGATTATAGCATATGTCACCCGGGGATAGTGTAGCTTCCAAACAGTGAAAGAATTTTTCAAATCGGTTCATTAGTTTCGGAGCCTATTCAATGCAAACAAACAAAACAAACAATAAATATACGTCATATCGTTTACTTGGATGACATAATTTTGCCAGTTATTTTGAATTTTAAACCAAACTACTGAACTGATTTCGATGACGTTTCTATGGGACCAAACTGAAAAAGATTTTCCAAATCGGTTTACAAAATGACGGAGCTCTGAGCTCTTTTTTTAATGCCATAGGTGGCAAACAAGCAGACGGGCTGCCTGATGGTAAGCAGTCACCGTCGTCTATGGATACTTGTAAAACCAAAATTAAATATTAAATAAACGAATTGAGAACCTTTTTTAAATTCGGTTAAAATATTGACAACAGCGATCCGTCCGATTGTAAAGTCACTTTGATTTCGATTTCATTGTAGACTTTACCGACATTTTTCTCTATTAATGCGGCAATAATACCACCTTTAAAGACCACCTCCGCAGAATATCACCACTGGATACCTTTCAATATTTTAAACTCTAAAGTAACAATTGAAAACAAGACGATGTCGCAGCGTCATGGCCACGCGTCAAAAGTACCGACAACATGCGGACTCCGCTTCGACATTATTTGCGAAATGTCACCACCAACGTGGTATAACAATAATACTTTAAACACTCCCAGAAAACACTTGGATTTTCTACCCTGCAACTGAAACTAAAAGAGGCTTAGGTAGAAAATCCTTTGGCTGTAATTTAGAGACAGGATAATTTAAGTTGGTATGAAAGTTTAAAGCCGTAAAGGCTCTCGTTTTCCGCGGTGTTCTAAGAAATGATTCAGTGGACTTTTTGGAGACTGACGGACGGATGGACGTGTCGGTCAAATACTGACTTCCTTTGTAAAACATCCGCAAGGAAAACGTTTCCGCGGCGTTTGTGATGCCTTGTTTTGAAAACGCTGAGGCAAGTAATGTGAAATATAAGAGTACCTACATAATTGTGGTTACAAGTTGATTGAAAAAATTTAAGTCCTTAGGTGCGTAAGAAAATATTTTCCTTTACGGCTTTTAGTAAAATAATGTATTGTTAAGTAAATACTAAATAGTACGTACCTATAGTTTGTGCCAAAAGAGAAGCGTCGTGAAATAACGGTGAACTAAAAACAGTAAATTAACATAATTTATACAAATAGCAAGCATCCATTATACTTTTTAACCCCGACGCATAAATAGGGGTGTTTTATCTAGTAAATTAATTAGCAAACGCGTGACCTAAATTACCACGTTTACCACGTTTCTCTTTTTGCTCAGACTCTAAAAAGGTTTTTTTTTTTGGGTCGATTTTAGTTAGGCTGTATATGTTTATCCGACAAACTTTGCAGTAGACGCGTTCTAGAGTGGAAACCACGTATCTGCATGATAACGTATATGCCCAATGGCTCAACTGAGTGACGATATACGTGTAATGGTGCAGCAGTGCAAGTACCGTACTGTATCGGTCGTCATCAAATTCTATAAAATGCCATAGAATCGATCATAGCTAGGCCTGATCAAATGGCATTTTATCGAATTTGACAATCTCAACTGTCAAATTTGACGATCAATAAAGAACGGTACTTACACTGCAGAGTAGCGTAAATTAATTAATTAATTTCTATAATCTAAATCATTTATTTGTCAAAACTTGGTAGGTATTGATTGGTACACTCACTGTGTATAATTTGTTTTTATGACTAATGTATTTGACCTACCTAGTATAACGAATCATTGTTATAAGGCTAATAAAAATCTGAATCTGAATCTGACACATACATACAAAGTAGCATACAGGGTCGTACAAATGGAAACGTATATCATGTCCTTGCTAGATGCGGCGTACAAATGTGAGGTTCTTGGTAGGACTATTATAATTATCATGATAATCGATCTCCAAAAAAGGGCCGGTTGGAAGCGGCCTGCATCCAGCGTTTCCCTGCGGTCTCTTTTAGGTCGTCTGTCCTTCTTGTGGATGGACGTCCTACGCTGCGCTTACCGGTCCGTGGTCTCCATTCGAGGACCTTTCGGCCCCATCGGCCATCTGTCACTTTAACTTGCTAATCCGGTGGGCAATGTCGGTAACTTACGTTCGTCTATGGATCTCCTTATTTCTGAATCAATCTCGTAGAGAAACCCCGAGCATAGCCCCCTCCATAAGATTGTTGTGCGAGTTTGGGCTTGCTTATGAGGCTCATAGTGAGAGACCACGTTTCAGTGCTGTATATCATCACTGGCAACACACACTGGTCGAAAACTTTCGTCTTAAGGCATTATTAATTAATTAATTATTAATTAATTGTACTAGTTGTTTAGATGTGAACCCTTGATCCCACAACATAAGAAGACCCTTGTCTTGGGATCCAGTGTCTCTCACATGCAAGGGCTAATTGGTTTGGTTTATGTCGAGGATTGGATTATGATTGGCTAGTTACGTTTTTTTTTTTCATTGTTCAAACTGGTCCCTGCAATGCAAGATTGTTAAAAAATCATGCATATAACAGACTTAGTTAGATACCTAATCGCTATTAAAATGACTCAACAAACAATAAAAGCAATGGAATTATGATCAGAATATCGGATTACTTATCGACCAAGGACCCTAAGGTATCTTTTTACGTCTTAATGTCTGACTCATTATTGTTGGAAGCGTTTTACAATGTGTGAAGAACAAACATATTAACGCAATCATTTTGTTCATAAATATTGTACTTGTCGGAGAACACCCGGTACTAGGATGTTTTTTGAAGCTGTGACGTCATCAGTGCTGATGATACTATTTCCATCACTGGGTTCTACCATTGGAGATAAAACCTTAGCTGGCAGAACTACTCTCTTCTAAGTAACTTTGTAGTTTTTAGGCTGTACCAAACTGACTTATCACGGGGTAGGTTAAAGAAACACATTGAAAGTTCTCATTATTAACCATTTATCCTTTATTTCTGCATAGACCCTAAGAAGGTGCTCTATGCTAATGCTAATTTACCGCCACGTTCGTAAAACCCTAGACGCTTATAGAAGAAGGGCAAGAAACTACAGCGCCATCACTTTATCATAATTATTACAGAATAACACTTTTTCATAACACTTATTGAGCAATAAATAGTAGTTAACAAAATAGTAACAGCACTCTAAGTGCACTGGATATCGCTTCAAGCAAGACTGCCTGTTTCTGCACTTTGTACTGTGCTCGATGAATGCCTCAAACAGAATGAGACCGGCTCCACAACAGCTCGCCATTTTATAACAAAGATGGCGTCATGTCGTTGTGTAGTCATAACACTGTTCATTAAAGATCTACAAATAACCTACTTTACAGTAGTTTATAACTTGGTAAATAATCTTAACTATTTACAGAACTTAGCTCTTATTAACACTTAAGCTAAACATTTAAATAATCGAAACAAGGCGCCATGATGTTCTTTTTGTAAATCGAATATCAAATCAGCTGTCTTTTAATGTAATCATTAACTAATGATTTTAAACCTAATGTTTATCGTTTACAAATCAAGACATGAATTTAGCAATAGATAACTTTACATTTAACTAAAGATTAAATAGTCTTGTGTCATTGTTTCCTGTCCGGAAAGAGAACAAAACATATTTTTACATTTTAGTTTTCCACAGTTAACTTTACGCTTAGAAAGGTAAACTAATTACATCAATCAGTTTGTAAACCTTTCTGCTCTTCATTTTAACGGACATTGTTGAATTCGACGTTATTATTTAGAAGCTTATATTGGTCTTGCGCCGACACGGCCATTCTGACAGGTGGTGCGTGCTCTGCACCAGCCACATCAGTCTGTTGTTAGTATTCTTGAGAAACTTGCTGCTGGTACTTAGGGGTGGATAAAGATTTGGTATTGGAATTTTCTAGAATGTTCTTGAAGTGTATAAAGTATTTCAGGGGCCTCGATGTGTCTAGAAGATTTTAGTACTGTACTGTCGGAGAGTGTTGGAGTATCGGAGTGAGTAGAAATGAAATGAAATTAAAATTAATCTGGGTGGTTCTCGGAGTGTCTTGATGTGTCTCGGAGTGTCTCGGAGGTTCTCGAAGTGTATCGGCGTGTCTCGGAGGTTCTCGGAGTGTAACGGAGGGTCTCGGAGGTTCTCTGAGTGTAACGGAGGGTCTCGAAGAGTCTCGGAGGGTCTCGAAGTATCTAAAAATTAAAACGAGTTTCTCTGAGCTAGGTATCCATTCATAAGCACACTAACCGATAACTTATTTGTGGTCGGTGTTTCAGTTGTTTCAAAATAAGAAACTCAGCATGATTTCTATTGAATATCTTTTAATGATAACCGATTCCGATTATCAGTTATCAGCGGATATTTTTCACATCTTGACAATCATAAATGAATCAAGTTTAAAGTTAATGGAGGTAGGTAGAAGTTTACTGTACATGGAGAAGTAAGCGAAGATGTTGTAGTTAATGCTCCACGCATTGCAAATGTCCCTCGCATAACTGCAAGCTTTTATTTCTTATCGATAGGAACGATTTTATACTCTGCTATTGTTTGCATATTCAGCAGCTGGGCAATAGTTTGCTGTTGTGTCTACAGCCACTCGATGATGTCATGAATCATCGTCATCATTATTATTATACGAAAAGAATTCTGAAGGTACATCACCAGATTGTAATAGCAGCACCAGGTCCGCTGCAGGTCCACTCGTCACTGTGCATGGTGTAGACACGTCTTAACTTGTCGCACCAGTCATTAATCGGTTTGATTTGGGGTAATCCATCCATGAGCATTAACACTGTTCTCGTGGGCGTGACTAGGATAATCTGAAACATAATAAACAGACAGAAGGATCATCGGATTCTATCCCACTTCTGATGTCGGAGAACACCCGGTACTAGGATGTTTTTTGAAGCTGTGACGTCATCAGTGCTGATGATACTATTTCCATCACTGGGTTCTACCATTGGAGATAAAACCTTAGCTGGCAGAACTACTCTCTTCTAAGTAACTTTGTAGTTTTTAGGCTGTACCAAACTGACTTATCACGGGGTAGGTTAAAGAAACACATTGAAAGTTCTCATTATTAACCATTTATCCTTTATTTCTGCATAGACCCTAAGAAGGTGCTCTATGCTAATGCTAATTTACCGCCACGTTCGTAAAACCCTAGACGCTTATAGAAGAAGGGCAAGAAACTACAGCGCCATCACTTTATCATAATTATTACAGAATAACACTTTTTCATAACACTTATTGAGCAATAAATAGTAGTTAACAAAATAGTAACAGCACTCTAAGTGCACTGGATATCGCTTCAAGCAAGACTGCCTGTTTCTGCACTTTGTACTGTGCTCGATGAATGCCTCAAACAGAATGAGACCGGCTCCACAACAGCTCGCCATTTTATAACAAAGATGGCGTCATGTCGTTGTGTAGTCATAACACTGTTCATTAAAGATCTACAAATAACCTACTTTACAGTAGTTTATAACTTGGTAAATAATCTTAACTATTTACAGAACTTAGCTCTTATTAACACTTAAGCTAAACATTTAAATAATCGAAACAAGGCGCCATGATGTTCTTTTTGTAAATCGAATATCAAATCAGCTGTCTTTTAATGTAATCATTAACTAATGATTTTAAACCTAATGTTTATCGTTTACAAATCAAGACATGAATTTAGCAATAGATAACTTTACATTTAACTAAAGATTAAATAGTCTTGTGTCATTGTTTCCTGTCCGGAAAGAGAACAAAACATATTTTTACATTTTAGTTTTCCACAGTTAACTTTACGCTTAGAAAGGTAAACTAATTACATCAATCAGTTTGTAAACCTTTCTGCTCTTCATTTTAACGGACATTGTTGAATTCGACGTTATTATTTAGAAGCTTATATTGGTCTTGCGCCGACAAGATGTCAACAATAATAAAATAATGCCAATAATGTCAACTCACCGATACCTTACGTTATACGATATATACAATATTGCAAAACATTGAAGTAATTATGCAGTAAATTATTTGATAATGAGGCCTACCTATTCTGTCATACCACTCACTAAACTAAACCAATCTGACAGGACTAAAATAATCTGCGTCTCTATTCATTTTAATAAGTGAGAGAAGGATGGCAACAATTTCAGAGCTGTCAAATTTAGTTTAGTTTAGAGTGTATCAGAATCGATGCCATTGTCAATTTAAAAAACCGACTTTAAAATTAGTAAAAACGCTATTTCGTTTACTTTGATGACATAATATATCTTCCAGTTATTTTGCTACTGAACTGATTTTGATAAAATTTCTATAGCAAATCTGTAAGTATATCCTTACAAATAAAAATAATTTTCCTAGTCGGTTTATAAATGACGGAGTTATGAGGATAAACATTTAAAAAAATACAACCGAATTAAGAATCCCCCTCGTTTTGAAGTCGGTTTCAAAGTAGGTATACTAATCGTGACAGTCGCGGGCATCCAATGGATGCAGATGGAAGGCTATCGTTCAATGTGGAGTTCTAAGGGATGTTCCTACTTTTATGTGTGTGCTATGTTGTTTGTTTTATGTTGTTGTGTTGGGGGGACCTATGTTCAGCGGTGGACGATTTCTGGCTGATGATGAAGTCTATCATTAAAAACAAAAACGGACGAAGGGCCAAAGAAATTAATAACGTGACGATCATGGGTGTTTCAGAGCGACTGGTTAGATCTGGCAGATGATCGTATAGTTTACGAGGAGATAGACGACCTGTGCTAATCAATGGGGTATAGATTGTTTTTTTCTTCATATTTTGTACGATTTGGTGATGTCTATCTAATTCTTTAGTTTCAGAGCATGCCTATATCGTGACGCAAAAACAGAAAATTACTAACTAGACAAAAATCACCGAGGAAAATCTTCAATCACTCAATCCATAGGTACAGTCTCAGATCAGAAAAACAAGGGAGATGGTAAAGTGACGTGGCAGGTGCAAACGAATCTGACCTAAATCAGGCTAGATAATTAGTCGAACTCACCCAGCAGATGACCTTGCGTCTTTTTTGCATGACTGTGGTGTCGCTGCAAGTTTCTGAGTGTACATAAAAAATAAGTAAGTGGGCCGTATACTTACAGTTTTTACGTTAAAAAGTGTGTGAATAATGGTACCATTTGTACACGAGCGGTAATTATACTTAGGCATATCTCTTTTGATTGTCTGATCTGAAGGTATAGTACTACTTTCCTTATAAACGACCTTGCCGTCCTTTTTTGCATGTAGTCTATTAGCTAGTGCATTGGTAACGCTGCAAGTTTCTTAGTGTGCGAAAAAAAACAGTAAGTGAGTCGTATTCTGTGGTCGTACTGAAATTTAATACAGTTTATGTGTTAAGCGGTTTATCGGAATAGTGCATTAATATTTTTTTATGAAACACGGACACATTTCTGGACGATCGATAATTGTTCTAAACCATATCTCCCTTAAAACAATTTTTCTGACGAATCTATACTGTAATTCCGCTTCTACGTAGCTTCAAGTACAACAGGCATTGCCATTTAACGTGGTAATACCGCCAGCATGCTGGGTACGCTGCCAACTGTTTGGGCTTGAGCATTTGGATTGTTTTTAGATCTTCAATGGTCTATGGGCAGTCTAACTGTTTTAGTGTTAGCTTGTATTTTGTTTAATTAATAAAAACATTTGCCCGTTAAAAAGGTACAATAGGAATGGGAGAGTATAGTAGGAATTTGGCAAATTCCTTATTGTACTGGAAGCGACTTAGAGGCGGAATTACACTATAGATTACGACGAATCTCCAGGGTAATTCTGCTTCTTTTTTACTTACTTCTTTACGTTTTTTTTTTTGTTGTTGTGGAACAACAAAAAAAAACGTAACGTAACGTAACTGCGTAAGCAACATGTTCAGCTTGACAATGTCCCCGACTTGTGTTGGGGGAAGAACAGCCACCTGTTCTTCCCCCAACACAAGTCGGGGACATTGTCAAGCTGAACATGTTGCTTACGCAGTTTTCTGTTTTTTTAAGCATTTAATTGGCCAATTTAGATAGCCATAATTATGCAATATTGTCAGAAGAATAATAAAACATGAATAGATAGATAAATAGGCATTATGTAGCTAGTTATATAAATAAATTTAATGTAATATCTCTATTTATTTTAGAGTGTAAGTATAAAATAAAGGTTAGTATTTTTTCGCTTCAAGTACCTATATAATAAATTGGACAAATTCCTTATTGTACTTGAAGCGTAATTCCGCGTAATCTAAGTATAGTGTAATTCCGCTTCTACCTCGCTTCAAATACATTAAGATAGGTACTTGAAGCGCAATTCAATGAATTTGTCAAATTTCTTATTGTACTTAAAGCGACGTAGAAGCAGAATTATACAAGAGATTCGTCAAAAAAATTGTTTCGAGGATGGACTTCTGCATAGTGACTCCTGATTCAATCAACTATCATATCTCCCTTGTTTGTCTGATGTGAGGGTACAGAGCTTAAGCTTAATCCAGCGAAGGGCTAGCGATGTTCCCACGGCAAAGTGCCTCAGGCTGCGGCCGTCCGACGTGCGACGATTACTCTGACCAGTGAGCTCGCCCATTACAGGCTGCGGCCAGTCAACGTGGAGATGACAATTTGAAGATTAGATTGGCGGAGGCATGATTGGATGGATTTATGTGTGCTATCTTGTGAAAGTTGGGAAACATTACGAAAATTATTTTGTTTGCGACACCGCTTTATGGTTAATATTCCGAAAACAGTGCGAAGCGCTTTGATTCCACTTTCATTGTGCGAACTGCTAGTCTATAGAATGTGTTGCCTGAATGGGTGTTCCTCGCCCAATAGTTACAAACTGGGTGTCTTCAAATCACGAGTGAATCGGTTTCTTCTATGCAAGCGTGCTCTATAGACTGCAACATCGCTTAACATCAGGCAAGTTGGCGGTCAAACGCAAGCATATTGCTTACTATTTTTTTATTTTTTTAATACTGTTGTGGTAATTAAACTGCAGTAAAGAGGAAATAAACTGAAATCTTATTTCTACGTTTACATTATCTTAGTTTTTCTATTTACCTCGAAGTGATTTATTAGAATTAAAGACGACAGTAAAAATATATAATTGCGATGGCAGAAGACCGGACGGGATGACTTTGATTCCGTGGAAGATGGGGCGGCCCTTAGTGTGGGACGCGACTTGCGTTGACACCTTTGCGCCGTCACATCTTTCCGGAACCCAGATTAGGGCTGGCGCGGCGGCAGAATCTGCAGAGGATCTCAAAAGGCGCAAATATGGTACACTGGATTGTGGATACATTTTTGAGCCTTTTGGGGTCGAAACAACGGGCCGTGGGGATCGGGAGCCAAAAAAATTTTCAAAGATTTATCTTCACGTCTGATAGACGCAACTCGTGACCAAAATGCCGGCCTCTACTTTGCTCAAAGGGTGAGCATCGCCATACAACTTGGTAATGGGGCCAGCATTTTGGGAACAGTTCCCACTGGTAGCGGTTTGATAGAATGATAGTTAGGTTTTAATTTATTGTTGTTTTTTTTTTATTTTTTATAATAGAGTAAAGTAATATACTTGGCAAATACATTGTTAAAAATTTATGAAACAAATATTTTCTGCATCTCTAGATTATCACCACCAGATTTATTCAAGTTAGTAGCAGTGCCCCGCGGTTTTACCCGCTCTCCTACAGAAACCGGAAATTTGAAAAACACTGTATTTTAAACAAGGGTATTAGCTACCTCCATACCAAATTTCATCCAAATCCGTTTAGCCGTTACGGACTCGTAGCAAACACATTGTTATGACCATCTTCAAAGATTTCAATCGTCTTAAACGAAGGTTATCCGATTTTTGTAATTAAAATACAAGTATTACATGAATTTACTAACTATTCAACTTTTTTTTTTAAGAACAAATTTTCTTGGCGATAGGTAAAACCACAAAAAACCCTCCCTTAAACGAAATCCTGTATCTACCAAGGAAAACAAGGTAAGTTTTAAACGCAACAGTCAAATAACTTACAAACATATCGTACAAACTTTGATTATAATTTTATATTCATCATCATCATTATTTCAGCCGTAGAACGTCCACTGCTGGACATAGGCCTCCCCCATCGATCTCCAAAAGGGCCGGTTGGAAGCGGCCTGCATCCAGCGTTTCCCTGCGGTCTCTTTTAGGTCGTCTGTCCATCTTGTGAGTAGACGTCCTACGCTGCGCTTACCGGTCCGTGGTCTCCATTCCAGAACCTTTCGGCTCCATCGACCATCTGTTCTGCGTATAATATTACAATAATGTATAGTAATATTATATTATACATAATCAAAGCCTAAATGGCAACAAAATTTCAACCACAAGTAGAGCAACTCACGTATATTTAAACTACTATCAAGCTTCCACATTTTCCACCTAATAAAATCGAAATGTATTGCGAAACAAGACGTAGCGGGAGCACTTAGCAAACACGGGCACCGCTGGATATCGCACGATTTTAAATATTTTATTGCCACGACCTCAAAAGCCCAGCTCTTGCAGATAAAATAACCTTTATCAGTGAGAACTAAGGAGTGGGCTGCAAGAAGGGAATTAAATAGATAAGTAACGCAAGACAGTTTGAAGCGAAATGAAATTGTAGCAAATGCTACCGACTGTTTCACGTGCATTTTTATGTGCTATTTTTAGAGTTGTTAATGCGTTAGTAGCGACTCAATTTACATAGAGATGGGCTTACAAATATCTTCAGTATTACGAATAATAAAGAAAAATACATTTGTTATCTATATATGCAGATATAGTGCCAACGTTTCGTGTAACCCTAAATGTATAATACCTATTTATATTATAGACAATAGACAATATTTTATTCGTAACAAAAATTCCATACACACTTATTTAAATAAATGAAAAACGATAGATTTTTGCCACAAATCGGCCCCAGCATGATTACCTAGCATATTTACCTAGGTGTATAAATTAAACGCGGGCAATGGAGAGAGCTATGCTCGGAGTTTCTTTGCGCGTTAAGATCCTAAACGGGGATATTCGCCAAAGAACCAAAGTCACCGACAGCTGTTAAAATTTGCAAGTTGAAGTGGCAATGGGCAGGCCACATCGCTCGAAGAACCGATAACCGATGGGGAAGAAAGGTTCTGGAGTGGAGACCGAAAGACGCAGCGTAGGGAGGCCTCCCACTAGATGGACCGACGACATTGTGAGAGTCGCGGGTATCCAGTGGATGCAAAAGGCGGGCTGTCGTTCAGTGTGGAGGTTAAAGGGGCAGGCCTATGTTCAGCAGTGGACGTCTTCCTGCTGATGATGATGATAAATTAAACGCAATACAGAACAATAAGTCATCAACCCAAAGTCTTTACAAATCCAATTTATACAAGCGAGTCCAAGTTGTGTTATACTAAGAAGCTTCCAAGCAAGCTTAAGGACGCGCTCACCGGCCAGTTTTACAGTTTAAAACTGCCGTAAAAAAATTGCCTAGCTAAGAATAAAAATAAAAACGATTGGGCATTATTTTTAGAATAACATTGCGACTGTTTTAAAGTCATTTTTATGTTGATATATTTATTTTGGCGGAAAATATTGGAAAAAAACATTTTTTCTGTCCCCACCATCCCATAAAATATCAACACAAAAATTGCTTTATACCACTTGCAATGTTATTCTAAATAAAATGTCACAATCGGTTTGTTTAAAATTATCCTTTTCTCGCGTCTTAGCAGTAAAACCAACTCGTATGCCGTGACGGCAAACAAAATGACGTTCTCTTATGCTTATGCCGTCATGTTTCACATCTGCCGAGCGTCCCAAGACGGCCAAACTTTTTTATCTTCAAAAATATGCTATATGTACGAAAGAGATGGATCTGGTTGGTGATCGCGGCCTTAATAGGTACTTAGTAAATATTGTATTGCATGATGGTAGGAGAAGGTGCCATACTCGTAAACGCAACGTGTTACAACATGACACTAATCCAGCGATTCTCAAAGTGAGCTTCGCAAGCGCCACTACGAAGGCTCCGCCGCTATCAATCTCACATCAAATTTTATCAAAAAATATAATTATCAATTTAAAAAACTGACTTCAAATTAGTAAAATATGCAATTTCGCTTACTTGGATAACACGTTTTCTTCAGTTATTGTGATTTAAAAACCTAACTACTGAACCGATATTGGTGATATTTCTATGGTACTAATCTGAAAGTATAGGTATCTTTATAATTAAAAACTCAAAAAAAATAAAAATAAAAAATTGAGAACCCCTCCTTTTTAAATCGTTTAAAACACTTTATACTTACCTCTAAATAAATGGCACGTTAAAAACACTTCATACTTAAGTGAAACCATTTTCATCAACTTGCAGTGAAATCTATATCAGTGTCTTGTAACGTACCTACATTACTACCTATTATCGTATAATTTTTACCAAATAAACAGTTCGTTTTTGTTGATTTTAGGGCTACGTAAAATATTAAAACTAGTTGGACCCTGTGATTTTACCCGTGGAGAATCCCTCGCAGAAACCCAAATACATTTCAGGATAAAAAGAAGCCTGTCTCTCTTCGGCCCATGAACTAAGTATATATCCATACATAAAACACGTAGAACTTGCTCACACGTAGCTCTTTTGCTGCGTGAACGAAAGACAAACAAACCAACAAACACAATTTAGTATATATAGGTAATGATTTAGCTATTGCCTGCGACTCTGTACGCGTAGACTTTTATATAAACGTTTGACCCCTTTTGCCTCCCTTTAGCAAATTTCCTTTCTTAGCGTCTACCTGCCAAATTTCAGCTTCGTAGGTCAAGTAGATTTTAAGATTACGTGATGAGTGAGTGAGTGAGTGAGTGAATGAGTATTTCGCTTTTATTTATAGAAATATATTGGTATTATTTCAAAAGGGCCTCGTTGTTGTAAAGTTTGAGAGCCGCTTTGACTAATCCATCAAGCAACTAAGAAATTGCGTCGTCTTCAAGACGTTACCTCGAATCGCACCTACCATCTCACACCACTCCTCTAACGAACATTCATTCATGTCGGCGACCACAGAACTAATGGTCTACGATTCATTAACCCACAGAACGAATGAGCCTGTCAACGGTTTCTTTAATTAAAACAAACATAGTAATCTTGGGATGCTTTTCTTGTCGCCATAACAGAGCAACGGATCGCCGTCATTTTTTGCTTAGACATAGTTGGAGAATCGGAGAGTACATCATCAGAACATAGGATACTTTTTATCCCGGTAAAACTTCCGACTCCTGAGGAAATGTCACGCGGGTCAACTAGGGGTCACTATATAATAGTTGATTCTAATTATTATTATTCTAATGCATCGACTACGCCACAGATGCGATAAAAGCTTAGTAAAATATATCTAAATAGTGAAGTTCCGATTTATTTTAGAAAATGTTTTAGAATCTTAACTAAGAATTTCATTTCATTTGATGTAACTCGTCAGTTGCTTGTAAGTTTTTTGTCGAAGGCTTTGATCCTGTCCTCAATCACTTTATCACTCTTTCCTACACATCTAAACCGTCACGGTTCAACGAGCGGATACACAAGTAAAAAAACCATCGTCCTGTGAGGCCTAATTAAGATATGTATCTACCAGTGCGACCCACCCCTGCTCCACTATTGTCCGGTTCAAAGACTGAATGAATGAGATGCAGACGGGGAGGTAACTCGAGATTACAGCCTTTTTAGACGTTTTATATTCGGATTAAGAGATCGTATATAACACAGTGTGTTGATTAGGTCGTATTTTTGTCGTTTAGTAGGTATTATTTTCTGTGTGGGGACAATAAAAATAGGAGTTGTTTTTTGATCTTGAATTCTTATTAGACGTTTTACATGATGGCTGCATTAGCCAGATGGCAGGTAGGTGGCCTGCTATCCGTAGGTATAATTATATTCGGTTCTTTGTACATAGTTGTTTTGTCATCTATAAATGACATGGAAAAAATTTACAATGTCACCCTTCGTCTTGTTTATTGTGGTTTTAAGATGGTTGACAATGGCGTGATATTTTTTGGTATTTATTCCAAGGATTTTATATATACCCTAACTTGATTTATTTACATCACTGGTGAGAACTTTGATGGATTTTGTGACAATTCGAGTCCTGCTATTAGTTCTCTTTTTCCTACTTTTAGACACAAAAGTCAATAGTCAAAAGACCAAGTAAGATTTCATCATTGGCGTAGCTGAGTTAAAGCCATAGATAGAGGCACGGGTGGACACGGTTCACGCCAAAAATCTGGCGCTTACCCCTATATGGGCGTATAGGCGCATATTATCCCAAATTTCTAGAAAAAAGAGCCATCTTCGCCAACAGAATTCTATTACGGGGACTGTCACCGTCTGCAACTGTCTCGAGCGAGTATTTTCACTTCACTGAAGATTTAAAATCACTATTCACTATTCTAAAATCATATTGCAAATTCATGCTCTGTGATTTTATATATCATTGAATATTGAATATTAATAATTTTCCTTGCTAATAGGTACTAATACTAAATGCGAAAAGTTTGTTGGTTTGTTTGTTCCTCTTTCACGCAGCAACAGAGCAACGGATCGACCTGAGTTTTTGCATGAGTATAGTTCAAGGGCCGGAGAGTGACATAGGCTACTTTTCATCATCATCATTATCACAGTTTTTCGTCACTACGCGGGTGAAACCGCAGCTAGTGTTCAATAATGTTAAAATACGCGAGCGAGAGAGCTGCAGACGGTGACTTAATGAATCCACGGAAATAATCGGTGGTCTTATTAATAAACCGCCATAAAGCGTGAAAGCCATTCACAAACATCCAAACCGTTTCCAGTTTATGTGAGTGTGGGTGTATGAAATAAGAATTACGAGCTATATTGATTGACGAGTGATAGCGGCAGCCATTATACCTATTTCTTCCAAATTGTTAACTTTATGACAGAAAATTGAAATATAAAACTTATATTTGCATAGGATAGAAGGTTAGCGTTAATAGAGATAAAGATGTAACTTAATGACCATCTAGGTCATGTTGAAAGTATTGGGGAAATCCGAAGTTTTATTATCTTTAAATGATTGCCGCCTACGATGCATATTGATAGTAAATTACTTAATTTAGGATGACACATCAACACCCGATGAATTATTATTAATTGATTATAGCAGTAGGTAAATATAGATTGCTAAATGCATGAAGATTATCTCGATGATAGGAATGTATCAATTAATTCGTCTTCTAAACTTTACTGTTGAATCAATGCTTAATTGTTGTGGAGTCAATCAATATAAATTTTAATTGTCTTTGAACACATGATGGTGAAATGTCATAATTTTCTGAAACACTCCGAAATGTTCTTTGTAGGGTTCCGTACCCAAAGGGTAAAAACGGGGCCCTATTACTGAGCCTACGCTGTCTGTCTGTCCGTCTCTGTCCTACCATATTAACGGCTGTATCTTTTGAACCGTAATAGATAGCCAGTTGAAATTTTCACTGAATATTGTAATGTTACGGCGGATTGACTAAAAAATAATAAAAAAGTCAAAAAGTAAAAACGAAAGGGAACAAACAAATACTCATACAACAAACGCATTTTTTTAAACGTTTTTTTGTATTAGCTCTAATGTAAAAAAGGTAATAGTTACAAGCGTCAAACTTAACATGATTATAGTACACACTCTAAACTAAAGTATAACAACAAATAATTAAAAATGATGATAAAATGCCAAGTGCGAGTCGGTGACAAGTTTCTGTTCATCACCATGTTATAACTGGTAATTTCGTTATTGAATTTTGTCGTGGTACGGAACCCTCAGTGCACGAGCCCGACTCGCACTTGGCTGGTTTATTACATTATTCAAACCCTCGACAGACCTCGAATTTAGTTTTTGACTTTAAATCTGTGTTCAAACCACATAAATAAGTAGTGCTTATGATCTGTAAGAAAAAATGCGCTACACTTATTTAAGTATTTGCCTGATATTTCATAAAGGCTACAGCCAGGAAATCAAATGTTACATTAAATAATTTAGCATTTTTTGCAAAACTGTCTTCCCCGAAATTAACCAAACCTGTCAGTTAAAAGAATCGAGTCAATCAAAACATTAGCTTCTAAACACTCGCCCAGAGATTACGATAAAGCGTCCAGCAACTGACTAAATTGCCAGATTATCATTACCTCAGCCGAAACGTGTTCATTAAAGGCACGCAACTCAACATTTATTATAGGCGTGTGCCGACCGACTTCGTAAACACCACATTTGCATCTCGACCGCGTCTGCGAAACCTCAATCGATCCCTAAAAAAATCATCGCATTATACTTGCTCGAGACCCCAACTGCCTATATAACTCACCATAAGAAATAACCAGCTCAATTGCCCCGAACTAGATTTCGAAACTGGCTTCTCTACCAAAGGAATAAGGCAGTATTTACGTTACGAAGTAGAATCCCATAAGATGTTGCAAGCAGTGAATATTCCAATACAATAATACGTGCATTGGGCCGGCGCGCGCGCAGTCTGCTCGGACCACTACTGTGCATTTCCCACGGGCTGGGTATATTTCTGCTCCGCTCGCTCCCGCTAGCGTTGTCCTTGTCTTGCCTGATGTAGTGCCGCTCTTTCGTTAAACGAAGCACACCCACACACCACGTCGGTATTTGAGATTGTTCCGAGGTGGATACCGACATACATTACGTCAGGCGAGTACAGGTTAGGTGGTGGAGCGTATCGGTGCACCAATATGCGTGCTATTGCAATGCAAGTGTTTTAACACGGATAGCTTGAGATTTACTCGATGTAGGTGGGCGGTGACGCGGTGGAATTGAGCTGCATTTATGCAATCCTGAAATAAAGCAAAACATTTAAATTCGTATTCACTGAAGAGAAAAAAAAAGTAAACGTAATTACATAAGTATGACAACGCAAGACTTACCAAAGGAATTCACACATATGAATCGGTCCCAATTTTTTAGTGTTGACACCTATTTGCTCGCCCGTTGGTCCAGTTGGCAGTGAACCTGCCTTCTGCGCTTGGAGTGTGGGTTCAATTCCCACCTAGGGCAAACATTTATGTGATGAACATTTGTGTTTGTTCTATATCTGGATGTTAATATCTATTTAAGTATGTATTTAAAATATATTATATATATGTATATCAGTCTCTGGCAGCCATATTACAAGCTTTGCTTAGTTTGGGGTCAGACCGTGTGTGCAAAAATGTACCGAATGTTTATTTTATTTATTATTTAAATTCGTTAGCAGTATACTTACATTGTAAAATACTGAATGAAAACCGTAAATTCTGATAAATTTATTGAGGTTTTGATTGTAGCTAGTACTACATAAACCCTACTGGGGCCTTACGGACAACAGCTATTACAGGCACCTAATCCGCTCAGTTGGAAAATCACGCGACCGCAAACCGTATCTGAGGGCGATAAGGTTCGCGGTCGCGTGATTTTCCAACTGAGCGGATTAGGTGCCTGTAATAGCTGTTGTCCGTAAGGCCCCTGTAGTGAAATACCTAATATAGTAATATTTTCGTTCGCTTTTTACAATGATATGGTAGCTGGCATGGCTAAAAAAAACTTGGGCCGAGTGTAGGTACGGGATTTATTAATTATTTATTCATCTTAAAAATAAATTAAAATACTATTCCAAATTAGGCAAGATGGAAAGACTAGCCTTAAATTTAGACCGCAACATCTAAGTCTACAATCTTCCTGTCAGTTCCGCTAATCTTCGTCTGATTGCCTAAAATAATTTCGAATTGGCATCTGCGACGTTCAAATTAGCTCGAATTTCTCGTTAATTTCAACAATCCTTTAAACTGTGCTCTAATTCACGATTAGCTCTTCAATCGAAAGTTTAAAGATAGTTTTGAATTCACTGCCGTTTTAATAAAGTTAACTTTTAAAGAAACCTACCTCAACGGTAATGCCTTCATAAACGTTACAGATCTCGTGATTTTGTCTAATTCATGGTATAATATTTAATATGCTTCATTAGATTATCAAGTCACGTGGGTGACACAAGCCTACGTCAGCGACACAGTGTTACCAGTAACATGAAATCATAACTCCCCAATGTTGAGTATTCAGTACGCTTAGTCCCAGATTTGATAGTTTTCGAAAACTTTTTTCACTTACCTATTGTTCCATACATTTTAGTAAAGCGCCTCCAGCGGAAACTCGGGAGAACTAAAATCGGTAGTTATCGGCGGTATAGATTGCTTCACTACAATACCAAAAAAGTTTTCGAATACCTTTCAGCCCAGTAATGTATGGAACAATACGAAAAGTTTTCGAATACTATCAAAACTTGTACTATGGGTACTGTGTGTACCTATTACCTGTGGGAATCCGATAAAACTAGAGTCTGGCTAATGAAAGTAAAGACTTCAACTTAACTTAAAGACGTCAACTTAAAAAAAAAACGCATTGCAACCCCAAAATTTATACGAAATGCAAACATTACTGTTACAATAGTAAAAAATAATAATTTACAAGTATCAAATGAGATTATTCCAGGTATTTTATATTAGTTTTCAGGGTTCCAATGCTGCAGTGCAAGTACCGTTCTTTATCGATCGTCAAATTCGCTAAAATGCCATAGAATCGATCACAGCGAGTACTGAAAAAATGGCATATTATCGAATTTGACGACCTCAACTGTCAATTTGACGATCGATAAAAGAACGGTACTTGCACTGTTGTTATTATTAAATTTGCCGCGCTTTTTCATTCTCTACTTTCATTGGCCAGACTCTATGTGGTTTTGATATAGTTAATACATTCGTGTTTATCTTGAATTGCTTCGCTTGAACGGACAAACAAAATGACAGTTGAAATGCTTTATATTTTATTTAGAAATTATTTCCCAATTCCTGGTTGTTGCTATGAAGTGGCAACTGGACAGTGACGTATGCATGTGTCACTCTCGGAATGCCAGACCTTGTTTTATTGGATCATGGTCTAATTCTAACGTCTAGAATGCGTGCTATCGCCTCACTGTCAAGCATGGCCGCGGGTAACAATTAGTATTGCATCTAATTGGGGTACCACAATGTTTTGAATTCTGAAAGGCAAACGATCTGTGTTGCTTTGATGTTTTCTAGCCTTTCCTGGTGAGTTGGACAACCTACCTGAGTGTATTTTATCTGAATTTAATTCCTGACGTTTTTAACACTTTGCAGTGTCTGTGATCACAGGTAGACTAGAATATATATCAGGTAACGGTTTAATAGTATTGCAAAGTCATGAAACCGTTTTCTTAGCTTGCATGTGTCCTAATGTTTAATTTATTACAAATAACTGGCTTAGCGATGAATATAACTAAATACATTAGACATTACACACACTGAAAAAATAATTTAAATTGGCTGATAAATCTCTGAGATAAGAGTGTTTAAAGTTTTAGGTGGGGATAGAGAGGGGATGTTCTATCCCTTTCTCGCAAAGCGTGTGTTAGTATAGCGTTTGTATGGCGCACCTGAGGCGTGACATCACGGCTCAGTATAGTGCGCTCTCTATCTAGCATGAAATTAAAATGCTTATATCTATTTATTTTTGAACTAATTTTAATTTTGTTTTAGTTGATGTGCCTTATTTATGATCAGCTTAATTATGAGGTAATAAAAAAATATTAGAGTCAATATTTCAAGACAATTTGCCAAAATGTCACTTAACGGTCTTTTAGTAATCTGACGGCAGACATGAAGGATGACTACAGGGTTACGCGAAAAGGGTATACTAAGCCGAAAGGTGTCTATAGTATACATAAATATGAACTTTTACAAAGGGCCAACCCTGAAATCGCGAAATAAATATTAGCTTTTCCATACGTTTTGTCGAGCGTGAATGGCCGTTTTCTATAAATAAATAAGAGACGTTTTTGCACACACTGCCATCTGACCCACTGCCAGAGACATATAATATATATACCTACATACATAATATGTATTTTAAATACATACTTAAATAAATAATAACACCCAATTAGACCAAACACAAATGTTCATCACATGAATGTTTGTCCAAAATGGGAATCGAACCCACGCCCCCATGGGCAGGTCAGGTTCACTACCAACTGGACCAACGGGGCTAAAAACGGGGCTATGGAACAGAGTTGCTCCCATAGTAAAAGTTGTTTATACTTATGGCGTCTCTTAGGGTTAGTAAAAACGAGCATCAGTAGGTATCCTATACATACTTAAGCATAGAACATCTATTTCAGTGAATCTGCAGATGTAATGACTATCAATATACTTTACCCCATGATCCAAGAAAACAAGGTCTAGCGCTCTGGGAGTTGTCCGGCAATGACGTCACTGTCCAGTTGCCACTTTATTGTAACAAACACAGATACTAGGTTTTTTTTAAAATAATCTACTATATAAAATACAATAAGCATTTCAATTGTCATTTGGTTTGTCCGCTCAAGCAAGTTAAGCACAAATTGAATATATTAAACACAATTTTATCAAAACCACATTGATTTATTGGATTCCCACAGGTAATATACGGATATTAGGGAGTTATAATTTCACGCTACTGTTAACACAGAAAATCATAGAGTCCGCCATTGTTTCGTGTAACGTCATCTCTCTCGAACTTGTTATAAATTACTTATTCTGCTCTTGCTTATGCACATGTATGTGTATCCATGACATTGATGACATCATTGCGGGACGCCCACGTGAATTTTTTTCTCGGAGCGCTATACCTGGCGAAGTATATTATTATACCATGCTTTACCCCATAACTATCTTACTAAGTAACTCTAACTACTAATAAATTAAATGTGAAAATATAAAATTAAACATAGGTATTTGTACTTATTATTTATATTTTATACGTCAAAGTAATCAACAAGTAACCAACAAATTATAAAGAGCAACGATGAACTCTAAAATCTACGTACAAAAATAGAGAACACATTTGAGCTTTTACATCTAATTAAAACTAAATCACCTAAAACTATTTATCATATAGATTTGATTCAATGTCAAAACAATTTTCAAGAAAAAAATAATCAAGTGAATAAGACCAACCACATCACACCAAGAACCCCTTTGGCCCGGCCCTTTTGGAGATCGATTGGGGAGGCCTATGTCCAGCAGTGGACGTCCTATGGCTGAAATGATGATGATGATGAAATTTTTTTTTGCACCACATATGTTTTTTAAATTAAAATAAAATATGGAATTTCAAAGAACGTAAGTAAGGAGATACAATACTAACAGTCTTACTACAAAAGATTTAAGAACGCTTTAGACAGTGAAACAACTGCTAAACAAATGTCTAAAGCGTTCTTCAATCTTTTGTAGTAAGACGGCTAAAGTTTATAAAAAGGTTGCCTCATTTCAAAATTCGAGTACCCAGCGGCCTGATTCTTATTCATTCGAAAAGCGTTTCCGCACGGAATCGAGTTTATTTTTAACTTGGTAACATCTGATGTGGTCTTATTCAGTATACTTGCAGATAATTTTAAATAAAAAATTAAAGAATAAGGCCACTTTTCGACTAGACTCTCGACAAACTGAAAGCGGATTAAAAGCGTCGCGTAAGTAAGTAAGTAAGTAAGTAAGTAAGCAGCACGAGCGCAATCTAAACCAAGTAGGAAAAATTTCGGCAAATATATTTAAAAGAACAAGCTGTTCAAGGGGAATTAACGCACAGATCAAACTGCTAATAACTGATGCGAAACTAAACAACACGTCTAAAAACCCAAAATAGACTCCTAAAAATTTTATGACGGAAAAAAATATGAATCTCATTCTGTTGAAACTCTGATTGTGTATTAATTTTTTTTTTTTAAAGTGTCTCATGAGTTTTCTTAAATCATGCCCTGTGCCCCCACAGGGCATGATTTAAGAAAGATTTAAAATGTTTAATGGAGTAAAATTTTACTTTGTAAATCATCATCAGCCAAAAGACGTCCACAGCTGAACATAGGCCTCCCCCTTTAACCTTCACACTGAACAACAGCCTGCCATCCGCATCCACTGGATGCCCGCGACTCTCACAATGTCATCGGTCCACCTAGTGGGAGGCCTTCCTACGCTGCATCTTCCGGTTAGTGGCTTCCACTCAAGAACCTTTCTTTCCCATCGTTCGTTTCCCATAGTTCTTCGAGCGGTGTCGCCTGCCCATTGCCACTTCAACTTGCAAATCTGAGCAGTTGTCGGTAGCTGTGGTTCTTTGGCGAATATCCTCGTTCCGGACTTTATAGCGCAAAAAAAAATTCGATTTGATTCCTTCTAACCTTGTCAAAATGCCCCCCACCAAAATTAAATCCTGGATCCGCCCCTGGCCAGGCTGCTTTAGTATGTAGAAGCCTTTAAATTATGAAGTGAAGTTAAGTGAAGTGTCGGCAAAGTCAATTCAATAATTCTAAAAACCCGTATCTTTTGAGCAAATCGAATCGGTGGGCAAAATTAAAATTACATTAGACAAGAAAAAACATATAGATCACTTACACACATAGTTTTCGATAATTATGTTTAGATAGATTTAGAAAAAATTGAGGTAGCTCTGTAATTTACAAATATTTTCATACAGTACAGAAATATACTTCTAAATATCTTAAATAACAACATATTAGATATAATACAAATGGGGTTGGCCAATAGAAACTCTTTGTATCATGAAACGTGTTGTTTCAAAATAAACTACCTAAAAACCTCTAGTAACGTCTCCACCACTTTATTGGGGCATGACTTGGTCATGACTGAGACTTACTTTACTTGACTATGGCTTGTTTGACAATATTAACTTAGGTAAAGATACTTGACACTGGCAAATAAACAATACGTGCGACGCCAAAATCCTCCCGGAAAGAAAAAAGACATTACAAAAAACGCTAGCGCTACTTGACTATTGCCAGCCCCATTTACTATTTTCCACAAAGGAGATCCTTATCAGTCTATTAATCCATACATTCGTCCAACGAAGCCGTCTAAACAGAGCAATCGTGCGGGCTGTGAACCAAAGTATGGTGGTAACCACAGAAAAGAGAAATAAATAGAACGGAAATGAGAAGGAAAATCTGTTACCAGGCATAGGGAACCTTGATTGAACATTCTTATTTAGATCAACGCGTCGAACTCCGCATCACAGTTGCTAGCTAATTTCGAATGACTGACGTTTCTTTTATATGGGCGCAACTGGCTACAACAAGTTTCTTACAAAAATGCCTTGACAGCCGTTCTAATTTAAACAAAAAAGTTTTTTTTTCTGTGTTGTCAACCCAGAGCTGTATGGGGGCTTAGTCCCAGATTTGATAGTTAACGAAAACTTTTTTCGTTTACGTATTGTTCCATACATTTTAGTAAAGCGCGTCAAGCGGAAACGCGGAGGAACTAAAATCGGCGGTATAGATTGCTTCACTCTAATACGAAAAAAGTTTTCGAATACCTTGCAGCCCAGCAATGTATGGAACAAAACGTAAACGAAAAAAGTTTTCGTTAACTATCAAATCTGGGACTAAGCCCCCTGGTGACAGTTCATTGCCCAAGTAGCAAACAAATGCCCTAAAATGGTAATTTAGATATCTTGAAGGCAAGTAGACCAATTTCAGCTGTTGTCTTGGCTAAAACTCAAGTCTCTCAAGATATATCTGTGATATACCTCAAGGTTCAGTTAAGTGAAAGTGGGCACAGCATGTAGAATATTCAGAAAGACCTTAACCTTATTTATAACCTTATTTAAGAGAAATGGAGTTGACGATATCTACAATACCTAATTAAAGCTATCAATATTGTATTGCATAAAGCAGATAAGCGGCATTTCGCGTAACATCAAAGGCGTTGGCTCATTGTGTGGTTTTTTACACTGTCTCTAGCATTAATAATACAAAAATATTTTTCACAAAATATAATCAATCTTTCGTGTAGCCGCTCGTGGCGTAGCTCAACTAGCCAGTCTTAACAGACCAGCGAAGTTAAGACACCCACGAGAGGCGTTTACAACTGAGCGCTACTGCGTTCGAGATGACCAAATATAACCACTTGATCGCGCATGTAGTCAATATTCCCGTTTACAAAAGCCACGTCGGTCGCGGGGGGGTATCGAATGGCGGCTTGTGATTGGAGACTCAAGTCATTCATTCAATTCGCGCCTAGGATTGGCCCGCTCGGAAAAGATTATGCTGATTTTTTTGTACCTTTTCATCACGCGGGGTAAAGGGTGCGCGGGAGCGGGCACTAAAAATCGATACCGCTTTATGGTTGATATTCCGAAAACCCGTACGAAGCGCTTTGATTCCACTTTTATTATGCGACCTGCTGGTCTGTGGAATGCGCTGCCTGAACGGGTGTTCCCCGATAGTTACAATCTGGGCGTCTTCAAATCACGAGTGAATCGGTTTTTTCTATGCAAGCGTGCTCCATCGTAGACCGCACCATCGCTTAACATCAGGCGAGTAGGCGGTCAAACGCAAGCCTACTATTTTTTTTTTTTAAATAAGAGGATGTGCAGTCAAGTGGTTATAATATCGTCATTGGAGATGACACAATAACTTGTGCATTCTAGTTGATCTAGAATAATAGTTTGCCATATCAGAGGCCTAATAACTCAGACACAATGGCCTATATGATAGGCAACCAGCAAGCACTCTCATGATATGTCAAACACTACGAACAATGATTATAATCAACTAGAATAAGGTATTAGACTGTATTTTATCTAAAATTGTCTCATCATCATTTCAGTCGTGGGACGTTCACTGCTGGACATAGGCCTCCCCCATCGATCTCCAAAAGAGCCGATTGGAAGCGGCCTGCGTGCAGCGTTTCCCTGCGGTCTCTTTTAGGTCGTCTGTCCATCTTGTAGGTGGACATCCTGCGCTGCGCTTACCGATCGTGGTCTCCATTCCAGAACCTTTCGGCCCACCGGTCATCTGTTCTGCGTAATATGTGCCCTGCCTACTGCCACTTCAACTTGCTAATCCGGTGGGCTATGTCGGTGACTTTCGTTTGTCTACGAATCTCCTCATTTCTAATTCGATCTCGTAGAGAAACCCCGAGCATAGCTCTCTCCATAGCCCGTTGTGCGACTTTGAGCTTGCTTATGAGGCCCATAGTGAGAGACCACGTTTCAGTGCCGTATGTCATTCACTGGTAACACACACTGGTCGAAGATTTTCGTCTTAAGGCACTGAGTTATTTTGGACGAGAAGACGTTGCAAAGTTTACCGAACGCTGCCCAGCCGAGTTGGATTCGCCGATTGACCTCTTTCTTGAAGTAGGACCTGCCTAGTTCGACTGTTGGTCCTAGGTAGACGTACGCGTCAACAGCTTGAGACTGAGTTCCTAACTGATACTGGGGATACTAACTAAAATTGTCTATAATATTATAATATAGCAATCTTATGATTTAATCTTCATAAATTTCAGTATTTGTATTATAAACCGGATTAGCAAGTTGAAGTGGCAGTGGGCAGGGCCCATAGCACGCAGAACAGATGGCCGATGAGGCCGAAAGGTTCTCAAATGGAGACCACGGACCGGTAAGTGCAGCGTAGGACGTCCACCCACGAGATGGACAGACGACCTAAAAGAGAACGCAGGGAAACGCTGGATGCAGGCCGCTTCCAACCGGCCCTATTGGAGATCGATGGGGGAGCACTAATTCCAGCAGTGGACGTCCTATGGCTGAAATGATGATGATGATGATTATAAATCGATAATTAAAATACAAATTATTATACTACCGCGTAAGGGACCCTTTGGCATTTATGGGTCACGTCACTTCAGTATGTGTTTGTCCTTTTAAGCGGGTGACAGTCATCAAGATTAAATCACTATCAGAAGATCTTCAAGACCCCAAGACTTCACCGATCATCTTCACAAATTGGGATCCCGCCACCAATAAACCGGACAATCTCCAGAATATTTGCCTACTCGACTCTATTGGCAAGTTGTGGCAATACCGCACGAAGCCACGAAAAAGAAATTGAATTGAATTGACGTGATAATCAAGGGAACAAGTTCTCACTCGTTCAATTGTTGCCTCTATTACTTGCCTGTGACGTCATTAGGACATACGACCCAAATAAATAGAGTAACAGCAGTCGTTACGTGATCAATGACAAAATTATATTTACTGAAAAATCTGGCCTTTTTTTCTAGTTTATATTTGTTTTATTTTTTATGCCATAGGTGGAAAACAAGCAGACGGACTGCCTGATGGTAAGCAGTCACCGTCGCCTATGGATACTTGTAACACCAGAGGCATCACAACTACGTTGCCGACCCTTTAAGACATTAAGACAGTATCGTCCCGTCTACAAAATAGAACCGTGTTTTTCGAGAGCGCTGCTGTAAGTTTAGTTTAGTTAAGTGTAAAGTAACGCTTTCTTATAAACCATTGTTCGTAGGTCAAATACATATCGAACCTATAATCTTACAAATACGTAGAATCTATACGGCCTTACTTATAAACGTTGGTTTGTTAATCAATGCTTATAATTATCAATTTAAATAATCTTAGTATAAAACAAAACTGACTTCATGACTATACCTACATAGTAAAAACAGAGATTGAAAGTCCAAATCAAAACTTGAACCAAAACGTCATTAGTGTGTGTATTTTTGTTGAATTATTCAAAAAGTGCTGAATCAATTTTGATAAAATTTATTTGGGTAGCACACTGAGGTATGACTCACCCAACAAAAAAATTATCATCAAAATCAATTCATAATTATTAGCGGAGTAATCGCGTAACAAACATACAAAAATAAATTAATAACTTCCTTCCACTTCGGTTAAAAACTGACTTCACATAAATAGTAAAATTCGCAATTTCGGTTATTTTGATTTCAAAGCCAACCTACTAAACCGATTGTGATGAAATATCTATGGGACTAATATGAAAGTAAATCTTATTATAGAAACTGACGTGGTTTGCACACATTTTATTTATATTACACGGGAATTACTCACGTAAGATTAAGCCGGTCACTCCGACTATAGTTTCAACCGCATTAGGCAGTCTATAGTCGGAGTGAGTGGCTTAATCTTACGTGAGTAATTCCCGTGTAATATAAATAAAATGAAAGTAAATCCTATCTTTTTTTTTATGTTCAGAAATGACGGAGTTCCGGGGTAACAAACATTTTAAAAAATACAACCGAGATAATAACCCCCCTTTTTTTGAGTCGGTAAAAAATTGTTTTTGCTTGTTTTTTTTTTTTAATTTTTCGTGCGTGAAGTTTCCTTTAGCAACAAGTAGACAGCGATTTTTAGCGCCGATTAACTTAACTAACATTTCTAAGTAAGACCGTAAGAGAACAATTAGCACTTTTTATCACACAGCACCAAATTTGCACTTAGTGATTTTTAATTTTAAAAAAAAGCTTTTCTTAAATCAAAATGATCTAATAAAATAGGCGGTCGTGATATCTCTTATTTGACCTTTACAGAGTCATTCAATATTAGTGTTAGGAACATCATGTTTTTTGTTGTTTTTTTACTTTTTATTTTTCTTTTGGGCTTTGGACCTTGGATTTTAACTCTAGAATAGATCTACTCTAGACTCTAGATTTATTCTCTCTCTTTTTACTCGTACCTATTATTTACAATTCCTATCAAACTAAGTTATGAATAATCAGCAAAACAAACAATGCTTGTTCAAATTGTTCTTATTTATACCTTCTTTCAAAATCAATTATTATTATTTAAAAAGCCGACTTCGGAATGATTAAATACGCAATTTCGGTCACCTGTATGATATATTTTCGCAGTTACTTTGATTTAAAAACCAAACTACTGAACCGATTTTGATGTAATTTCTATGAGACCAATCGGAAAGCCTCCTTCAAAATAATTTTACAAATCGGTTCACAAATGACGGAGTTCCGAGGTAACATAAAAAAAGTAATTAAGAACCCTCCTTTTTAGAAGTCGGCAAAAAAAAGAAACTGAGGATGGTTTGGTTTTTTTTTTTTTATATAACACCATCACCGCAACCACAAAGCACCAACTAAAACGGTCCTTTATTAAATTTGTTAGGGAGTTGCCTGCGAGAAGTTGTGATTTAATTTCCTAATACCAATAACCCTGTATAAGGTTCACAAAACCCAGCCGCAAAAATAACTCTGTATACGGTTAAGGCCGGTTAAGGTATCGCGCGGCGCTATCTCACTCGCGCATTTGGTGTTTTTATAAATGTATAAAATTACTGTCTACTTTTGAAAAATTAACTTCGGTCATTTTGCGAAGTAAATATTTCAAAATACTACATTTATATAAAATAAAATACTATGTCCACAAAAAATGGTATAAACTGATTTTCCCATTTTACTAGTAATTACAAAAAATATTTAAACAAAAATTAGTTCAAAATATTTTGCTATGTTAACCTCTGAAAATGTCCAAAGCACGTTTTTCAAAAGTGAAGTTTTTTTTTTTTTTTTTTATTCTGAATTGCGCGTGCGATATCGCTGCTCTTAACATGGCCTTACCGTCCGCACCACTACAATTTCTGAATTATCAAATGACTCTGCAAAACTTTCCGCTTACAAAAAGTACAGCTTATTGGCTAATACATCAGACGGCATTTGCCGCACACTCTCTCCCACCAAGTAGGCCAGTTTGTGCGCGTATTGACACGGCGCTGGAACGCGCACCGTTCCCGGCCAGTTGTAGTACAAGTGGCACATCTTGTAGGTGAGACGCTGGCACTGGTCGGGCGTCATGCCGCTGTCGTCGTGAGCCACGATGTAGTGCGTCGGAGTGACC
Source organism: Agriopis aurantiaria (assembly GCA_914767915.1). NCBI lineage: Eukaryota > Metazoa > Arthropoda > Insecta > Lepidoptera > Geometridae > Agriopis > Agriopis aurantiaria. Next base: position 10,299,656 of record OU611998.1, on the reverse strand, counting down.
GTCCCTTGGTTCACTTTCTGGGAGACGATCAGGAAATCATACCTGGAATTTTAATAACATAAATAAACAAACAAAATCATTTTTTTTTAGCACAAGCTTTTTTATAATGTGCATAATATGTTACAGCCAAAGTAATTAATCTAGACCAGTGGTTCCCAATTAGTTTTTCTTGCGTACCACTTCAAGAAAGACCTCAAACTCGCGTACCCCTCGAGCTCGGCTCAAGCACACCAAATCCATTTGCAGTCCAGTCCGGTGCAGTCAGATTGTGAGGACAGTATAGTATGAAAGACCAAAAGACCACACGCTGTATGCAGTCCGTTGGATGCAGACGGACTACAAACGGACTGCATACGGTGTGACGTCTTTCATAGAATTGTGTACTTTACTGGTCCTCACAAACTGCGTCTGCTCCGGACTGTAACTGGATTTGGTCCACTCCGGCCTTTATTGCAGCAATGATAAATAAAAAATTGAATACTGGTACCGGGATACTGATTAAATTATATTAGACAAGATATTGCCGCACGTCGCGTACCCTTTGATGCATCTTCGCGTACCCCTGGGGGTACGCGTACCACTAATTGGGAACCACTGATCTAGACCATACAAACATTGCAAGATAAATAAAAGCTTATAATAGTACGCTCCTGGCCATTTTTCTTTCGGATGGCCAGGGAGGGCATGAAAACATGACACTGTTTATGTCCATTGTTGTGAAAGGGAATGTTTGCTTGTTTCTCTTTCACGCAGCGACAGAGCAACGAATCGACGTGATTTTTTGCATAGAGATAGTTGGAGGGCTGGATAATGACAGGATACTTCTTATCCCGGAAAAATGTAATGGTTCCTGAAGGAATATCCACGCGGATGAAACCGCGTGCGCAGCTAGTACCTAATGAATAAAAAATTTGCTTTATTGAATGATCCAGGACAGCACCCGGGTGAAAGTTCGTTTCTAAAGTCCGTTGCAGACCATGCGAAGTTCAAGTTGCAAGTAGCTACTACGCATCATCATCATCATCATCATCAGCCACAAGACGTCCACTGCTGAACATAGGCCTCCCCCTTTAACCTCCACACTGAACGACAGCCTGCCTTTTGCATCCACTGGATGCCAGCGATTCTTACTATAGTAATTTTTAAACTTTCGCGATTTGAACACATGTTTTAAACGTTTATCGGGACTTATCACGTATTATTTAATTTAGGTAAAGGGTAGGTAGGGTAGGGTGAGGGTAGGAGAACAAAACACCCGCTCTTCTCGCCGGACTCACCCGCAGTTTTCAGTCAGCTCGTGACCACGGCCATTGTAACATGGTCGAAACGTCGACTCTTACTATGTCGTCGGTTCATCTATTGGGAGGCCTACCTACGCTGCGTCTTCCGGTTCGTGGTCTCCACTCAAGAACCTTTCTTCCCCATCGGTTATCGGTTCTTCGAGCGATGTGGCCTGCCCATTGCCACTTCAACTTGCAAATTTTAACAGCTATGTCGGTGACTTTGGTTCTTTAGCGAATATCCACGTTTCGGATTCTATCGCGCAAAGAAACTCCGAGCATAGTTCTCTCCATTGCCCGCTGTGTGACTACGCATCGTCTACAACGTTTTACTTAGTGCAAGTGGCAGTGGAAGTGGTTAGTAACACCTCACGCTGGTCCTTGCGCAAGTGAAGCTTCGTTTCCCCGCGATACTCACGCGACGCCCACTGCGCATCGTTCGTCTCGTTCGAACACTTGTGCGAGTACGTACTCGCACGCGTCACAACTTGCTGTTTTTCGTTTGAACGCCTACTTTTACTTGCTACTTGTACTTGCAAGCTACTTCGCATGGTCTGCATCGGGCTTAACTCAAGCCTTCATAAATAAGTGAGGTGCTTTTTGTAATCATAACCACTCTCCTTACCAGTCTCGTCTTGTGATCGAATGATCCAGAACGGTTCCCGGGTAAGGATTCTCGTATGCACCGCCTGCCTTCATGAATATCCTCGTGTTGATCCGTTTCTGCACCACGATGTAGGTGAGGCGGGGCTTGTACTCCTGGCCCACAGTAGAGAAACATATCTGCATCTGTGGCACTTCGTATTTTTGGATCAGCGGTAACTGCCCGTCACCAACTCCGTCCCTGGGTTGAGAAATAACAATTGATTTAAATTTGAGCTTAGAACCTTTGTGGCGTATATCGATATATAAATAAATATTTCGGGACCTTTTTTTTACACACGGTCATCTGACCCCAAACTAAGCAAAACTTGTGATATGGCTGCCAGAGCCTGATATACGTACATATATAGTTTTAAATACATACCTAAATATATATTAACAACTAGATATAGAACAAACACAAATGTTCATCACATAAATGTTTGTCCTAAGTGGGAATCGAACCCACGCCCCCAAGCTCAGAAGGCAGGTTCACTATCAACTGGACCAACGGGCTATCAAATAATCGAAATAATATATCGAGATATCGAGACCCACCGCCGACCTACCACCGCAAGGGAGGTATTTTTTTACGTATATTTCTATTTGCTCTAATGTAAAAACGGTAATACGTACAAGCGTCAAAACTTTGCATGATTATAGTACAACTACACAGTACTAAAGTATGACAACAAATAATAATAAATGGCGAAGTGCAAGTCGGGCGCGGTCGGTGCTTGGATTGGTGACCGCCTGGGCGTTGATGGGATGTTATCTTTTTGCACAATTTTTTATACTTTAGTAACTAATTATGAGGTCGTACGGAACACTCAGTGCGCGAGCCCGACTCGCACTTGGCCGGTAATTTTTTTTCTAAGTAGCGTAGTATCGCCAGACATGGCGCACTCCGGACTTTAGGTATGTTCGGCCGGTGTCCCTTCCCGAGAGGGTCATAGCAATCAAATTCAGAATAAGTAATAATAATTAATGGGTGTCTTCAAATCACGAGTGAATCGGTTCCTTCTAGGCAAGCGTGCTCCAACGTAGACCGCATCATCGCTTAACATCAGGCGTGATGGTGGTCAAACGCAAGCCTATTAATTATTAAAAAAAATTAAAAAAAAGCGTTAGTTTTTTTGTGCAGATTAAATGTCGTTCCAATTAAAGTAGAATATAAGTAATAGGTAGGTACTACATAGGATACATAGTACCTTTCTTTATTCCCTTAAAATGTTGCGAAACTTGACTGCGATACTAGCGCTACGGTAATTTGTAGAACCCTTTCGTACATTATCTGATTGCAGCGCATGCGGAAGTTCGAGACAACCTATAGCACGCTCAAATTACGGCGCCATCTAAGTTCATACCGTTTTTAGGAAAATTTCCGAGCTACGCTCTAATGTTCCACTATTGTCTTTCTCCTTAGTCTATCGTCCTTGGTTGTAGACGACCTTTTTGAAACGTTTCATGTTGAATCTCGGCGGAAGACCATTGTGGGAGGATATTCCACACCTTGCAGGTCCGCGAAATAAAGGAGCGGAAGATCGGGCGGTGCGCTGCGAGATTTCCAGCTTTGCAAGATGGGGGTGTTACTTAAACCGTTCTTACTGTTAAGCCGTTTAAGCTATAGAAAGTCACAGGAACAGATAGACACAAACGTCTGCACCTTTTTTATATATATAAATAATAGGCTTGCGTGTGACCACCATCTCGCCTGATGTTAAGCGATGATGCGGTCTACGCTGGAGCATGCTTGCCTAGAAGAAACCGATTCACTCATGAATATTTAATATTTCACTTCTTCTAACCTGCATTTCAGCATTTCTAACCTGTATATGATGATTCGTTCCGGGAACTGTCCGTTTACGCTGATGTAGTATTGGAGGGCATCCACAAGGCACGATTTCAGTCCGTCCACAATCTCCTGCCCTTTTTCTTGGAAGATCACTCGCGAGTACCATTGGGTTAAGGTTGGGTTGCATGAAGCCACGAAGCCTGTGGAATGAGATAAGTGTTATTTCATCAGCTGTCACATTAAGGCCAACGCCCACTCTAATGTCGAGGCGAGGTCGAGACCTTATACTATTATTATATCATACTGTGGCAAAAAAAAACTTACACAATATACTTAATTTAAAAAAAAAAATAGTGAAATACATTCTAATGGTTCTAATCGAATTCATTCTAATGTTACTGGCCGATTACTGGGGTTTGGGTTCCAGGGCGTCTCGTATCTCAAAGATCCGGATTTTTTTGCAAATTTAACCATCTTGCATCCCCAGATTTTCTGCTAGAGACCTGAGACACTCTTCCTTAGGCAGACAAAATGGTTTATTAATCAGAGCCAAGCACTTTGAATGATTTAAAAAAAAAAAAAAAACTCACCGAAAATTTACTCCATTCGGTTTATTTAGAAAAGTGTACGAAGTCACAGAACATGGAGACAGTGTCCCGGGACTTTGAAAAAGTCGAAACAACCCAAACCGTATAAATTACATTATAAAATTTTAAACGTTTTTTTTATTCTAAGCATTTATATACAGGTTGAATTTTTCAAGTCTGATAGCCCGTTGGTCCAGGTGGTAGTGAACCTGCCTTCTGAGCTTGGGGGCGTGGGTTCGATTCCCATCTAGGACAAACATTTGTGTGATGAACATTTGTGTTTGTTCTATATCTGGTTGTTAATATCTATTTAAGTATGTATTTAAAACTATATATGTATGTATATCAGTCTCTGGCAGCCATATCACAAGCTTTGCTTAGTTTGGGGTCAGATGACAGTGTGTGAAAAAATGTCCCGAATATTTATTTATTTATTTATTTAAGTGGTCGTGGAGGGCCAAATCCGAAACTATGAGGAATAGCGAAAAGTACTCAAAGGACTCTCGGCCCCGATTTTGATGAAAACTAAAACTGCACCATTGGTTTTTTTTTTATCAATATTCCTAGCCAGGATATTCGCTAAACCACCAGCCATGTTCAGCAGTGGACGTCTTCGGGTTGATGATGAAGAAATGCAGGTAACTCACCACAAACGCTGTTTCGTTTCTTAACAGTCTCATGGTAAGAGTCGATACCCACGACCATGGCCGTTTTGAACGGGATCGCTATATGCCAGAGTGTGCCACCGAGCTTGCAGTTGATTTGGAGAAGAATCTTTTGAGTGATCGCTCGGATTTTCTTCTGGTTCATTATTGTGCGCGCGTTTATCACCTGTTCAAATCATTAAAACATTTGGTAGATCAGTTTTTTTTATTTTTTATTCGTACACATCATAAGATCACGTGAGATATTGGGAACCATCAATTCAAGCAAATAGCAGATCTCGAGGTTCAGCCTGAATAAAAAAGTGAGGACCATAATAAAATCCTTAACTAACATTTGCACCATTGAAATAAGCGCTAGGAATCGTAATTGTTTTAAGTCTTATTTATGCCATAGGTGGTAACCAAACAGGCGGACTGTCTAATAGTAAGGAGTCCCCGTCGCCTATTGATACCAGCAAGGAAGATAGACTAAGAGGAAAGACAATAGCGGAACATTAGAGCGTAGCTCGGAAATTTGCCTAAAAACGGTACGAACTTAGATGGCGCCGTTATTTGAGCGTGCTATAGGTTATCTCGAACTTCCGTAAGCGCTGCAATCAGATAATGTATGAAAGGGTTCTACAAATTACCGTAGCGCTAGTATCGCAGTCAAGTTTCGCAACATTTCAAGGGAATAAGGAAAGGCGCCATCTATTGGTATAAGTTGCGCTTCTTTATTTTTTTATTCACATGTTATAGCGTTCATATAATGTACTCTATTTTTTATAAGTAGAAACTTTTAAATAACCCCTTTGTCTCTAGCTAACTATTAACTCGGTTAATTAAGACCGTTAGTGTCACGAAGATAATAAAAAATAAAATATTTATATGTACTTATATATATATATTGTGACAGCGTGAAAAAAAATATATGTCGTCTAAAGCTATTACTTGAGATTTGCATCCGTTAAAATGCCTTACCTGTGAAGGGATAGGCATATCCGCACAGCAGATCTTTTTAATAGCAGCGTAGCGGTCGTCTCGCGCATTGGGGCAGATGGTCACCACGACTTGGAGCGAGTTGGCGAGGACTTTCCTGAGAGCCATGATGTACGTTTCGGTTCTGTCGTTCGGGAGTTTGACCATCTCAGGGTTGGAGACGTTGATGCCCATGGGACGGCAGGAGCGCTTCAAGGTATCCAGGAAATCCTATAGATAATAAATCGCATTTCAGTTAATTTTACAGGGTTATTGGTAACTAGCTGCGCCCCGCGGTTTCACCCGCGTAGTGATGAAAAATGGTGATGATGATGATGATGAAAAGTAGCCTATAGATGTCACTCTCTGGCTCTTGAACTAAACCCATGCAATAATCAGGTGAATCCGTTGTTCCGTTGCAGCGTGAAAGAGGAACAAACATACATCCATACATACATACAAACGTTCGCGATTATAATATTAGTAGGATTAATAACAACCTCTCACAGGTTACTTCATACTCAACAACTTGTTCTATGACTTTTTAGGGTTCCATACCCAAAGGGTATAAACGGGACCCCGGGAACGGGGCTACTAAGCCTACGCTGTATGTCTTTCTGTCTGTCCACCCGTCCTACTTTAGCCTCACCTAGCAATTTGGGATTATTTGGGATTTTTTTCTATTATTTGTTAACAATTTATATGGTGGTAAAGATACCTCAATGCACGAGCCCGACTCGCACTTGGCCGGTTTTATCACAAAAATTATCACTAAAACCAAAAAAAAATTTTTTTTTAATTGTATGTGATAAAATTTTGTTGCGTAATTTGTAAGCGAAAGAGTCGACTCCTAAATTTCACTCGGGCTCTTTTATTCCATCTAATTTGAAACCGCAAGTTATTGGCATTTTTTTCTATGTGAGAGAAAAGGTTGAATTATTGAAAGCCTCAATCAAATAAACAGATATTGCAGTTCAAAACCTTTTTGACTGTGTTTTTGACTATAAATTATTATAACACCGGCTTGCACTCACGATCGCAAGGTCAAAGTCGCAAGGTCGCAGTGCAGGCGGTGCAAGGGCAGCAAGAGCGGCAGCACGCTCTGCGCGTGCGCGCACCGCCGCCGCGGCCTTGGCATCGCCAGTACGCGGGCGACCTTCTCCAGAACCGCGCGTATTCCCTGAGGAAGGGGCTCTAATGGCTCCGAAACCGGTCGATCGTCTCGACCGATAGAAACACAATCGTGAGTGCAAGCTGGTGTTATAATAATTTATAATGAATTCTCACGCGAGTTTTGATGAAGTGTTTTTGACTGTTTAACTGTTAAAAGGCTGATTATGATGATGATGACCTTTTTTAATAAATAATAATAATAATAAATAAATTTTATTTCCATAAAAATAATACATTTCCTATGTGACACAGCAGATAAGTACCTAATCGTTATTATTTCAGTTAGGAATGTTCTGTTACATAGTCAGTGCTATACCAATGGGCCCCAAACTAGGCGAGGCCTGTATCTTGGTGGCCCGGTTCAATCGGGTTACAAAAATTGTTTACGCGCGACTTCGTGATAAGTATACATTATTTAAAATACTAAACGATCAAGAGTTTAAAGTTACAATGTGAGATACAGAGTGCACAGAAATATTAGTATTAAATTTAGTGATTAATTAGCGAATTTTTAACTTATTAAATTATAATTATTACATTTTATTATCTATTCAATAAAACATAGAGTAACAGCTAAATTATTGTATATGAGTTTAGTAAAGTGAATGCGTGAATGTTACTTGCGTGTCTTGTATATGCGTGTAGGTGCGTACATGCATAATGTGTGCGAGTGTGGGTGAGAGAGTGTGTCCGTGTGTGTGTGTGTGTGTGTGTGTCTGTGTGTGTGTGTGTGTGTGTGTATGTGTGAGTTTATTGTGTAAGTGAGCGATGGGAATGTATTACCAATTACAGATCAAATACCTTAACCAGAGCTTCTGTTTCCTCATACGATTTGGTAACCAGCCACATTTTAACCTTTATTCGCGCCTGTCTATGCGAGCAATTATGGAGATCACACGATTTGCAAACGGCGTTGTAGGCAAATCGGTGAATGTAAGGCGGCAGTCGAGAAGCAAATACAGTTCTCACTTTTGGCAGTTTTGTTGATTTTGGTCGAGCTCGTCTCTTTTGTGGTTCTTGGGTACATGTATGTGATTTCGCTACCGCTCTAATCAGAAATAGCTGTCTTACGCTGAGAACTTCAGTATCCTGATACAGTTGTTGAGTAGAATAACGGCGAGGCCTCCCGATCATAACCTTTAGAACCGCTCGTTGAGCTCGTTCTAGGTCAATCATAAATGTCTTAGCTGCACCTCCCCACACCCCTATGCAATACTGCATTAAGGATTGGCACAGCGATGTATAAACCAATTTTCTGACTTCTATGCTTGCTGCGGCTCTAAGAGTCTTCATGAGATATATCAACTTACGGGCTCTCTTCGAAAGGGCAGTTATGTGATGTTCAAATGTAAGATTTTGATCTATAACTACTCCCAAGTATTTAATGGATGGTACCCTACTGATGTTCTGACAAGTACAACTGTGAATTATATTAAACGGACTCGAGAGCATATCTATGCAGGAAGTTTGATGTAGTTTTATGTGTTCAATTTTAGGTTCAGTAGCGCGATTGATGTGGAAACCAATGAGGTTGGTTTTCTTAACATTGAGCGTCAGCAGGTTACAGTCGAGCCATTTGGATATGAGTGACATTCCTCCTTCTGCTGCCGAAATTGCCTTTTGCCAGGTTTTCCCACTAAATATTGCCACTGTGTCATCCGCATAGCAAATGAGCTCCGCATTTGGAATGTCCAGTCGCAGGATATCGTTAATATAGATAGTAAACAGGGTGGGAGAGAGAGTGCTACCTTGGGGGACCCCAAAGGAGACACTCTGCTCTTCACTCAAGTGTTTACCAATTTTGAGGCACTGGCGTCTGTTACTGAGATAGCTAGAGAACCAGTTGAGAGCAATTCCTCGAACGCCCAGGCATTCTAATTTCTTTAATAGCATAGAAATTGAAATTGTGTCAAATGCCTTAGCGAGGTCGAGGAATACTCCCAAGCACCTATTGCCTTTGTCCATGTGTTCTGCTATCGTGGACGTCAGTAGTTCGACAGCGTCCTCTGTGGACCTTCCGCGTCTAAAACCAAACTGTCGGTCAGACAGCAATTTGTGTTTTTCCATATAATCAACCAGACGTTTATTTACCAGTTTTTCTAGTATTTTAGACAATATTGGGAGTAGTGAAATCGGTCTATAGTTATCCACCATATCTTTGGTCCCGCTTTTATGTATAGCACATACAACTGCCGTCTTCCAGCATTCCGGAAATTCACCAGACTCCATACTTAAATTGCATATATGTGCTATTGGTTCAACAATGGCGAAACGGATATGCTTTAGCAGAGTGGGAGTAAACGAGTCAATTCCCGGAGCGCTGTCTGTCTTTAGATCTGTAATGAGTCTATTGACTTCGTACTGGTCAGTGGCACACAAAAAAAGAGAGTCAGGCCCATGTGTTTCTAGCTTTAGATTGTTGCATAGAGTCTCCTGCGATGCGGAGAGTCTACCCAAGATATCTGCAGCAAGTTTTGCACCTGCCGTAGCAAAGTGCTTGTTGCAAAAGTTAGCAGATTCTAGTGGGGTACTTCGGCTTTGCAAAAGCTCTTCAGAATCATTCATAGAGTAAGGAATGTCGCAGACTTCCTTTATGGTTTTCCACAGCTTTTTTGGATCTTTATGATTTTTTGTGATTTGGGAGTTTTCATAAATAGATTTGACTTTACGTAGTAAGTTATTGCAGAAGTTTTTGTATCTGTTATATATATTTTTTAAACTGTCGTTATTAGGTTGCTGTCGGACTTGTAGATGTAGGTTGTCCCGGTGTTTCATACATCTTATCAGCCCGGGAGTAATCCAGGGCTTCAAATTATGCTTACTGCGGGTCGCTTTAACTGTATGTGTGTGTTTCTCTACAAGCCCGTTGATTTCATTGTTTAACATAGTTAAAGCTTCATTCGCTTTATCCATTTTCAAGATAAGATTCCAGTTTACTGAATTTAAATCGTTAACGATGGCTGTGAAATCGGTTTTTAGTTTACTTCTGCTTGTAGAACTTTTAACTTTCTTGTTCCCTGATAAGCTGAGTCCCACCATCGTAAGATCATGATCAGTTAAGGAGCAGCTGCAAATTATACCTACCGAGTTACCACTTGTATTCACGAAAATGTGGTCGAGACAGGTTTGGCGTCTTGTTGGTTGCGTAATAGCAGGGAGAAAACCGAGTTCCAACATAAGACACTGATACTTGGCGCAGTTGCTATCTGGCTTCTCATCTAGCAGATTTATGTTTATATCTCCCGCTACTACAAGGTTTCTGTAATCTTTTAAGGGTTCCAGAGTACGCTCAAGTGACGTGAGAAAATTGTTAGTATCCTCGACTGAAGGTGAACGATAAATACCGACTATTCTGGCTTGGTCAGCTATATTAACCACAAGGCAGTTGGCGTCATCAAATAGAGGTTCTTGAGCATTAGCAGCCCAGCAGTCTCTGATGTAAATTGTGACGCCACCACATTTATTTATAACTTTGGTGGTATAAAAAGCGTTATAGCCAGGAATCGTAGGAATGTGAGGATGCGGCAAGCTATGCCAACATTCAGAGAATACCAAAGCATCATAGCAAATTTCCAGGCGTTTTAAAGCTATGAAAAGCTCTCCTGTTGATGCCTTGTGCTGTAGTCCTCGTATGTTGCATGAAAGTACTTTAAAATTATAGCTTGCTAGTTCATTCTTACAGTCTTCTAGTTTGTTTATTGTGCGACAATTAATTTTAAGGCTTTCGTCTATGTCTGTAAGTAAATCTGACTTATCCATTATTTATAAATAGGTAAAAAAGTATACATAGGTTGTAAAATGAATTAGATGTCGCACAGTGGTTATAGAAGTGTTGTGATGAATTGTTGAATAAAATTTTAGTTTTGTGATGTGTTGTTTTGCGTTTCATTTCCGTTGATTGAACGTGTGGTTGAGTTGTGTTGAATGTGAATGTACAATTGGTGTGTAAAAAGAATAAGTGATGTGCACCCGTATTTATCATGATTTGAATATGTATAAGATTCATAGAATGTAATAGAAAATATTGTAGAATAAACGAAACAAGACAGGTAATATACCAGCAGAATACAATAATTACAATTCTTGTTTTTTCTTGCAATAGAGAGGGTCTAGTTAGAGACTGGAGCGCGAATCCTATCCAGATCAGCAGGGTTATTAATCGTGATGGCCGGTCTTCCTTCTTCTCTTCGTACATGAACTCGTCCGTTACTGACCCAGCAGAAACGAAATCCATGCTCTTTGGCACAGGCTCGGGCGTCTCGAAACAACATTCGGTTTGATTTAGTGAGGTGTTCATTAAAATATAGTTTCCTGTCCGGTCCTTGTATGTCGAGATCAGCTGAAGAAATACCACGGCGATTTCTGGCGCCTCGTAGCAAGTTGTCTCTCTTTATTTTCCTAGTCAATCGTAGAATAACCGGTCTAGGGAATTTCGAGTCGTCCTCCAGTTGTTGAGATTTTGAGTTAGACCTAATTTTGGGGCCTGCACGAGTTACCCAGTCTATGTCAGTCTCAGTTAAGTCTACTCCAATCTTAGTAGCAGCCACCAGAACAGTGTGGGTTAAGTTTTCGTTTGGGCTTTCCTGTATACCCATTATTTCAATTTCGTTTTTCATAGCGCTTTGTGTCTGGTGCTCGATTTGGTTTTGTAAGTGTACTATAGTTGTTTGCAGTGACGGGATGAGCAACGAGCTATCCTCAACAGCCTTAATTTTACGTTCAAAGCTTTCAATCTTTTCAAAACACTTAGACAAACCGTCTGTTAGAAATCTCCTTAATTCCGACATTTCTTGACGAAGCAGACGCAACTCAGAGGCGACAGTAGAATCGCCCATCGGCGCTGTGTTGTTATCAGCCGGGCTTGTGTTCGGGGAGCCTACGGCAGGTCGCTTCGAAGCGCGGGGAGTCGCGCCCGCGTCACCAGCAGCCGCAGTTGCAGCATTGCACCCGGGCGAGGCGGACACACGTACGAGCGTGTTATCTCTCTTTGGTTGTTTTGCTAGGCAGTCGGGACATTGCCAATCTCGCGTTTTCGTGGGGTCCGTTGTCGCTAAATTAACGCATATGGGGTGGTAGGTGGCGTTACAAACCACACATACTATTTGGCGCGATTTATTCGTTATTTCTTGTTTTGCTACCTTAATTTGTCAGCCAGTCAATGATTGAGAGGTATTTCGCTTGTATTATATGCATAGAAGAAGATAGAAGAATAGATTTCCAACAGTGTAATTGTTACTTACAGTAGTGCACTGCCTGTCTCGGTCGGTAAAAATGATGGCCCACCGCAGTATATCAACGGCAGACATGACTGGATTCCTCGTGACTTCGTTGTTCCATTCTGCATCAGGTTTGCCCGGAATCTTGATATTGTTGCCAAAGAACAAAGCTTCGGGTGGCAACGTTCTAGCGGTCAGATCCACCGTCTCTGGGGCAATGGATAGCCCCCAACCGGATAGACGGCTTTTGGCTTTCTCGTTGGCTAGCACGTTTTGGATGTACTGAAAATGTTAAAAATGTAAAGATTTTAATAAACACAATTCGTCATCAGATATGAGGAGATCCGTAGACGAACAAAAGTCACCGACATAGCCCACCGGATAAGCAAGTTGAAGTGGCAGTGGGCAGGGCACATATCACGCTGAACATATGGCCGATGGGGCCGAAAGGTTCTGGAATGGAGACCACGGACTGGTAAGCGCAGCGTAGAACGTCGACCCACAAAATGGACAGACGACCTAAAGAGACCGCAGGGAAACGCTGGATGCAGGCCGCTTCCAACCGGCCCTTTTGGAGATCAATGGGGGAGGCCTATGTCCAGCAGTGGACATCCTATGGCTGAAATGATGATGATGAATTCATCATCTAGTTTACCTAGAGACGAAGTTATTTTCTTTAAATTTAAAGGGATCCAACCTCTTTATTTATAATCAGTTTACAATTGGCTAAGATATAGAGTAACATAAATACACAAAAAAAATAGTATAATTGAGCTCCATTTTACAAGCTTTATTTACCTTGCCTTGTCAGTACGGGGGTCAAATCTTGTAACTGAATTTCAAACCCATTTTTTTTGTCTGAAATTTTGCATACATTTTTTGTTTGGATGACAATGCATGGTTACCCAAATGACGTCATTCTAAATCCAATATGGCGGACTCCCAAAGATGGCAGGCCAGTTATATTTTAAGCACCCTCATGATATTGGTATCAAATGAAAGGGTTTGCTGAGAAGAATATGAAAAAACTTGTTTCTTTCATGTCTGTTAAAAATAATTCAATGGTACGTAATACCGTACCTAATACGTACCTTTTTGAAAGCCGCGTGTCTCTGGTTAGGTGTGATCCTCGTGTAAGTGGCCACATCCTTCATCAGTCTGAAGTTGTTTCGTTGCTCGTCAGTCAGGCCGGTCAGTTGGCACAGTTCAGGCACCAAGCATATCATGTACTCAATGGGTGCTTCGTTACCAGACTGTCGTTTGGTTTCCCTGTAGAGAAAATTAAATATATCTCTATCTATATACGATATAAGCGAAATTCGTCTCCTCACTCACTCATCACGAAATCTTGAAAACTACTAAGAAAGGATTTTGCGAAAGGACTGAATTAAGGAGGGCAAAAGGGGGTTGAAATATTATAATATGAAAATCTACGCGTACGATGTCGCGGGCAACAGCTAGTCAATATTTATATATCATGCCCCAAAAGTCATGCCTTAGCCAGCCTGGCCAGCCAGGGTGGGCTAAGTGCCCCATTCTGCCCCAACGTGCCTATGCCCACGGCCTGAATTACATTTGCAGCTAATTTTGCATAATAAATTAGTCTAGAGAATATTAGAACAGCAGTGCAATTACCGTTCTTTATCGATCGTCAAATTTGACAGTTCATCATCATCATCATCAGTCAGAAGACGTCCACTGCTGAACATAGGCATCCCCCTTTAACCTCCACACTGAACGACAGCCTGCCTTTTGCATCCACTGGATGCCAGCGACTCTCACTATCGTCGGTCCATCTAGACCAACAATTGTTTGTCAATTGTGTCAATTTGACAGTTGAGATTGTCAAATTCGATAAAATGCCATTTGATCAGTACACGCTATGATCGATTCTATGGCATTTTATCGAACAGTGCTTGCACTGCAGTTTTTTTTTTTTATAATTAATAGGCTTGCGTTTGACCACCATCACGCCTGATGTTAAGCGATGATGCGGTCTACGTTGGAGCACGCTTGCCTAGAAGGAACCAATTCACTCGTGATTTGAAGACACCCAGATTGTAACCATCGGGGAACACCCATTCAGGCAGCGCATACCACAGATCGCCTTCTTACCTGGATATCAGCATCGGTTGGTCCCAATCCTTGATTTCGATGCCATAGTTGTTCTTGTAGTAGTCAACGTAGCTTATCTTTATAGGCACGCCCTTTTCAAGCTTTTCAAACGTCGATCGAGGAGTCATAGTGTCATCGACCGAGTCAACTCTGTAGAGATAACATTATAAATAAAATGATAAGCAAGATACTCTCAGCAGGCCTAGCATGGGTCATGGACAAATATACAATTTCTTATCGTAAGTGGTTAAAATAAATATTCAGGACAATTTTACACACACGGTCATATGACCCCAAGCTAAGCAAACCTTGTGATATGTCTGCCAGAGCCTGATATACATACATATATATTTTTAAATACATACTTAAATAGATATTAACACCCAGATATAGAACAAACACAAATGTTCATCACTAACACATGTTCAAATGTTTGCCCTATGTGGGAATCGAACCATGCCCCCAAGCGCAGAAGGCAGGTTCACTACCAACTGGACCAACGGGCTATCTAAATATTACTCGGTTAAGGAGTATGTTGTTGACAAATTATAATTATATTTTAGTACCTATGATGTGCAGACATAACAATAACTAAACTTGTAAATTTTATAATATACCAATAAATATCTGTATCTGTAATGAAAACTCACCTAAACAGTTTCTTATTGTAAGTGGTCATAACTGAGCACCCGATCAGATTTTCAGTGATAACTCGCTTCCAGTTCGTGCCAGCCGATTGAGATATTTCCTTTATGAGCGACAGTACAGTTTGTGTGCGCAGAACGCGATGAGTCGAGTCCAGGGTTAACATTAGACCACCTTCGTACTCGTCCACTGCCGTCACGTACCTTGGAAAATTTATTACTGTGATTATCACGGTTTTTATAGATTTAACCATTTTTAATATCATAAACAAGGGGGAATGGCCATTAAACAAAACTAACGATGAAACGGATAGCTGTTTAGCTGGATATCGAATATCCGGCCAACCTTAAAGCCGAATAACCGGCCGGACTTTGCCGATTGGCACATCGTAGATAGCGCACAACGATCGGGCGGGCTTTGGTGAATACAGGTTTTAAGCGCGAATAAGCCCGTCTGTAAATTTTCGTTTATGAGGGAAGTTAGCAACATTAGTAAGTGTTTCATTGTGTAAATTGATTGCAAACACGATCACTTGAGGTTATTGTAAACGTGCTATTGTAGTTTGGGGTAATAAAAATGGATTTTTGTTGTAAAATGAACATAAGGTTATTATATTTCTTATATGGATTACATAAGTATGTAAATTAGATATTTTCGTATGTTTTTTTAATCCGGTATCCGGCCGAATACTCGCTTATTATCCGGTATCCGGCAGTATAGTAAATGAAGACCAGATAAGCCGGATACCAGATAGTAATAGCAATAGTGCCGTCATTACTCAACTATTTTAATGAAACCCTTAGATCATCTTGTTCAAGTCGATGGAATATTAGAGTTTTATCTATTTTACCCCGGCGTGTTATGCCTTACCCCAGCGTATTTTCTCTATGTTACCATATCGTGTTTTTATTTATTTATTTAATAATAGGCTTGCGTTTGACTGCCTACTCACCTGATGTTAAGCGATGATGCGATCGAAGATGGAGCATGCTTGCCTAGAAGAAACCGATTCACTCGTGATTTTAGACATCCAAATTGTAACTATAGGGGAACACCCATTCAGGCAGCGTATTCCAGACTAGCAGCTCGCACAATAAAAGTGGAATCAAAGCGCTTCGTACGTTCGTGTTATTTATACCCTGGTGTAATATTTTACCCCGAAGTGGAATCTCAATCAGGTGCGTTATAGATACCTACGGTCCATCGCCCGCGGGGGTAATTATCTATCTTGTCAACTATCTTACTCCATCAAGTTTTGTTCCCACGTATTTTTTAACCCCAGCATATGAATTGTCTTACTCCTGCGAGTTATCTTACTCCTGCGAGTTATCTTACTCCGGTGTCTTATCTTACCCCAGCGTGTAATTTCACCCAGGTGTTATAAATACCTAATACGGCCCATCGCCCGCAGGGGTAATTATCTATCTGACATCATCAAGTGTTGTTCCGGCGTATTATTTTACGCCAGGGTATTAATTATCTGACACCTGCGAGTTATCTTACTGTGGTGTGCTATCTTACCCCAGCGTTTTATCTAACTTACCCCGGCCAGACTTCGAGCTTGTGCTGCGGTATCTGTATGGCCGCATGTTCATTGAAATGTTGCCGTCCAAAGCGCACCAACTGAAGGTCCTTCATTATGTTCTTAAACAGCACGTTGTATATGTGGATCATCTCGCTCAAGCGGCGCGTGCGACGGAATATGATCTAAAATCGACAAGCAGGCTGTTACTGAATGAGGTTACATTTTGTTGGCACACCAAACCGCCTAATCCTGGTTTGGGGACATATTTTAAGCAGACTTCAAAAAAAGGAGAGGGTTGTATTTTTTATATTTGTTACCACAGAACTCCCTCATTTTTAACCAATTTGGAATATTATTGCCGCAAAGATGCAAACGAATGAATGAACGAAAGAATGAATCAGTTTACTCTTGATTTGAAGACACACATATATATTGTACTTTACAGGGAATACAGATCAACACCCTCTCTGTGCGTAAGAGGTAGCGAAGCGCCTTGTGCGTTTGTGAAGACAGTCCACCATGTACAGACCGTTTACAGTTATTTTGCCTCTAACATTATGGTCATTCTAGTGGGAGGCCTACCGACGCTACGACTTCCGGTTCCGGTCCAGTTGGAGCGACGACATTGTGAGAGTCGCTGGCATCCAGTAGATGCAAAAGGCAGGCTGTCGTTCAGTGTGGAGGTTAAAGGGGGAGACCTATGTTCAGCAGTGGATGTCTTCTGGCTGATGATGATGATTATGGTCATTGTCTTTGACCATTCATATGGCATCACTTGCTGTCAGAGCTAGATTCGCTGCGGCTAGAGGCAAAATAACAGTGAACAATCTGTGCTTCAAATTTTCTACGAATGTCACTTTTAGTAGATAAAAACTGTTAATTTTTTATTTTAGAACAGATCATAACTCACCGACACTGTCACTTTCGTTTCATCAAAAGGATTGGTGGATACCAAGTTCAATGCTTCGTCTGGCAACATGTGAGGCACATACAATGTTGTTCCGTCAAAGGTTTTCTCCTTGAAGAAATGGTTATGTTCTGGGAAACAAGAAAAAAAAACGTAAAAGCTTTATTGACCTGTAATTTCAATTTTTCCAAAACCAAACCTATTTTCAGTAACTGAGAAGCTACTTATTACAAGCTATGTGTAGCTGTTGAATCGTACGTCTACCTAGGACAAACAGTCGAACTAGGCAGGTCCTACTTCAAGAAAGAGGTCAATCGGCGAATCCAACTCGGCTGGGCAGCGTTCGGTAAACTTTGCAACGTCTTCTCGTCCAAAATAACTCAGTGCCTTTAGACGAAGGTATTCAACCAGTGTGTGTTGCCAGTGATGACATACGGCAGTGAAACGTAGTCTCTGACTATAAGCCTCATAAGCAAGCTCAAAATCGCACAACGAGCTATGGAAAGGGCTATGCTCGGGGTTTCTCCACGAGATCGAATCAGAAACGAGAAGATCCGTAGACGACCGAAAGCTACCGACATTGAGCACCGGATTAGCAAGTTGAAGTGGCGGTGGGCAGGGCACATGGCTGATTGAGCCGAAAGGTTCTCGAATGGAGACCACAGAGCGGTAAGCGCAGCGTAGGATGTCCACCCACAATATGGATAGACAACCTAAAAGAGACCGCAGGGAAACATTGGATATAGGTCGCTTCCAGCTGGCCCTTTTGGAGATCTATAGGGAGGCCTATGTCCAGCAGTGGACGTCCTATGACTTAAATGATGATGATGATGTGTAGCATCTACATTTAAAATTCAAATTCCTTACCATTGAGTAGTTTGAATCTTAGGTGTTTGTAGTCCTGAGGAGGATCATAGCGGACCTCATATTCAAAGACGTTGTTCTCCTCAAACTTGAGAAAGACAAAGTTGGCAGTTACCGGTACTGGGGTACCACTCTCACCCATCTTCACTACGGGCGGACTGTCTTTTACCTCTTTCTGAAATGAGTGATTATGATTATGCTTTGTCTAATATAGGTGATTATTTTGACATCTCACAGTAAGGATGAGGTAGTGTATAATGTTAATGAACCTATTCTATCATCGATATTATTCTCATAAAACTTGGAATCGATAGTTGCATGGTTATGCTGAAAAAATTCAATCATTCATCAGGTAAGTAATAAATATTTTTTACAAATAAGTAATTGCGCGATAGCAAAATTGCAAATAACTGTCATATTTACAAAAAATTATACAGTTAAGTGTATAAATTTTTATTTGTTTGATTTATTTAATTTCAAAACCGATTTTCTACAATCTGTGGTTGTTCATTATGCGTGGCACTTCACTAAGTGAGCGGTATACCCATCAATGAAGTACGACTTTATTTGTAGTAAATTTTTCATATTTATTTTCTTAGGTAAGTAAGTACTTTAAGGTACGAAAAATTTGACGCGCTTAGTTTTCATACAGTTTAGAGCGCTTGCAATGTCTACTTAGATATAGGTCTGTGATCTACACTCATTATATTTAGCTAAAGTACAACCTGGGTGGGTATCTTCAAGACAAGAGTGAATAGACACCTCATGGGCAAGCGTGAACGCATCGTCACTTACCATCAGAGTAGTGGCTAGACCATTTCTTAAAATTTCTTTATTATGTGAATGACCTACCCGCATCAGTTAAACATAGCAGTATATTGTTTGCGGATGATACAACTATTGTGATAAAATGTCAAAATATGAATAGTTATGAAAATGATGTTAATGAATGCTTGGCAGATATTATAAGATGGCTTGCTTCTAATAAATTAAAAATCAATATGTCGAAAACTAAAATAATTCAGTTCAAAACCTTTCAAAAGAAATTACCTTTATTAAAGATCACACACGGTAACAACATCATTGAACAGGTCAATAGTACAAAATTTTTGGGAATTAAAATTGATGCACATTTAACATGGAAAGATCACATTCATTTGTTACGAAGTAGATTGGAAAGCTTTGTATTTGCCTTAAAAAAATTGAGACAATGTACGTCTCAAAAAACTGTTTTGACAGTATATCATGCCCATGTTTGTTCCATTCTACGTTATGGAATCATTATATGGGGTAACTCCTGCGATATTAAAACAGTTTTTGTTGGTCAAAAGAAATGTGTCCGTGCGATGTATGGTATGAAGTGGGATGACTCATGCAAACCAGTTTTCAAATCCAATAAACTGTTAACAGTTCCTTGCTTGTATATATATGAAATGGCTAAGTTTGTAAGAAATAACCCAACATTGTTTGATCTTTACGACAATATTAATAAAAGATCCGCTCCTCAAGTTCGTCTCAAATTACCTCAACCAAGGCTCGAGCTGTTCAGAAATAACTGTGTTCACATGGCTGCTTTGATTTATAATTCTCTTCCAGGAGAAGTGGTAGATCTCCCATATGGGCGTTTTTGTACACAGTTGAAAAAGTGGTTGGTAAAGGAGTGCTTCTATGAAATGGAGGAGTTCCTAAAGAAAATGTCATGTCGTTTTTATGCTTATGATTTGGCTGGTTAATGGATTTATAGTGTTTAAATGGTGTTTAATTAATTATTGGTGTAAGTTCTTTGACATAATTTGTAAATTAATGCAATTTTGCACGCCCTTGCCCTTGGGGCTGTTAATGGATGTACGTGTGATATTTTAAGACCTTTTATACCCATTGGCAAGCAAATAAAAACTTTGACTTTGACTTTGACTTTGAAAAAAAAACACTCATTACCTGAACGCAGTCTTAATAACTCGTTACTTACAAAATATTTATTTTTCCCGATAGACGAGACCGGCATAGTGGAAGCCATAGTGCTGCATACAGTGCTCGCCGCCAGCTTTTGAGTGACCTCGGAGACGGCATCACCTGCCACGACCACGGAGGGCGCTTTCGAAGCGGCCTGGGAAGCTTGCCTGGATAAATCAATACAATTTAAAAAACCAACTTAAAAATGAGTAAATACGCAAATTCGTTTACTTGGATGACATATTTTATCTAGTTAAAATTTAAAAACCAAAATACCAAAATAATAATAAAGATGATTTTAATGAAATTTCTGTGGGACCAATCTGAAAGTCTATCCTTCCAAATAAAAAAAAATATTTCCCATATCTGTTTATAAACGACAGAGTTTTTAGGTAAAAAACAACCGAATTGAGAACTCTTTTGAAGTCGGTTATTTTTTTAAATCATCATCATCATTTCAGCCTTAAGACGGCCACTGTTGGACATAGGCCTCCTCCATCAATCTCCAAAATGGTTATGATTTAATCAAATTAACCCATGCTCATCACTCAATACGAAATTAACATTATCATCATCACTGGTTGCTCATCAGGCACACTGTAGGACACAAGTCTCTTCCCTGTCATACGCAAATTTTCCCTAATCTTGTCCAGGCATCTTCTGCAAAATTTGTTTATGTGATCACAACACCGTTGTTTGCAGTACCTAGGCCTTGCGGGGCTAGGTACCTCGCGTGGTCACCATTCCATCGGAGAACCCTTGCTGCATCTGCATACAGGATCCTTATGTCCTTCTGATCTTCGTATTTCAAACAAAATAAAATAAACATGTTGATAACTCACAGACTTTGTAAAAGCTTTAAGCCTCGGCCTGCTCCTTTGGGGATAGGAGCACTTGGGGATGGACTCACATCTGAGGCTGGGCGGAATGTAGGTGGACCTAGGAACAACATTTAATTATTATTTAATTAGCATCACTCAAAATAGTTTTTATTAGGGTTCCATAGCCAAAGGGTTAAAACGGGACTCTATTACTGAGCCGACCATGTCTGTCTGTCTGTCTCTGTCTGTCTTTCCGTCTGACCTACCTATTAACGGCTGTATCTTTCGAACCGTAATAAAAATAATCAAAGGAAAACAAACCTTATTGTGCATAGTTTAAGCCTTGTTGGTTCTAGCAAAATATTAGAAAACATTAGTAAAAGTATTTCATTTTTCCTATGCCTATTTGTAACATATTTGAACTTTTTTTCCCGTGCTTTTGTTTATTAATATCATAGATATTAATATGCATAAAATGGAGTGTATTTTTTTATTGATTAAAAACATCGTTTTTGAGAAATATGTTCCGAAACACGACTGGTTTTCGTAACTTTTGTGGTAAGATGCTACGAAAAATATTTTTATTAATTATTGATAATCATTAAAAAAACCCCCGTAGATAGTGCACAAGAAGAGCTTTCTATCTATAGATAATAATACCATATGACTAAGTATTACAGATTCGTCGGAAAATGTGTTATACCTAGTTTCCCCTTTAGCTCCCCCCCCCCCCCTTGGTCACCCATTTGATCATCTCGTTTGCGCTTTACAATCTGGCAGCAACTGGTTTGATCCTCGGCACTGCACCAATGACTTATTAATAGTATTTTAATAAATCGCGTGCAGTTTAGATCCATCGCTCAGCAACCGTAACGGAACATAAGGTAACCCGTATGTCCAAGAACATTAAAAGTTCAATGACATAATGACATTCACCAATATGCACTGGGCCAGCATGATGGATTAGGACACATTCTTTCTCTCTGAGAGAAGGCCTGTGTCCCAGCACTGGGAACATGATAACCTGAAATGATGATTATGATGATGATCAGTTATCTATAAGGGTCATAAGGAAGCTCCAACCACAATGTAATCACGGTACATATCCTGTAAATAATCATTGAACTGGGGTGAACCATCACGCAGAGCACCGCAACCGTTATAAATTATTAGAAGTTATGAAAGACTCCCGACTTGAAGATATACTTCTGCAAACGAATGACTGTCTAGTGAAACGACTCTTGCTGCTGGGCTTGCTTGGGAAACTGACAGCTTTGCCAGTCATGCGACTTCCAAGCAGTAGTTTACAAACATAACTACGTTCTGGATTGCAAGCAAATGCTTCCAGCGAAACAGATCATAAAGAAACTGATAGCTGATATCTTAAAATAGCAAGCTAAATCCAGGGCTCTTACGTCAACCTGGTTCTACCTCATACTGATACCGCAGGATCAGTTGACAAATTCATTCTTTTTATTATTTGTCTTTTGAAGAATCGCCCCACTTTTAAATTGGAAAAAGAAAACAATTATGTGCATTGGAACTGTTATTGATAGGTATGTTTGGTGCGATAATATTTGTATGACTAGCAATGCAACTTACTTTAACCTGAAATTTTTGCCTTGCACATTTCTCCAAAACAAAAAGTTTACTATGTTATCAATGAACTAAGCTATTTCGTTGTCAAAAGGTAACAAGCAGAGAGAGAAGCTCCTTTTACAGCTTATTCTTGTTCGTGATGGGGGTGATGAGGCCTGCACTGAAATCCCCCTTCGGGTGTAATATGTATATCCCCCTAATTTAAAGTGGGGGTGACAAGACCTGCACCACTGCACTGACATCCCGCTTGGGGTGTATTGTGCATTTGCCCCTGCCAGCCAACCCAAACCAGCAGAGCTCTTTAAAGTAACGGAGCATGGCTTTGGATCGCTGACTAAACTATTCTACCCCTATTTCACCAGATATTGGAGGCTTGTTGAGTTTCTTCAAGGAGTCTCAACCTTAATCGTATATCTTCTGTGGCCTTGAAATGCAGTAGCACATGCTCCATGGTCTCGTTTTCCTGTAACCTCAGCAGAGAGGACTGTCTGTGGCTCCAAATTTGTACAAGTGGTTTTATAGCTCACATATCCCTATCAGAATATACCCAAGTCGACCCAGCTACTTAAAATAACGAAGCGATGCCTTGGGGCACTGGCAGTTGCTCTGATAGTGGCGTAGATGAAGTGTGAATGATGATGATGAAAAGTGGTCTAGATGTTGTGATGTGGATGATGAAGATAATAATATTTTTCCTTTCACTGCAGTGTGGAGCGAGATAAGCATACTTACCAGGTTTTGCTTGCAATTTTGCCAGTAGCCCAGCTGCTCTACCTCTTCCGCCTATTAAAGAACTCGTTAAACTTGAACCCACCTGAAAAAATAATTATATTACTGAATTATATTGGTTGCATATAATTTTGCTGCTTTGCCGACATAGCCCACCGGATTAGCAAGTTGCAGTGGACGTCCTACGGCTGAAATGATGATGATGATGAATTTTGCTGACAATAATGGTCTTGTCTACTTAAAATCGTTACATAAGAAAGCAATCCGCAATGTGTGTCCCTCTCATAAACATGTGAGAAAGTCAATTTTACTCGTACTGAATTTAAAAAGGAACTTTCAGACAAACCTTATAAGGGAGGCTATTCAACTTGTGGTGTCTCCTTGGATATAGGTCTGTGATCAAGACGATGGAGATCAAACTGAATTATGTGCACAGTTAAAACATTAGTTAGTTGGAACATTAACTCAACTTAAGACAAGCCTCAGACATACAAAGTATGTGAACTTTTGAGGTCTATCCTTATAAAAGTATGTGCAACAAGCATTTAAAACTTACAACACTAGGTGGTACACTAGGCCCCGGGGTGACATCAGGCGACTGTTCTGGCGAAGGTAGAGGTGAGTCCATCATTTGAGACTTTTTCAAGGCCTCCAGAAGGGCAAAGCCCCGTCCCCGGCCCTTGCTCGGATCCATGGCTGGTGTCTACTGTCTGCAAAGAAAGGAATTCGATTATAGAATTTACAAAGTATGTAAAAGTCGCAGACACAGCCAGAGACACACTACTCGAGAGATTTGAGAATATTATGGTTATGGTACGGATTATTTTCCTCTGTTCGTTTGCAGAAAATAGTGCGTGAACTATACGGACTACCCAAAGCCAAAGGAACTACCTTCAATTAATTCTAAACGAAGCATAACAAAATAACACATGGCTTGTCACCAACTCCAAAGTTTTCACAGAGTCTACAAGTTTTCAATAACACTTTTTTTGGTATTTGTACAAAATCGTAATCAAGTGATATTTACCTAACAACTCTTCTTATATTCTTCAATTCCGCTAAAAACGCAAAAAAAATACGAAGTTTAATAAAACACTAAACTCATAGAGTAATATATACACCGGGAAACTAAACTTCTCCGTATATATATAGTAGTCTTTGAACTACTCTTCTGTGATCTGTCTGCCAAATGCCAATGCCAAATTGTATCTCTATAGGGTATTTGACTACTTTTGGGAAACTATTGCACATTATTGCCTGATATAATTTAATGTATACTGCATTTATATTTTCTGGATATCAGTCGTATTTGCGATATAAATCGATGTTAAAGTTTGAATAAAAAAATATCGCGCCAAAACGCAGACCTGCGTCATAGCTCCGGTCGAGCGACGATTGACGTCACACAAAACAAAACAGCTGCAGCCAGGCAGCAAAAGTTTGATAATCACTAATTTTCTAATAGAAGTAATGGTTTATAAATGTTGTGTAGTGCCACAATGTACAAATACTTCCATAAAACACCGGAAAAACTATTCGTTTCTGTTCCAATGGACCCCAAAACTCGCAAAAAGTGGTTGGAACTAAGTAGCTCGTAGAGAACCCAAAAGTATTGGAGCTAATTCAAATGTTTCTATGTGCGAAGATCATTTTGAGGTACATATTTGAGTCTATATAATTCTATTACAATTTGTGTTTTTATTGCATTACTATTTTATGTACTGTTACTTTCTTTTTAAACATTGTAAAGACATAACCTAACAAAATAGTGATATCCACCTACTACAACATACTTTTTGTACAACTTGATTGAATGTTTTGCTTGGAGAACAATTAAAAATTAATACTTACATTGTAGTTTTTACGTTTTGAGTTCTGCAGCGTAGAAACAATGACGTAGATTATTATTGAAGAAATATGCAACCATAAATACATTAATTTTGGGTAAGTTACTGCTGTCTGCTTGCACAAAATGTTTCTCCATTCTTCTCACATTTAACCTCCGGACTGTTTTTGGTGATAATTTCTGGATAAATCGCTCTCAAAATAGCTTTACAACATTAAATTCGCATATATCAATACAAAATCTGTTTGTTTAGATTTGTGTGACGTCACTAGGGATGAAGCCAGTTACAGACCGTTTTCGATCACGTGATCAAATGTCGAAAATACAGTTATTTTAATCGCGTTTTTTACAAAAAATAAGCATATTTTTATAAAAAAATCAATGAAATGCTTTTTCATTATGTCATGTTTATGGATGATGTCAATTGGCATAATATTTTCAATACAGTCAAACACCCTATTGTATTCTCTTTGAATTGTATTCTCTTTGGCCAAATATGCCAAACGGCCACAGATCGTCTGTGCAAATGGCAAACCCATGGTATAATAATATACTCCGCGAGGAATAGCGCTCCGAGAAAAAATATCACGTGGACGTCCCGCAATGATGCCATCAATGTCAAGGATACACGTACACGTGCATAAGCAAGAGCAGAATAAGTAATTTACAACAAGTTCGAGAGAGATGACGATACACGAAACAATGGCGGACTCTATGATTTTCTTACTGTGGGAATCCAATAAATCGATGTGGTTTTGATAAAATTGTGTTTAAGGCGAAATGGTAGGGAACCGTAAACTTGTATGACGGTAATGCGGCGTGCACGCTTTGAAATATTTACAATATTTATTTTTTCTTTATTTTCTACAAATAATCTTACGCTTTTACAAAAAACTGCGACCACTAAAGTATTTGAATGATTGTTAGGATAACACACAATTTTTTTTGATGAAAATATCTTCTAGAGAATCGATTGAAGTTGATTCAATCCATTGAAGGGAACGTAAAAACGGGTGTTTTTTAGGAAAGTTTACGTTTTTTTTCTATCGAGCCAAATTTCTTTAATTGTGTATTGGTGAACACATCCGAATAAAATATTTCAAGAACATTTACTATCAATAAAGAAATAATGTCAATTAATCGATTTTGAAGGTCTACTTTTGAATATTCGTGATGACGAATCGTCAAATTTGAAGCATATTTCGTCTTAATAAATTCAATTTGTAACTTGTTTGCTGTGCTTGAACGGACAAACCAAATGACAATTGAATTACTTTTTGTAGTTTAAAAAAAAAAAACCCTGTATCGGTGTTTGTTACAATAAAGTGGCAACTGGACAGTGACGTCAATATGGGACAACTCCCAGAGCGCTAGACATCAAACCAAACCAAACAGCCAAACCACAAACTAAGTATCAATAGACCGAGCCATGCGGCGTTGCCACTCCGACGTTCATTATGTCAACACACTGTCATGTTTCTCTTTTTGTTACATGGATCGTAACGTAGAGTACACGAGAGAGCTATTGTAAGATTGGCAACCTCGCACTCGGTGTCCACTTTTAACCGACTAGTAGGCCATAACATTGCGACGCGTCATACTTAAAAGTTAAATTAAACAGAAATATTGCTGTAAAGATTGAATACTATTTTACACAGTGACATTCTTTTACATTATATCGTGTTGTGCTGTGTTTTGCCCATCAAGAACAACTAAAGGAGGAGTAAAAGATCCAGAATTATCATTTCACACGTAAGTCTTTTGAAGCAATTATTACGTAAAATAACCAGTTTCAAAGCAAAATATTCATTTCACTTAAAACATATACATCTTAGTCGTCATATAACAACCACGTAGTGATAAATAATTATAAATTAAAGCCATAATTTAAAATAATTAGATGCATTGTTTTACGTATTCCTGCTAGTGATGTACCACCGCACATTTCAAACTTCGTCGATATTATGGTCGACATTTAACTAAACATAGGTACTCTTGCGTATATCCTACATATTAAATTTATACATATTAAGTGAAACCTTGACCGTTATTTCTTATTCTGCAACGCTTGAACAGATAATGATGAGATTTCGTAACGATAGACCACTTAGCTGGGTTTAAGCTGTGTTCCAACAAATAGATTTTTTTAGGGTTACGAATACAAAGGGTAACATTGGGAACCTATTATTTACTAAGCCTACGATGTCTGTCTGTCTGTACGTCAGCCCAACCTATCAACGGCTGTATCTTTCGAACCGTAATAGACAGCCAGTTGGGATTTTCACAGACGCCCACTCAAGCACGGTTCTAGATACGCACACCAACATAAAATGACCACGCTGTTCAAGTTTTCACGCTGTCCATAGATACTACGTTCATGTAAAAGGATAATTGTGGCGCATTTTGTTAGTTTGGTTTGTCAATAATTGTTATTGTCAATGTCAATTGTCAATGTCATGTTATATATTCATGCCTATCTGTAGTTATTGCGAGTTATTGTGATTTTCGTCTTTTTTAACATAAATTAACTTTTCGTGGTGGTTGGATCGAAACTTAATTTTAATACTATCGTAAAATAGGGGAATAAACCACAAATATGCTGCGTAACTCTTTGCATTTCTTCAAAAGAGGAGGTCAATGCAAACGCATTTGCGTGTCTGCGTCTACGACTGCAGTAAACAGGCAAGTAGTTTTTCAATATTTTGAGTTTCTAGTTTCTACCATCTAACTCGTATGCATTAGTTAAATGCATCGGTTTAATCTTGGAATGATAATAATGAAACTTGGTATAATTTTTCCAATAATATTTGCAGGCAGACCGATGCAAGACAATACAGTGGATTTTCACATAAAATAATAGGCAAGAACAGTGATAAAAACATCCCCATTCTCAATACTTGTGCCTGCCGTACAATGTTTATACAGACACAAGATACTCCAAACCCCAACAGCTTGAAGTTCCTGCCAGGGACAAAGGTTTTAGAACCTGGACAAACAATGGACTTTCCTAATATTGGCGCAGCTCAATGTAGCCCTTTGGGTGAGTAAATACATTAAAACCAGCTTAATACGATTTCCCGCATAATGTGCAATTTTTCAAGTCCTGTAAATTGATGCATTTTCTATATACTTTTACACTTAAAGTCCAACCGCAAATAGGCGGCGTGACGTGGCGCTGCGTTGGAAGATATTTTCTTAGAGGCATCACCAAGGAGGTGTCACTCCACAATTTAGATACGTTCAGCCGCCGCGCCGTTCGGGCAGGCATATGGCAGGGCTGTGACCGCTCTGCTCGCACGCTATCCACGGCGCGCGTAATTGAGCACATTTTCTGTGATTTTTGCAACAAACAATGACTTAGTTCTAAACAATCTTACTTGTTTCTTGTGTAGCGGGCATTTTCTGCGACTAGGCCATTCATTCGCCCATTTTGAGTCAACCAGCAGGTCTCCTCTAGGTAAAAAAATAATCTTATAATCTGTATAAAAGATACTGTTGTGCTTACGGGTGTATAAATAAAAGGAAAATGATTGTTATTTGAAACAAATTTAGAATCAGCGGTAGTGTTCTTTTGTCAGTAATAGGCTTATGTCCAGCAGTGGACATCCTATGGCTGAAATGATGATTATGATGTAGAATTGATAATGAACAGTTATAGGTGGTACTACATAGGCTACATTAGCTGGTAAGTAAATACTAATAAGTATTCCGCAGTATTATTAAGTATTTGGCAGTGACTTCATCACTAGCAGTATAGTGGAATCAGTGACTGCCGAGTAGCCGGCCTTGGGAGGGGCCTAGGACTAAAATGATGATTATGATGATGATGATGAACCTCTCATTAATATGTTTTATATTCCAGCCAAAATGATTTTCCGCATTGATGGAGTAAGGGCAGTGTTTTTTGGATCAGACTTTATTACCGTGTCCAGGCATGACGAAGATGTTGAATGGAAACTCTTAAAACCTGAAATATTTGCAACAATAATGGACTTCTTTGCTAGTGGATTGCCTGTTATCACTGATGCTAAACCTACTGGAGATACTGGTTAGTATTGCATCTTCTAAGCTTTTATTTTATTACCAAACTGATCTATCTTCAATGAATCTTGGACTGACATTAGGGTTGCCACTTTTTTTTTAAAGCAAATAGAGTATATTTAATTTTTTAGGCTAAAAAAAAGTACTACATCTGAATATAAAGTACTATTTATTTACCAAACTATTTCTCTTCCATACATATTTTTTGTTGCTTCTAGCAACATCCAACAAATATTTGTTACTCTTAAATATATTAACGGCATCATTACAATCAATTCCTAAATTTAATTATGTAAATAATTCGCTTTTTATTAGGTTAATGGAAACTCTATTGCGTTCGATTCCTGCCTTCGCTTCGTACCTAGGAGTATTTAGTGAGCTATACTTATCTGCAGCTGCTGCATCCATATTTTAGAATTGTCAGTACCACACAACTCAACTTCAACTCTTATTTAATGATCACAACTCATCTAAAGCTTTGCAATCACAACAACACAAACTCAAACAAGAAGAGAAAATAAAAACAACAGTAGCGCGTAGAGGGATTAGTATACTTAGCCTATGCAGTAGCGGCAAAAATGACAAGTTGACATGACATGATATTGACATTGACGTTTTAGGTTTCGTTCCAAAGCAGTCCGTTCTGTTACACGCAAAAATAGAAGTCAATAAAAAAAAACCTTCACAGGTAAAAATAAAGTATATTCACGTACTTTACTGCCCTCATAAAGTATAAAGTACGTTTGGCCAAAATAGAGTACAATACTTTATTATAAAGTACGGGTGGCAACCCTAACTGACATCCCTCTTTTTAGGGTTCACATACTCAAAAGTGTAAAAACGGGACCCTATTACTAAGCTTACGATGTCTGTCTGTCTGTCTGTCTGTCCTACCTATTAACAGATGTATCTTTCGAACCGTAATAGATAGCCAGTTGAAATTTTCACAGCATAAGTAATGTTAAGGCAGATTGACTAACAAATAATAAAAAAGTCTAAAAGTAAAAACGAAAGGGTACAACAAACATTTTTTTTTTACGTATTTTCGTATTAGCTCTAATGTAAAAACGGTAATACTTACAAACGTCAAACTTAGCATGATTATAGTACACACTCTAAAGTATAACAACAAATAATAAATAATGGCCAAGTGCCAGTCGGTATTTCTTTACCAAGCTATAATTGGTAATTTCGTTATTGAATTTTGTGGTGGTACGAACCCTCAGTGCGCGAGCCCGACTCGCACTTGGCCGGTTTATTTATTCTTTTTTTTATCGCAAATAAGTCCGCGTTTGACCTCCAACTCACCAGTTGATAAGATGTTGTACTTGTTAGTGTTGTCTCTTTGTATGTATTGTGCAACAGTTGTGCCCTGGCAGCGGCTACCCGTCCTTTCTAGCTCCTTGAAATATCGCTCTTGAGCCTATGACTTCAGAGCTTAAGTGGGGTAAAAAGACATGACAGTGAGAGAAGCTCAAAGTCGAACTGTTCCTGTGATAATGAAAACGAAAGCCAGTTGCATTCTGGTGTCTAGCCAGTTACGATTCTGGTCCTAGGCAGGGATCTACAATACAATACTGAGAAGTATTACACAGAATGTACTTATCTAGTAAATAATACGACGACACGTCCGTAGCGTACTTCATTTATTCGAGACTAAAGTTTCCTAACTACCCTTACAATATACTTAAGCTAATACCCTACACCTCTACACAAAATAATACATATAAGAACTTACAAATTTATTTAACCGAAACTAGGGCTGATACCTAACTACTGGTTTTCGGACTCTTTTGGGACGGTTCATCGGCGATTCGGTTAGCGGCGATCTCGGTCCAGGCGTACCGGAAGCCGGGCTCCTCGGTGAGCACTGTGGTGCATCTACCGCCGGCGCGCTGAACCCGTCGTCGTGCTCACCCTCCGAGTAACGCGGCTTAGTTGACGGAGGAGTAGTGATCTTTGCTGTACCGGTCTTGGTACTTGATTTTTGAGGTGTACCTGCGCCACTCTCTTCGATTATACTATCTTGAATGACCGGGACCACTACGACCTCACCCGGAAATGGTACATCGGACATGCGTGACCTGCGATGCAATTGATCTACGTGTTTAGTAGTTTCTCGACCATTATCCTCTCTCACAAGCAACCTGCGCGACCCTGATTCGTTAATTACCGTGCCCTTTTCCCACTTATTGCGCCCTTTGTAACTCCTAGACCATACCTTTTCGCCTGATTGGAACTGACGCTGAGTACCACCTGAGTACTCTACTTGTTTCTGTTGTGCCTCGCTCACTCGGTCGAGCACTGCCCTATCACTACGCAGAAGATCCAGACGTGTGCGAAGCGGTCTACGTTGTAAAATAAAAGCCGGGCTCTCCCCCGTCGTGCTGTGAATCGAATTCCGATAAGCTAACAGATATGTCTGTAAAGCGGCATCTATATCTATTTTATCCGTGATCGCTTTCTTAATGGCCCTTTTACATAATTTTACCGCATTTTCCGCTGCGCCATTTGATGATGGATGATGTGCCGGTGAAAAAGCCTGCCAAATGCCATTGTTTTTTAAAAAATCCGCAAATTCCGTACTCTGGAAGGGGGGACCTTGATCCGATACTACTTGTACAGGTAAGCCAAACCTTGCAAATAAGCTTCGTAATACTTTTATTACCGCGGTGGCTGTCGTACGCGACATCTCGAATATTTCCATCCATTTCGAGGTAGAATCAATTACCACCAAAAACGTTAAGCCATGCAAAGGTCCTAGAAAATCCAAGTGCACCCTGGACCATGGTTGTGCATGATAAGGCCATGGTTGCGGCTGCGCGTGCGCCGGCGCTGGCATCTCCAAAGCGCAAGTCTCGCAATTCCGACACATTTCTTCAATTTCCGTATCTATTTTAGGCCAGTAAACGTAACTGCGAGCCAGGGATTTAGTTTTAACCATGCCCATATGACTACTATGTAATTGCTTCAAAATTTGCGGTCGCAAAGACGGCGGAACTACTATGCGGTAGCCCCACATAATACAGTTCGCCTCTACATACAACTCGTTCCGTCTATTATGATAAGGTTTAATATCGTCGTCGGTACAGTTCAAAGGCCAGCCCGACTGTACATATAAGAGTACCCGGCTGAGTACCGGGTCTGTGGCTGTGGCCTTCCGGACGTCACTATGCGAAACGGGTAAAAAATGTTCTACAAAATTTATGTACGTTACTTCTGAGGTCTCCTTATGACAGTTTCCCGCAGGCAATCGTGACATGGCATCCGCGCAATTTTTTGCTGATGCTATATATTCTATGTCATAGTTATAGCCCGATAGTAAAACTCCCCATCTCTGCATACGACTAGCGGCCATCACCGGTATACCTACCTTGCTGCCGAATATACAAGTCAATGGCTTGTGGTTGGTTCTCAACGTGAACTTCCGACCATATAAATACTGGTGAAATTTCCTAACCCCGTAGATAATAGCGAGCGCCTCTCGCTCGATCTGCGAATACGCTCGTTCCGCCTTGTTTAACGCCCGCGACGCGTAGGCGATCGGTCTCTCCCCAGCTTCTGTTTCGTGCGAAATAATCGCAGCAATGCCGACAGCACTAGCATCCGCAGTTAAAATCGTTGGTAAATTAATAGAATAGTGCACCAGCACCTCGCTAGAAGCCAGTAATTGCTTTATTTTATCAAACGCCGTCTGGCACTCGTCACACCAGGCAAAATCAACACCCGCTCGCAGCAAATAATACAATGGCGCCGCTATCGTACTCAAGATTTTTATTAATTTCGCGTAATACATAACCATACCCAAGAATGATCGCAACTCCGTAACATTTGTCGGTACCGGTGTTTCCCTAATAGCTTTGACTTTCTCCGGACAGGTATGTGTACCGTTCTTAGAAATTACGTACCCTAAATACGTCACCGACTCCGCAAAGAACGTGCACTTGTCTTTCCTCACTCTGAGACCGTTCGACTGTAAAATATCGAATACCTTATGCAGATTATCTAGATGCTCCTGCTCATTTTTCTATTGTAGCGAAACATCCCCTTGTGAGTGTTAATCACCGTGTATTCTCTAGTATCATCCAGTTCAAGTTGCGCGTAGGCCTGGGAAAGGTCAATTTTTGTAAATCGTTCCCCGCCATGTAGCCTAGCCAGCAGGTCTTCAACACGCGGCAGAGGATAACGGTCGACGTCTAACACTTTATTTAAGGTCACCTTATAGTCGGCGCATATCCTGATGTTACCATCCTTTTTGGGTACGACCACGATCGGCGTGGCCCAGTCGGAGCGCTGCACGGGGGTGAGCACGCCGTCGGCGACGAGCTGCTCGAGCGCGCGCTCCACGGGCTCGCGGTGTGCGTACGCGAGCGGCCGCGCGCGCATGAATACGGGCCGCGCGCCCTCGCGCACGTGGATGCTAACCTTACCGCCGGTGAACCGACCCAGGCCCTCCGCGAACACTTCACAATATCTGGAACTGAATTTTACAAAATTAAATCTATCCTGCGAGATACTATTTACACAGCTAACATTAGGTATCTGTATGCCCAGTTCCGCTAACCAGTGTCTACCTAGCAACATTGTTTTTCCCTTGTCTATAATATACAGCTCAAGATAGCGCTCTTTATCTTTATATCTAACGAGCGGCCTAATCACGCCCACCGGTCGAACGGTTTCACCCGTGTAATATCTGAGCGACAGTTTGCACTTTGTTATATTCATATTACTAAAATGATTTAGATACATCTCGTAACTAATACATGATACTGCACAGCCGGTATCGCACTCCATCTTTAAAATCTTCTTGTCTACACTGAGAGATATTATAATAGGTGGACATTCGTCCAACGATAATTGATTAACGATATGTACCTCTTCGCTGCTGCAACTACTCAACTCGTCCGCTTCCTCGACGTAGTTGTGCCGGTACGCGCCGCCGCCGCTTGTGTTAGTGCCCCGTTTCGGACACATTTTTTGTAAATGCCCCTCCCGGTTGCACACTCTGCAGACATAACGCTTGTATTTGCACGAAGCCTCATCGTGATTCCCGCCACAGATCCGGCACTCGTGCCGCGGGCCCACGTTCCTTCTTCCCGTCGTGCCACGACTGGCCTCTGCGTCCCGTGCGCCTGCGACGCCCGCGCCACTCACCGATGCACCGCGCCACACTCCTCGGCCGTGTGACGTCATCGGGGCCGCTCTCGTCATCGCCTGACACTGCGCCGACGTACTGCCTGTGGTACTGCCCCCGCCTGCAGCTTCCACCAAGGCCGCATCCTTTTCTGCCGCTTCCATATATAACGCCAATCTGTAGGCTTTTTGAAAATCCAGACTATCTTCTGCAAATAAACGTTGACGTATCGTCTCGCTCGCCAATCCACAAACAAGCCGGTCCCGCAAACTCTCATTCAGCCACTGCCCGAACTCACACGTTTTGGACATCTTTTTCAATTCAGCGACGTAATCGGCTATCTTCTCGCCGCTGTTTTGTTTCCGATGATGAAACTTGAAACGTTCCGCCAGTTCACTCGGCCGTGGCTGTAGGTGCTTTTCCAAAATGTCTGTCAACTCTTTGAACGTTTTGGTAGCGGGTTTCTCGGGAGTACATAAGTTCACCAGCAATTCGTAGCCCGCTGACCCTATCAGCGTCACCAACGTCGGCACTTGCATCTCGGGTTTAATGCCGTTCACCAGAAAAAACTGTTCCATTCGTTCGACATATAATCGCCAGTTATCCGTCGTCACATTAAATTCGGAAATCTTGCCGATCGTCATTTTACTCTGCATAACTTGTTTATTGTAGTTAAACACACGCGGATTCTTGTTTTTAATCGTCGCCACTGAGAAGTATTACACAGAATGTACTTATCTAGTAAATAATACGACGACACGTCCGTAGCGTACTTCATTTATTCGAGACTAAAGTTTCCTAACTACCCTACCTTACAATATACTTCAGCTAATACCCTACAAATACAAAAACTCTTTATTAAAATACCACAAAACAACGGATCTTCCTACGTAGTAGCTTTACCTAGTCTTCACACGATACCCAACTGCATTGGGGTGTGATATTGCACTCTAAACCCCTTTGTCAGTAGTCTGAGGCAACACTTTCGGGAAATTCTTGGAGCTTTTCATAGACGCGGGCCACGCTGCGCTGCACCATTGTCTTCTCTGGGCATTGAATGGGAGGTCTGATCCCCAAATGACCATGACATCTACGTATGAATTTTTTTTTGTAAGAGCGGGGAAATCTAATATTTACAGGCTGTTTTGGAGACAGCCAAGCTATGAAGGATTACACCTAGTAAAACCACCCCGGTAGCCAGCCTCTGTGCCAGGCGGAGGGTACCGGGAGCCCCAAAGCAACGCACCGTTACGGTACTGGTCACCGGTGCCTGATGCATCACTCCCGGACCATTTCCGCTACTTTCTCTATAATACAGGGGAACTGTAACCGTATTCTAAGACCCCAGGTCTAGAGTCAATCCACACATGAACTTATCTATACTCTAGCTACTATAAGAGACCGTCCATTAATCACGTGAGGCTTGAAAGGGGGGGACGGGGTTTAGCAAAAATCACGAAATATCACAAGGGGGGAGGGGGGGTGTAGTAAGATATCACGTGTATTAATTTTTTCGTCAATCGCGCGATTTCTAATCCGAAAAGCGGTGTGTGGTGTGATTGCCAATCAAGTGTGGATTGCCAATCAAAAACATCCTGCAACCTGCCTAGACATTTTTGTCATGGTTTGTCATGTTCAGAATAAAATTAGATTATACTTTATACCTGTATTTAAAGACAATATAAAAAAAATAAGATTCTTTGTAGGTACTAAAAAATTCACGTGATTTTGGGTAGGGGGGGGGGGGGTCAGTCTTAAACCTCACCATGTATCACGAAGGGGGAGGGGGGGTTAAACAATGCTAAAAAAACATCACATGATTAATGGACGGCCCCTAATAATAAAATCATAGAGATAAAAAAAACACTAATTTCGAGATATCAACAAAAAAATCACACAGGACGTTTTAAAATAAGCAGCTGAACATGTTAAAACAGTTTTTAGAAACGTTGTCTGTTTGTTTGTTTGTTTGTGCACGCACATCTCCTGAACCACTGGGCGGATTTAAATGCGGTTATCACGAATATGCTTGGCTATGACCAGATTGACCAGATAGAATCCGAAACGTGGATATTCGCCAAAGAACCAGAGTCACCGACATAGCTGTTAAAATTTGCAAGTTGAAGTGGCAATGGGCAGGCCACATCGCTCGGAGAACCGATAACCGATGGGGAAGAAAATTTCTTGAGTGGAGACCACGAACCGGAAGACGCAGCGTAGGTAGGCCTCCCACTAGATGGACCGACGACATAGTAAGAGTCGCTGGCATCCAGTGGATGCAAAAGGCAGGCTGTCGTTCAGTGTGGAGGTTAAAGGGGGAGGCCTATGTTCAGCAGTGGACGTCTTCTGGCTGATGATGATGACCAGATTGAAGTACAGGCTATGTTATGTCGCAGCCAACAGCTAGTAACATAATAAATGCTAATATGCTTTGCCTTTTCATTACAGAAATCAACGAAGATGATGATGAAGTAGTCCAAATGATCAAAGAGCTACTTGACACACGCATTAGGCCGACCGTGCAAGAGGATGGCGGGGATGTCCTGTTTGTAGACTTCAAGGATGGATTGCTGCGGCTCAAGATGCAGGGGTCTTGCTCCTCGTGTCCCAGCTCTATAGTTACTTTGAAAAATGGGGTAAGATTTAATCAAGTACCTAGATATAGTAACCAGTAAAGTTGAGCACAAATCGGGTTAGAGGTAAAAGTTGTTGCATATACAATATGTGCAAGTACACACGTACAAACTACAACGCGCAGGTTCGGTATGTCGAAATCCACTCGTACCCTCTTCGGTCCGACAAACAGACCTAAAAATGGACTATTGCACAGTTTGTCATTTTCTAAGTTTTTCTAATTCGCTGATATCTATACAACAGTCCTAGCACGGGCCGTGGGCAAATTGTATTTCCACCGTTATATCCACCCGTATACGCGACTAAGCTAGAATATGGATACATTTGATAGGATGGAAAGAATTTGTCCACGGGCTCTGCTCGGCATGCTCTAGGTAAAACAGAAAATCCGAGCTGGAATTTCTTCCCATTCTGTCACGATAATTCCGTGAGTATATTAATACACAGAAAACACACAACATAATTATTATCAAATTAAAATCTATAATTAATGTTTTAAAAAAAATGAAGGAAAAATTAAGAAAATCGCGCAGAAAATTGGAAAGATGGAAAGAATTTTCAGAAAACTTAACGACGATTTTAACTCGCGGGTAAAACCGCGGGGCGCAGCTAGTACAATAATAAAAAAGGAGGAGAATAATTTCATCATCTTCATTATCAGCCTATCATGTTCCCACTGCTGGGACACAGGCTCTCTCAGTTGAGGATGGACCCTAATCCACCATGCTGGCCCAGTGCATGTTGGTGAATGTCATATATGTCTTTTGAGGTTCTTGGACGTACCGGTTTCCTCACCATGTTTTCCTTCACCGTTGTTGAGCAATGACATCGTAATTGCACATAATTTATTTAAGTAAATAAGTCATTGGTGCAGGTCCAAGGATCGAACCGGGTGCCCTCAGATTGTGAAGCGCACATGCTACCACCATCCCCATCACTCTCTTAGATGATGATATACCCTCATTGAGATACAATTCCTATAGAATCACAATCTCTCAGTGAAAACTGTCAAAAAACCTCCGAGCATCATTGTACATACATTGTATCAATTATATACTTCACAATGCCACATTAACTCCAATTTAAAACACTGTTTTAAACTATCACGGTTGTTCACTAAAGTTATATGATTATTTACGGGATATTTACCGTGGTAAGTATCCCGTACCGTACCGTATCGTACCGTCCACAACCTTACCACGGTAAATATCCCGTAAATAATCATATAACTTTAACTCCAATTTAGACGTTATGTCGCTTGCATAGTGTTCAACGTTAGTTGTCCGTTATGTCATCGTAGCTCTGGCATCGCGCGGCGTTGTAGTCTGAACGCGGTTACCTTGTAACTAACCAAAAAGTCTGCGCAATTCGTAGCGTGCGCCGAGTTCTAGTTGGGATTTTTTTGGCACGATTTTGTCCCTATATGTATTGTATACCCTAGAGTAAAATAGTAATATGTTTATTGTATAATTTTCAGGTTCAAAACATGATGCAATTTTACATACCCGAAGTTTTAGCGGTGGAACAAATCGACGATGAAGGCGAGAAACTTAGCGAGAAGGTATTCAAGGAATTCGAAATGCTAAAAAAGAAGGAATAAAATGAAACTTTCACATTATTGTAAGTAGGTGTTGTATATAGTTATCATTATTATTATCCATTGATCTAATGTTCTGTTTTGTTATTAGGTAATATACATTATTGTATAGTTTGTTGAAAGTATTTTTTTTTTTAAGTTTGCTATAATCTCTAATCAAAGCTTAGTGGATACTATCTTAGGTGCTATCAAGGATTCATAATCGATTGTCCTTGTTGCTTTTGAGCATTCTTCAATCTCTCTTTGTCCGTCTCTGCACAATGCACATACATGCATACTCCAAAAAAGTACCCTTGTATACATAGTTATCTTATTAATTTTGACCTTCTGCCTTAGATATACAGTTTTGTCAATGACTTTTTCATTATACTTATTCACAAACAACAAGGCTTTAGAGGATAGCGGGAACAAAATTCAAGTTTGTTCCTATGGGAGTTTGAACTTTCTCTCTTCTGATTGGTCCGCGTTCGTGTTTCTGATAGACTAGCGTAGTTAGGTTGGAGCCGCTCGCGAGAAGTTTGTAAAAAACACAAACTTACAATTAAATTATCAATGGTATAAACTCGTTTTTATGGTTTTTCGAAGTGGGTAAACCACCTAAGCCTACCTACGCCACGAAGTGGCAGCGAAGCCGGCCGCGCCAAAGCCACACTTAGTGTCAACGTCAAATCCTGCTGTGCCCACTACCGCCGAAAACCTTATCGTCAGGATAAGAGGGGCGCTGGGGCCAAGGTCGACCGAGTACGTAAGGCCAGGCCAACATAAAAGTTACCCTGAGCTGTGGTACGGATTGGAGCGTGACAGGGAGAGCGTAGTTAAGTGGCTACGAGCAATGGGGAGTTTCCTCGATCGGTCAGCAGGTTCGAAATCCACTCTTATTTTTCAATTTTACCTCCGAGAGTTTTACCAAAAACTACTTTTGTAAATTGGAGGTACTAAGTTGAATATGATGAGTTATTCCAAAATTTGAAGTCTATATTTTGGATTAAAAATACAGATCTTTTTATTAGAGAAATTGATTTTTCTATTTGATTGAATCAGAACACCAAAATTCGTTGTCGAAAAGCCGTCAAAAAAATCGAAGCTGTTTTCGTAAAAAAAATATTTAAAGGCTTTTAAATACCTAGCTTATATTTTTTTATAGAACCATCATTAAGGCTGTAACTTAGGGCGGAATTATTTGATGACGGAAAAAATCACAACACTTCTAGTTGATAATCTTTAATTAATGTACAGACAAAATTTTACATAGCTAGGTACACAAATTGAGTATCATAGGCTGCGTTCAACGAGAAAAAAATAAAGCTTGCTATTCACACATTGAAATACTCTGAACTTATTATTTAGTCATTCTACATACATCTAAATAGGCCTCTAAAATAATACAAGTAAGTTCTTACAGTTAATTTTTATACTAGCTAAAGGCGTCGACACACTAGGGGTTGTACTTTTGTTAGTATAAGCACTTCGACCAAAATAAAATGAATGGATGGGCCATAACTATTGAACTTGCTCAGTAAAAACGAGTCAAAACCGTCGGACATAATAACCATGATGACCTAATTATAACCATGTACAGTACTTTTGTCACAAAAAATAGATAGCGGTTTTTTGTTGTGTATTTACACTTCGGGAAAGCACACGAAGGCATAATTTTGTCAGATGTTTCGTTATCATGTAACAATAGACGCGTGGCGCACTTCCTACGGCTAGAGACCAACTGAAACGAAGTGAGCGCAGGCGCTCATTTTATAATCTTCAAAAATGAGCTTCTTCTGGGCCCGTCCATTCATTTTATTTTGGTCGAAGTATAAGCATACACTATTTTACACAACTTAGCTAGTAATATCTCAAAAGAGCTATATATACAGGGTTACGTGGAAAGGGTGTACGAAGTTGAAAGGGGTCCATAGTACCTATCATTCTGAACAATCTTTACTAAGGGAGCAACTGAAAACGCGGAAAAAGAAGAATTTTCGCGAAAAATCGGCTATTCCATAGAAAACACTCATTAACACTCGACAAAATGTATACTACAAAATGTATACTGAAAACGCATTATCACACGAATCGTCGAGTCATAAATCACTTACGCTCACACTATTGGGTCATATGGAGGTTTTATCTATCTCGCTCGCACTTACAGGTTTAATGGTATGACGTTTATTGCTCGACGACTCAGTTGATAATGCGTTTACTATCGTCTACTTTTAGTTGGACATATTTAAGTGCTATAAGGTAACTCTTTATTCAAAAACCACATAGTCAAAGAAAACAGATACATTACAATGAAACTATTGTCTATCGATAGTTTCAAATTTCTTTGATGTGTGCAAAGATATTCGTTTGATCTTTAGACCTTCATGCGCTCTTACCTACTCATATAAATAAACCCTAGTGTATAAACGCCTTAAAATTATATTAGTAGGTATGTATCATTTACATTACAACTATAAAATACCGAATAATACAATTACGTTTATTCTGATTACATTTAATTACAACATAAATGTATTATTCAAAGCAAATTAAATTTTAATTAATTTACATTTATACCTATCAGTATATAAATGGCAGTGTTTTAAATTATATTTCATTACGGAAACTGAAGAATATATTCCTATAAATAAATTATATTAATTTGTAGATAGATTTTTATTAAAAAAAATACTCTAGCATAGTATTTTTTACTTATATTACTTACACGTAAATAGCCAGTTGTAAAAATATGAAACTAAGCCTTCATTGACATGTAATCTAAACTTTTTCAAAAACTAGAAAAAAAAGCACTATTAACTTAGCAGATTGTACAACAAGTGCATAAAACAGTCCAATTTATCCGAGACGTTTATCAGCCCGAGCAGAAGGTGAGGGCGGATATTTAAGTCGAGGATAAAATGGGTTTTATGCACAAGTTATACAATCGGCTTTTCATTTGAATTGCGAGGAAATGAAAGAAGTAATATTGTAAGTAATATCTGTTTCATTAAAATTAAAACTGAATTTTGAATCATGTTCTATTTTTATTCGACGAAAAGTTATGCCAGGGTCTTTAATAATACTCTGATCTATGGGTATTAATATTAGATCTTCTAACCTAAAGTATTTCTTTCTAGGTATTATTGAAGACCTACAAACTTTACATTAATATATTAACTGAACCTCTTTGACCAATTTTAAAGAGGTTCAGTTTATTTTTATGCACTAGTACTCAAAAGTAGACTTTTTGCACTAGAACATAAAAATCCGTTTTAGT
Organism: Agriopis aurantiaria; assembly: GCA_914767915.1. Lineage (NCBI taxonomy): Eukaryota > Metazoa > Arthropoda > Insecta > Lepidoptera > Geometridae > Agriopis > Agriopis aurantiaria. Next base: position 10,257,675 of record OU611998.1, on the reverse strand, counting down.
CTGCTTATACCGGGAATAAACAAGAACTTTACGAGCATGAGAAGTAAAAACGGTTTTTTTGAGTCAGAAATAAAAACCAAAACATTGGCATGTAAGTTACCTGGAAATGTACATGGAAGTTACTACAATACTATTTACCCACTTCGGGCTAAATAAGCCACAAATTATAGGTAGGTATACTGACTGACTAACAATAAATCACGAAAACCATTTTTTTTACTTTCCATATGTGGTGTTCACATGTGATCAAAAAGGATTTTACGACGGGGCTGAATTAGACATTAGAAAGTCAAAATGAGTTTGAAAGTTTAAGCGTACAAAGTAACAGCTAGTTAAAAAATTAAAACCGTAAAAGTTGACTATCTTTAAGGCTAGCGCACTTCATAGACGGACCACATGTCATCGTATATTAAGTGCGGTTTTACCATTTAATCATCATCATTTCAGCCATAGGACGTCCACTGCTGGACATAAGCCTCCCCCATCGATCTCCAAAAGGGCCGGCTGGAAGCGGCCTGCATCCAGCGTTACCCTGCGGTCTCTTTTAGGTCGTCTGTCCATTTTGTGGGTTGACGTCCTACGCTGCGTTTACCGGTCCGTGGTCTCCATTCCAGAACCTTTCGGCCCCATTCGGCCATCTATTATATTTAATTTAATTAATATTTTATTCGACGCATCAAATTCCAAAACACTCTATTTCATTTCAGCAGGGCTGGAATAACTGTTTTCTTGAAGCATTTCTTAAAGGTTAGCTAAACCGACTGTTAAGCTTTAAAAAAAATACAAAAAGAAAGGTTAGCACCGGTAGCAAAGGTTAACCTTCCTATATCGTTCACTTATTTACAGTGTTTGTTAGCAGCTGTTTGTTTTCCTTGCAAAATAAAATAAAATAACGGTTTTATGTCAAGACGATTTGGAAACGTTTTCGTTAGACAAACCGTTTTACAATATCGGTTTAGTCGGCGCTGCAGTGGCAGCGGCGAGACGAGCATGATGGCCCTTCCTGCACCGCGCTTAAAAATACGCGGTGGCAGCCCTCAACTAAAATATACTGTATTAAACGGTTTTCTGTAACCGTTTTCAAGCCCTAACAAGACAAATTTTTGTAGCAAACCACAACTCCGCGCTATGTCGTCTATGTAAGCAATGCTAAGTATGCGCTGTATTTTAGGTAATACTTCCTATGGGTTACATCTACAAACACAACACGATGGAAATAGGAACCAGTCCATGAAGATCCCGGCGCAGTCGTCGTTCGGGTCGTAGGCAAGTAGTCTGTGCCACTTGTACTTCTGCTCGCAGCCGCAGTCTTTGGTACAACGATTTGTAGTCTTCTTGCTGGAAAATATCAAGTAATCGTATAAATAATCTGTATTTTCTCAAACATTTACTAAAAGTATAAACTTGAAAAGACCTTCTTCAAGACAAAAGTGAGTAGGCACCGATAAAATTTAAAAAGGTGATTGGCATGCTGATATGAGAGACCCAAACCCGATACTATGGTCAATGCCTTCACATTATTTAATTTTCATAAAATACTTCCCCCATTTCGTAAAGGCAAGTGACCGGTTCGGATGTCTTACAACTTCCAACACAGATAAACTCTCAAATTATAGCTTTGTGATTCAAATTAACTCTCATTTTTATTTAACGAAAGTGAACCCAGCCCGCGGAAACCGGTCAAAAGTTCACTGACTCCACACATGGCATTACCTGCACACTTCCTGATGAATTGCCTGCTCAAAATGCATCGTATTCACTATGGCGCGGAGCTTTCTCGCGGAATTGAGGGCCCAGTAAGGAGTCATTATCTCCGTCTTGCTCTCACACGCGTCAATCCTGCAATGAAAACAGTCATTTGTCACAAAGTGCACAATTTCGTCTTGCTCTCACAAAATTTGGAGATCGTCCAATTATGTGGAATCTTTCGAGAGAATACGAATGAGGATACGTAATCGGTGCATCAGTGAAATCGAGCACCGTCGATCAAGTGCAATTTGGAACTGTTGCATAATGGTACAGATTTGGGGCGAGACGCCAACTGCGACAGGTTTTTTGATCTCTATCAAGTCTGAAATAAAGACAGGTTTTCACACAATCCGGGAATCAGGTGGAGCTCAGGCGTCCACCTAAACAAGCCCAGGGAGAATGAAGCTGCAACATCGTCACAAACCCTCTACGGCTTACAGTATTTCTGAGAGGGTTTACTACCAAGCTATCCCGGGAAAATTTTAGGTGCTAAGAGGTATCTAATGAGTTATTCTGGAAGTTCAGCAGCTCTCCATCAGGCACCATGGAGATAAAGTCACCGGACGAATTTTAGTGGGTGCAGTCATACTAATATTATAAATGCGAAAGTGTGTTTGTTAGTCTTTGTCTCAGTAACAGAGAAACGGATCAATGTGTTTTTTTGCAAGGGGATAATTTGAGGGCCGGAGAATGACATAGTATACTTAATCACTACCCATGGAAGACTGGCGTAAGTTGAAAACACCAACTTTTCAGGAGCGTCAAAAAACTGATTTGCTGAGAAATTAGAAGTCCTAGACAATTGGTTTCTTTAGCAACATGCTGGCAAAAATTACCTTACAGATACCTATACTTTATTTTTAAGAAAAACTAGCAGTTTTTGCGCAAATCTGCAATAACGTGGTTACTCCATTAATCCCCGGAGTAACAATATGAAATTTAGAAACATCTAAAGTTAACGCTTTGTTGCTGCGGAAATTAGACGAACTACATGGTTTTATTTTGAGTTACGCCTTTATTCCATTCCGCTTTCATAAAACTTTTGTACGTAAAAAACGATACTCTTTTCTTCCACGGGAAAATAATGCGGAAATTTATAGTTACTTGTATATACGCGTATATTTCTGTATTTTATCACGTGGAAAAAGTATGTAAGTTCATTTATGTAAATAAGTTTTTTTTGAAAGACGTATAGTAATTGCTTAACTTCGTTTAAGCTAATATTAAGAGGCAAGTCTACAAAGCGTAACAAAACTTACATTAGTTTACCAGGGAATTTATGAAAAATATATTTTCGTACGAATTTTTTGAATCATATTATATGCGTCATTTATTGGAATATTAATTTGAGGAATTTTGAGTAAGTGTATTAGATTATCCACTATCCAATGATGAAATAAAAAAATATTGACGCAAGTGTGTTTGCGCCAGTTCCTGAAGGAATATGGTTCCACGCGGGTGACTCTGGTTTCACCCCACGGTACTACTTGAAGACTACTCGTCAACAATCGCTCATGAGATGAATGTTTTCCACGAATGATCGGTATGCTTGCGTCATAATCTAGATTCTAAAAGGTACAGATTAAGTTTAAAATTGAAACATACCTGCCAGTGCTATTAATCGCCTGCGCATCAGGTAGATTCGTATTAGAAGTTTGTCGTACATGTCTGAAGTAGGAGTCTCCAGAAGCATCGTGCATGTCAGGGACTCCAGGCGCGCGCCGCACTCTGCCTCCGCCCGGCGTGTTGAAGGAGCCGTACATCCGCTTTATCAACGCCTTGTTTTCATCGATGAATGTCTCGATCTTATCTCTGGAATGTTGGAACAATACAATACAATACAAAAACTCTTTATTAAAACACCACAAAACAAGGATAACATAAAAATTACAACAAAAATATTATCTAGGCTTTTAACAGGCGGCCTTATCGCTTAAAGCGATCTCTTCCAGGCAACCGTGCACGGAAAGGAATCACAAACAACAATTCATAACAACAAAAACAACAACAACATTCAACAACAACAATTCAACAACAATCAACAATCATCATTTTCATTTCAACAATTCATTAAGGAAAACATCATGAGGCACGAATGTCAATGCGTTGATGTTCAATGCTTGATTCAATAACAATGGTTGTTCTCAGTCTTGAATCATCACCAGTCTATGTTCTTTCACTGCTGATCATAGTCCACTGCCTATCCTACCTAATGTATACGCCATTAAGCTGGATCTACAGCTTTTCTGCATTGGTTGCAGCCAGGCTGCAGGCCGGGTGTCCTACACTCCGTTTTCCTAAACATGGTCTCCTATCCACTCTGTAACTTCATCATCATCATCATCATTTCAGCCATAGGACGTCCACTGCTGGACATAGGCCTCCCCCACCGATCTCCAAAAGGGCCAGTTGGAAGCGGCCTGCATCCAGCGTTTCCCTGCGGTCTCTTTTAGGTCGTCTGTCCATTTTGTGGGTTGACGTCCTACGCTGCGCTTACCGGTCCGTGGTCTCCATTTTAAAACCTTTCGGCCCCATCGGCCATCTGTTCTGCGTGCTATAGGTATGCCCTGCCCACTGCCACTTCAACTTGCTAATCCGGTGGGCTATGTCGGTGACTTTCGTTCGTCTACGGATTTCCTCATTTCGGATTCGATCTCGTAGAGAAAACCCGAGCATAGCGCTCTCCATAGCTCTGTAACTTATCATTATCACACTCACATTATAAATGCGAAAGTTTGTGTGTATGTGTGTAAGTTTGTCCACAATCATTTCTGTAACAGCTAAATGGATTTAAAGAATGGGATTTGGTATGCAGATAGTTTATAACCTGATATAACACAGCCTACTTTTCCCTCTTCTATAGCCTTTTTTTATCTCTCTGAAATATTGGACACCTCGGAAAAGTTCATGTCGTTCTTGTGGGATAGCGGGTGAAACCTTGGGGCGTTGCCGGTCTACCATAATCTTTTTTTATTTTTGTTCTATCTATACTTTCTCCGACACATGTCGGAGACATTGTTAGACCAAACATATTGCATAGCAGTTTACTATATTTTTTAGATTCTCGGCGATAATCACCTTTCATATTATAATTTGATAAACACATATATAATAGACAAGTAGGTACACATAATTAGTATTACAATTATTGAAGTAGTTTTTTTTTTCTTTTTTTTTTCTACCATAATCTACAATGGCTCATTCCGATTGCCGTAAATTAATAGTTCCGGGTGCTGTAAATTAGATGCTGCCAAGGATCCTGGCTAACGATTGCATGTTCAATTGTTGTTACGTGGACGAGTTAGCCTGTTGACAAGATTTCTCTATAGACCCCATGTAAGTAAGACCAATAGAAGTCTTATGTATCGTACTGAACTTGGAAACTAAACTTACAATGGATAGGTATTCCCGGCCGTTGGACAGTAAAGCTGGAAGTTCCTCTTCACACACGGCACACCTCTGATGATCTGCCCCTGGAGCTCGTATCCTAGCGCCACGGAAAGAGCTGTCCAAAGTATCTGAAAGGAACAGAAGACAAATTTTACTTGAGCGGAATGAAATACTGTTAACCCTAGATAGCTAACCTTCGCACGTACCCTATTTAAGCTAACCATCCGTCGAGACGAAGTGTATTTTTAAAAGTCAGTTTTTTCCTAAAATACGTTTTTATAAATTTGTTATTTTAAATAGTTATTAAATAAAAGGGTTTTAAATAAATACCGTTTATGTAATTAGACTTGACTTAGTAATTTAATAACTAAAGGAACTTTCCTAAGATCTCTGAAAAAAATTTAATTTTTCTTGTCATGAACTTTAACCTGCAAAATCAACTAGAAAACATAGTATAATATCAGTTTTTTTGCTATTATATGAGACAAAACACTCACATGTAACGTTAAAAAGAGATAGCGATATTACTCCGCAGTGCCCGTCGATTCGACAGACGTTAGCTCTCTAGGGTTAAGCAACGTCTATACCTACTTATACCTACGTAACGTCGCTTGATCTTGGGTGGACCATAGGCTTTGAGTTTACCTACGCTTATTATATACTAGTTCAAGAAATGGGCTGATGACATCGAAATGACAGCTGGTCCCAACTGAAGAGCAACGTATAGGCAACTTTTTTTCCAAAAGCAAGACTTTCTTTTTTAAAGGCGTCAAGTTTACCTAGACCAAGTTTAAAAAAAACACAAAAAAAACACAAATTTAAACACAGTATTAAGAAATAAATGTATAATATAAAAATAAAAACAGCAGCCCGTAGTACATAATAAAATAATTGACGTCGTTCGTAATTGGTCGAGTTTCAAGTTATACCTACTATGTAATTAAATTGTTATTATCAAAACTGGCTTATAAATTCCCATTATTACAAAACAATGCAATAATTGTGGGTAATTCCTTATGTTCTAATGTCTACAACATTACAAAGCATTTTTATTTTTTTAAACCGATTTATAACCTAATTAAACTCGTAAAGTATTCCTTTTTTTTTGTTAGCCGACTTTAAGTGGGCTACCACGACCTCAAAAACATTCTTATAAAATTTTACATTGAGCAGGGTAGGTTCACAATTCGATCCGTAGATGGTACCTTTAACCTATGGCGGGAAATTAAAATTTAAAACTGTTTTTTTGTCCTTGTAGCTAGGCCGGGTAATTATTGTAATCGATCGTGATGTTTGCGCAAATTGATTATTATTCTTTTTAAAATCATGTAAAGCTATTTACTCTAATGCACATTTATTACATACATTTGTCAATAAACTAGTTTTTGCTGTTTCAAACGGTTTATTGACAAATTTAAGAATATGATGCGTTACTGTTAAATAGCTGTACATGATAATGTATAGAACAACCAACGATTTGCGTAAACACTGTGTCATTTCAAAATAATTACCCGGCTTAGTTACAAGGACAAAAAATCTGTTTGAAATTTGAATTTTCCGCTACTGGTGAAACGTACCACCTTAAAGAAAAACTGTGCGCCGGTTACTTCGACATATGTTATATTAACCTATTTACGAGATTATTTTTTATGTAGAGAAAACTTCATCCATCAAACCATCAGGCAGCCCGTCTGCTTATTTGCCACCTATGGCATACAAAAAAAAAAAAACACGATGTGGTCTCACAAAAATTACATTTGCACTATTGTTTAACTATCTCAAAATATAGATGAATAATTTTGTTCGGGCGCCTGTTTTTTAGCAAAATATCAATAATTTTCGAGTCGGGTTTTTAACCGACTTCAAAAAGGTGGGGTTCTCAATTCGGTTGTATGTTTGTTACCTCACATTTTTTGAGTCAGCTAATCAAACTCAATTCTGTTGCACCATTTTTTTTAACTATACTAAATTTGACAGCTCGGAAATTATCTTAGTCCTAATCTTATTCTATTCAGTCTATTAGATAAAAACAAAACACTCATTTATGTGAAAATGAAGCTTTTAGGACCAACAGAATCTGCGCAGACACCAAAGTTTCCAATTGAAGCAAATGGCAAAACCTTCAACTAATTAACTTCTCCATTCAGAGATGCGCGACACGGAAGCCTTTCTAAATAATTAAGAATCAACCTTACAAGTCGACAATGGCATTTTGTTCAACACTCACATTTAAGCAGAACAAATCCATATCCGCTACCGGATTGTTGCCTAATTAACACGTCCTGCCGTCGTAAAATGCTATAATTAACTGAACGAACATAAACTAAAACAAAAACAATTGACTAACGAAAAAATGAAGTTAACGCACCTCAATCCCGTCCACAGTGTAACTAGTTTCTGAGACAAGTCGCGCGATAATCAACATCCTATGTTATGCAAAAAACGTTACCGACTGATCTTACATTTAATAACAAGGCATCGTGGACTCTAGATCGCTGCTTTGAAAAATACACCATTAACATTCTTGTTTATGCACAAAATGTGACTGACATAAAATAGTCACTGGGATTCAAAATAGCGAATGCTACACACGTACTCGCTCGGAATATTGAGTCGATGCAACCGATGCTTTATCATAACAATAATATAGGTATGTAAAATCCTAATGGAGTGATTTATGGCGAGTCTCTTGCGCAACAATATAAAATGGAAAACTGGATCAGTCATTAATTTAACAAGCGTCGTTATTTAGCAATTCAATAGTTCTCCACTATATTTTAGCCGCAACTGTGTCAATAACCTTGCACGGAGCGAAAAAATTTACATATTTATATGTAAGCAAAAAATTGTACTCGCTCGGACGTCTAATGGCGCCATGGCATGATTTATCTAGAGTTCTCCAGCTTTGAAACATTTAAACTAGTCATTGGTGCAACTAAAGCATTTATTGAAATGCCAAATCAAGCGAAGGTTTACGATGAAAAACTGTTTATTTTTACTGGCAATTTTAATCGGTTAATGAGTCTGATAACGAGTGCGTTAAGGCCAAATAAATACACATAGTTCTGTGCATCGTTTCGAGATATCTATAGCTCCTAAAAAGGTAAATAATCAGATCAAAAGCTATGAAATGGCAACAGAAAACATATTTAAATGGGTTTGTTGTAAAGTAGCGTTTTTAACTTACACGATTTTATGTGGGAGTTTATCGATATGTCTCAAGATATTTTGTTACGTACCTACCTACTTAAGTTACCTACAGACTGGGTTGCTAGTCTGCTAGATTTATATCTTACGACAACTTAAGGCAAAGTAAGTAGGTAAGTACATACTTAATTCGTTGCATATTGTGTCTGAGAGGGTATTTTACGATTCTGATTTAGAAGGAACCTAGAGCATGCCGCGCCTTTTAAATAAAGCCTTATAAATATCCGATTTACCAAATAAAGGCAAGCGTAGGCGATTAGCAACTAATTCCGTCTCGCTATTGTGTCTATAGATGACAGGTCTCATATTTAACGTCACTTTGTGGGAATTCCAAGTTAAGACAAACGAAGCATACATAATTAGGTTTAAAGAAAACTAATTTCGCGTCTGTTATCTGTATTATGTAAGCGAGTAGGTCATTGGCGTGTACTCGAAAGACCGGCCCAATTTAACTTATTAAATGGTTCTAATAACTTTACTGTTGCGGGCATCCAGTGGATGCAAAAGGCAGGCTGGCGTTCAGTGTGGAGGTTAAAGGGGGAGGCCTATGTTCAGCAGTGGACGTCTTCTGTAATAAGCTGGCTGGCTTTTGATAATAAAAAATCACAGACACATTTTTAATGCCATAGGCGGCAAACAAGCAGACGAGCTGCGTGATGGTAAGCAGTCACCTCTGCCTATGGATAGTTGTGACACCATAGACATCACAAATAACCTGCCGACCCTTTATGAATCTATTAACTCGCCTTTTGCAGAACCCCGTATTGTAGAGCTTCTTGGAAACACCGCGGAAGGTAGATCATTCCACATTTTAATTAAATAAAAAACCGGCCAAGGGCGAGTCGGGCTCGCGCACTGAGGGTTCCGTACCACCACAAAAATCAATAACGAAATTACCATTTCTAACTTGGTAATGAACAGAAATTTGTCACCGACTCGCACTTGGCCATTATTTATTATTTGTTTGTTATATTTAGAGTGTGTACTACAATCATATCAAGTTTGACGCTTGTTCGTATTATCGTTTTTACATTAGAGCCAATACAAAAACTACGAGGGAGGCCTTTGTTCAGCAGTGGACGTTTACAGGCTGATGATGATGATGATGAATACAAAAATTCGTTAAAAAAATCGTTTGTTTTTACTTTTTGACTTTTTTGTTAGTTGATCCGCCGTAACGTTACATATTCTAAGAAATTTCAACTGGCTATCTATTACGGTTCGAAAGATATAGCCGTTAATAGGTAGGGTCCCGTTTTTACCGTGTGGGTACGGAACCCTAAAAATCAGTCATTATCTTAAATTGCAAATAATTAAAAAAACATGTTCTACGTAATTCTTAACTTCGGTGATGTGTTATGACTTGATAGTCCAGCTACAACGAGCTCTTGGAAGTACAAAAATCGTGTTACATGACTGAGTCAATGTCCTGCGAATGAAGCCCCAGTCACCACGAACTTGTGATGTGAACTCTTCATAAAACAAAATTAAGGGTTAGTAGTCTATTCGCGTTTTATTCACCACATCGACATAGTGTCTATTCAATTCACGTAAACGCGGACGTGACAGTGTGCAGTGACTAGTGAGTCACTCGTTCGTTTACTCCAGAGTTAGAAATTTAGTATTCCTAGATGTGGGTGAAGTGGATGCTTCGGAGAACGAGTGAACAAAGGCAGGAAAGGCTGCAGACTGCGGGAAAATGAAAACATTGTAAGTATTAAAGGCGTTGACTTGATTTTCAGAAGGGCTAGGATTTACTTAGCATTTATGTAGCCTTAGAATAACTACTCAGAGAAGGTAGGTTTCCAAACAACGCCTTCTCAAAACGTAAGCTACAAATTCGCTTTGTAGCTTACGTTTCGATTGGTATTTTAAACGATTTTGATTTTTGAACGATTTTTTTTAGCAAGACAATTAATGGATTACCTGTGGAATGTCACACCATAACTCTTATGCTGCTTTTCTGATTTGTTGTGGTACGATTTCACCGCGCAAATTGTCATAGTAAATATTTTTTTTTTGGAGCCATATTATATGACTCCATTTGAATGGCTTAAATTTTGCGAATGTACTTGGTTTCTATGTGTAGTTATTCTAAGTATGTAGCCTTTTATTAGTCCACTGCTGGATTTAGGCCTACCCAGGAAAGGGCGGATTGGGCCATATCCACCAGGGTGGCCAGTTGCGGCGATCTTTTGGACAGCTGTGTGCATTGTGCTTATGATAGTTCTACACGTTCTATTTTGACGCACAAAGTCTCTCATTTCTCTCGCAAAACTTGCATAAACAAAAGCCTGACTTGTGTGCTGGCCAGGTTCACAAAATCAATCAATTTCTGAAAAAGCTCAAGTCTCCTTAAGTGACAGTACTTAAGTGTCCATTTATCCAAGTTTAAGTAGGTATAAGGTGTAGTAGGTACCTAACAGTAACAGGTTATCTAACCTTAGATATTGTGCCATTCAAGTTGTGATTAAGTTATGATTAATGTAGGTACTTACTTATCTAGTTATCTAACAGCAGATTATTGAAAATTGGAGGTCAGCTTTATCGTCACACAGTTTTATGTATAAACGAGCTGTTGCACGAGGCTCTGCCCGCATCGATTACAGGAAACTGACATTATAATTCACCCCTTTACGCCTTTCTTGTTAAGCTAGTCGGAGGAGTTGTACTTAGTTTAGCGTAATTGAAACACGGGCTGGTTACGAAAGTAGTACGGTTAGTACTACTTTCGGTTAGTACGGTTTGTAGTAGAAAGGTAGAAGATTCTGGTATAAACTATCATGTTTGTTTACTAAAGTTATTATATATGATTATTAACGGGATAGACTAAGAAAAGAGGGTAGATCGTTTTGTCTGCAACTGTACGACCAACCACCCGCATTCTTCAGCCTTCCCGTGAACATGGTGTATGTTAGGTACTTATATAGGTAGGTACTTAAAACTGCGCCGAAATATCTGTAGCTCCATCAACAACCTTACCACGGGAAATATCTCGTTAATAATCATATAGCTGTAAGTAAAAGATTTTTATTATGCACTTTAGAGTAAGTTAAGCTTTCTAGAAATTTCGGTAATGAAAAATGTTCTGCGAAGCTTTATTCTTCACTATGTACTAGATAATGCAATTTACTAGATAATTTTTTGTATTTACGTTAGGTGTATTTTTTTTATTTTTTTTTTGTTTTCTTTTATATTTAAAATTTATTTAAGTTTGCGCCATTATGTTAGTGCGTATAGTGAAGCTTAGTATCGATACAAACAGCTTAGTTTTTCGATACTAATTTAAATTAATTATGTGTTTATATATGAAATAAATGAATAAAAAAATAAAAAAAATTGTGTGTTAATAAATGTATAATTCATTTCATATGTTTACGAGTATCTTATGTTATACTGCGATGTGATTGACGTCAATTTTCACTAGACCGTAAATAATTAATGTAAAAAGAAACATTAAAATTCCAGTCTTGTTCTTACTCGTACGAAATTAGTGTCGGAGAGTGTCACAATTTGCAAATTTAAGTTTTTTTCTGCTTTACAAGGACTGGACAACGTTTGCATTATAAAATTATTGTAAATACAATTTAAGACAGGAATTTTTCAAGGCATCAGAGTCGAGCTCAGAACAAAATATTTTTCTTTTCTGTGAAGTCGCGAGTTCAATTCAAACGTATTTCTCCGATAAAACTATAAAATGTCGACGGCTTAGAAGACGGTAACTTGAATTTCAATAAATTTAGGCTTCAATTGAATAAGTATACGTGTACCTAATATGCTTCCAGTGCAAAAAGGGTAATTTCACTGCACATACCCGGACCACACGATTTTGAGTTCAGTATCGACACGACACTTTTATAAATTTATATATAAAATTAAAATAAAATAAAATAAATTCTAAATATTCGGTACATTTTTGCATACACGGTGATCTAACCCCAAACTGAGCAAAACTTTTAATATGGCTGCCTGAAACTGATATACCTACATACATGTATATTTTCAAATACATACCTACTTAAATAGATATTAAACCAGATATAACACAAACACTAATGTTCATCACATGAATGTTTGTCTTAGGTGGGAATCGAATCCACGTCCCCAAGCGCAGAATGGCAGAAGGCAGGATCACTACGAACTAAGTAGTCTCTATACCAGTGTTTTTCAACCTTCTTGAATACGCGACCTCTTTACAAGTAAAATAATTCTAGCGACCCCCCCAGGACCATAATAAAACTACATAAAACATAATAAATAGGGTTCAATAAAAAAATATAGATACTTAATTTTGTCCTAAAAATAGAACCACGTTTTGGAAAATGCTAAATGCAAAAAAATGCTGTTACTTTTTGTTAGTGTTTGTTTTTAGTTTTAGGCGCCAACGTGATAAAACATGTCGCTTCATTGTATTTTTTTCGAAAACTTGTGTATTTCGATTATTAATAGTGTTAGTAGTGTGTATAATAATGGTGGATTATTGCATATTAAGTGTTCGTGAACCTGCTCGAAAGGCACGTCGTGTTAGGTTTCCTGGAAGAAATCGCTTTTAGCGAAAAGGCCGCCAGTTACACTAGTTTTTTGTCCTTTTTATCAAATTTAATGGTGTTAGCAATAAAGAGTTAATTAATTAATCAATCGAGTGTAGGCAAGTGATATTATAACGAGGTGAAACATGTCTTTTCGTTCGTATATCCAAAACTAGCTCTAGTAAAGCCTTCACCACCTTACTAGACTTTGACTTGACCGTGACTTACTTTGCTTGACTTATGGTAATTCTTGAAAATATAACAATATTTGACACTAGTAAATGAACAAAATGTGCGAAGCCAAAATCTTTTCTCTTCTAATAGTAATCTATCTATCTATCTTCTTGTTTATTGCAGAGAAAATCAAGTATCAATGATATCTTTCAACTTATTTCTTATTAGATGAATGTTGCCAGCTCCGTCAACTAAGGCACATAAATAAGTATTGTCGCTTGCAAATCGCTCACGTCTCAGGTCGCATGATAACGCCCACGCGCGTGATTCACGCCCGAGCCGGTTCGGACGCTTCCTGTGAGCCTACGCCGTCGCAATCCTAATATGCACAGTTTTATAAAAGGAAATGTAGAGCAGATAGTTGAATTTTTTTGCAGAGCGCCTTTAAGGCTCTCTTTTCTCACTTTAAGCAATTAAGGTCCATTGAGATACAACACAAATAGATTCACAATCGTGCCAAAAAAAATGAACCAAAACTCGGCGCGCGCTACGAATTGCGCAGACTTTGTGGTTAGTTACAAGGTAACCACGATCCGACTACAACGATGACATAGCGGACAACTAGCGTTGATCACTATGCAAGCGACATATTATTTAACGTCAAAATTGGAGTAAATGTGGCATTGTGAACTATAATTATAATCGACTAGCGGTCCGCCCCAGCTTCGCACGGGTATAGATTATAGCCTATGTCACCCGGAGATAGTGTAGCTTCCCAACAGTGAAAGAATTTTTCAAATCGGTTCAGTAGTTTCGTTGCCTATTCAATGCAAACAAACAAACAATCAAATATTTCTTCTTTATAATATTAGTACCTATAGATATAATATAAGTACAATGACGCTCGGACGTTTTTTGAGTGTCTTCACTGAGAGATTGTGACTCTATAGGAATTTTGTTTCAATGTTAAGGTCGTTCTAACTTCAGTTTGTCTAATTCCATAGTAAGCTTAAAACTATAAAAATGTCTAGTCTGATATCGAAATTTTATATTTAATCTAGAAAACCGTAGAGACCGAAACACCATTTTCCTGTAAAACACTGTTTTAAACTATCACGGTTGTTTACTAAAGTTATAAATATCCCGTGAATAATCATATAACTTTACGATTTTCCTTTCTTTACGATTTTTTTGACATTTCCCTCGATAGAAACAAATATATGAATAAAGCACTAATTTCCGCTTTTCTCCCTGTTTGTTGGGATTAATTTAAATACCTATTTACTAAATGATGTCTACGATATTTTAATATAGTTTCATAATTACGGAGGGAACCGTAGACATTTTACATTACAGCTATACTTTTCGAAAAATAACCTCAAAAATAGACTTCGGAAACGCACGACTGTGTACAAGCGCCATGGCAAAGATTTCATACTACCTATAAGTACTATGTATGCGCCATGGTTTGCTCCACTAAATGTGACTGCGCCCCGCGGTATCACACGCAATTCAAAATCGTCGTTAAGTTTTCTGGAAATTTCCAACATTCTGCGCAATTTTCTTACCGTCTTACCACAAAAAGATTTAAGAACGCTTTAGACATGTGTTTAGCAATTGTTTCACTGCGAAATAATATGGTAAACACTTGTCTAAAGCGTGCTTAAATCTTTTGTGGTAAGACGGCTAATGTTTCTGTCCGTAAGAACTTTCTACAAAGTATTAGAAAGATGAATGAAATCGGCAAAGTCGTACTCAAGTTATGGCGAAATTACCAAGGTAAATAGGGATTCATTATTATATAATTATATAGATTAAATAGTCATTATGTAGTTATAAGCTTTGCTTAAAAGTGGAATGGGAAAACCCTAAAGCAGGTTTTGTTAAAAGTTTATGTGGAAGCAGAGATTTAATAATACGCGCTTATGTGACTCGTTAAAACAAACCAAAGGCGCGGCGCCGAAATTCGAGGGGTAATTATTCTTGGCGATGAGGGTCTGATGATGAAGCTGGGAGATATACCTAGATGTAGGAACTCTTGATATGGGACAGCTCAAAATTCGTGAAGAGTCTATGTAAGTATATATATCTAAATTTAAAATTCTATTCAAAGTAAGTACCTACTAGCTAATCAAGTTTAGAAAAACATTTCCATTTCGTTTGTTACCACCACACATAGCGTAGTATGTTTGTAATACACTGTGTACCTAATAGGCGATAATTGTGTTTGGAAACATTACGCATGACCCACTGTCAACACTGTGTGAGACGACATTGCAGCCTTTTTATATCTTTTTACTAGCTACGCTCCGCAGTTTCACCCGCTAAGTACCCTATAGGAACCGTTCGGAATAAAAAGACTTAGCTATGTGTTAACCCATAGTATTAGCTATAATTATATAAATACCACAGACTATACACAGCGAGCTAAGTATGGAGAGGGCTGTGCTCGGGGTTTCTCTACGAGATCGAATCAGAAATGAGGAGATCCATATACGAACGAAAGTTACCGACATATCCCACCGAATTAGCAAGTTGACGTGGCAGTGGGCAGGACACATAGCACGCAGAATAGATGGCCGATGGGGCCGAGAGGTTCTCAAATGGAGACCACGGATCGATAAGCGCAACGTAGGACGTGCACCCACAAGATAGACGGACGATCTAAACGAGACCGCAGGAAAACGCTGGATGCAGGCCGCTACCAACCGGCCCTTTTGGAGATCGATGGGGGAGGCCTATGTCCAGCAGTGGACGTCCTATGGCTGAAATGATGATGATGATGAAATTTTATACAAATCTGTTCAGCAGTTACGAAGTTTAGTGCGGACAAAAATAGGTAGGTTTTTTTGGTGCCATGCTTGGCAAACAAGCGAACGGGCGGTGTGTTTGCCGCTTGCCCCCCTTCTGATTCCGTCTATTATTTCTAGCTGTCCATAGAAATTGTGGATCTCGCCTGATGTTAGGCGATGATACGGCCTACGATGGAGCACGCTTGCCTAGAAGAATCCTATTCACTCTCGACTTGAAGGCACCCAGATTGTAACTATCGGAGAACACCACTCAGGCAGCGAATTCCACAGACTAGCAGTTCGCATAATAAATGTGGAATCAAAGCGCTTCGTACGGGTTCTCGGAATATCAACCATAAAGCGGTGTCGATTCTTCGTACCTACTCTGGCAGTCCGATAGAAAAATGGGCAGGAGGGAATCAAATCATGCAGATCTGTAGCAGACTCTCCGAAATGTAGTCACTTTTTATTAGTTAATCGCCCACTTTTCTCACCTTTGTAATACATACTTAATCAAAATATGTCCTCTTTTAGGAGTACCTACTCTTGAATACGCTAGAGATTTGCCCTATTTTGTACCGTTGAAAAGAAAAAGGCATGTATCCTAATATTTAATTTATTACAAATAATAATTATAACTAAATACATTACATACTTAGATTAACGTTGTATATTATGAAATCTTTGATTACATACATACTGAATAAATAAATTTAAATAGCTGATAAATCTCTGAGAAATTAGGGTTTAAAGTTTTAGGTGGTGATAGAGAGGAGACACTCTGTCCCTTTCTTGCAAAGCGTGTTGTGGTATAGCATTTTCATGGCATGCCTGAGGAGTGACGTCATAACTCAGTATGGTGCACTCTCTGTCTTGCATCAAATTAAAACTTATAACTTATTTATTTTTGAATTAATTTTAATTTTGTTTTGTTGATGAGCTCTATTTATGATCAGCTTTTTTATGAGGTAATAAAAAATATTTCTCATCATGCCTATTAGAATGCAGTTAATTTGTGGTTAGTTGGTGAAAAATACAATCATAAGTTCACTGCAGTAGTAAATACTTAGTTGGAAAAAGTAGTTTGTTTGAGATGTATGAGTTCTTGGCACTTTGCCAATCTAGATACCGTTGTAAGCAGGACGAGAGGTCACGCGTTTCATTTCATATTCTTAAAATATTTGCTGAAAACACTAAAGATACATTGTAAAATAATTTTATGCGGATACCAAGTTTTTAGTATAATTTAGAGTAAGTACTAAAAAGAAAACTAGTTGAGATCGGGTTTTACGATGTCTTATATGTCTCTCGTAAAAAGTATACCTAATCTATGTTGCTTGATAGAGGTAAGTAGGTAGGTTACTTACCTACTGCAAGTTCCTAGCCAGCATTATAGTAGCCTACCAAGAACTTGTTAATTACATTACAGCAAACAAGGTAACATACGATACTACAGACAAACATTATAGGCATAGGTGTACATAGGTACGAGTATTACCAGTCTAAAGCTGGCGCACTTATAAATATGGTTTAGATTATAGTGTTTAAAAGTTATAGTAGATTTTATATTATTGTTAGTTTTTATTTAGGATTTTGTTCAATGTTTTAATTAAGTTCCGTTTTTTAGTTTGTGTTGTATTTTTTTTTTGTTATCCTTGAATGGGTGAATTGGGAAACTGTAATGCCCATTCAAGGTATGTATTTCATAAATAAATAAATTATCTAAGACGTTTTTTTTTACATAATAATATGAATATGTTGGTTATAAAATTAAATTAATAATATAGTGCTTCGATTAATTAAAATATTAAGATGAAACTCACAAGAGTTTTCAAAGACAGTACGAAAAGTAGGTTTGATTCCACTTTCATTGCGCGAACTGCTAGTCTGTGGAATGCGCTGCCTGTATGGGTGTCTCCCAATAGTTACAAATAAATGTAACAATCTGGGTGTCTTCAAATCAAGAGTGAATCGGTTTCTTCTATGCAAGCGTGCTTCATCGTAGACCACATCACAGGCGAGATAACGATCAAACGCAAGACTATAATGTTTTTTACCTAAAAATTTGTAGTAGGTAGTACATACACACAAATTTTCGCATTTTCATCAATTATTGTTTTTTTACGAGTAAAGGTAAGTAAGTATAAGGGTATGTACATTTTGCTGTTGCAAATCAATTAACTTATCGATTTAGATTTTTAGTTTTGATTTTTACTCCAAAGTTTGCCGTGTCTTATTATTCGGCTTAGCATAATATAGACAGCTCCTAACAGTCTGACAGAATGTCTTATTAAAGCAGTTAAAGCTAAATAATTGCATAAAAATACCACAAGCGAAGTCTGGCAGTAGTTACTTAGGTAATACTACTTAATTGGTTGTCCAACAAATATGCTACATTTTAACTGTGTGCCTAGTTAGACGATTAAATACGAATTAACGATCTGAAAATGGTTGAAGCTAAATTATTTATAACAAGTTTATAATGTTATTAACACATTTATGCGAAAAGTGTGGTTAGATGAGTCACACTGTGATGTGCATAAAACGGTTAAAGATGTCAGAGTGAGAGTGGGCGGTTTTTGGAAGTCTGCGGTTTGATTCCACAAAGTTTGCAGCGCAGTTGCAGCATTTATACAATTTTTTTTTTTTTACTTTGCTATGGCCCCGTTGTTTGTTGGGGCAATATTCGCTGCTAATCCGACAAGTAAGGAAAAGGCCTAATACTAATAGTGATTTTTACGCCATGTACAAATCAACAATACTTATACATTTTCAATAGAGCGTCATTTGTCTCAAAATTATAATTTGAAAACAAAATAGTAAAATGTCGTAAAGAGATCGCAGTATCACCAAACTACTAAGACGACTACTTAGATACGTAGTAGGTAAATATGTCTGATAATCGTCACGAAAGTATAATTTATGAGTCGTGTTGACTAACTAGAAGTAAGTACAAGTTAAGCAATGTGTTATTTGACTTGAAGCTTTGACAACGTGACTAACGATCATTTGTCTTGTCCTCAGGTAGGTAAACAACTTTAATTTACATAACCCAGCTTTGACAGTTTTCATTTGCTCAAATCATCAATTCTGCGAAACTATAATATATGTAGAGGCCTTAATGATTTGTGTTTTTGCTAATTTGACAAGTACTTATGCATGATGCCAGCAACAAACTGAGATTAAAATAAATTTTGATTTTTTTTAACCTATTACTGACCACTGCTGCTTAAAGGTCTCCGGCTTCCCCAATTTCCTTCCATGGCACACCCCGCCAACCTCTCTCAAACAGCATCTTAGACCTTCCGTCCATTAGGCACCCACTGTGTATGTGTTTGTATTAATCAACGAGTTTTACAATTATACTCATTGGTATTGTAAAAATCACGTAAAAATCCTGCCGTGGCGCATCGTTTTTTTTCCGCCCATTACTGAGCAGGCTAAAGCCATACCGCCTCATATTTTCCGTATTAATTACTGTCACAAGTATGCTCCAGTAAGGTATTGGAGACTTTGCTAGAGGCTCTTATGGATATGGAGTGATATATGGGTGTAATTGAATGCGTATACAACATTTAATGTCTGTGCTGCTAAATATTGAGGAGTTCTCTAGCCAGGACCCAACCCTGACTGCAGCAACCATGTCATAGTAAAACTTAAAACCGACAATCATAATATAATTAGTACACAACATTTCGTGTCTGTGTTGTTGACCGTTGAAGAGTTCCTTTATCTGGAGCTAATCCTGTATGTCGATTTAGGACATGCTTACTATAACAATGCATTGTCATCGGAACTGAACCTACATGTAAAAAATCAACTCCAGAATTAAAAAGTACGTTAAGAGGAAGTGGATCTAATTCAGCTTGCAATATTTGACCTAAACAAACTAACATACAAACAACACAATTTAAATAAAAGAATGTAAAAAACTGTACAACTTACAGGTATTTGGTAGAAAGATCCATTATTGACTGTTCTGTAGGATGTTAGAGGTACCACTGGCACGGAGCCGTTTCTCAGGAGTATTGGGCCTTGGAGCGGCGTCACCGCCGGCTGACCAGAATCTGGAAATACGAGTCACATGTCACATGTCGATATAAATACGTGGGGAACCATTTTTTGTTCATGCAACTAGAATGCCAGTTTGATATGCTTTACGGTCCTATGTAAGTACATATAATAGTTTCAGAATTATTTTTTTGGGGTATCTACAAACATTTTCTAATGAGTTCAAAAGTGAATCGGTCGTTTAAAATATCCAGATTATAAATAAATAAAATAAATAAAAAATAAAAATACATTATGACTACAAGTACACACTTAAGCTAAAATACATAGTTGAAAATGACAGTTAAAACAGAGGTTGAAAGTCCTCACCAAAACTTTTGCTGAAGGGAACCATAAACCAAAACGTCATCTGTGTATATATTTTAGGTTTTTATTGATTATTCAAAAAGTGCTGAATCAATTTCGATATAATTTATATGGGACCAACTATGAATTGTGACCTACCAAAAAAAAAACATCAAAATCAATTCATAATTGGCGGAGAAATCGTGTAAAAAAACTTACAATCGAATTGATAACCTCCTCCTTACGTCGGCTAATAACCTCCTCCTTTTTGAAGTCGGTAAAAATAGGCAGCCACGAGGACTGCCGACAGAAGTGAAAACTAATACGCCACATTAGCATGTCGGTGATGCGAATCCATAAGTTTTTCCCAGGACCAAAAATCGCTGATTGCGGTTAAAGAAGCTTTCACTTCAAAAATAAATTACTGCAGTTTTCCGAATAAAATTTTCTATGATAGATATTAACTGATTCAGTCACAGGGAAAGGCTTAGAAGATATATCGCTATATCGATGATCTCCTAAGAATATTAGCCGAATAAAATTAGAAATAATGATTGTGGTATTTCGTCCAACTTAACGAGGCACGGAAGATCTATAAAAAGCGGGCCCGCTCTCTTCTGATAACTTTCCTCGTAACACTGTACTTAATAGCCCTAAATTTGTAAAGAATACCTAACTTTTCCTCGCATTAGGTTTTCGTACAATACAAACACGGAGATAAAAATATCTATTGGCCTCGAACAAAGATGTAAACATGTCAATAATTTGAGCAACCGCGACAGAAGCGGCCGAACTGACGAAAAATAGGCCAACTTTCCACCGCGTCTAGTCGCCTCGTCTGCTATGATAACAGCATACAATAATTTGAGCATTAGCGATCTATAAAGGTTGTTAATTCGACTAAATATTTTTTAAGAATGCTACGTGATATTTTTCCTTAATATATTATGATGATTATTTTTTTAATTTTGAATAGCCTATAGGTATATCTCGAGGGTGGTCCCGATTACCTACCTCTGAAAGTGGAAAATTAAGGGACACACCTCCTCCACGTGAAGTTAATTTTAATTTATAATTTTTATCTGTGGTTTGATTCTGCAGCAGAAGTTACAAAAGTTAATCACGAAAGAAAGAAAGAAAGAAGGGCGGAAGAATAAAGCTATTTTTAACTTTTTATCGCTAGTCTTTTGTTTTGGGTTCTGAATGCACTGACTGTACTCTTTTAGGTACCAATGTGTACTGGCATCTTAGTCTTCTTCTTTCGAGTCGATGTTCCGCAAAATACAATTCTATTTTCAAATCAAGTTTCTAGACCAAAACTTTGCCACCTCAATGGCATTTTGCGTGGCTTCATTCAGGTCATCTTGTGTGCAAGTTGTAGGACACGCTGCACAGTTCATCAAGTGTGTCATTGTCTGAGGGTTCACACCACAAAGACATTCGGTGTCAGAGCCCTTTATATAACCCCACTTTGCCATATTATCCCGACTTCGGCCCACTTTGGACCGAAGTCGGTTCAGTGTTTTCCAAGTGGGCCATGGTTCTTTATGGCCTGGGGGGAGCTCTTCAGCAGGGACAATGTAATTTGGAGGTGGACTGTGCAGTTCTTGCCACGTGGCAAGTCGAGCGTCTTTGGGGTGACCTTCCAGAGCTATTGTATGGTTTAAAAAACTTCTGCGGCTTTTGAGACGGCTGTTACATTTATCTACGTTAAATAAGGAGTGGCGGTAGTCTGCTTCCTGACGATGTTTTTCAGCGGCACAGGCAACACTTCTGCGAGCTGCTGGTGGTGCGATGCCTGCAAGTGGGTACAGTTTGTTAAGAGGAGTCGGTTTCAAGCACCCTGTTATTGTCCGACATGTCTCATTTAAGGCTACATCTACCTCTTTTGCGTGAGTAGAACGATGCCACACTGGGCATGCGTACTCTCCAGCAGAGAAGCAGAGTGCCAATCCGGTAGTCCGGAGAACATGTGGAGCAGCTCCCCAGGTTGTTGAAGTGAGGCGCCGGAGGAGGTTGTTTCGGGATTCAACTTTCATTCGTGTCTTATGGCAGTGATTTCTGTATGTCAAGGTCCTGTCCAATGTAACGCCTAGATAAACCGGGTTGTCGCAGTGTAGAACTTTGGTGCCTCGCCACGAAATGTTAAGCTTTCGGTAAGCTTGGTGGTTGCGCAGGTGGAAGGCACAACACTGTGTTTTAGATGGATTAGGTCTCAAGGAGTTCTGATCATAATATGAGCTGAGAGAATCCAAGGCTTTGCTAAGTTTTTCTTCGGCTTCTTCAAATGTGGAAGTTTGGACGGCTAGTGCAAGGTCATCGGCGTACAAAAATCTTTCTGCGTCAGGGGGTTTTATTTGGTCGTTGGTGTAGATGTTAAACAGGATCGGCGCAAGTACACTTCCCTGGGGTAAGCCGTTCTTTTGGGAGCGCCACCTACTTTTGTTGGAGCCGAGATGAACTCGAAAGCGCCTGTTACGTAGCATTTCACCCAGGACCTGTGTGAAGCATTGGTCTTCGGTGATTTGTTGTACTTTTGACAAAAGCCGTTTGATGTTTACGGTATCGTACGCAGCTGACAAGTCTATCAAGGCTACACCCGTTATTTTATTGGCTTCAAATCCATCTTCGATGTATTGGGTGAGTCGAAGTGTTTGACCTGCGCAGGATTTTCCTGGTCGGAAACCGGCCTGTTCTGGGATAATTTTAGGGTCAATAATTGGAGTGAGGCGTTCAAGGAGGAGTCTTTCGAAGAGCTTGTATGTGTGACATAGAAGAGAAATTGGGCGATAGTTCTTAGGGTCTGTTGGTGATTTCCCTGGTTTCAGCAGTGCAATAACTTTGGCTTTCCTCCAGATCTTAGGGAGTTTGGCGCTATCTAGGCATGAGTTGAAAAGGGCCAGCAACCAAGACACGGCTACAGGACCGAGGTGTTTTATTTGATCTATACTGATATCATCGAGACCAGCAGCCTTGCCATTTTTTAGCGATTTTACTGCAGGGATAATATCTGATAAGGTGAAAGGCTTGCTAATGTCAGTAGGATTTCTCGTGTCTTTGGGTAGCTTAGCGGTTTTAGGTAGGCGGTTGGGTGTTTTTCCATTTAAGAGCAATTGGTGGGCTACTTGGTTGGCCGTTATATTCCCCGGATTTGTGGGCTCTGGAGGATTATCGGTGAGCTTTCGAAAAGTGGACCAAGCTTTCTTGCTATTATGCGTCAGCATCTTAGTATACTTAGCCTATGACTGGCATACAGTTTTGGTGCAAATTTGATATTGACAATTACCTAAAATGCGACGCAACATCCTATTAACAATCGGTTGGGGAGTCAAAGTTGATTTGCAACGTACAAGCGAGTGGAAAAGTTATTAGCAAATTTTGTTAGGTTTACGGTAACTCCAAAATGTTTACCTCGTCTATAACAGCCGAGATAATATGGCGAAGGCGCGACAGCGACACTGTGCTGAAGTGCTGCTAGACAAATTTAAAACCGGCGGTAAAAAGTAAAGAGTTTTTCTATGGCCGCATGACACCGCTTTGACTCTCCGTTGCCGTTGTAAGATGCGTGATTTTGATAAAGCGATTAATCGCTGTCGCTAATATAAAACGCTATGTAGCAGCAACGTGGTCGCAAGATTACCGATCGACAATGCTACAAAGGTACCGCGTGTGGTATCGCTTCTTCCCCAGGCCTAAGTTGAGACGTTTCGTCAGTGCAAGGTGCCTCGCCTATTCAAGTTTGATTGCGAAAGCCGCGTCACATGTGAGATTTAGAGGTGACGACTGTATCACTTGATCGTTTATCTTACTAGTGTCTACTCTACATAACTGTCTACCAGTCTACTCATCCTATGAAATAAGGCATAGTAAAAATAGTACATATATACAAATATGGAGCGTTCTGAAGTTCTTATTGTACCTACTTATTGTGACTCTCTTTGGTAAATGTTCCTATAGTTAACAATTATTTTTACATCAGTCCAGCTTAATTTTGCCGCAATCTTACTTGCTGGAAAGGGATGGAGGAGCAGTTTTGCCTAATAATAACCTATCAACAGTAAACTTAAACATTCCAAGGTCGTAATTCTGCAGAAATACGGACAAGCTTTATATACATACTTATATATCTATACTAATATTATAAAGAGGAAAGATTTGATTGTTTATTTGTTTGCATTGAATAGGCTCCGAAACTACTGAACCGATTTGAAAAATTCTTTCACTGGTGGGAAGTCACACTATCCCCAGGTGACATAGGCTATAATCTATACCCGTGCGAAGCTGGGGCGGACCGCTAGTATTATATAATTATATATATATATATAAATTTATCTCTATTTACCTTGGTGACGCCGTAACTTGAGAACGACTTTACCGATTTCATTCATCTTTTCATAGTTTTCTAATACTTTGTAGATGGTTCTTAGGGAAAGAAAAAAATAATTAAATTACGTGACGAACTTAACGACTATTTTAACTCGCGGGTGAAACCGCGGGGCGCATCTAGTATGTAATAAAGCGTTCAATTTCGTCAATCGTCTAATTTCTATTGTACATAACTGACCTATCCTACTAATATTATAAACGCGAAAGTTTGTATGTATGGATGTTTGTTCCTCTTTCACGCTGCAACGGAACAACGGGTCGATCTGATTTTTTGCATGGGTATGGTTCAAGAGCCAGAGAGAGTACTTTTCATCATCATCATAATCATCATCATAATTCTTTATCACTACGCGTGTAAACCGCGGGACGCAGCTATTAAACTATATTTACACACATATTTAAAGCGGTTTCTGTCATTAAAATATATTGTAAAAACTAAATTGATCAATATATATATTATAAATATATAAATAATATATACATAATACATATATGTATTATGTATAATGTATTATGTATAATTGATCAATTATACATAACAGTTTTACACTGTAGATGCACTGTGAACAAGTTTATTTATTTATTTATTTAATTCATAAAGAAACACCAACAGTACACATATTAAATAATACAAATAACACTTATTTATAAATAATACAGTTACCTTCCATTAGTGTATTTTCGTAATAAATATAGACAAATGCAATATTTTCTATTACGTGTTATTTTCAGAAGACATTATACTTAATTTGGATTTATACTTTTTTATTCATAACTAGCAGACCTGACAGACGTTGTCCTGTCTTAGAAATGTCAAACACGCAAAGTCAAAATTGAAAATCTTATTTTCTTACACCTTGGGTTACATTATTGGAGTTTTAGTAAGGATCCCTATTTTAAAAAAGAAAATAATATAGCCTATGTTACCCGGGGATAGTGTAGCTTCTCAACAGTGAAAGAATTTTTCAAATCGGTTCAGTAGTTTCGGAGCCTATTCAATGCAAACAAACAAACAAACAAACAATCAAATCTTTCCTCTTTATAATATTAGTATAGATAAACTATCTTACTTTTTAAAGTAGGTAATGATTTAAAATAACCTCCCATATGTACTAAAATTTATAAAACGTCTCGTATTAAAATTTTATGCAATAAAAAAAATTGGCAACAAATAACGGTCTATGGAAGCTTAGCAAGTAAAAAAGAAAACCAACAAAAAAGAAACACTAAAAAACCATAAAATTAATTTACTTATATGCTATATTAGCTGTTGCCTGCACCTTCGAACACGTAGATTTCCATGTAAACGTTAAACTCTTTTTTTAACCCTATAATTCATCCCTGCCGAATTTCAGCTTCATAACGTAGTTACAAAACTTTCTACACAATATTCAAACTTAATTAATCTCCAAACTTAAAACGGTGTTTATTTATTTCAAACTTTCATGTAACCTTTTAACCACCATTTACCATCCCCCCCCCCCCCCCCTCCTTATTTCCGCCCTTTCACAAAATCCATTATAAGTACCTCTACACTAGATAGCAATTTACCTGCCCAATATGTCGTAGTTGGAAAACTTTCAACACAAAATTTAAACCCCAATGTCATCTCCTTAATCCGTCCTTTAAAAAACTTTAAACAATATTGATTTATTTAAATAATGAACACCTAGCCAAACCCTAATCCAACCTGACCCTAAAACAAAATTTCCATGTCCTTATCATCAAAAGTATAGAAATACAGAAATACAGAAATACAGAAATGTTTATTTTGTGATAATGAAATTTAAGAACAAACACAGTTATTCAAATATGAGTGCGTACACTATCACAAAAACCGGCCCCAACTCAGCATGTTGCTGGTTGTACACAACCAGCGCTGGTATTATGTTGGGCCCGGCAAGTGACGTCACGCGCAATACCTGTGCGTGCGCGCGCATACAAATACATATAATAAAATATATATACAACTCGAATAATAAACACTAGAACAACAATTTTATACAGAACAACAATAACATACAGAAAAACAATTACGTACAAAACCAAGAATTACATACTGGCCCACGATCAGAGACAGACAAATATATGGAGTTGGAGCCTAATACTAAATTGCACTGGTGTCATTTTTTCGACTTCCCTCGCCTTTTTGATGCATAAAAATAAAATTCTTTAGTTTATTTCTGAAGCCACAAATACTTTGGTATAGAGATTGATTCAGCCCTTTCACAAAATCATTACTAAGCTGACCTCTCCACTCAACAAAATTTCAACTTCATAGTTGAAGCAGTTTTCGAGATTTTGTGATGAGTCAGGTAGTCAGTCAGTAAGTGTTATATTGCTTTAAATATATAGATGCACATCAGATACACATAATACATAAGCGTATCAAAAACCGCAATGTAGAAAACAGGTCTGCTAATGTCCCATAATTTTTGTGTTTCTGTTTTAATCATCAATTTCGTAAGCTTATGACGTGGTCAAACGTGCTTGGTAACAGCAATATGGGTGCGGAAAGACTTCATTTAATGCCATCTGACATTGTAAATAATAAAAAATAAAATGTGTGTCAGGTCAGAAAATTTTAGAACATCTGGCGACATAATTCTTGTCTGTTGAATTAATTAGCATCATACCTATATTATTATGTCGCTTTATAGCAAGAAAATACATCTTGCGTGGTCGTTGCTCTTAAACTATAAATAAATCAAATTTTCACATCCTTAATAATGTTATATCAAGATTTCGTAAAGATGTTGAAAATCAATATACTACCTACACTGCTTTGGAGAATCCTTTTTTTGTTCTACAGAACGAAACCCGCATGCTTGTCTTCCCGTGAACACGGTGCATGTAACTGCGGCGAAATATCGGGAGCTCATTCCAGAACCTTACCACGGTAAATATCCCGTAAATAATCATATAACTTTATATTTAGAAGTGTAGTCTATACACATTTTAACAGTTTTTTATTTTTTTATTTTGGGTCTTGACATCCTATCTATTTAGCCAGTGTCAACTAAAATAAAGAATCCTTAATGAATTGAATCTCTAAAAATACCACTGAAATTATTATTACTTGTCCGATGGATTAAGGACACTTGTTTTATGTGCTTATTTCAATTCTAGTGGTATAATATTATAAATTCCTAAAAGTAAATGTCAATCACGAAAACAATAAACCTTGTTCAACAGAAGTGACAAAGTCGAGTTGGTATTTGAAAGGGCTGTCTAGCAATTATTTATAGTCTAAATTAAATAGATAAATTGATCATACCTAAATAAACTAGTCACGAGCTACTTTGTTATGGTAGAACCTGTTTTTTTATTTTATTATTATGACTAATATTGGAAAAGATTTGCATTTATTTTATGCTCACACAACCGAATGAAACCTGTTAATTTGTAGAGTTTTCATTTTTTTTACTAGATAAAATTACTTTAACCCTCAACGAATAACTTTATCGCATCGTAACCGCATCATAACTACAATTTTAAATACTTTGTACTTACAACAATCACACATTTTTTTTTTCTAGTTCGAGAATCCACAGGTAACACAAAAATCACTTGTCAACTTTTCCGTTGCACAATATTCCATTTTCATACGACCATTCAAACGCAGTAGCAGTAACTGTCAACATAGAAAAAGATAAAATACGGTCGGTTCGAAATTCGAATGTGCGAAAAAAGATGGCTGCCTCACGCCCCTCTCGCAGTTGCGAGATCTACTATTGATTACGACACAACCTGTACGACTGCGGTTACATAAACATTGTCACCGGCTGTCAACAGTGGTGTATGATAATTTTAGATGTCAAATAAATAAAAACCATTCATCTTTATTTGGTCGGACAGTCGCGGTAGAAATCCCAGATTTCATTAGCGTAGACTTTCGGCGTTTTTGTTGCGCGCGGTTGCAACTTGCTAATGAAACATGCTTTGACTAATGATTAAATTAATTTGTTACAATAATACGGTAAAAGTTAATTACGGGTATTTACGTATGTACTTAACAAGTATTAAAAATGTCTCCATCATAGTCGCATGGGCAGTTTGTTGCGTACCTACCAAGCGGAGCTGTCTCTTGAAATTCAAATTATTTATTTGTCAGAACATGGTTGGTACACACTACACATACATATAAAATAGCATACATGGTCGTAAGAATGGAAACGTATCTCATGTCCTTGCCTGTTACAGCGTACAAATGTTGGTTTTTTATATATATATATATATATATATTTTTTTAGGCTTACGTTATTTATTATTAATATATTATTTAATGCCCTTATCATTGAAAAATTCTGAAATTGTATAATAAGGCAATATAAAAGTTTGTCAATTTATTTTATCTTTATTTAAAACTCTTTCATTCTCTCATTCTCTTGGCTTAGCCTTATGGTTATTTATTTTCCATAGGCAGGTACTTCCAACCATAGACATTTTTACTTATTGTGGTGTGCAGTTATTATTTTTTATTACTGTGCGATCAAGTATTATGAATCGTTAATAAAGTATGTTTTGAGGTTCATTTCAATTGTTTTTTTTAATACGTGTTTATATTAAGTTTACTTGTAACTATGTTAACAAGTAGTCTAATTAATTTTAATTTTATTTTCATTGATCTATTTATGATCAGCTTTTTTGTGAGGTAGGTATATACCTAATAAAAAATATTAGGACATTTCTATTGTAGTATTAAATCAAACATCTAAATACTTATAACTAACTTGTTTTTGAAGAAATTTTATTTTTGTTTTCATTGGGCTCTATAAAATTATATAATCAGCTTTTTTGTTAATTAATAAAATAAATAAATCAGAACATGCATATCGTTGTATTAATTTGAAACTTTGTAAGTAGTACCATCAAACTGATCTGATGATGGAGCCAGGAGGTGGATAGTGGAACTCGTCAATGGTTCCTAGTAAAACCCTGGTCATTTAGTTTGTTTTAAGGAGTCTTATCCTTTACCAAGAGTCCACCTCTTAACTCCATCATTACTCCAACCAGCTGTTACCTCTCAACTAGGCATGAAAAAGTTAGTGCGTCACAAACTAAGGTAAATTATAAATCGTTCATTCAAATGTAAAAATAAAACAGTTGTGACATACATAGCAACATTTTGCAATCTAGCGTATACAGTTTTCTCAGTGACATGAACAAACACAGAAACCCACAAAGATAACATCTATGTGGTTTGACTTTAAAGTTTAAACAAAGCATGGTTTTGTCATTGGCATAGTCCTCAAGCCACAGATTATATACCAACTCAAACTCAAGCCTCCTAAACTACCACACCACAGGTTTAACAACAGCTCAAGCCTCCTAAACATGTAGTATTTGCCTAACAAGACCTTCGGTCGGAAGTGCATACCGATCATGTCAAACTGGTTGATTTATTACAACGGAAAAGCACGAGTTAACTACACGATTTAGACGCATTGTGGCATGTCAGGTACTTATTCTACTCATTGTACCTACGTAGAACAAAAAAAAGGAACTTACGTATAGGCATTACTGGCTGAGAAATCTTTCTTATGCGTGGGTGAGACATATTTGTAAAATACCTAGGATGAGATTGTTAATTCGTTCGTACCAAGGCTGCAAAGTGCAGACGTCGTGAAAGGGTGACTGAACTTGTGGAACTGGACAGGACACATGGCCAGACGTAATGATAGGAGGTGGTATACAGCAGTAGCTGCATGGTGGCTGAGTCTAGGTTGGCGAAATCCAGGCCGACCGAGGATGAGGTCTGACGACATCGAAAGAACTGTTGGTAACGAGTGTTTGCGACTAGTGAAGCGAGAGACCGGGGAGAGTTGCATAAATGAATAAAGTCCTATACCCAGTAGTGGGTCGTTCAAGGCTGATGATGATGAGTTGTTAATGCGTCTTGAACACAGCAGGGGCGGATCCAGGATTTCATTTTGGGTGGAGCCACTCTAAATTTCATTTGGGGGGGGGGGGGGGGGCATTCTGACAAGGTTCGAAGGAATCAAACAAATCGAAAAATGGAGTCGAATGTATGGAATTGCTAGGTGTTTTGTGGGGGGGGGGGGGCCTATAGAAGTATACTATAAATTACCAAGGATGCTCCACAAAGTAACATCACTATAAGCTAAAACATTAGTTTCTCCGGACGTGGTTCAACCACAACCACAAGATCCTTGTTTCGAGCAGCTGTGTCGAAAATTCCAATAGTCTTTTTGTATACGATATCCGGTTGTAGATGGTACCTTTAGAAGAAGAATACCGGAAAGTAAGATAACTACCACAAGTCAAGCTATTTTATCTGTCGCAGTTGCCACCTTGTTGACGCTGTTATTGTTTATTTAACTATTAACTATTCATATTTATTTATTTTATACTTTATATATTTTATATTACCGTAATTGTAAGTAATTTAGGTATTAGTATGTAAAAATGTACGATTAAAATAACTACCTATCACACTATTTTATTACACGCCCGCCTTTTACCTCCTTTATGAATCCTCTCCATTCTAAAGTTGCTTGGAAGAAATCGCATTTAGCGATAAGGCCGCCGATTGTTGCACTAGTTTTTAAGCCGGTTTTTTAATGCCATAGGTGGCAAACAAGCAGACGGATGGTACTGATGGCAAGCAGTCATCGTCGCCTATGGATACTATGTTATGTAATGTTGTGCTAGGTTTTTTTTTTTTTTTTTTTTTTTAATTATTATTCGTTTCCCTAATTGTATGTGACACCCTTAACACTACAAAATATAATTATATAAGAATCGTTCAGTGTCCATTCTAAAAGCTGTGAACACATCATGTTTTATCGTGTGTATGTAATTTTTAGTATGAACAATAAAGAATTTATTCATCTATATAAGTCAGAAACTTGTACAAATAGTAGGAATGCTTGCAATAGGTTGTAGCTGTAGTGGTTTTGACATTGAGGCCGTGACATAAGTTAAGACCGTGAGAATAACTCAGGTAGAACAAACTATAAATAAATGCTACGAAAGCATTATTTTTTTTGTTAATTTTTTGTTACTTTGAACATAATTTGTGTAATAATATAATAGTATAATTTTGTATTGATAAATAATTATAGTTAGATTTATTGTAATTTGTTGTTTTGTATATTTTCTTGTAAAACTTTGGTATTTCTATTTATTTCTTTTTGTCTATTATAAGGTGTTTTTGATGCACGCCTACCTACCATTTGTTCCTACCTGGTGGATGACTGGTAGAAAATGTTTAGCATTAAGTCCTCCAATTGTACATGTCTACTTAATTTGTAAGTGTGCAATAAAGTATTAAATAAAAATAAAACACCTATAAATTAAAACTAATCTCATATAAATTACAACTGCGCGCCTTTTTTCCTCGAGTATTTTAGCATAACACTTGTGCATTAGCCAGTGTCAAGAAATACCTTTAAGTTTCAGTAAATATAGTCGAACATGTCACAGTCAGAGTCAGAGTCTAGCAAAGTAAGTCACATTCAAGACAGAGTCATGTCCTAGTAAAGAATTAGAGGCTCTATTAGAGACTTCTATGGAGTTTTTGAAACAACACGAAAAGAACACGTCTAATACTACCATAATTATAGATTAACACTCGAAAATACACTAGTTTAGGAAAATAACACAATGGCGAGTTTTTTTTTATCACGTTGGCGTTAGCACGAAACTCTTTCATTGCATTTACGTAGGTACTAATTTACTTTTGACAGACGTCTTCTTGACAGATGTCAAAGGAACCGGGAACTAATTAAGATCAAGTACTTCAAGTTTAAGTATTCGAGTTTGACTTTAGGTCGTGGAGCAGCGATTCAAGGGCTACAACGTTTGAGACTAGACATTTTGGAAATTAATAAGCAAAAGACAAACAAAATAATATTTAGTGGAGGTACCTACCTCAAATATTAGTTAAGCAATAAAATTATACAACCAACTCTACCATTCTTATTTATCTGATATATAATACTAAAATAATGGAGCTAAAAAACGTACGTAAATTAGTTTCTCTAAAAATAGACTCAACCAACTAGACTGAAATATATCTGATTTACTTTTTAAATAATTTGAAACTGGTTCTCATAGCGGTACAGATGACATGCATTTTCATAATAACACATGTTATGAGATACAAGTTACAAAAAGCGGGCCAATCTGATGCGCAGACGCAAGAGTTGAGTGCTCCGACCTCACGGTAGAGTATGAGGTTGAAAGTGAAACCAAGGCCGGCGGGCCTAGTGCCGATCATCACGGAATACTTCTGTAGCTATTACAGTATCTAGCCAAATCTTCTATCAAATCGTAAAATTTACTCTACGCCTATAAACTTACAAACAAATATAGTTATATATTGAACAAAATTCCCAAAAAAAAATTGCGTTTACATAAACAGAAAGGGACAACGAGGGCAGTTTTCTTAACCAATGTAGCTACATGCAAACGGTATAAGACTTGGATTTTTGAGTTATTGTTATAAACATATACAGATAAAAAAAAAGACTAAGCCAAAGAAGGGAACCATCACACCAAAACGTCGTGTGTGTATTTTTTTCTTCAAAAAGCGCTGATTTAGTTTCGTTAGAATGTATAATATGGGACCACTTCTGAAGTATGATGTACCAATCAATAAAATAATTATCAAAATCAATTCATTGAAACAAACATACAAAAATTACATACAGTCGAATTAAGAACCTATTTTTTTGAAGTCGGTTAAAATACGATTTAATTAGGAACCAGGAGTGGTAACAAAATAAAGCATTGGTCAGCGCCTAATCTCTATCTCTACATAGTATAAATTAAAGTAGGTTTCCGCGTCTGTCTGACTGTCTGTATGTGTGTATGGCCGCTAACTCCTCCTAAACCATGTAACGGATTTTGATGCGGTTTTCACCATCAGTTAGATAATTTTACACGGAAGTTTTATATATATAACTAGCGACCCGCCCCGGCTTCGCACGTAAATTACACCCGTGCGAAGCCGGGCGGGCGGGTCGCTATTATTACATAACTTTGAGCCGCCATGCGCCAGTCACACAGTGTTTTTTTTTTTTTTAATTTTATCTATGTTCAGTTAGTGGTCCTTGATTATGTGTGAAATAACCTCCTCCTTTTCGAAGTCGATTAATTAGGGCTCTTACGTCAAATTGATGCTTGAACTGATCTTGCGGGATTAGTAGGGAAAACATTTCATGTTTTAACGGCTGAAATTTTTGTGAAAATGAAACCGAGCCGAACTTTTCTGTTCATACCTACTAATTACACTTACCTACTAATAAAAAATAAACGATTGACCTATAAACCAGTCCCCACGACCTACTTTCCGTGCATTATCGACGTGCAATCAGTCTGATTAGTGTGTTACATCAGGTTGCATCAATTTAAAATGTGGTCGATAATAACCTGTCTGGCACTTACGTCAAAAACTCTCTCAAGAACTTACGCAACATTTTCATGCCTTGACAATGAAAAAGTTGACATTGTAATAATTGTCCATCATAAAGTGAGATGGTTATCTTAATTAGATCACGTTTACACTAAATTGGGCGCTATCCTTTTGTCTGTGGGATTTTCTAGGCCATAGACCAGGGATGGCGAACCTTTATTGGTGTAAGTGCCAATTTTTATATAAAAAAAAAAACTCTTGACTAAGTGACAGAAAGAGTAAAACTAGATGCTACTGCTATTAATCTAAAACTCTTTATTTTAAACCCGAAATGAGCATTTTGTACTGCAATCATAATGTTTAATTTAATAAAATAAAAAAAAAACTGTGTCTTCTTCTGTTGAAAATTAGATGTCAAAAAACTTATATTAGGCACACACTAACTTATATTAGGCACATACTAACTTATATTAGGCACATATCTTTATAGCGCAATATTAACCGTTTATGGGGCACCACTGGTAGCCCCACAGTTTTTTTTTGATATTGTTACTTATATGACGTCAAATGTAGACGATACAGTTTTTTTTCGATCAAGTACGTATACACCCCACTAATCACACTTAATATTATAAAAGCAAAAGTTTGTGCGGGAGTTAGTATGTTTGCTACTCCTTCACTCAGAAACGGCTGAACGGATTTGGATGAAATTTGGAATATAGATAGCTCATTAATGTTTTGTATTAATAAATAGGCTACTTTCATTTTCATCACTATTTTTCTTCATCACCACGAAGGTGAAACAGCGGGCGCAGCGAGTTACTAAAATTATTGACGTGCCCGAATTATTTTGTCGAATGCCACCAATATAGCACGCGTGCCATTGGTTTGCCATCGCTGCCATAGCCAGTATTCTCATTCATACATCAGTCTTCGGTGGACTGGGCATTGTTTGTGTGGCATTGGTAACTGGTCGCTTGCTACTAAAGCGTTCGAAGGCCCCTGTGTAAATGACAAGTGATAAGCTGATGTGATTAGAATCATGTTACTTAGAGTGCTTAATGGCAGGTTTAATCGTGAAGTTTTACTTGATAATAATTTAAGCGAGCCATACTTTTAAAACTAAGTAGAAAATATATAAATATAAAGTACTGTTATACTAGCAGCGCCCCGTGGTTTTCCCGCTATTCTACAGGAACCTAAAGTTTCCGGGATATCTGTTAATCCAGAGTTTAATCTACCTCACAACAAAAACTTTACAATAATTTTGTGAAAGGTTACTAATTTTGAAATTGTTTTTTTATATTGTTATTTGCTGTATGAAAGCTTGTTGAAAGATATATCTATTGTGTCCCTTTTTTACTGGGTTATGCTTAAAGGGTGTACTAAGCCGAAAGGGGTCCATAGTACCTCATCATTATGAACAACGTTTACTATGGGACCAACCCTGAAATCGCGATGCTGAGCGAGCTGTTCTATAGAAAACGGTCCATTGACACTCGACAAAATGTATGGCACAGCTGATTTTTTTTCGCGATTTCAGGTCTGGTCCCATAGTAAAAGTTGTTCATAATTATGAGTACAATTACCTTCTTTTGGCTTCGAGAGTGTTCCCCTTACACCCTGTATGATATTCGTAGAGCAGATACCGTATTAACTTGGGGTAGGAATGTTTTTATCTAGTTTCCTGCGGAGAGCATTTCCGCTAAGCTTTCATAAATTGAAACGCCAAGGCTAAGTCTGTCTGCTATCGACTGATAGTGGAAGTAATTGGATCGATCGTGTTCGTGCCTGTCTCGTGCCAGGTCCTATGCATCTAGGGTTACCATATCTGAGGATTTGCCATGAGATTTTAGGATTGTTAAGCTCTTTTCAGGATTGCGGATTTTGTAAATTTTAGGATTTTGAGAATTTTCAATAAAATCTTTTTTTATTACAACGGCACAAAAACAAAAAAATATCTTCTATATAATTATTTAAGTATCTGCGCCCCAGTGCGCAAAACCAATAATAATTTGACGTTTTTCACAAAGTTGTAAATTACGTTTGAGAGAAAATTCAAAAATTGTGACCAAAATCTCAGGATTTTACATAAGAAATCAGACTTTTTCTACGGATTTTTGATTTTTGATTTTGAGTATTCCATTTGGTAACCCTATGCACCGGCATTTACTCTTAACACAATCAGTTGTACTTGCGGATAAGATCTATGCGCTCCGTCTACGCTCTACGCCACGCCAATCAACACGACTGCTAGCAGGATTTAATTGTTGTTGACCACCTTGGACCGTACTAATCGGAGGCTTTGTTGAAGTTTTTTATGAAGAAAAGTTGACTAGGATAAAGGATTTAGTGACACATTCATAGAGCTAAATATTAAGAGAGGGCGATCTGAAGATAACGTTCCAATATGTTTAGTACTTTAAAAAAAAACATACAGTCGAATTGATAACCTCCTCTTGGGGCCTTAAGGACCACAGCTAATTGCGGCACCTAATCCGCTCAGTTGGAAAATCACGCGAACGTGTACCTTATCGCACCCAGATACGGTTTGCGGTCGCGTGATTTTCCAACTGAGCGGATTTGGTGCTGCAATTCTGTTGTCAGTAAGGCCCGTGAAGTCGGATAAAAAAAATCATAAAATCGGACTGCTCAGTAAACAGTTACGCGTCGTTATGCTTAAAACAAATATGATGTCGCGTAGAGAACACCCTTTTGTCGGTTAAAAAGTGCACTGCCTATCAAAAGCTCAACTACGTTGCAACGTAGCGTGTTTATGACGTAACGTGTTTATGACTACAATATTTATAAATACAGATTTATGTTTACTCAAAAAAAAACTACGCACTAACAGAGTTGGCGACCGATTGACTTAGCACTGATGCACATTGCACAGTATACTTGTCTTCTTAGCACCACTGAATTGGTACCATTGTAAAAGTTCATTCTGGTCGTCCTATATACATGTCAATGGCCACATTGAATTCTGCAGTATCAAGCGTGGCGTTAGTATACGATCAACTAAGTTTGATTGAGGTAAAATATGCTTAGGCAAAGACTTACCTCCAGGGACATCGTCATAATAGTCATCGGTGTCGTCGTAGTCGAGAACTGCATGCAACTGAGTTTTGCCCCCCGAAGCGCTTGTTTCTACTT
This sequence comes from Agriopis aurantiaria, assembly GCA_914767915.1. Taxonomy (NCBI): domain Eukaryota; kingdom Metazoa; phylum Arthropoda; class Insecta; order Lepidoptera; family Geometridae; genus Agriopis; species Agriopis aurantiaria. Next base: position 10,220,554 of record OU611998.1, on the reverse strand, counting down.
TAGTAAAGCCTCGTGGCCGATCGGGCGGCGCTTGCGCCCCGGCATTCTTTACGCCTTCTTCGTTGTTTCTCGGTGGTGCTGGTGTAGTAGGTCTATTCACAAAATTAAAGTTATTAACATTTTGGTTCTGATTTTGAAACGGTCGACTAGAGGTCGGTGGCGTCGTAGCGTATGGATTATCCGCGTACCCGGGGCTATACCCGGGATTATTTTGGTTTATCTTCCTCTGCTCATAATCGTAGTCTCCTATGGGATCGTGGTAGTACTGTCCCGTGTTTTCGAACTGTGTGTTCACTTCTTGCACGCGCTGGTTTTCTACATGCATATCTACCCGTCCATTCTGTTGGTAAACTTGCGTGTGGAGGCTATAAGGGTTGTGTGGGACGTCTGCTTGTGGGTAGCGCGCGTATTGGTTTGGAGGAGGTAGGTAGGCAGTACCAGCTCGCTTCCGGAGTTTGGAGCGTCTCTGGCTCGCCGGAGGGCTGAAGGGCTCGTTGTTGTGTTGCTGCGTGGAGTCAGGCTGGTGGTCTTCAGGGGAGTAGAGAAGGCCGAGGTCCACGTGCAGGGGCACCGGGGTGGCGTTCGCCAACACCGGCGTCGCTGCCTCCACGGCCGCGAGCGTGAAGTTTGCCAACGCCATGGCCTATACACTCGGCATTGGTGCGAAATGTCAACTCGCTAAGTCAATATTACCACGAGGCGATGTTACAGACACGCTTGCATAATCGTGAGTGGCGTGGGACTACTGTCGGCATCGTCTCATTCTCACAGAGCACTGCACTACACTCGATAAATTTATACGACACTGTCACACTGAAGCACTGCGGATCTGAAACAATAGGTATGATGATTAGATTTATTTTAACAACAATTGCATCATTAAATTTACGATTGACATCATTTTTACTTGTATTACGATAAATACTATTTTATCTAGAGATTCGAGTAGTATCATCATCATCATCATCATCAGACACAGGCCTAGGCCTTCTTTTAGAGAAAAAAGATGGATCCTTCCAGTGTGCTGGCCCAGTGCATGTTAGTGAATGTCATTATTATTTGAACTTTGTCTATTCGAGTAGTCTTTATGATTATTTATATTATATTATATTATGATAACTTGTTTGTGCTGTTAGGAGTCGAGACTTTATGACCACGGGGGGCGGCCGCTTACGAATTGTATGGACCTAGGGCCTTACGGCTAGCTGTTTTAAACGGTTCAGTTTAGGTGATGAAAAAAGGTGTGCGACCGCAAACCTTATTTGGGCGCGTTAAGGTTCACGTTCACGTGATTTTCCGAACTGCGCTGTTGTAGCGCTAATTTCAGACCGCGTAAGGAGTTGGCCGTAAGGCCCTTGGCTAAACGTTTGGACTAGTGCTTATTTTGGCCAGGGGCTTTTTGTCATTATTTTAAGTAGTTTTAGGTCTTCGTTTTGTTTCGTAATTTTATGACATAATCTAAATCTTCACATTGACAATTTTGAAATAACCATCATCACTCCTACTATGCTGCGTGCACGATTGCTCATTTTAATGTTTTACCATCTTGTAGTGTATGGAAGCAACAAATAATCTGTTTTTAGGGTTCCGTACCTCAAAAGGAAAAAACGGAACCCTTATAGGATCACTTCGTTGTCCGTCTGTCTGTCCGTCTGTCTGTCCGTCTGTCTGTCCGTCTGTCAAGACCCTTTTCTCAAGAACGCGTAAAGGTATCAAGTTGAAATTTATAATAAATACTTGGGTCTACGGTTTCATTCGGCTGTAAAAAAAAAATAAGTTGTAAGTTAACGCAATCAAAAGATATGAACGTTTATGCCGCATATTTTGCGATTTCACAGGGGAATCAAAACATATAGGGTACTTCCCGTTGACCTAGAATCATGAAATTTGGCAAAAGGCAAGGTAGCACATATATAGGCAAAAAAGGAAAAAAAAAAAAAAAAAAAAAAAAAGGAATAAATCCGAAAGTCACAAATTTGAAATTATATCATTTAAAAATAATTATTTTGCTATTACAAACTTACATTTTGTAATTGGAATGTATGGAAGAACCTTATAGTCAACTACAAAATTAAGTTTGTCTTTCAATATTTCAACATCAGTTCGTTTTTTTTTGGTCCTACTCGTACTTGATTTTTTCTAATATGTCTAAGTTTAATGTGTAAATATTTTTGTTTATTTATTAAATTGATGTTTTTAGTAGTCCTCATACAATTGTATATAGAGTCCGAAATTATTTTAAACATCCAACGCATGTATGTATCAAATTTTTTACAACCGCTATAAAAAATAAAATATATAATATTGTGAGCCTTGGGCTTAAAATTTTACCGAAAAGTACGAATAAAATTGGCATAGTAACTGTTTCGAGCAGTTTACAAGTACTGACAAGCAAGGAACTAATTATCGTCTAAATAAACATTTGATTAAAAAACGTACCTATAACGAGATCGTGTGACGAAACTGAGCCATTTGGAATGATGTTCGATGTTTATGGTTGGATTTCCCAGGTTTCGTGATATCCTTGCGAGCTTTCAAATGGCATCAATTTGAAAGGCGAATCGTGCGCTCTTTCAGTTTCGGCGCTCGCGCACGGGAAACCCGAGCGTCTTTGTGTGAACATAAAAATGTCAAAGTACCTTAAAGACACTGATCAAAAGTTTTTACCAAAGGTTTAGTGGAATTTTATGAATAACCTTCAACAGTGCACCTTTGTCTGCCTAGTATTTCTAGCAAAACTCCGACAGTGATAACAATAATTTAGGTATACCTCCATCTATTTATTTATCTATTTGTCCCTTCACTTTGCTTGTTTCCACGAATTCTGTACCTTTATATATATAGAGCTGTTGAAATACCTTAGTCACCTAATTTATAGGTGTGTTAGGTATCTATTAGAGCTTTAGAGGGAGGTTCTCAAACTGTGCCGTAATTTTTGTAACTAAGAAGGAAAAGCTTTATTTAATATCATTGGCGATACTTGTAACTAATTTCATTAAAAAAATATAGGGTTACGTGAAAAGAGTGTACTTAGCCGAAAGGGGTCCGTTATAATCATCATTGTGAATAAATTTTACTATGGTACCAACCCTAAAATATCAGTTGTTCCATACATTTTGTCGAGTGCCAATGACTATTTCTATGGAACAACTGAACTTATTTCGCGCTTCCAGAGTTGCTCCCATAACGAAAGTTGTTCATAATGATGGGTACTATGGACCCCTTTTGATTGATTGATTAACTCTTTATTGTTCACACCATGAACCATGTTCTTTTGGCTTAGTACACCATTTCCGCGTAACCCATCCGTTATCAAGTCTATATACCTATATATGTGACGCACTCAGCGAAGTGTTCGAAAGGTCAGAAATTAAAATAATGTAATATGCACGCGATATAATTAGTCCAAAGAGTTTAATTCCAATCATACTAATATTATAAATGCTGGACTAAACGCCGAAACTACTCAACCGATTTAGATGAAATTTGGTATGGAGTTAGCTTATACCCTGGATTAACACATATGCTTACTTTTTATCCCGAAAAACATCATCATCATTTCAACATTTTTATCATCATCATCATCACCATTTTTCATCACAATGCTGGTGAAACCGCGGGGCTCAGCTAGTGTGTAATAATCGCGAAAAATCACTATTATTCTAGAAACAGATCGCTGCAACTTAGATCAGAAATCTTCCATGATTTGTCAAAAAAAAAACAAAAAACGAAGAGAGTTTTTATCCTGCTATGTCTGCTAGAATAGTAAGTAAAGCAGTAATTTAATGAAGCAAACATAATGGACATGGGGTTTGTGATTTTTTTTGCAAAAGTTTAGTGTCGCAGTTAAGTTTTCTACAGTGTTTATGGTTGTTCGCCAAAAAATGCTGTTAACCTCAATATTTGGGAGAAGACAAAGATTTGTAACAAAGACGTCGCACTCAAGATTTGATTAAAAATATTTATTTATTATTTTCTCTTGAAGAAAACTGGCCACACTCCGCAGTTTACAAGCTATCTTATAGAGGAATCGTAGGTAGGATATTTTTTCCGGTAAAAATAAGCCTAGGTATGCGTTACTCTATTCTAATACTTTTAGCCATTATGAAGGCATTATGAGCCTACATCACTCCCCTCCAGACCGTTACTACGGTCGATAAAAGTTCGGAAGTAAGTAAATTAGGTTTATATTATTAGATTATGTACTGTGTATTTATATATGTGTGTGTGTAGTACGCAGGTCAGGCCATTTTATGCTTTTCATACCTACCACTTATACTTAACATTATCGGAAACTATAATTATGCTCATCCGATTTTGATGTAATTTGGTATGTACTTTTAAAAATGTAAATTTCTAATATTTATCACTTAAAAAAAAAAAATAGTTTTACGTTTTATTTTATTAGGTCCATCAAAAAAGTAACTCATATCAGAGATTCGCATTGTTTATTTAAGTACTTATACTTATCAAGTTAAAGTAACTTTTAAACTTTCACAATTTGATTACATGTTTTAAGCAACTTGTCAAATTTTGTAAAAAAAATCGGAGGAGCCTCAAGAAGTAAAATGGAAACAAACACTCGAACAAAATTAGCATTAATAATGTTACTGTAATAGGATTTTTTCTTTGAATCAGTGCGGCAGTGACCTCAGTTATGAGCGACTTATTTAGTTTTATGAGTATTTAGTGCTTGTAGATGGATATCTACTACTATAAAAATAGATTGATGTATCTACTAAATAGACGTAATAAAAATAGTTAAACGGTACTATCAATGCAAAGAATCTAGTTTTGACAACATTACTAATTGCTTTGGTAAATTGGATGACTCATTTCTTTAATTATGCCCTAATTGATTTTGGTAGCAAATATTCAATCATTTGCAGATTGCTCCTTCGTTTTATAGTATAAATGTTTGTTCAAGGATTTTATTTGATTATCGACTTCGACCAAATTAAAATGAATGGACGGGCCATAACCATTGAACTTGCTCAGTAAAAACGAGTCAAAGCCGTCGGACTTATACCTACTTCCAACACCTAATTATAAAAATGTACAGTATATTTGTTATAAAAATAAATACCGGTTTTATTTGTGTATTTGCACTTCGGGAAAACATATGAAATAATGCATAATTTTGTCAGATGTTTCGTTGTCACGTAACAATAGACTCGTGTTGCACTTCCTACGGCTAGAGACCGACTGAAACGAAGTGTGCGCCGGTACTCATTTTGTGATCTTTAAAAATGCGCTTCTACTGGGCCCGTCCATTCATTTTATTTATGTCAAAGATTATCGGTTGAATTTAACATTGCTAATACAGAATGAAAAATAAAGTTATTGACTGTTTTTTTTTTGCATTTTCGACTGCACGCAAAATTGACGCCGTTTTATGGTTGATTTCCGAAAACATGTACGAAGCAATTTGATTCCACTTTTATTGTGCGTACTACTAGTCTATAAAAAAAACCGGACAAGTACGAGTAGGACTCGTACTCTGAGGGTTACGTCCAACGGAAACAGGAGAGCGCGAGTCCAAGAAAAAAAATTTTTGTTGAAATATTGAAAGACAAACTTAACTTTGTAGTTGACAATCAGGTTCTTCCATACATTCCAACTACAAAATGTAAGTTTGTAATAGCAAAATAATTATTTTTAAATGATATAACGTCAAATTTATGACTTTCGGATTTATTCCTATGTAATATGTGCTATGAGACCTTGCCTCTTGCCAAATTTCATGATTCTAGGTCAACGGGAAGTACCCTATAGGTTTTGATTCCCCTGTGAAATCGCAAAATATGCGACATAAACGTTCATATCTTTTGATTGCGTTTACTTACAACTTTTATTTTTTTAAGCCGAAAAAAACCGAGGATCTATCCTAGTATTTAGTATAAATTTCAACTTGATACCTTTACACGTTCTTGAGAAAAAGGGTCCTGACAGACGGACAGACGGACAGACGGACAGACAGACGGACAACGAAGTGATCCTATAAGGATTCCGTTTTTTCCTTTTGAGGTACGGAACCCTAAAAATTGATCGCAGGTGATCCCGATAGTAATCTAGGTGTCTTCAAATCACGAGTGAATTGGTTTCTTCTAGGCAAGCGTGCTCCATCGTAGACCGCATCAACCTCAAAATGGGCAGTCTAACTGTTTTTGTAGTGTTAGTGTTAGCTTGTATTTTGTTTAGTTAATAAAGGCACTTTAACGTAAATATTGTAGTAATACAGGGTTATAAGGAAAGGGGATGCTAAGCCCAAAGAGATTGGTTATTCTCATCATTATGAATAACTCTATAAGTATTTCCTAATACAATTTGTGTGTTAAATTAGAGCTAATCTTTAAGTAAGTAGGTGTTTACAGTTCATAAGCTTCTTAAATAGGTACCGATGTCCATGGTCGAGTGCCATTTTGTTAAATAAACAAAATAAATCATTGTCAAGCGCGAGTGACCTAAATACGAAGGGTAATTCTGCATATTTTGGCACAATAGTCCCCGCACGTTTGACATGACATTATCTTAGAAGACCATCTCACGATTTTAACCATCCTTTTGTGTAGGTTCTTGTTTCTAACAGAGCAAGGTTCAATATCGTTTAAGAGACAAATGACCAAATGCGGTTAGATCGTGGGAACGTTTACGCTCTATGCAATATGGGAATGGATACATATTGGAGTGAGAGTGATACTGTTACATAAGGGTTTATCCTACTTGTTACTGGTATAATTAATTGTTCTGTATAATTAACTAGTATGAGTTCGTAATAGTCACACAATAGCACATTTCATATTAGTTTCATTTGTAAGTTAGACGAATCTATGTATCTTCTATCTAAATGCTATTCTTTAGTATTTAAGTCTACTTAAATATTTAAGTCTACCTAGTTATAAGAATAATATTGTATGTTCGTGATGGACAAAACTGTTGAAACTAGTACTTACTTTACCATCCATGTACACAGTTTATACAAAAAATATATTCTGATTCTGATACACTTGAGCACGGCTGGAACGATTTGTATTTTTTTTAATGTTCGTAGTATTTAGTAAGAATAAGGTTGTAAGAAAAGAAAAAATTATGATACAACTCGTGACCATTATGCTGGCCTTTATATTGCCTAAAAATTAAGCATTTTGATTTTTGATTAAGCTGCCAGCATTTTGGGAACCGGAAGACGCAGGGTAGGTGGGCCTCCCACTAGATGGACCGACTACATTGTTAGAGTCGCTGGCATCCAGTGGATGCAAAAGGCAGGCTGTCGTTCAGTGTGGAGGTTAAAGGGGGAGGCCTATGTTCAGCAGTGGACGTCTTACGGCTAATGATGATGATTTTGGGAACGCTGCCCACTGGCAGTGGCTTGTTATAATAGTTTTAATTATAAATTTATATTTATGATAGTTTTATTTTACTTATACTTCTCTTTTCTTTGAATACGATCAGTCCACTGCCACTTTCGGTATGTTGGTGATTTTGTTTATCTGGTGAATAACTTCGTTCATAATTTGATCCCTTGGAGAAACGTCGAGCATAGCTCTCTCCATAGCTCTCCATAGCCCACTGAGCGATTTTGAACTTGTTGACCACCTCCAATAAGTGTCTACGTTTCAGCACCGTAAGTCTGCCAGGTAGAACGCACTGATTTTAAAGACTTTCGCCGTAAGACTTTGTGGTATAGGTAACGAGAAGACTACTTAGTTCCCCAACTGTATTCTTCTCTTGACCTGACACTAAAAATTGTTTTTACCTAAAGTTATATAATTATTTACGGGATATTTACCGTGATAAGGTTGTAGAATGAGATCCCACGCTGCAACCTTACCACGGTAAATAACCCGTAAATAATCATATAACTTTAATGGACAACCGTGATAGTTTAAAACAGTAAATTGTTTTTACCTAGTTCGAGCGTTTGCAAGAACTAGGTAAAAAGAATAGAGTCCTCAAACGTAGGCAACGCACTGACAATGCCCGGGGTATTGTAGGTGTCTATAGGCGGCGGTGACCACTTACCATCAGGTGGCCCGTTGCTTGTTTGCCACTTATTCTATAAAAAAAAACTAGGCTTATAAGTTATTAGTTAAACATACTGCAATGTTTATTGAATAAATAATCATAAATATACTGTCCTAATCAGCCACTTAACTGTAGCATTTATCATTATATCTGATTAAATTTAATGATCTACTCCTTGTGACAAAAAAATTGGGTTTGATATTTAACTAATCGCTAACTATTGGTTTTAAATGTCAGTGTTAACTGTCAACAGATTGTATTCAATTTAAATAAATTATTGGGATGTGACAATGTTGACACACCTGTTCATTTTTATGCTGCTGTGAGTTTAGATTCGACCAACAAGCATATCTTTAGAGCAAAACCATCTCAAAATAAATATAAACGGTAGTAATTAATTAACTAACACATGGAGAAAAACAAAACAGTGTCCCAAATAAAAAATAAATAAATATAATAAAAAATAAAAATAAATTAATATTCGGGACATTTTTGCACACACGGTCATCTGACCCTAAACTAAGCAAAGCTAGTGATAAGGCTGCCAGAGACTGATATACAATCTATATTATAATTATACAAAATAAAGTCGTGCTAGTTACACTATTTATAACTCAAGAACGGCTAAACCGATTTGGCTGAAAATTAATGGGGACCAGCTTAGAACCAGGAGACGGACATAGGCTAGTTTTTATTAGCATCATCACCATTTTTCATCACTACGCGGGTGAAACCGCAGGGCGCAGCTAGTAACAGATATTTCTAATTAAATCACATCCCAACATCAACCAGTAAACGTCCACTGCTGATCAAAGCCCTAGAGAAGGGTGTTGCCATAATCTCCACGCTTGGCAGGCAGCTTGGGGATCGCAGTACGTTCATCGTGTACTAATAGGACGCTGCCCATCATCCGGGGATTCTGGTCGCAGTGGTGGTGGTTTTAGGACATACTCGGCTCTTATTTAGACTATTTAAGACATACCTAGTCCCTAATCACATTTTACGAAACAACGGCTTATCATCGATAAATTACGAATTTTGACAGATTTGATTTGGTAAAGCTGTCAAAAATCGATATGACAAAATTTATGAATATCTAGGAAGTCCGTGGTCCAATTTTCTATAATTTTGTAAAGTGAAAAACAAACAGAGTACATTTTAATTAAGTACAGCTAAAAGCGCGCGGTTATTTCAGGAGATAGAAAAAAATATTTTAGATAGTTTTTTTCAATTACCTTCGCCATCCTATAAATGCTATGTTTAACGTCATTTAAAAGTTAATACTTTATCGGTTTTTTTAGTTCTCATTCACAAAATTTTATCTTCAAAAATATTTAAAACACACAGGTATGCTAAATAGATAGTTGTAGCTGTTGAACGCATTCATAATAGATAAATCCGGCTACATTCATATCAGCACTCTAATAACGTATGACTTTAGCAAGGCTCGGTCGTGTTAAGTACTTCTGCAGATTTAGTAGACGGCCAGACAGACAGACTTCCGCACGAATACCAGAACAAAGTCATTGCCTCTCAATCGCAGACAATCGTATAAGTTTAATAAGGCTTAATATTATTTTATTATCTTCAATACCGAGTACGGCTGCAAATCCGTGGCCTTGCTCGCAAACTCACAATTCGAGCAGTTGCTGGAATGCAGCACTGACCATGAGATAATAGTTCGAAAATTTTTTAAAAGGCAAATCGTAATAAGGTGACATAATGGTATTGGAATTGTTCAATAAAGAGGTCACTGAAGAATGCAGCGGTAGTTTCTGGAACTAAGAGTTTTGGAGCTTAGTCAACGTGAGAAATCATGTCCACTCTGGTATTATGTCATCTGTGGTATTATTTCCCTAAACTTCTGTATTATCTTTTTCTACAATGTTTCGGATATCCGAAACACTGAGATTCGACGTCGCACCAAGGCTGCAGACGTCGCAAACAGGGTGACGGAGCTTAAGTGGAACTGGGCAGAACACACGGCTAGACGTAATGATGGGAGGTGGTGTACAGCAGTAACCGCGTGGTGGCCGAGACAAGGTTGGCGGAACCCAGGCCGATCGAGGATGAGGTGGACTGACGACATCAAAAGTACTGTCGGAAACGAGTGGAATGAGACTAGTGAGAGACCGGGGAGAGTGGCATAAGCAAACTGAGACTATATCCAGCAGTGGGTCATTCAGGGCTGCTGCTGATGATGATGATAATGTGTAATAATGATGGATTATTATCATCGAGATACAATTCCTATAGAGTCACAATCTCTCAGTGAAAACAGTCAAAAAACGTCCGAGCGTCATTGTACATTGTATTAATTATATAGTTCACAATGCCACATTTACTCCAAATTTGACGTTATGTCGCTTGCATAGTTTTCAACGTTAGTGGTCCGCTATATCATCGTAGCTCTGGCATCGCGCGGCGATCATCGTCAGAACGCAGTTACCTTGTTTCTAACCAAAAAGTCGGCGCAATCCGTAGCGTGCCGAGTTTTGGTTCGGACATTTTTTTGGCACGATTGTGACACTATAATTATGTACTGTATCTCGATGGTTGATGTAATTATTTGTTTACGTTCACACAACAAGAAACTGCGAAGTTATACATACAATCCTACGCCCACACATTAGATATCATATTTTACGACTATGGGTGCGTGTCATTTATACAAGATTTATTTCAACATAAAACTTACATTATTCTGCCTTGATTTATATAAGTTGTATGATATAAAATATCACTAGAAATAAGTATATTGTTATTGCGGATAAGACACGACTGACCGTAGAAAATTTATATTTTTTCATAAGCTAAAACCGCAATGGAAGGTGATCCCCCCCCCCCCCCCCCCCCCCCCCCTGAGTACGCCCATTGCTATCTCGCGACTTAGTACGCGTAACGCGTAGGATTTCACCTGGCTTCCTTAATTCGAAACTTTCGCAAAACCGATAGCCTATTAATTTTTTTCAACCTCTTACATTCCATAAAAATCTACATAAATACGTCAAATAAAGGTTTTGTAAAAAAAATAAAAAAACTCGAAAATTACAAAATTGGCTTACAATTACAAGTCAGCTTTGTAATTTTCGAGATGTCGTGCTAAGTCAGTTAGTAAATTTCTATGCATCAGAAATTTACTAACTGACTTAGACTGACCTATCACATCAATCAAACACTGTCAATGTTTTGTGGTGTACATTTTGATATTCAAAGTTCTTTTATGTGGCACCAGGTGCAACTGAGTCAGGCTAGCTCGATAATAAATTCAAGTTCACTATAGAATGTTTTTAAACAGGTCAGTCGATAAATTGCTGTTGCGCTTACAAATTGCCGTTCCATAGTTAGATTTTATCGGAGCAGTTTAGCTGTTATGTTTAAAAGTTATCAATATTACGTAAATTCGCCTAAGATTTCTACATTTTTTAATATTCAATATTCAACATTGAAAAATATTATTATTGTCTTATTTTGATTGCATCTGTTCATCCTTGAAAATTCTTGTAGTTTTGACCCTGTCACAGTAATTTTTATCGCAACCAATTCGAACAGTAAAGGTACTTTCAACTTTTCTTATAGCGGCATAGTTGTAAAACGAAGGAAACGCTAGTCAATAAAAACAATAAATGATCTACTTAATTTTTATTGGCAGTTAAAATTGACATCTGATTAATAAATATCGATATAAAGTTGCTGAGACTCGAGTGAATCTATCGAATATGGGTTATGTATACAGGTTGTTCTAATTATGCATCGCATAATACTAATTATATAAATGCGAAAGTTTGTGTGTACGTGTTTGTTTGTATTCACTGTAATAATCACTTCTCAATCATCATCATCATGTTTTAAATGTTTATCGTAACTTATCGCGTATTATTTAATTTAGGTAAAAATATGTATCTTTCATCATCATCATCATTCTCATTCCACCTATTTTCTGTATATAATGTACCTTTTTTGCTACAGGTCACTTATGCCTTCTTATTCACTTCTAATTCACTTATGAACGCCTTCTATTTAAGGAAAATGGAAGGCGTTCCTTGTTTAAAAACTAAGACATAAGTGGTCTGTAGCGAAAAAAAGGTACCTACATTATATACAGAAAAGAAGTGGAATGAGAATGATGATGAAGATGATTAAGAAGTGATCATTACAACACTTTGTAACGTATATCTTATATCGACCAGTAAGTGTTGCCAGACATAGGTACGGCACTGTAACGTGGTTTCTCACTGTGGATCTGCAAGCTCAAAGTCGCACAACGAGCTATGGTGAGGTCTATGCTCGGGGTTTCTCTACGAGATCGAATCAGAAATGAGGTGAACCGTATACGAACGTACTCTACCGACATTGCCCACCGGATTAGCAAGTTGAAGTGGCAATGAGCAGAGAACATAGCACGCAGACAGGTGGCCGATGAGGTCGAAAGCTTCTCGAATTGAGACCAAGGACTGGTAAGCGCAGCGTAGAACGTCCACCCAAAAAAGGGACAGACGACCTAAAAGAGACCGCAGGGAAACGCAGGATGCAGTCCGCTTCCAACCGGCCCTTTAGAAGATCGACGGGGGAGGCCTATGCCCAGCAGTGGGCGTCCTATGGTTGAAATTATGATGATGATCGTCACTCAATCGAGTCTCAAGATGTATTTGACGCTGGGCATGCGAGTTGGCCGCAGGGGCCTAGCTTCTCGCACTGGTGACGCTGCTGCTCGCCACCAGCCTAAAATGTAGCTACATCATAACTCTTATACCGCGTTCAGTCGGTAAACTACTTAGGCAAATACCTAAACTACTTAGCCGATTATGCAATATACCCCCGCCTGCACCCGATCAGCCGCATTCATCACGTGCGCGGCGCGCGGCGCGCGGCGGCCCGCACTGCAAAGAGAGACGGAGCTGCGCGAGCGCAGTCACCTTGAAAAAGCGCCGAATGCGGTTAAAACTATAGTCGGAATAACCGGCTGAATCATACGTGAGTAATTCTTAAACAAAATGTGTGAAAACCACGTCAGTTTCCATAGTAAAACATTTGATTATAAGTAAAAAATAAATACTCAAGCATTACCAGTATTTGGATGGTAGATACTTGATAAATTAGAATCTTAGCAGAATAGTATTAAAAGTTACAATAATGGTCAATAATTGTGGTCTAAGACTACTTTTACACATTTTATTAATTACATTTAAATATTCATTTATTAATTATTATAGTTCATATTCTCGTCAAAGCTCCTATTTATATCAAGTATTATATGGTTTAGTTTGGTAAGTCAATTTATTTTTATTTTTATAATCGTATGGTATATCTGTCCTGCCATATTCATTTGTGATTCTTTTAGTTTCAGTCATGTGTAGCAGTCGCTTCATTGGCTATTATTGTAACACCCTATAAATAAGAAGCTATAAAGTGATGTGCCTCAAGTTATAGTGAGGTGCCTGACCCGATTCCGTCAATCAACATGATTTGTTGCTTCACTTCGATGATACTGATATACCTCTTTTTTGTATAACGTTGCTGAATATATGTTAAGAGTTAAGTGTATCAACTTGATCATCACGAATTTGTAGTCTGCAAAATAACAAATTAAAATGTGAAAACATTATTGGTTTGTTTGTTCCTCTTTCACGCAGCAACAGAGCAACGGATCGACCTGATTTTTTGCATGGGTATAGTTCAAGGGCTGGAAAGTGACATATGTTACTTTTCATCATCACCATCATCATCATCACCATTTTTCATCACTACGTAGGTGGAACCGCTGGGCTCAGCTAGCACTCTATATTTAGTAGTTTTTGGTTCGTTCGTGAATTAAAAGGTCACCTCATTGTAATATTTCCCAAAAAAAAAAAATACGAGTGTTAATGCGTAATCATGGAGGATTAAGAAATGATTGTTTGATGATTGTAGGATTTGGATGGAGGGCTTTTGATTAAGTGTTCGTGATCATACACAAGCAAGTAGGCAAGTATTTCGTGTAAGAAAGTAATATAATGAAGTGAAATATGTCTTTTTGTGTTCTATCTAAAAATCTGTAGTACTTACTTAGCATATATAGAATTCCTGGTATGGGACTCGTTTAAACAAAACGATTGTTACAAACTCTAGAAGTTTTCTAGTAGCCATTGAAGCCTTCCACTATTCACGTTACACCCTTTGTATGGGGTCGATGGGGGAGGCCTATGTCCAGCAGTGGACGTCCTACGGCTGAAATGATGATGATGATGATGACCCTTTGTATGGAACATCTGATATTTATTTCGCGGTTTCTGAATTGGTCCCATAGTAGAAGTTATTCTTAATGATGGGTACTATAGACCCATTTCGGCTTAGTACACCCCTTCCGTGTAACCCAGAACAAAGCTGAAGCTATTGTAAAGCGTATAAAAATGGTAGACAATTCACAAATAAAATACGACTAGTAGCGGAACATGAAACCGTTTCGCTTAAAAGGCATAGCTAAAAGAACAATATCGTTTTTATACAATAAACACCGTATTTGTATAACTCAGACCATAAAAGTTTTACACTTGACGGGTTACGACCTCGATTGTTGCTATAAAAACGATAAACCGATGATCTTTAAACCAAATTATGAAAAAGGTATTGTCATGTTTCTCATAAAATTGTTTGCAACTTAATTTATGATTAAAAGTGAATACGGAAAATCACGTATTTTAACCATAAAGTTTTATGAAATTAACTCGGATATTTTTTAAAAATAATAAAAATAAATACTAAAACTTAAAACTTCTTAAAGTTAATAAATTACAAGTGAAGCTAATAAAAGCGAAGTAAAACATTATTAAATGAATCTGGATCTTAAGCTGATGCCATTTATCAGAACTCATTTACCGCCCGCGTTCGTAACATTTCGTGCGATAAAATTCATTAAATGTGAATGTAATTCTATAGTAAAGTGCCTTTAAGAGGTAAAACCATTTCAAAATAATCATATTGGTACAGTAAAATACAACGGTAAAGGGTAATCCCATCCCTAGAGCCATTTAATGAGAAAATATAAACAGTAAGGGAGACGATACCTTATACAATAAATGTGTAAAGACCCGCCTAAATCCGAAAAAGGATACGGAATTTAAAAATCTATTTAATTTATTTATATTATTTTATTCGGAAAATGTAGTGTTATCCTTATCTAGGTTATGACTAATATTATTTCTAAATACCATTGACCATTGACTATTAAGTATTATCTTTTGAATAACAGTTGCAAACTTTAATATCTGTAAAGATATAAATAAACAATAAAGTTTCTTCCAAACTTTATTGTTTATTTATATCTTGGCTATGGTCAATTATTTTTTCAGTTATCAAAAAGAAATTGTTCTCTTTTTAAATATAGGTAGCAAGGATTTGTTAAAATTATTTGCCACGAATAAAATTATTATAGTATTATTATTTAATTATTATTTGCTATCTAAATATTGAATTCTAGTTCTTTCAATATTGCCTACTGCTGGCATAGTGTTGCACATCCCACTTTTTATTTTTTTTCATTTCAGCTCCGTATAGAAAAGCTCTACTTCACAGTGCACAGGAAAGCCCCGACTATATACCAACATAATTATTATGCTTTTGAGATAATTTTCGCATAATGGCAGGCTAGTGTCAACGACTTGACACGGCCACCCGGAACGCGTTAATGATGTATACGCGTGTACGTATTTCTCCCTATTAAAACTTGGTATTAATTGCTTACAGACTTTCGATTTAAGGTCAGAGATAAGAAAAAAATACGTATATTGTAATATGTTTCCTGGTTGCGGCAAAAACTATTGATATGACATGTAGAGTTAGTGACTATTTTTGTGCTTCGGGGTTGTTGTCCAGTGGATTATAGCTTATGTTGGAGATCTAGCTTTCTCAGACACAACTCGAACCCGAATGTGGGATGTACACTGTACACTATCCCTGAGACAAGCTGAAGGCGAGAGTGTACTAGACGCTCTCATTGTGCCTCGCTTGTTTAACGCCGGTTATACACTATCCCTGAGACGAGCCGAAGGCAAGAGTGTACTAGACGCTGTGCCTTGCTTGTTTAACGCTGGCTATACACTTTCCCCGAGACAAGCTGAAAGCGAGAGTGTACTAGCTAGACCCCTCATTGTGCCTCGCTTGTTTAACGCCGGCTGTACACTATTCCCGAGACAAGACGAAGGAAAATATACTAAACGCTCTCGTTGAGCTTTACTTCTTTTAACGCCGGCTGTACGATATCCTCGAGACAAGTCGAAGGCGAAAATGTACTAGCGCTCTCTTTGAACTCAACTTGTTTAACGCTTGCTGTACACTCCCCCGAGACCGTATACTTCGGATAATTTACAAAGGCATAGGCCGCACTCTGAAATGAATAATGACACGTGCTTCTCGTAAATGGGCTGAACTCGGGCTGTCTTGACGAAAATGACGCCAAAGTAACGCCATAACGCGCTGTTACGAACGATTGTCCCGAGAGAAACAACTAGCTCTATTGGGCCTCTATTCTAAATTTTTGTCAAAGTTACCGCTGCAATAGCTCTCCAGTCGACCTAAGTATGTGCGAAACAAAAGTAATTCTTTTGTCGACTTATATGTGGTGTTAGAAATACACGGAAGGTTAGTATGAAGAAAAGCTCAGTGAATTTACCTCGTAATTGTAGTACAAAATTTTGTGATGTGCGCAGCCTAATAGGCTCTTTAGGTTATTCCTGGTTCCTGGCCTCAAAGATAAACTGTTACGATATTATCTTATAAGAATCCAAATCTCTTTTCAATGGAGCCATTGACTTGACATGTGGTTTAGCGATAAGTGAAGATCTTACGACTTAACCGAAATGTTGACAGTAAGCACATGTCCATAAGCTTAAGTCTTCGTCAAATAGAACGCGCATCCAGTGCGCGTCAAGGCTTTATAGCATGACGATACATAATATTATACACACAAAAATTTGCGTATGTATTGTTGGTTCCCCATTCTTTAATGGCTTATCGAATATGCTTGATATTTGGTGCAGAGATAGCCTCAACTATAAATTAGCATACTGAAACATGGTCTCTCACTATGGGCCTCATAAGCAAGCTCAAAGTCGCACAACGAGCTATGGAGAGGGCTATGCTCGGAGTTTCTCTACGAGATCGAATCCGAAATGAGGAGATCCGTAGACGTACGAAAGTCACCGACATAACCCACCGGATTAGCAAGTTGAAATGGCAGTGGGCAGGGCACATATCACGCAGAACAGATGGCCGATGGGGCCGAAAGGTTCTGGAATGGAAACCACGGACTGGTAAGCGCAGCGTAGGACGTCCACCCACAAGATGGACAGACGACCTAAAAGAGACCGCAGGGAAACGCTGGATGCAGGCCGCTTCCAACCGGCCCTCTTGGAGATCGATGGGGGACGCCTATGTCCAGCAGTGGACATCCTATGGCTGAAATGATGATGATGATGATGATAAATTAGCACCTGAAGTACTGTCTGTCTCGAAAATTACGGTTATTTTTGGATATTGGTGAGAATAGGGGTATTCTCATTGTGTTTTTCATGCCCAAGGGTCGTGATCTCCACCTCCCATCAGTCTCTCCTTAATGATCTTAAGCCATCTTCTTCTATCCTCGGCGTCATGCAGAAGAAAAATTAAGAACATTGCGCAGAAAATTAGAAAATTTCAGAAAACTTAACAACGATTTTAACTTCGCGCGTTTGACAGCAGTTGTCAGTGTCAGCTAGTATTTAATAAAAATCAGTTTAGCCGTTTAAAAATTATAAGTTTTTCGAATTGATCTGTCTTTAAAATTAGTTGTTTTAATTTTCTTTATTTGTTATGTACGCACATCATTGTGTGGATAACAATTCGTCGGTCAATTAGGATGTACTGACAGTTAAAACTGCCCGAAGACATTTGCTAATTTGATCCAATGATTGTGACTTGGCTATAATAAATTAAAATATCATTAGTCAAGTAGCGATCACTTGTGACAGGTAACAACGGCATGACCTGCTCAGTTCTTAGCTCAACGTTTGACGTAGAATTGTGGCAGTGTCAGTGCGGTGTTTCTTTAAAGCAATTAGCTGCGTCCCACAATTTCACCCGCGTAGATATTCCTTCAAGAACCGTACATTTTCCGGGATAAAAAGTGTCTTATATCACTCTTTGTCCTTCTACCTAATTTTATACAAAAAAGCACGTCAATTAATCGCTTTATCACTGTGTGAATAAAAACTTTATGCTTTTATAATATTAGTATGATAAAAAAACTGTAACCAAAAGTGAGTTCAAGAAGAGAGATGAAAATGCTCCGATGGACACGAAATGTGGCAAAAGTGGATTTGAGAAACAAACATGTTAGAGGCAGACAACCAGACAAACTACGAAAGTTCAGATGGTACGGACATATGATGCAGAAAAAAGACTACTCCGTTAAAATCGCTTTAAAAACGGACACAGGCAAACATCAGAGCCAATTGGCGGAAACATATTCGGAGGGCTGGCCCAAACGATCAAGGAAAAGGCAGGAAGAAAGAAGAGGGGAAAGATGCTATAGGATAGTATTTGGATTTTTTAAAGTATGATTTATTTTTCAATTAATACATATTATTAATATTACACAATTAATACGTTTTTCAATTAATTTCACAAACTACTTAATTCGAATTATAAAAAATCTAATCTAGTCAAACAGCCCGCCCCGGATCGTTCCTGGTGCAAAAGTGCACCTGGGTATTTGGATCTATATTAATGTTAAAAAGCATTTTCATTTCATGCACTATGTCTGTCTTTAATAAAATTGTTTCAGCGAGTTTGGCTCTCCATAAAAAAGCCTCCTGCCGATTGTTTACGCAGAGCAAATACTTTATTGTAAAACCGAAATATAATTTTAATGATGCAATAAAACCCAATAATTACACCTACAATACCGCAAAAATATTCATACAAAACATGTATTTTTCCATAAAGATTGCACCAACCTAATCGCGATAGCTGAGAATGTCCCTGAAGCGGATTGATTTACATTCGAATTCATTAAAACTTACACAATGTTACTGACATCACAACTCTACCTAATTTCTTCATCGGTTGACATTTAAAAATTAAGCTTGGCAGATTATTTCATTTTTAGCATTTTTTTACAATTAAAGATTTTAACATGTCAGCTGCATACATACCTACCTATATGCTTTGACTTTAGATATAGGTATGATGATGGATTACGCACGAAAATTTAATATAAAAAAAACTACTAATATCAATTATCCAGTGTCCAAGAATTTGCTCTGACAGCTGCAATAACATTATAAATCTGAATAATATATAAGATTTTTTTAAATATTTATTAAAACGTATGAAGGCTTGCATTTGACTGCCAACTCGCCTGATGACGATGATGCGGTCTACGATGGAGCACGCTTGCCTAGAAGAAATCGATTCACTCGTGATTTGAAGACACCCAGAATGTAACTATCAGGGAACACCCATCCTGGCAGCGCATTCCACAGACTAGCAGTTCGCATAATAAAAGTGGAATCAAAGAATCAAAGCATTTCGTACGGGTTTTAGTAATATCAATCATAAAGCGGTGTCGATTTTTATGCCCGCTCTAGCAAATTTTATTTTCACTGAACTATTTTGGGTAACTGTTACATTGGGTACCTATTACACTAGTTTAAATTTATTTTTATCCTGTAAATATAAATTCTGGTGTAAATAATAAATAGTTATCTATCTATGTATTAAAATAATTTTATGAACGAAGTTAAAGTTCACATTTGACTAAATTTGAGTTTTGTTATTCACTAACAACGGTTTATCCAGGGTAACAACGGTTTTTCTGACTGATATGGCGCCGTAAAGCGTAGAGAAATTCATTCCAAAACTGGAGTCAATAATTAATGTCTAATTATAAGTATTTAATATTATTATTATTTTCTATTTAATATGATTAATTATTTAATGTTGACATGTAATTATTATTAAGAATAAAATTATCATTATTTATCATCATTACACAATATAAACAATTTTCTTTTAAACATTTATACGGGCCTCTCAGAGATAAGGGATGGACCCTAATCCACCATCCTGGCCCAGTGCATGTTGGGTACAATATTGGGTATTGCATAATTGTATTGACACCAGAACTAAAAATGAATGCAAAATTTCATAAAAATCAGTTAGGAGGAACTGGTTCTAACTAATTCCGCTTGCAAAATTTGACCTAACCAAGCTAACAAACATTGCAAGTTAACTAAAAGTTTTAAAAAACATATCGAATTGATTGAACTTTTTAAGTCAATTAAAAAATTATGCAGTTTGTATGTTTTTTAAATACGAATATCATCGATAAAGTTAGAACATTAATTTAGAAGTTATGTCATTGATTTAAGTTTGATCGAAACGTAAGAAGTCGTTTGCGTAAATATTGGCGACACACCTCAAGGTTCTTCCAATTAAGCTATAAGCTAAAAATAAATGCTTGAAGAATAGGCAATGATCATCCTGAGCAAAACATTACTAAGTAATTAGGTACATGGAAACTTGATACAATAATTGCTGTTATGTTTTGGAACGATTTTAAACGCAACATTAAACAAATTAAGATTGGTCTTATGTTTCCTTGAGTAGCCCAAAACCTTGACAATTTCCTCTGACATTCGAATGAAATACTCTAGAGCAAATAAACTATGACATGTAAACTAAACTAACATCAATATTTTTCTAAGTAAAAAAACTAAAGCTCACCTCTTTGGTCGGTTTAAAAAATTTGCTGTCAAAAGTCCACAATCGCAACTGTCACGTTTTGGGATTCGAACACTTTTTGGATTGTTTTGGCGGGCTTTGTTGCCGAAAGGATTAACACGTGCGCGTGCGCACACGATCTCGCGGGCACTGAGGTCTGAGAGTAAACCGTGGTATGGTGAGACTGCGTCCCTTTTACTACAATCCGTAAGATGTGAGAGACCTCAGCTGTATATTGTCACTCGGCAATGGTGTTTAGAGCACTGTTTAATAAACTTCCGATGATGTATTTGCGTTCCGGTTGGGATTTATTGTTAATAAATTCGTAACGCTCTATAAGAGGATATGGAAATCCATGCAGATCAAATGGATTTGGGAAAACAGCGCACTTGTTCGATTGTTAATATGACTGGTCAGTTTGCTATATAATAGCATAGCATAATCAGCCTTTAATAGTCCACTGCTGGACTTCGGCCTAAAGCCGAAAGGGCGATTGGACCAAGTCTACTACGCTGGCTCAGTTACGGGTTAGTGGATTCACGTACGTCATTGAATTTCTTCTCCGTACGTATGCAGGTTTCCTCACGATGTTTTCCTTCACCAAAAAGCCAATGGTATCAAAATCTGTACATCGAGCTCATTGGTACGGGCCCGGGATTTGAACCCACGACCTCACGCTTTCAAGTCTAGTGGTCTCCAAAATAGGCTACCTCGTTTTTTTGTAAGTTTGCTATAGAACCTAAGCTTAATGAAAAACGGTGAAATTCTAGAGGTCCATACCCGTACCTACAAAAGACATCAACGCGCTTGCCCTAAAAACGTTACAGCAAATTATTTGAAATTATCTGCCTTGACAATCACTGCCCTGTCCAAATTTAAATAAATATGTCTCTATTATGGTCTCGAGTTCATACAAAAATTCCATAGAAAAAAAGCACTTTCTTTTTAATTTTTTTTCTTTCCCTTAAATCCTTATTCAAACTTTTATTATATAACACATGTACTATAGTTACGTATAATTAGGATTTTCCGACTACAGTAAATTCAAACTACTACATACTAGCTGCGCCCCGCAGTTTCACCCGCGTAGTGATGAAAATGGTGATGATGATGATGATAAGTAGCCTATTTCACTTTCTGGCTTTTAAACTATACCCATGCAAAAAATCAGGTCGATACGTTGTTCCGTTGCAGCGTGAAAGAGGAACAAACATCCATACATACAAACTTTTGCGTTTATAATATTAGTAGGATTCAAATTATTACGACGTTTAAAAACAGCTAGGCAAGTCGTTCTAGTCGTTCTCAAGGGATGCCAAACGAAACGAAAATAGTATTTTTTTTTTATATACTTACTGACCTGACAGATGTCCTATCCAAATGTCAATAGTTCAACAGTTTCGCTTTCACTTTACCCTAAATTTTCCGATTATCCAAGCAAGTTTTCTTATTTTTCTTTCCCTAAAAACCAAATTCGGATTAATAAAAAAAGAGTTATCCAAATGAATCCAGCCATTATCAAGTGATGCGCTTACCAATGTAAAGCATTTTTTTAAATAAATATAGACTAGTTTGATCCATTGTTGTTAAAAAAAAAACAGAAATTATAATCTACCGCCACATTTACTAACTTACACCTGAAACATATTTATTTTTTAACCATTGTGAAGTGCGATTTAATCAAAACCATTTGTTTGGCACATTGTGAAATATGATTTAACCTAAACCATTTGGTTGGCACATTGTGAAATATGATTTAACCTAAACCATTTGGTTGGCACATTGTGAAATATGATTTAAATCCACTGAATGCCCGCGACTCTCACGATGTCGTCGATTCTAGAAGAAAGCTTACATACGCTACGTCTTCCGGTTCATGGTCTCCACTAAGAACCTTTCTTCTCCATCGGTTATCGGTTCTTCGAGCGATGTGGCTTGTGGATTTGGTTGGCGCATTGTGAACTATGATTTAACCAAAAGCATTTGAATGGCACATTGTGAAGTACGAATTAATCAAAACCATTTGGTTGGTCGGTAGAAATTTTCACAGATAGTGCTAGTCCAAGTAGTAATTTTTCATAGGTTAATATATTTATATGTTACATGTCATAATGACAAAATTCTTATAGCAAAAGCCAAAAGCACTATGCTATGCTAGCGCCAATTTCACAGGAGACAACTCCATTTAACTCTACTGTCTCTATCTGTTAGTTTCTTGCCTTTTCACTCACTAAATAACATATCGTGGTGAAATTTACAAGGAGGTATTGTGTATCATGAAAACGGAGATGGATACATAACGTCTAGTACTTATCTCGGAAGGCGCGAGTAAAACCGTAGGTATCATCTAGTTTAAATTTCCTCCCCGTTCCCGTTTCACCCCGCTCGTTCCTGTCAATTTCCTATCGCGCTCCGTTCCGCGCCAATCCCGTTCCCGTCTTACCTACAGATAGACACGTTTCGTCACGTCTCGCCTTTTCCGGTTCCAAAGCAAATTAAAACTCTTATAATGATGCCGTACCATACCCGTTCCTTACACAAATATTCGGAATACGTAAGCGTGAACAAATTGGTATGCTTGGTAACACTGAAACAAATGCATGACCTTATCAGATCCGCTAGTGTATCATAGTTTACTAACTTAGCTACCATGATCCGATTGGAAAACCCACTTCTTGCATTAAAAAACATTGCTTTGTCGAAGCAATGTCGCCGACACGCGCTCTGAACCAGTTCATCTAGACGTGGACCTTTTGAGTGGAGAGTTAATAAAAAACAAAGAATAAATTGACATGTTCCGCCTTTGGGTACGTTGACTTTGAGCGAATGTACTTGTATTATTGTTGTATATTATTATGATAGTTATAGGTAACTTAATTTTTGTAATAAATCTCTTTAAAACATCAAGGTTTTTGCTAACCCGCCTTCTCCTCCATAAGATCTGTCTGTGAGGTTTGACATATCTCACCCAAAAATAAAGACTACATTGGCGGATCCAGAACACTTAGCGATTCCATACATTCGACTCAGGTGCACCTTGTCTGAATGCCCCCCCCCCCCCCCAAAATGAAATCCCTGAATGCCCCCCCCCCCCCGAAAATTAAATCCTGGATCCGCCCCTGAAACACTAGAAGTTCATTACAAAAAAAGAAACATCAAAATTGGACTGCTTTGTAAAAAGTTATGCGACGTACATAATACGACGTGCATGACGTACGTTATGCACACATACATGAAAAATGCGCAACGACATGAAAACCTTCTCCTTTTTTTCGAAAAAAAAATATCTGGTAGTAACCGAAATATAGTGGCGCAGTCGCTTCGTTTCGAGTTCTAACAAGATATTTAAACTTCGGCACTAATCTAAAAAGCCCCTACCAAATCTCAGCTTAGCGTAATTTTTTATGCAGTACGCTTACAACCAGGCCAACTTCTATTTTCTTGCTTCGTCGTCCTATGTTTCCAGAAGTAGGGTGATGTTAATATTTAAGCGACAGTGACAGAACGATTGCTTGTGCACTTTACAATCTTAGGGCACCTGGTTTAATTCTCGGCCCTGCACCAATTACCTACCTATTTAGTACCTGAATAAATTATGTGCAGTTTTGATGCTATCGCTTACAAAGGTGAAGGAAACCATCGTGAGGAAACCGTATGTCCAAGCTCAAAGATATTATGACATTCATCTGACATCACACACAGCATGCATTGGGTCAGCATAGTAAATGAAGACCCATCCTTTCTCTCTCTCTCTCTCTTAGAGAAGGACTAGAATGCCTGATACTTGAAGAATTTTAAATAAAAATGAAAATTAACATTGCACAGTTTTTAAAATCTGAAGCGATTAATTTGTGAGTACTCTATCTGCTGCCTCATCAGGTTACGATTTCAGCTTGTAATTTTAGAACTGCTTATTTGTCATCGGTTTAAAATAACGAATGCATCACTTTAGAAAAATCTGACCTTTCAGACTCAAGGTGTTTCGATTTCTTTTCGTAGTCAATGAAATGATTGCTTATTGACAATCAAGAGCTATAGTGAGTCACAATCTCAGACCAGACAAACAGGGGAGATGTACCCTAGTACAATTCTTTATTCTTTAATTATCAAAGACGTCCCTTAAAAGTCCACACTGATCGACAGCCTGTCATCTGCATCCACTGGATGCCAGCGACTTACACGATGTCGTCGGTCTACTTAGTGGGAGTCCTACCTACACTGCGTCATCCAGTTCGTGGTCTCCACTCAAAATGCTTTCTTCCACATTGGTTATCGGTTCTTCAAGCAATGTGGCCAGGCCATTGCCACTTCAACTTGCAAATTTTAATAGCTATATCGGGTGACTAACGTACTTTGGATTTGAATATCCACGTTGCAGTGATCGAGATACAATAAATATAGAGTCACAATCGTACCAAAAAAATGTCCGAACCTAAACTCTACGCACGCCACGAATTGCGCAGACTTTTTGGTTAGTTACAAGGTAGTCGCGATCCGACTACAACGCCGTGCGATGCCAGAGCTACGATGACATAGCGGACAACTAGCGTTGAACACTATGCAAACGACATAACGTCCAAATTGGAGTAAATGTGCCATTGTGAACTATATAATTGATACAATGTATGTACAATGACGCTCGGACGTTTTTTGACTGGTTTCACTGAGAGATTCTTGCTCTATAGGAATTGTATCTCGATGCTTGCAGTATAATTATCATTCGTGTTCAAATGTCTTCGTGTTTCTCCCACTTTTTCACTATACCATAGGACTTAACGCTTGCTTCACGCAAAACCTATAAGTACGGCACGCATACTAATTTTTTCATGCTTGCAGCGACATTAATCTTCACTAATATTCTTCATGAAGGGCACAAAATATCGACACCGCTTTATGTCGGTATTCCGTAAACCCGACCGAAGCGCTTTGATTCCACTTTTATTATGCGAACTGCTAGTCTGTGGAATGCGCTGCCTGAATGGGTGTTCCCCGATAGTTACAATCTGGGTGTCTTCAAATCACGAGTGAATCGGTTTCTTCTAGGCAAGCGTGCTCCACCGTAGACCGCATCGTCGCTTTTCATCAGGCGAGTTGGCTGTCAAGCGCAGGCCTATTATTGAATAAATAAAAAAACACTAATAAACTATCTAATAGTCCACATGTAAAAAAGGCCAGCAAGGCCGTCTGCAGTGTAAGTTCCACTAAAGGCATCAAGCCTGATTAAGACCAGATGCGTTCGCACTCGCCACGCCCCCATATCTCCCCGTTTGTCTGATCTGACGTCACAATACTCATACAAGTGATCGGGAGAAGTTACCTTTAACGAAAATCAGGTTTAAAGTCGTATATTTGTTTTAAATTAACCATTAAAGTCACTTAAACAGAACGGACGTCTATTCCGCACATCATCATTGGATAAAAACTCTTTATATAATATTTTTAAATAAATAAATATTCAGGACATTTTTGCACACACGGTCATCTGACCCCAAACTAAGCAAAGCTTGTGATTTGGCTGCCAGAGACTGATATACATACATATATAGTTTTAAATACATACTTAAATAGATATTAACAACCAGATATAGAACAAACACAAATGTTCATCACACAAATGTTTGTCCTAGGTGGGAATCGAACCCACGCCCTCAAGCTCTGAAGGTAGGTTCACTACCAACTGGACCAACGGGCTATATATATATATATATATTTATATGGTCAAAACATAATATGAAACGACTAGACAAGTCAGTTGTAACTTTTCCGTCATTTTGTGTGCCAAAATACGCGTAAAAACAATTCTCGAAACACAATATTAATGAAATAATAAATTATAAAAAAAACCTTTTTTAAAACAAGCTTTTAGTCCGCCATATTGAATTTAATGTGATGTCATTTTATTTTTCGTATTCTTCTCAGCAAACCCCTTCATATGATACCCATATCATGAGGGTGCATAAACAAATAACTGGTCCGCCATCTTTGGTAGTCCGCCATATTGGATTTAGAGTGACATCATAACCATGCATTGTCATTAGTGCTCGAAATGGACCGGAACGCCGTTCCGGTTCGAGAAATCACCGTTCCGTTTCGTAAAAGAATCCAACGACACCTCACTCGTCCAAATCGGTCAAGCCGTTTGCTACAGGAGGTACTACAGGAACCCAGAAATATACTAAGATGCTTACATACAACCCAAAAAAAGATTACCCTTCTTCTTGGACAGTCGGTTAAAAGTTCATAAGGTTTGACGGGAAATGCGTTCCGGTTTACGAGAAAGTCCAATTCGACCACTGATTGGCATCCATACTAAACTGTGTGTGCAAAATTTCAGCTCAATCGGTTGGAGATAACCGTTTTAAAATTCAGTTGCAAGATTGAACCCAACAAGGCAAGTTAACGGCCGGTTATCCGAGTCGCGTAGGCAACAAATGATTGATTGATTGATGATTGATTTTGTCACGCAAGAATCAGGACGCCCGCGGGGGGAGTGCAACGACAAAAATGAACATAGACCTCATCCGACCTCGATGACGCCTGGCGCGTTACTGAACGCGGCGCGCGCAAATTCTCGCGACCTTTTTACGCTTTTATATCCACTAAAAAACGAAACTATTCACTATCAAAAATCTATCCAAATAATTTTTTTTTGAATAAAATTGCCTTTCTGTACATGCAATTTCCAGGTTGTTACGAGCTTTCATTAGAGCATAAAACGAAAAAAATAAACTAACTCGATTTTGTTTCAGATTTTTTTTGATCGAGGAATATTTATTCTATCGTGTTTTGAACCAAATCATAAACTCAAACATAGATGTATCTGTGACATGTATTTTTTTCCAGCTATATTAGTAATTTAACTGAATAAAATTGATTTAAAACCGTAAAATTTGGTATATGAGGCTGTTAAAATTCAGTTGCAAGATTGGACATATACAACAAGGCAAGTCAAATAAAAGCTTGTAATAATAAATATAAAAACAAAGACGTACTCGTAAGTAGATTGTTCTGACTATTATGTATCAATGACATACTATGCGTATCTAATTGTTATGCATTGTAACCAATTTAATTAGTATGTAAATTAATGTAATTGTCGCAGTGTTGGGAAACCCTAACTTCCGTCATCAACGGGATTTTCTCTTGACGTATCAATCCGTTCCGATGCTAAACGGACGCGTTTTTTTTCAAGATTCTGGTTAATAAAAATAGATCAATTGATACCGGATTTACTTGGTGCCCTTACATCCGTACATCCGATACAATGTATATAAGGATGATTCACATCACTCTTTAACCGGGCGCGATTTTAATCGCAAAACAAAACAAAAAAACAAAACATAACATTTTGATATGATTTTGATTTCAAATAAGTTAATAAGTTAGTAAAAAGTTAAAAACTTAGTAAAAAAAACATGCTTTTTTCTTAGCATTATTATTTATTATAAATACGAAAAACTGTATGTTTGTTTATCCGCATTTAAATTTGTGAATGTATTTCGATAAGATTTAATATGGAGGCAACTTATACCTTGGATAACCACATAGCCTTTTCAAGAAAATACAAATCCAAATAAATACGCTTGTAGAATAACGGGTAAAACCAAGGGGCACAACTAGCTGTCAATAATAATCCCAGCAACCCAAATTCACGGTGCGTGCCAAATAAAAAGTCAAGTCCCTGCAAAAAGTATTTCTGCAATTAAAATTTAAACGACTAGTAACTTCCGGTAGTGTTTTAATTGTCGTTGACGTACGCTTATTATTTTAGAAGCAATAATCTCTGAATCACGATAGTGCGTGTCCGGCTCTGATCATGGTAATTATATTGGTTTATAATAAATAAGACTCAATAAAACTACGCGACAGCAATATGCCATGGTTGTCGCTTACATTATGCCGACTGCTGTTAAAGCGACGTTGTCATTACAATAGAATATTATATGAGATTTTGGAAGTGTATACTTTTTTATCCGCTTTGAGCGATTTATGGTAGGGGAACAGAAGACATAATAGCACAAGTAGGGGCAAAACATATGGGTTCGCGTCACCGGCATGCTAATGCCTTGTTATTTATGCTTGCCAATCCTTTCCATCCTAAGGTTGCCTGGAAGAGATCGCTTTTAGCGATAAGGCTGCCAGTTGTTACACTAGTTTTTAAGAGTTTTTTGTCCTCTGTATCAAATTTTATGGTGTGAACAATAAACAGTTAATCAATCAATCAATCTGGGTGTCTTCAAATCACGAGTGAATCGGTTTCTTTTAGGCAACCGTGCTCCACCGTAGACCGCTTCATCGCTTTACATCAGGCGAGTTGGCGGTTAAACGCAAGCCTATTATAAAAAAATATATAAAAAAAATTGACGTATTCGTTTTCTTTTCTGTTGGCAGTCCCCATGACTGGCAATTTTTCCAGTCAAAATACAACGTAACTAACACTACTAATACAGTTGGACTTCCCATAGACCGTTGAAGGTCTAAAGACAATTCAAATGCTCAAGAGCTATACCAGTTGGCAGTCAAAAAAAAAACATTCTGATAACGGTATTTTGGCGTAAATTTTTTCGCAAGTGCTACACCTGAAAAAAATAGGATGTACAAAACCACATTTTTATCGTAAAACATCAAAGTATTTTATGACACGGAATAAGAGGGTCAGTATTTTTTTTTTTGTAGCTATTTAACATCTTGTATGTATGATGACTTGCCCTACCCATACACACACGTTAAATAAAATACCCCCTATAACATAAAAAAATTACATTTATTCGTACGCTAACGTATTTTCATTGCGTAACTCTCTCTATATTTTTGTTACCTTTATAAGAATAAACGACTGGTCTATTCTTGATTAAATTTGTCATAAAAGCAATGTTCATTAAGTAGAACAGTTTACTACTTTCTATCCCAGAAGATACGGAAAAAACAGGAAGATCGTCGGTAAAACTGCGAAGCACAGCTTAGCAATGATTTACTAGGTCAAAATGGCTACATACATGGTTTCCTTACGATGTTTTTTCCCCAAAACTTGTATAGATTACTGTAGCATGGCAATTGGCAGAGCTTTTCATAGTCACCTTTTCCTCAAGCGTATACTTAGAAAAAAATGTTCTAGTGCATTCTTCCGGGTGTAAAAAAGTCAGAACCAGCAGATCACAAACACCATGTTGACCAAATTAGGTATAACAGGTCCACTTTCATTGGTCGAACGACTAGACTAGGAAATGCTCTGACTGGTTGTTCCCTAATAGCTACAATCTGGAAATCTTCAAATCGCAAGTGAATCAGTATTTTCTTGGCAAACGTGGTATATCGTAGACAGCATCATCAACTTTTCATCAGTAAAAAAATTGCTGCAAACATTACAAGCTTGCGCTCCGCCTGATGGTAAGTGGTAATCAGTGCCTATAGATAGCTGCAACACTAGTGATGATGCTTTGCCAGTCTGGAGAGTGGGTTGTAGATATTTTTTTTGAAACGTTTCATGTTAAAGCTCGGTGGCCAATGGGAATACATTGAGGGAAGGACATTCCACACTTCGCAGGCCCGCGAAAGAAAGCAGCGTAAAAAACAATCGGTGTGGAGTTTCCATGTTTGCTAGATTTAGGGACGAGTTTTTTGACGGTGTAGGGACGTGCAGCAGAATCCCGACGGAGATCAAAAAGCATTGCATTGAGCATTCCCCTTCATTTAACCCATTACATTACATTACATTACATTTAACCCAGGACGGTCTGACGCAAGTAAAGCGAGCCTATTTTCGTTAAAAACCACAATTAAATAGTTCGCTCAGTATAAGCTAGCGCCTTAACTGAGGCCGGTAGCTCCTTCACCGACAGGGCGGGGCAGTTCGTTCACTACCTTTGCCGGGTGCCGCATGCCGACTGTTGTGGCATTCATTGTCTACGTAGCCATGCTCTACCTTAATACTAGGTAAACAAACTACATTAAAAAACACGAATGATCAAACGATAACTCTGTAATGGCTAATATTTCTAGTATTCTTAGACAAAGAGGCCATTTAGAAGTTTCTACTTATAAAAAACAGAATACATTATATGAGCGCTAAAACATGTGAATAAAAAAATATAGATGTATAATATTACTAGAACACAAAAATAAGCAATAGACTCTAAATAAACTAAGACAAACTAAGACGTGCACTTAACAAGATAAGAAATACATTATTAATATTTAAGACAGAATAGTACCAAAATTTTCACACATAATTGTTGAAAAAGTTGTCACTTAACCACTTCCTTATGGATGAAATACTAGAGACAAATATATCCATACCTAGACTATCTTTACGTAACCTATTATAGGTTCCACACGCACGAATGATAAAGCTATTTTTCCAATAGTTAGTTGATGAGACAGATGGTCTGAAGAGCGGTTTATATTTCCGAAATAATCCAGTTGGGACATAAAGATTAATTTTACTAAGAAGATCAGGACAGTCAATGCTAGATGTGACAATCTTTTTAAGGAAAATTACATCAGATATTTCACGGCGATTGATTAATGGAAGAAAATGATGTTTTGCACAAGAATTAAAATGATCAACAGCTCTAGTTTTAGTTTTGTAATTTAAGTAACGTATAAATTTCTTTTGAATACTTTTTAATCGGTTAATATAAACATCATACCTAGGGTTCCAAATCTGAGACCCATATTCCAAGTGGCAGCGCACATAGGTACTATAGAGAATTTTTATAGATTTAGCGGATTTAAAATCCTTTGTTGATCTGATAATGAAACCAAGGGCTTTAGAAGCCTTATTCACTATAGCTGAAATGTGCTTATCAAATATCAATTTGGAATCGTGAATAGTTCCCAAGTCTCTCATAACCGACACACGTGTTAAAGCTTGATTTTTAATAGAATAGTCGAAGGGTAATGGTAACAATTTACGCGAAAACGTCATTACTGAGCATTTCGAGACATTTAAATCTAGTTTATTGACAGTATAGTATATATATTACTATACTATATATATTACTTTTCACTCACTTATATATATATATATATATGTATATTTATTATAATTTTTATTTATATGTCTAATATTAATTATAATTTATGTAGTAATATAATAGTATAATTTTGTATTTATAAATAATTTAAGTTAGATTTATATTTATTGTAATTTGTTGTTTTGTATATTATCTTGTAAAACTTTGGTATTTCTATTTATTTCTGTTTGTCTTTTATAAGGTGTTTTTGATGCACGCCTACCTACCATTTGTTCCAACCTGGTGGATGACTGGTAGAAAATGCTTAGCATTAAGTCCTCCAATTGTACATATCTACTTAATTTGTAAGTGTGCAATAAAGTATTAAATAAATAAATAAATAAATATATTTAATAGTATTTTTATATATTTTTAGAACCTGCCAAGTTTAAGACGATGATAATAAATTTGCTCAAATTCAATTTATATCAAACATATAAAATAATTGAGAACCCCCTTCTTTTTTAAGTCGGTTTGGTCTGAAGTAGGTTGGTTTGAAGGTACAAACTAATTAAGTGCAATCTGCTAAAAGTTTTTACCAGCCAACCCCATTGCGAACCCAAACTACGTAAGGGTCTGCGACCTACATAACTGAGTGACATAGATACGTTAAGGTAATTAATTATATGAATTATGACCGTTCTATTTCCTTATTGTTGAAAGGTCACATAATTCCGCTAGCGGAGGTATTATGGGTCGTAAATAGTAGAAAACGCATAAAATGTCTCGGATTGAACTCTACGAGTACTGTCGATATTAATACCCGGCCAATAGCAGTAATGGTATAGTAAAATTGATTTATAACCATTATAACTCAGGAATTTCGTCTTGTTAGTAATTTGATGAGGTCAACACAAAAAGAAGCAATTTCATGTGATAGTTATATCTCTTTGAGTATACCTACATCCCTACCAGGGGGAATGGATACCTACTCAAAGGTTTATATTTAATTTAATTATAGGCTTGCGTTTGGCCTGATGTTAAGCGATGATGCGGTCTACAATGGAGCACGTTTGCCTAGAAGAAACCGATTCACTCTTGATTTGAAGAGACCCAGATTGTAACTATCGGGGAACATCCATTCAGGCAGCACTTTCCACAGACTAGCAACGCTCAAAAGCTCAACCTGGAATCAGAATGGATACATCCCGAATGGATACATCCGGAAAGAATAGTGTTGCTGATGTCCATAAGCGGCGGTTTTAGCTTTTCATCAAGCATGCTTGTTTGCCGCTTTTTACATTAAAAAAATCCTGATTTAGGTCAGATGCGTTCGCACCCGCTCCACCATCTTACCATATCTCCCTTCTTTGTCTGATCTGAGCTTGTCCTAAACTTTGAACCTAAATATTACTGTGGGCTGGTTGTTACTGATAGCTGTATGAATAAGCGGCAGTGCCCCAAGCCTTGTATGATTGGTTTGTAGGAATGTGTAATGTCGCAACTAACAATAAATTTGTCATTCATTTTACGTTCGGAGAGCCATTTAAATACGGCCAATTACGCAGCAATGAATAATTGAAGGTGTGGCTTTCGGTACAAAAAGTGCAACAAAGTGTAAATGCCTCCAATGTTTTTTACAACACATTTGCTCAAAAAGTGCACTTACGAAGTTACATACATCGTCATACATCGTTCGAAAGTTAAACATTACGCTTCATACAACGGAGCGTGCGGTAATGAATTTTAACGCACGCTCAGATGTATAGCACCGTTCCGGAGCGTGCGGTAATGAATTTTACCGCACGCTCAGATGTATAGCACCGTGCGTGTACTTTACGATATTTTTTCCATTTCCATAAAAATTGTTTCATTTGTAGCCTTTTTTTCTCGCAAATGTGTTATAAAACGTTGTATGGCACACGTGCGGATTGGTTATTACAAACTCGTGACTATGGTAAGCCCTCGACTTCGTCTCGGGCTTACATTCGTCTACTCGTTTCTAATAACCAACTTACCGCACTTGTATCATAAATAACTATTCCTTGTATAAAAATGTCCAAGCCGTAGAGTAAAAACGACACTGACATCCAATTC
Source organism: Agriopis aurantiaria (assembly GCA_914767915.1). Classification (NCBI taxonomy): domain Eukaryota; kingdom Metazoa; phylum Arthropoda; class Insecta; order Lepidoptera; family Geometridae; genus Agriopis; species Agriopis aurantiaria. Next base: position 10,186,739 of record OU611998.1, on the reverse strand, counting down.
AGCCCGTTGGTCCAGTTGGTAGTGTATAACCTGCCTCCTGCGCTTGGGGGCGTGGGTTCGATTCCCACCCAGGACAAACATTTATGTGATGAACATTTGTGTTTGTTCTATATCTGGGAGTTAATATATATTTAAGTTTTTTATTTAAAACTATATATGTATGTATATCAGTCTCTGGCAGCCATATCACAAGCTTTGCTTAGTTTGGGGTCAGAAGACCGTGTGTGCAAAAACGCCCAGAATTTAAAAAAATAATTAAAATTACTAAACACTTCAACAAAGGGCTAGAAAAAAATATTCTAAAGAGTCTCACCAATAAGCGAACTAGTAGTCCACTCCACTTGCAAAAAAAGGGCAACAAGGTTGTCTGTAGCGTGAGTTTGACTAACGGCAAAAGCTTGCATGCTTTGCATTGCTTGCTTTGCCAGATGAGTTCGCACCTGCCACGCCACTTTACCATATCTCCCCCGTTTTTCTGATCTGAGGAAAAAGCATAGATCAGATTTTATATATAGATAACTATAAAAGTAAATTAAATCATATAAATAAATATATAACTAAACGGTAAACACCTCTTCTTTTTATAAAAACTAGCGGTCCGTCCCGGCTTCGCACGGGTATTATTGGAGATTTAGTAAGGTTCCCTAACTTAAAAAAAAATATAATATAGCCTATGTTACCCGGGGGTAGTGTAGCTTCCCAACAGTGAAAGAATTTTTCAAATCGGTTTAGTAGTTTCGGAGCCTATTCAATGCAAACAAACTGAAACGTACCCCAAGTGATGCTTGGGTTATGTCCTACCTAGCAGTGGGCAGGCGCTTCAAAGAAAGATTCTATGAGAGTATAAGTTAAAATTTAATCAAGAAAAAAAGTGAAGTACATGCGAGTTTAGACTGAGGGTCGTGAGCTCGGAAGGTGGTGAGAAAATATGTTGGTCTCTTGTTAGGAGACTTAGCTTTAAGAGCGTAGGCGCCGATCGCCGCGTGGCTCGACGCGGCTCGTGGCACGTAGTAAGCTCAGCTGGGCAGCGTGACTCGGAGACAGCTCCGTGCGGCTGGCGAGGATCAGCGTGCTGGGAGCGAGGGCCAGGAGTACTCGAAGAGCAGCCGGTGTATGGTCAGCGTGGCGGCAGCGAGAGTCAGTAGTACTCGGAGGGCAGCCGGTGTATGGTCAGCGTGGCGGCAGCGAGAGTCAGTAGTACTCGGAGGCAGCCAGTGTATGGCCAGCATGGAGCACGGGCAAGGTTGCGGTGCCGGGAGAAAAACCCTGGAATGCGTTAAAGGCTACGCATCAGGAGTTGCACAATAAGAGCCGCTCGGTCCAGCCGCGTGAGTTCCACGAAGGTAGTGGCAGATCGGGACAGGCGCCCATAAGTCTCACGGCGTGGTACCGGCGTTGCAAACATAATTTTGATCGGAAGGATCCAAGATACAGAATAATTCTTGAAGAGCTAATAACACAAGACGAAGAAAGAATGTGGTACAGAAAATTACTAAGAAATATATTTTACACTTTTAAAACACAAAACCTAAACACTTCAACAAAAAAAACTCACCCGATTATCTGCAATTCGGGGTTCGAAATTAGATTAGGTTCAGATAGAAATTTGCGACTTCCACTTGGAAACGTAGCGGCACCAATAGGCAGAATTTATGGCCGGAGGCCTTTATATCACTTTTTGGTTCTCGAATCTACGATTTCCCAAGTTTTTAATATTATTTTGTTATTAAATGAGGGTTGATATTTGTTTCGTTTAAAGGTGAAAGCGATCTGACATTACGTCAGTCACTTTCATTCTGTCAACGATCTTTATGTCAACGTGGTGACTTTTTTATTCGTTAAGTTTGGCTGCTAGCGTATGTGCCATTTGCCATGAACGGAAGATATTTTTAGAACCGTTACAAAACAAACAATCAAATCTTTCCTCTTGAATTATCAAGAGGAAAGATTTGATTGTTTGTTAGATTAGTATATTTTATTTAAAAAAACAGTCATCATTATCATCTAGGTAACGTCAAGGCTATAAAAATAGATTTCGCTTTGTTTTATTCGCTTTATTTGCGCCCCAACTACGGGACTCGTGAACAGCGTTCTCCATCTTTTTTTTTTCTTTTTTTTAATAATTAATAGGCTTGCGTTTGACCACCATCACGCCTGATGTTAAGCGATGATGCGGTCTACGTTGGAGCACGCTTTATAGAAGAAACCGATTCACTCGTGATTTAAAGATACCCCGATTGTATATATTGATATTGATATGGGTGTAATTGGCTACAACAAATTTCTTACAAAAATGCATTGACAGCCGTTCTAATTTAAACAAAATAAAAACTTTTCTGTTGTTATACCTAGTCCAAGCAACAAGCTACAACAAATTTCTTACAAAAATGCATTGTCAGCCATTTTAATTTAAACAACAAAAAAAACTTTTCTGCGGTCGTAATTGGTCCAATATTCAAATTAAAAAAGTGATAATTATGTACTTAATAATAATTATATTCATATTGACACAGCACGAGCTTTGCCGATTGGACCGTTAAAGGATATAAACGACTGACAAACAATTAAAGGCAATGAAATGATTGCCGGTACCACGTACACTGCCGCGAGCAAACACTAGAGGTCAATATTGAAAAATGCTACTCTAGGAAATGGAAAAAAGGATTTCCTCATTTTAACAGTAGGTACCTAAGTGTACTCTGCATTTGCTCATCAAACTAATATTATAACTATTTTTCACACCGGTAAAATTTGAACGGCACTGAAACGTGGTCTTTTACTATGGGCCTTATAAGCACACTCAAAATTGCAAAACAAGCTATGGAGAGGGCTATGCTTGGGATTTCTCTACGAGATCGAATCAGAAATGCGGATATCCGTAGACGAGCAAAAGTTACTGACATAGCTCACCGGATTAGCAAGTTGAAGTGGCAGTGAGCAGAGCACATAGCACGGAGAACAGATGGCTAAAAGGTTCTGGAATGGAGATCACGGACCAGTAAGCGCGGCGTAGGACGTCCACCCACCCACAAGATGGACAGACGGCCTAAAAGAGACCGCAGGGAAACGCTGGATGCAGGCCGCTTCCAACCGGCCCTTTTGGAGATCGATGGGGAGGCCTATGTCCAGCAGTGGACGTCCTACGGCTGAAATATGATGATGATAATAATCAAAATTTGAAAGTATACAACCTTTTTTGTATTGTTTTGTGATCCCACTAGTTCTTTTTAATGAACATAAGCTCTTATTATTTATAAAAAAAGAAGATTTTATGTAAATGGTGCTTTTAAATATAATATCACTTTATTAAAAACCGAATAAAATACAAAGTAACTTATAATAAAAACACGGCAGCATAATAGGTAGCCTTATCGCCATATGCGATTTGTTCTAGGCTACCTTTGGATAGTTATTACTAAAAGACGAGTTATTTAATCTAGTAATTTGAATGTTTTTAACCGACTTCAGGAGGAGGTTGTCAATTCGACTGTATGGTTTTTTTAATAGTTTTTTTTTTGGGCGGCTCTTTTGAAAATATTACTATATTGAGTATTGCTTATTGTATTGTCATATTGAAGCTAAGGTGTATGCAAGATGTCAGCAAAATCGGTTATGAGGAACTGGTTATAATTGATCTTGCAAGATTTGACCTACACAAACTAACAAACATTGCAGGTTAAATAAAGTCTTGTAAGGAAAAGAAAATGGTGATTTTTTGCAAACTTTTCTTTCATATTTTTTAAGACAACACAATTTTAAGTACAAAGGTTGAAATATTGAAGGATTGACTTAACTTTGCAGTGAAAAAACTTCTTCCTTAAATCACTGTCGGGTTTCCAACTGCAAAATGTATGTTAACGACTGTCATTGCTTTTAAAAAAAACTGGTTTCACGAGCGCAAAAGCAACGAGTTTTTAGATTCAACAACAAAACCTTACTAGTATCAATAAATTAAGGCCGTGTCGTTAACTGCAATCAAAAGAAATTATGTCTATGTTAATTAAAAAATTGTTTTTTAAACGCAACGAATTTGGATTATGATATACAGTAAAGGAATTTGTTGTATGTCCTAAGCGACACTTACGTTATGCAACAAATTCCTACTAGTTTCAACAATTATTTTGGCGCCAAACTCTACTTAGTAACATTTTCCTTTTTCCATGCCCTTGCCGTAGATTATAAATATTCTGTGTCCTTGAAATCTTATAATATACAATTAACATTTGGAAATTATTTTACACATATTTGAAGCAGTGGGCGTAACTTTTATTGTGTTATCCAAATGATATAAAGCTAAATCAAAATTTAATCGACCTCCGCCTAGCAACGAACTCGTTGGATTAAATTTAGCAAAAACTAATGCTAGACACAAATCTATCATAATAATTGTCGCCCGGCACGATTTCACCACTTTAAGAACTTGAATAAGAACAATAAATAATGTCTAATCAAGATAAAGTATCAATTAAGCGTTGTTTAAGTGCTAACACCTGCTGTTATACAATGGTATACACAAAATCTTGCTTATCCACTAAGCAAAGTAGGTGTTCGGTGCTAGGGTTCCGAACCCAAAAGAGTACAAACGGGACCCTATTACTAAGCCTACGCTGTCTGTATGTCTGTTGGTCATGCCATTTAACGGCTGTATCTTTGGAAACGTCTTAGTCAGTTGACATTTTCTAAGAATATAAATAGGCACGGCGGATTAATTAGAAAAAATTTTTTTTGTCAAAAAGTATAATATTTATTGTTATAAATAAAAGCCAAGTGCGAGTCGGTGACAAATTACAATTCTTTACCAAATTATCAACTTGTTTTACTACTTAGATGACCGCATCATTCGTTTCACCGAATCGAAATGCCACTATCTTCACTAATATTGAAGTCGATTTTTTAAATTGATCATAATAAAATTATAATATTTTGTGGTGGTACGGAACCCTCAATGTGCGAGCGTGACTCGCACTTGGCTGGTTTTATTTATTTATATTTCTCATATAGGGGGATGAATACTGCAGTGTATTCGGCTTGCAATTATTAGACGTACTTTGAATACCTCACTTCGCTCAGGATTCTACGTTAACATCCTTCGCTACGTTCGGGATTATAAATTCTAGATCTCTTCGTTAAGTTCTGGATTCAAAATAGCGACCTCGCCTCAAAATATTATTTTGTCCCCTTGTCGTGCACTCTAATATTGTAATACGGCTCCTAGTATTTGAAACCAATACATAATAAATGGAGTGTACAGGCCTCTAGTTGTCTAAATCAATTAATTTCCTGCCGGATCAAAATAGTTCCACTGCGTGTAGATATAAATCTGATTTCATTTGTAATTCATAAGTCCGATCGGTCTGGACCGCGGCCAAGCGTGCACATATTTGTTGCCCATTGTGTATATGCTAATTACTGGGTTGGTGCAAAATTGCTCTTTAGCTATGTCGTTTTATCTGTAGAGAACGGCCGAGGCCCTGGAAACTTTTACCACAAAATTAAATATATTTTATTACCAAAAACTTATATTAGACATAGAAACTTGTGACTTGCCATGCTGATAGAACATTTATTAAACCTTAACATTTTAAAAACCTTCGTTCAAAATTATTTTAAACATTTTCTGATTATAACCTTTTGAGATTTAGCGATAAAACTGTAATAAGTTCAGACTCAAAGGTCATTGACCTTTTCGTAAAATTGTCTTCACAAATAATATTTTTCAAGTAGATTTATTTTTAACTAAACCATAAAAACTATATGTTATGCTGGTATGATGCACCTCTGAAATTTGGTTGTCCACAGAAATTCATACATTCGAATTTTTCGGTGACTACCAATTTCTGAACTATGATGATTGTGGCCCCAATTATATATATATATATATATATTATAATTAATAGGCTTGCGTTTGACCACCATCCCACCTGATGTTAAGCGATGATGCGGTCTAACTTGGAGCACGCTTCCTGATCCTATTTTCTTATTGTACCTTCTTACTGCAACTTTAAAGCGGCAATATACTAGAGATTCGTCAAAGCACCGTTTTGAATATGAATTTCCGCAAATTAATGCCTGATTCAATCAACAAACCCTCACTTTTCTCAAAATCCCTATGCTGGTTCTAGACGTCGATGGGAAACCCGTCCTATAGCAGGTTTTCTCATTTTTAAGCAATGCTTGTTACTACAGTTGACCATAAGTCTTAATATAATGTAAGTTGCAATTAGTGTTGCAAACCCTTGGCGCTTACATACAGTCGTGCGTTACGCTATTTCTATTTAGGAGGGTTTTCTCATATTTTTCTTAAATTATAACAGCTGTAATGTAAAATGTGCCTTTACGGTTCCCTCCGTAATTATGAAATCTGTATGATATCGTAGACATCACTTAGTAAATATGTATTTGAATGAATCCAAAAAACAGGGAGAAAAAGAAAAATCAGTGTAACTTTTTTATCTTTTGAGCGAAATGTCCATAATTATGTTTCGGTCCTTACGGTTTCCTAGATAAAACATTCAATCCCTTTTATAATTTTTAGGTAACCATGGAAGTAGACTAACTAAAACTAGAATGACCAAAGTTGCTTAGAGCAGGAAAATAGGGCCTTACTTGATGGGCATGTTATTACTATTAGTTTGTGTGTATACCGCGAGCAGCGACCAGCAAGCACCACCCTATCACAAGTATGACATATATAGGTATGCCAGCCATCACCCTCCTCAATCATACCTGAGGGAAGAGAGCGACCACACACGACACCACCGCAAGAAGGCTTTGAATGAGCATGAATACTCGAGGCATACAGAGTACAGACTATCCTTATTTCTAAACGCTTCCTTTTTACATTTCAATCGCCTTCCGGCCCGGGGCCTTCATCATTATCGTCATCATCATTTCAGGCGTAGGACGTCCACTGCTTGTCACTTAGAATAACTACACAAAGAAACCAAGTATATACATTCGCAACATTATATTATATGGCTCCAAAAAAAATATAAAAATTTTACTATGACAATTTGCGCGGTGAAATCGTACCACAACAAATCAGAAAAGCAGCATAAGAGTTATGGTGTGACATTCCACAGGTAATCCATTAATTTTCTTGCTTAAATCGTTTAAAATACCAATCGAAACGTAAGCTACAAAGCGAATTTGTAGCTTACGTTTTAAGAAGGCGTTGTTTGGAAACCTACCTTCTCTGAGTAGTTATGCTAAGGCTGGACATAAGCCTCCCCCATCGATCTCCAAAAGGGCTGGTTGGAAGCGGCCTGCATCCAGCATTTCCCTGCGGTCTCTTTCAGGTTGTCTGTCCATCTTGCGGGTGGACGTCCTACGCTGCGCTTGCTGGTCTGTGGTCTCCATTCGAGAATCTTTCGGCCCCATCGACCATCTGTTCTGCGTGCTATGTACCCTGCCCACTGCCACTTCAACTTGCTAATCCGGTGGGCTATGTCGGTAACTTTCGTTCGTCTACGGGTCTATACAGGGCCTTCACTGTCGCGCGTAAAATTATAATTACATTCAGTCTGTTTTCCTTACCTACTTCATTTTAAATTCACAAAATTTAGACCGATACTAAAGGCATTTGATCGTGCGCCGACATTCCTGTCGAACCACAGCGCCTAATCCTTTCACTCCTTGACATTATAGTATTTGGTGTTACTGTTCTTGGAATTGCATCAAGGTAGTCTAAATGTGACCGAAAATATTTATGTTATCTAGATCGATGAGTCATCATAATCATCATAATCAGCCTTTTAACAGTTCACTGCTAGACTTTTAGCCTTCCCCCGAAAGGCTGATTGGGCCATATCCACCACGCTGACCCAGTTGCGGGCTGGTGGATTCACATACGCCATTGAATTCCTTCTCCGTACGTATGCAGGTTTTCTCAAGATGTTTTCCTTCGCCGAAAAGCTAGTGGTATGAAAATCCGTACGTACATAATAAGCTCCTAAGAGCTCATTGGTACGGGCCCGGGGTTTGAACCCTCGACGTCACGCTTTCAAGTCTAGCGGTCTCCAAAATGGGCTACCACGGCTTGTGGCACTTTGATCGATGAGTATTAAAACTAAAGGATTTTTATATATTTTTTGAATATATATTGTCTATCAATTGATAAACACACTTCGGGAAAAATTAGACGTATTTTTGCTATACATATAATTATCTTGTACATACATATACCATATAATTATCTTGTACATACATATACCGAATATTTTTTTTGTTAGAATTACCTACCCTGAGATAATATAAGTTTTTATATTTTGTATATTTATTTCACTTTAATATTCTGGCCAAGTTTGATAAAATGCTAAACCAGCCGTCGTGGCAACTAGACATTTATAGACGCATGTATACTGGCCTCGGTTACTCCGCCTTCAGCCCATATTTTTAGGTTTGTCAGTAATATAGTAAAAAATTTATTTTTCAAAGTCCTTTAAAAGATTTTTTTAAATATTGAGAACCTCAAGAAATTTTATATCCTTATTAGATCCAAATTTAAAATAAAAATAAAATATAATATAATTTTGAGTACTTACTTTGATTACTCTATGCAAATTACATCAACAATGGAAAATGATGAGCCATAACTAATAAATATGAAGTCTGTTTGTTATTTACATTAACACCAGCCTTTTTGACAATGTTTCGTGCTCAAAATAAAATAATGGAAATGCTTTCGTGTCAGAATGAAAATATTAAATGGCGTCTCAGTGGAAAAAATATAAATGAGATGTACAGAAGGGAAACACTCTTACAAAGGGCGCTTATCCACTGACAATGCCTATTTATACTAACTTTGCCCACTGATAATGCCACAGAATAATAAAGAGCACAGAATCCCGTGATTTACAAAGTGTAGCGCGCCATCTGTCAAATAGTATGTAGCCTTTGGAGCCTTTTACAGCTCCCTAGTTACATTAAAACAGTGCAACAACCCTGCAATATGCCGTCCTGCCAAAAATATGTTTCGTTCTGGTGACAACAATTTAGTCATTTGAGTATAGAATATAACATGTTCAATTCGTTTATGCCAAATTAGAGTCTGGCTAATGAAAGTGGAGACTGAAAAAGCGCGGCAAATTTAAAAATATCAGCATTGAAACCCCAAAAATTAGTATTAAATGCCTGGAATCAGCTCACTTGATACTTGTAAGTTATTAATTTTTATTGTAACATAGTTAGAACACAGTAATGTATGCATTTCATATTAATTTTGGGTTTATTTATTTATTTGGCGGGCGTTTTCAATCTCAACTTTCATTAGCCAGACTCTAGCACTCCTTCTATGCTATTGTCCTTATTCTGTGGATAATGCCGAGTAACTGACGTTTCGGACACAATATTTTTATTGGAACACTGTGTCCGAATAGTCACATTTATAACATTTTTTTCACCGACGATTCGGACTCTAATGAAAAAAAGCAGTTTTGTACAGTCAGATAAAAAAGTTTTAAAATTTCGAAAAAAGCCTGTCTGTTTTAGAGTAGCTTAAAGTGGCATCTTTCGGTAATAAAACGCTATGTACGACTGCAAACCACCACATTAGACAATTATAATATGTGTTTTTTTACTAATATCATTCAAAAAGTATATTTTGCTACTTATCATCCTCTTATGTCCGTTATTTTTTCCTACACAGATAAAATTAAACGAAAATCGTTTCAAGAATAGAATAGAATAGAATAATACTTTATTGTTCAACTGTGTACAAAGGTCTTAGGCTTATTAAGTATTTAGTCACAACAGTTGTGTTCATATAGAACATACAATAGAATTATTAGAAACACATATTATATTAAAATACTTCATAAAACATTAACTACAATTATTATTATTATAAGCGCAACAATCGACCACGGGGACTAGGTAACAATATCAATGTAATACATAATTATATTTTAGGTTATAAACAGTGTTAATAACTAGGTATATTATAATTATTAATTATTTCTCAAAGTATTCTCTCATGTTGTAGTAAGCTTTAGATATTAGCCAGTTTTTTAAACTCGACTTAAATTTGAAACCGTTTAGAGTTTTTAACTCAGTAGGCAGATTATTATACACATGTATAGCGCTTATGAATGTACTTTTGTAGTACATGGCGTTATTTATTTGAGGAATACGCATATTATATCGATATTTTGTACGTAGGTTATCAACTCGACTCGACTTAGCGTTGAAATAAGTTTCCTCATTACTCTTTACAAACAAACACAGCTCTAATATATATAAACAGGTCAGGGTTAGAAATTTATTAACTATAAATATATTACGGAGAGTATCAGTAGGTTTCAATTTGTATATACTCCGTAAACATTGTTTTTGTAATATAAATGTGGACTCAACCTCTACTGAATCCCCCCAAAATATGATACCATAGCTTAGATGAGGAAACACATACCCATAGTATGCACTTATTGCTACTGATTTTGATGCGATACTGCTAAGAACCGATAGGGCGTAGACGTATTTTGTGATTTTATTATTTATTTTATTAATATGCGCTTTCCAGTTTAAGTTTTTATCTATAGTAACTCCTAGGAAATTTGTTACACTAATTTCATTAACTTTGTTTCCGTTATTTGAAATGTCGAGGTTTAGAGGAGTGGATTTATAGTTAGTAAATTGCAGTATATTGGTTTTACTAATATTAACCTTTAGGTTTATGCATTTTAGCCAGTCTGTGAATTGTTTTAATGTTTTGTTAACTTCTATTTCAAAATCAGTTTTACTTAAATTTTTCTGGGGTATAAATATAGTAGCATCATCAGCAAACATGACGCAAAGATGTTTTGTGATAAGCGGTAATTCGTTGATGTAAGAATTAAATAGAATAGGCCCAAAGATACTACCTTGTGGAACACCTATATTTATATCTTGGAATGCTGATTGTTCTCGTTCTACCGTTTTTGTGTCCTTATTATATACTTCTATAACTGTAGCCTGTGATCTATTTTTTAGGTATGACTCCAACAATGTTAATGGTGTACCGCGTATACCCATAGCTTCTAGTTTTGTAAGTAAAATTTCGTGTTCGACACAATCGAATGCCATCGACATGTCTAAAAAGAGAGCAATACCAGTCTTTTTGTTATTGATCTCTTCCCAAGCCTGTTTTAGCATCTTGAAGATGGCGTGAGTAGTGTTTCTCTCTTTACGAAAACCGAACTGATTGTCATTGAGAATGTTGTTAGATTCAAAAAATGAAGTAAACCTGTTATAAAGTACTTTTTCAAAAACTTTTGAGAAGCTCGGTAATATGGCAATTGGTCTGTAGTTGCCCATCTCTGATTTTGAACCCTTTTTGTGTAAAGGTTTGATTAATGCTGGTTTTAGACCGTCTGGGAACTGGCCAGTTTCAATCGAGATATTAATTATGTATGTCAGGGGCATTATTATATATTCTATGGTTTCTTTAATGACTTGTACGGAAATGCCATCGTAACCAGCAGTTTTTTTACTTTTTAATGATTTTACTATATTTCTTATTTCATTGCAGGTTACTGGGCTAATAAACATGCTTTTTGGATTTGTTTTAATAGGCTTATGGGAACAGTTGCCTGTCTGGTTTGTTTCGTTACGTTTTATGAAGTAATTGTTCATAGACGAAGCTATTTTAGATGGTTCAACTATTTCTTCGTTACCTGATTTAATGCTTTCTATCGTTGTCTTAATGTGATTTGTTTCAGAGGTGTGACTTTTTATAATGCCCCAAGTGGCCTTATTTTTATTGGTACTCCTAGTTATATACTTTACGTTAGCAGTTTTCCTAGATATACGTATTATTTTCTTAAATGTTTTTGAGTATTTCCTATATAAGTTATCATTAACCTCGTTTTTGTTTTGTTGCCATTTTAGAAAGATCTGTCTTTTGTTGTTACTAGAAATCTTAATACCTTTTGTTTTCCAGTTAGCATTTTTCTTATATGTTATTTTTACTTTTTCTACAGGATGTTATTGTTTAATGTTATTTTTTTTAATGTCAGTTTAATGTTATTCGTACAGTGTTTGTTGAGAAAATCGGGTCTAGAGTTTTGGCGCCATCGTGAAATCAGGTCGGCTTACGGGCCGCATTAAGTTAGGGGCCACGACCACGTTGCCGAGTTAGCCTTATTTTATTTTACCTATTTTCTGAACTTGAACAATCATGCAAAGCACAGTTAGTTTAAAAAACTTATGAATACTAAATGAAGAAGAAAAAAACAGCCTACCTCCCAATTCCAAAAAAGCACCACTATAATTTTTTTGTATATTCGACTAACTTTGTTTTATATACATAATAAATTATTTATTATCGTGCTAGAGTATGGGTACTAGATATATAAAGTGATAAATAAGGTGGAGTTTGTCTTTCTTGTTGGTTTCAAAACTCTATAGAAGCCTTGACTAAGGTCTTTACCACTTTACCCTTGTATGACTTGGAATTGACCGTAACTTGCTTTCCTTGACTTTGACTTGTTTGCTAATATATACCAAAAACTTGAAAGTATTTAAATTGACACTGGCAAATGCACAAGACTTGCGAAGCCAAAATACTCTATAAGGAAAAAAAAATGCAGGTCCATCCATACAGACGAACGACACATGCGATTTCTTTAACCCAAGTACAAATTTGTAAAAATATGTAGTTACAATTAAAGCAAGTAATATATCCCAGTAAAATACTCTGTTACTTCAGGTATTTTACCTATACTTAACCACTTCTTGGCCTTTTATACTTTATAAATGAAGTGTCAAAAGAGATATGTTGTCTTCAACTTCAAGATTTATTTAACAGTTGATTAAACCTTGATCATCATCATCATCATCATCATTTCAGCCGTAGGACGTCCACTGCTGGACATAGGCCTCCCCCATCGATCTCCAAAAGGGCCGGTTGGAAGCGGCCTGCATCCAGCGTTTCCCTGCGGTCTCTTTTAGGTCGTCTGTCCATCTTGTCACGTCCACCCACAAGATGGACAGACGACCTAAACCTTGATGTATTTACTTTATTAAATCGTAAGTTTTGATTTCCTCAATATATTTACACGAGTCAATCAATTCCTCTTGTTATTTTGCATTACGTTTAACCTATCTTAACTTAATGTTTAACGCTATAAACTCTTTTTTTTGTGGGTAACAGCATTGCGATTCTGTAAAAACTCATCTCACCCAAGCGAACTCGCTCCTCACTTCACTTACGATGAATCGAGTTTTAAAATTGGCATTCAGCATGCAAAAACTCACTCAGTGATGTGTGTTCGAAGCCTACGAAAATGACTTCACCGTCGAGTTCGTAGCACTTTGGCATAGTGCTTACCAAGATGCAAAATTGACAATCGGAAATTAACGGTTTTTAAATTCTGCCTTATTACTGAAAATTAAAGCATTAAAAAAATCATTTAGTGTTTAAAACGTTAATTTCGACATTTTAAAACAGTATAATAACATATAAACCCTTGAAAAATTAAACATTTGACTTAAAATATGGCATTTAAATAATATGACAAGTGACGTTAGCTTTGCGCTTGATCAAGTGTTGCAATATAAAATAATTTACCCTTGAAAGCGGTAAAAAATATAGTGATTTATTTATTTATTTACTATTTATTACAGAAGTATGGGTGGTCTTAATGCTAAGAGCATTATAACCAGTCCAGTGTCTGCCTTTTATTTAATATTTTACAATCAGTGGGTTTCGTTTGACCCTAATATCTCACCTGAAGATAGGACGTGATGTGATAGGAGTGGTTAGGAGTAACCTATTCACACACGGGACTTTATATAAGTTAGGTTAATTAACAATCGGGAATAACGAGTGATTACAAACTGAATAAGAAATCATGGTGGTCTTTTTTGTTTGGGCTAGTCGGGAAATTATTCTTTGTGTAGAAGAAACATTTGACGTTACTGTATATAAACGAGAGTTTTGGCGCCAACGCGGAAAAAACATGTCGGCTCGTTGGATTATTTTCCTAAACTTGTGTATTTTCGAGTGTTAATGTGTACTAAATGGTGAATTATTATTCATTAAGTGCTCGTAAACGTGCTCGAGTGTGGGCAAGTGATAAAACGAGGTGAAACGTGTCTTTTCGTGTTGTTTCCAAAACTCCATAGGAGCCTCTTGTAAAGTCTTCACCACTTTACAGGGGCATGAGTTCGACTTGACCGTGACTTACTTAGCTTGACTCTGACTGTGACTATGACTTGTTTGACGCTAATAAGACAAAATGAACTGTTTAATATTACGAGTAAAGGACATTGAATCCACGCTCATGAAGATTTAAAAAAAAAAAAAAAAAAAAAACTATATAAACATAAGGGGTTTTGGCGCCAAGGTGGAAAATGACATGTCGACTCGTTGGATTATTTTCCTAAACTTATGTATTTTCAAGAGTTAATCTGTACTTAATGGTGAATTATTATTCATTAAGTGCTCGTAAACGTGTGGTCGAGTATGGAAAACTGATTTCCACACTCGAAACGAGGTGAAACTGTGATTTCGTGTTGTTTCCAAAACTCCATAGGAGCCTTTTGTAAAGTCTCCACCATTTTACAGGGGCATGAGTTTGACTTGACCGTGACTTACTTAGCTTGACTCTGACTGTGTCTATGACTTGTTTGACGCTATTAAGAATATGTAAACTATTTAATATTACGACTAAAGGACATTGAATCCACGGTCATGAAAATTTTAATAAAACATAAACTTATTAAATATACAATTTGTTTGATATGATACAATAAATAAAATACAAGTGTAATATAGCAATTTAAATGGTTTTTACAGTAATTTCGAACGATGCAAACTCTTTTTTTTTCATCAATCACGTTAGAGTTGCAGCTTTCATCTATCAAGTTTGTGGCTGCAAAGTCGAAAGCTTGAATATTTTGTTTTGTGTACGCACGAAATACAAAGGAATAATGAAGTAAGTAAATGTATGCCTTCATTGTAATGTAGCTTTATCTTCTATGAGTAAACGTGTAACATAATATAAGATCATTGTAGTGAACAATCCTAACCTAACCTCAAACTTGTTAGAGAAAACTAAGAAACATTCACAAGATAACTTTCATAATAGTAATGAAGTATGTAGGCTCAGATTATACCGGCCCGCGCCTCAGCCGGTCCTCTATACAGCTTGTGGCACTCACTGATGTGACAAGATGGACCGACGACCTAAGATACTGCAGGGAAACGCTAGATACAGACCGTTTACAACCGGCCCTTTTGGAGATCGATGGGGGAGGCCTATGTCCAGCAGTGGACGTGCTATGGCTGAAATGATGATGATGCTGACTCATGGATAATGTAGCTTCCTATCAGTGAAATAATTTTTAGAATCTAATCAGTAGTTCTGAAGATTACCTCAACCTATAAACAAACAAACTTTCTTTATTAATATTAGTATATTTATTTATTTTAATACTTTATTGCACACTTACATATTAAGTAGATATGTACAATTGGAGGACTTAATGCTAAACATTTTCTACCAGTCATCCACCAGTATCCACAGTAGGCGTAGTATAGTATAGATGAACGAAATTTGGTTTTGGCGATTGGCATGTTAGATAACAAATTGTAGAAATGATGGTTCTCATAATATATAAATGTTACTTTTCAGCTCCACGCTACAGCCGTAGAAGACTACAAGCTGCAACAACTTTTTAACATCAGGTGCATTAAGGTAGCCTGACCGAAGGGCTTCTGAGGGTGGAAGAACAGCGGCTGACACACGTACTACTCGGTGGAACCATGAAGGACCAAATGCTAGAAGCTGCACTTTAACAGATTGGAGATAATCTGAGCGAACTTCAAAAGTTGTTCTAAAGAAGTGGCATCAGTGATCATAAACATGACCAGAGGCAAGTCACCGGGACACGACGAGATTAGTATTGAGCACCTCCAGCATGCCGGTGTACATTTAACGCGAGTGCTAGTGAAGACATTCATGTTACATTACTATTTATTTATTTTCATAGTGGTTAGTTGTAATTAGAATAATATTATGTAGTAAGTAAATAAAGTATTACGCCATGGTTTTCAACTGTAATGTAATATTTTATGTGTAAATAAACTGAATTTGAATGTAGGACAATTGTTTAAGGGCAGCTGTTGTTGTACCAATAATTAAAAATAAAACAGGCCACTGATCCGATAAGAATAATTATAGGCCCATATTGTTGGCTACGACTGTGGCGAAAGTACTGGACAGTCTGCTTGATCGCATATTGAGCAAACATCTTCATCTGTTCAACGTTGTCCAGTTTGGTTCTTGATCTGGGTTATCTACAGAGACAGCAATACTGTGCCTCAAGCACACTGTCCGGTATTACACTGACCGAAAAACACCGGTCTACGCCTGTTTTGAATTGCGGTTTGAGGCAGTGGAGATTGACCTTTCCGTGCCTTTTCAACCTTCATGTAAACGGACTTGTCCAGGAGCTGAGCAGCGCTGGCGTCGGGTGTTCCATAGATGGAACCTTTGTTAATTCTAATTCAAAGTGTGGGTGATAAGACCTGCACTGACATGCCGCTTGGGTTGTATTGTGCATTTTAATAACATCAGTTAAGCCGACCACATGGTCCTGCTGAGTCTCTCGATAATTGACGTCAGGAACCTTCTCAGGGTCTGTGAGGAATACGCTGGGGCCCATGGGCTCGGGTACAATGGAAAGAGTGGTCTTTCAATCTAAAGGGTTTCAAGACCAGCACCGTGCCTCCCTTTATACTGAACGGTGTCCCTTTGGCCAGTCTCGCGTTTCAAGTACCTAGGTCACTGGGTCTCGGAGGGCGTCACAGATGCTGGGGACATTGAGAGGAACCAGGGCGTTGGCTGTCAGAAGCGATATGTTGGCATGCAGATTTGCTCGTTCTAATGTAGCAGTAAATATTTTACTTTTTAAGGCATTGTGCCAGTCTTTTTATATGTGCAGTCTTGAATCAACTATATGCAGAAGACAATCAACGCCTTGAGAGTACAATACAATAACTTGCTGTACATCAGGCATGTTTGCTGACGCTCGAGTGAACTACATAATTATATTATTATGAACCGTATTATAATAAAAAAAAAACAAGAACTTGATTTGACTTTTATTTCGAACAGTAAAATATAAAGGATTATTTAATTAATATTACAGAAGTACAATCTGAGATTACCTATTGTCTTCATAAATGAGTACTTGATGGTTAATGCCTGTATATTTAGGGTCAAGAAGATAATTTACAATAAATGGTAATTGAATCTTAAAAACAATAACAATACAGTGTAAACTCCATGTAACGTCAATCGATTTAACGACAAACTCCCTAAAGCGTCGAAATCACTTGGCTTTGGTTGGTTTAGCTTGCCTTCCATACAATGATACACTCTATATAGCATTACACCCACTCTCAATAACGACAACAATTAAGTAATGAAAAGTACCTTTTAAGTTAGTAAAAACTGCGCAGCTGTGTACATTCTTTAGTCGCTTTTTTATCCTAGCCCGCAATAAACTCTGTCGGCATCATGCATACCGGACTTTCTAAGAAATTCGTTCTTTTGTTTACAAATTGGGATTGCTTGGACTTGTTGTTGACCAGGACTAATAAGTAGGAGTCATTGATTATCTATACGCTATCATATTCTTAGTTGCTCATAAACTTTCATAAGTAAGTAAACATTATGGCCAGTAAAAGAAAATCATAACATTTTTATGTACATAACTACTAAACACTAGTCTGAAATTAATGAAATTAGTCTTTTATTTCTATAATACTGATTTTTCTTCTCTCCATTTAACGACAACTCTCTATAACGCTGTAAAATGCACAGTCCCTTCAGTGTCGTTATATAGAGTTTCCACTGTATAAAATAAATACAAGTTTAATGAAACAGATAACAGAAATGTATTTATTTATTTGATAATAGGCGAGCAGCATATGCTCATGTGCCTAAATCGCACAGTGTAAAAATTTAGTATTTATCTGTTACGGTACGGTTATGTTGTTTATTCTTATCCATCTGTCCAGTTTGTTTTTAAACGCATTTATTGATTGCGATTCGACCACCTCCTCAGGCAACCTGTTCTAGTTGAAGACGACTCTGTTGCTAAAGATGTGGTGTGCAGCGTTGGTCTGTGATGGTGCAGGTCACAGTAGGGTTTTGTGACGCCTGCTTTCTCCACGCAGCTTTCCAGCTTGTACTAACGGATCAGCAAAGAATTTCCCATCATTAGCGAAGAAGGCGGATTGGCATTCAATTACCTCTATCAGGTCAGTTATGAAGATTCCAAAAAGTTGGGAAGCCGCCACTGACGGTTGCCACTGGACAAGGAGTTAGGTTATAAGGATAAGCTGAGATAAGGAGTCACCGACTCGGACTTGAAATATTCTATGCAGTTTACCACGTAGGTATACCAAAGTGGTCAACTTCATCAGTAGGCGTTGATGAGGGACTTTGTCAAAAGCACGCTCAATTCTAGGTATACCACATCTACTGGGTATTTGCTATCAACTTCGTTACTCCAAGCATGGACACTTCAGCAGATTTGTAATACATAGTTGATCTTTTTTCCACAAAGCTATATTGCTTGGGTGATATTACACTCTGTCTATTTAAAAACTTAGTTAATTGACCATTTATGATTTTTTCCATTACCTTTACTGCAATGCTTGTAAGGCTTATTGGTCTGAAGTTTTCTGGTTTGATTTTATCACCTTCCTTAAATATAGGAGTGACTATGGAATGCTACCAATCCTGGAGTAGGTGACCCGTTTCTAAAGAGGTATTCATCAACTCTGTTAGGGGCAGGGGTAAGTGTGTTTATGTTGTTTCTGTTTTGTAATGTTGATGTTGTAGTATTTTGTGCGCAAAATAAATGTTTTCTTTCTTTCTTTCTACGTGGACAGTTTTTAAGAATGCAGGCCCACACGGGACGACTGTGTATTCAAGTTTAAAATAACATTTTCAACATCGGTTTCGGAGAAGGTAATGTTAGTTTTGGAGATGGTAATGTTACATAAGCTGTCTTCTACAGTCTACACAGGGTACTGTAGTTATGGTTATGTCCCGATTGAGAACAGGTTCATTTGAATAGGCTTTTTCAAACTCTTCAGCAAAAGCATCAGCTATCTCACATAGTTTGGTTACTAGATCTCCATTGTAATTTCTAATTGCCGGTGGAATACAGATGTTGTTTAGATGTAGTACAGCGTCACATGTGAGAGCAGAAGGTTTTATCACCATAGTCTAGGATCTTGGCTTCATAAATGCTTCTCTGCTTCCTGGATAAGGCGACACATTTATTGTTAACTCCGCGAAATATCTTGTAAACATTTTTTTTCAGCGACTGGACCAATGCGCCCTACTGCATTATTATCGTCCTGAGTGTCCGTTTGCCGAAATTAGCCTCATGTTGTGCATCAGTATCGCTCATAGATGGTCTGGTAACCCGGCTCTATTACAAATGTTGTGGAAGATAGAGGATACAACACGCAACTAAAACTTTTGCCAATATGTCGGGATGGTAGTGTAGGACTCGCTCGACGCACTATTAGGCATCTAAATAAACTTTTAAGTACCTAAGCCATAACACAAATCACAAAAAGTCTTTTTCACTGTCCACAAAGGTTTTTAAGAGTTCAGTGAGTTCACGTCTTGCTAATTCACCAGCGAATGAGTAACTTTTGATTTGACAGCTCAATTCGATCGATCGAGCTCTAAGTGAAGCGTTCAGAATACCGATTTAGCTGTCATCCCATACAAAACGCGTCATGAGTGCTACGAACTCGCAACCGAACTCGACGATGAGCTCACTTTCGCGAGCGCCATCTTGAAATTCGACAATTTCAAGTTTTCTGAATGCCGATTTCGTCCACAGCGCTGAATCCGCGCTGTCACTAGAAGTGAGTTTGTATCAGAATCGCATTGCAGGCAAGTAAGTGTTTCTGGCAGGTTTTGGTTACCCAAAGATAAGTTTATACAATGTAGGTACATTTGTATGTTAGCTAAAATTATTTTATTTTTTATTATTAAGTACCGAGAATTAGTTATCTAGTTAAATCTAACGTAAGTTTTAAGAAAACTTACTAACATGAAATGTAACTTATCAAAGTAGGGCCAATTTAATAGATCACATTTGACATCTGTCAGTCTATTGTTTATTTGTCAAAATAAATCATAAAAATGCCTTCTTTTGTCATTATTACAATAAATATGTATTTTTAACTGAAAAAAGTTAACCAATTGTGCAGTTCTAACTTTGAAATAAAATTTATATTATATTTATATTTTTAGGTTACGTCGTTGAATTTTGATGAAGTGTCAAATGTGATCTATTGAATTGGCTCTACCTTGCATGTAACAATTAAATAAATAAAAAAGTGTCAGTGTTGTCAAAGAATATACTCCACACGTCTTGCCTGAATTGGGCACTGGTACTCGAGACCTAATGTTGGTCGTTGGTCGTTCCCAAACCATTGACTTGAACCATTTTTGTGATACCCTAAATTAGATTTAGTTTCAACCCAGCTATTCTTGTGAAAAGCTATTGTTTCTGTCTCCGTTGCACTTAGTGCAATCGGAATTAGGGTGACGGTGACAAAAATAATATCCCAGCTTCGGTTCTGTAATCCACCAATCTATATGATGTGTATCTATGTGTGTGTCTATATGTGTATTCTGTATCGTCCAATCTTACTCAAAGTGCAACTTAAGCAAATGCATTGGCACATAAACTCTTCTCATTTATTTTAGCTTTTGCTGCATTTTGGCCTCTTTTCCTTCCACCAAGGCTTTGATTAGTTTTTTATTTTAGTTTACTGATTGTATATTTATTTTTAAGTATGTAGTTTAAACTTACAGTTCATTTATAATTGTATAATTTTCTATTTAAAAATTGTTACTCAATTTGAGTTATATTTGTATTTTTGATTATACTATATATTTTTATTTTTTTCTAAATTTTATACTAATTTAATTTAATTTTTAATAACTGGAAAAAGCCACTGGCTTCCGAAACACAGTTTTTTACTAGTTCGGAGCCAGTGGATTCAATTGTTTTGTTTGTATTTTTCCTTGTGCCGAATAAAGATTATGGTTATGAAAACTACATACTTAAAAATAAATATACACTATGTAGTTTTAATTCGATGGCAAAGTCGATGGAAAGCGATCCCGAGGCCGCAGCCCGATGCGTTGGTCTGACCAGATTCGTACCACCCTAGACACATCAGTATACGATGCGCTGCATGTCGCCGAGGATAGGGGAAGATGGCGTAAAATCATAAAGGAGAGACTGATGGGGGGTGGGGGTCACGACCCTCAGACATGAGGAGCACGACGCGAGGAAGAGAGTTTTAATTCATCATCATTATCAACTTATCATGTTTCCACTGCTGGGACACAGGCCTTCTTTCAAAGAGAGAGAGAGGATGGGCCGTAATCCACCATGCTGGCCCAGTGCATGTTGGTGAATGTCATGTCTTTGACATTTTGAGGTTCTTGGACATGCCAGTTTCCTCACGATGTTTTTCTTCACCGTTGTTGAACGATGTTATCGAAACTGCACGTAATTTATTTAATTACTAAACAAGTCATTGGCCAAGGATTGAACCGGGTGCCGTTAGATTGAAAAGCGCAGATGAAACCACCCAGCCGCCATGGCTCTCGTTTTAGTTCATATTTTTATGTTTATTGTAATAAATTATTTAATAATTACTATTCCGTCACTTTTAGAACAGTTTAAAGTCTCATTCAGGCCTCGATTTCGAAATGTCGATGCGCTGTCAAAAGGTCACCGTCCGCGACCGAGACACATTCTTGCGGGAGCCCTGAACTTTCATGACACTTCCAGGAGTCGTGAGTTCAAAAGGTAGGTGTATCTTTGTTTTTGCTAGCCTGTGGATGAGACGAAAAATATTGAAGTCGAACATTCTAGTTCTAACACTACCATTTCCCATCTTTGTATAACTTTTGACACAAAAAACACCGCATATTTAGATTCACTACAAACGCTCGTACTCAAAGCCAGGAAGTCCGGACGAACGGACGCACGGACGGTTGACTAATTTAATTAACATTAAAATGAAAGTTGGCTAATTTAGTTTATAAACTGATACGACATTATCCGTTTGCCAATACATATTGCACAGCGACACATAATTACAAAAAAAAAAAAAATTATTATTTCATTATTATTGTCACGTTACACCAAAGAAGAAGTAATAAGCGTTTTTTTTTTTTTCATAAAACTGAAAACTTTGGTATTAGATCAAACCCGCCTACACGAACTTACTTAAAATAAAAAAAACAGTCGAATTGATAACCTCCTCTTTATTAAGTCGGTTAAAAAAATAAGTTTTATGATTGGTTTCAATATGATTCTACTATCGGAAATCAGTTTGCATAATATTTATTTTGTAATATTTATGGTACCAAAATAAAGGCAAGAACAAGGTATGCATAAATGCACAGATTATCGAGTCTAGTCTGCATAAATGGCATTAACTCATATTTCATTTTTGTATCCGTAATATTTTTCCAACATAAATTAATTACTGATTACTTGTTAAATTATTTGTATCATAAGGTATAAACAGGAACTTTATCAGGCTATTTAAGAATATTTATGACTTCGCAAAATTTTAATCGACAACTAATACTTTTATTATGTACCTACAAATACTAAGGCACGTGGCAATAATAATGTACAATCGTTGTCATAAAGTTTTTTTTAATAAACGTCATTTATTTTGGGTCATGAGTCGTTGTCGTTTTGCGACTAAGCTAGCTCAATTATTACATTCACTATCGTAACTAATACTTTTATTATGTACCTACAAATACTAAGGCACGTGGCAATAATAATGTACAATCGTTGTCATAAAGTTTTTTTTAATATACGTCATTTATTTTGGGTCATGAGTCGTTGTCGTTTTGCGACTATGCTAGCTCAATTATTACATTCAGTATCGTAACTAATACTTTTATTATGTACCTACAAATACTAACGTACGTAGCACTAATAACGTACAATCGCTGTAAAAAAGTTTTTTTTTTTAATTAATGTTTTTTTGGGGTATGAGTTGCTTTGCGACTAGATGTCAGCTCCATTTTGTACATTCAGTATCGTCTACTGCACAGATCTACTAGTCTACTGAAATAAAATTATGTCAAACAGCAGTTTAAAGAGTGTTCGTTCCACTCAGTGGTGACGACAATTTGAGTCACGCTGACATCGAGAAAATTTGCACCATGATGTGGACCACCAGTGACATGATGGATCTCACAGACTGTTTTCACGAACTTTACATCTTGTGGTAAACATCCCCGAGGCTTCCACGTAATGTCATAGGTGTCAGATTCTACTAGACTCATCAGAAAATTAAACTAATTTGTAGGCATGTGACTGCAACGAAGCCATAACTATCACCAGTAAAATTATGTAAGTTGTAACGGAATAATACTTATAGTCCAGCCACTAAGAGAATGCGTCTGACAGCTAAAATAACATTTAAAAAATCTGAATCTGACGATATTTTATAAAACTTGAAATTATTCTAAACATACAAACAGTTCTAAGGCAAACATTTATGTAATGAACATTTGTGTTTTTTTAAATAGTGTTACTTAATAGTATGTATTTAAAAATTATTTAAAACGGTATGTACCTATATCAGTTTCTGGCAGCCATAGTACAAGCTTGCTTAGTTTGGGGTCAGATGAACGTGAGTGCAAAAATATCCCGAATATTTATTTATATATTTTTATACATATTTTTAATACTTAACACAAGCAAAAAAGTATGAAGACGCTAAAAATCTTCTCAACGGGATAAAGAAAAAAAAAACAGTTTGACCAGTTGTACTTAATTAGATGCTTACTAGTATTTTTGTGGTCGACAATACTTCGCCGAATTCATAAGCATATTTATTAGTTCTCCATTATGTGGTAACGAATTAATTAGAAAGGCAATTAAAGCACCGATTCATATTTATAACTGGGTAATGACTTTGTTTGTTATGGCAGAATTAACCAAATAATGTACTCTACCTACTAAACTGTGTTGAGCCAATGATTGTAGAGTAGACATACCTACCTATTTATTTAGGATATTTATTTATATTATATTTATTCAATAAAAATTACAAGCCAACTTAACATTAGCTTAATTGGCGAGTTGGGGCGCAGGTTGAGGGAGAAAAATAATGACCCTCGCTCCGGCTCGTACTTTGTGCAAAGGTTGGCCATAGCCATTCGCGTGGCAATGCTGCCAGCATTATGGGCACAATCGCACCAAGTACTGTTAGGGGTTATTTGATTAATTGTTATATTTTTTACTTATTTTAAATATTTAGTTTGTAATTATAATTTTAGTTACTAGGTAGTTTGTTTAGATTTTATTATAAGTTTTAGTTTTTAGTTATTAATTTAAGTTTTCGTAAGTATTCTAATGCTAAGTTGGCTTGTAAATTGTATTATATTTAGGAGTACATTATTATCAGCTTATTATTTTTCCATTGCTGGGACACTGGCTATCTCTCAGAGAGAGACGATGGACCCTAATTCACCATGCTGGCCCAGTGTATGTTGGTGATTGTCATAATATTATGTTGAGGTACTTGGACATACCGATTTTCTCACGATGTTTTCCTTCACCGTTTGTGAGCAATGGCATCGAAACTACATATAATTTAATTACATAGTTACTAAATAAGTAATTGGTGCAGGGCCAAGGACCGAACTGGGTAACATTAGATTGTAAAGCGCACATGCTACCGCTCGGCCACCAGTGCTCATACATCATCATTGCTCGACAAACGTTGTTATATCCAAATTTCATAAATTTATTTGAGTTATGGTTCATACAAAAATTCTAAAGAAAACCAAATCAATCTAGCCGTTCTCAAGTGATGCACTTACCAATAAACAGCATTTAATTTATATTAAAATTTAAATAGATTTACTAGCTGAATTCCGCGGTATTGCCCGTGATCTTCCATATTTTCCACATTTCTGAAGGGGAAAAATACCCTATGTCTGTTCTCATGATGCTCACTAATTCCTTCCTGCCAAATAAAAATCGATCGTCGTCGTAAAGATCGATTCAGCCGTATGACTTTGTAAATATATATTAGTTCCACATTGAACCAAGTTTCTCAAAGCGCTAACAAAACTCCACCCATTTCGTCAACAGACATTTGAGAGCAACAAACACCGGAAGTACCTACTGAGGCCAGATGGCCGGCTGATCGATCATTTCACCGCTTCCTGATCGGTAGAGGTCATCGCCATTGTCGCGAAGAAAACAAGAAAAGCTTTAAATTAATTAGACTCGATTAGGAATCGTGGCTTCGACGGTGAAGACAACAATCGCCGAGACGATTGCTTTGTTATGGACTAGGAAATCTCTAGACTTGTGTTTAGGCTCAACGCCGACTGTAGAGTAGAAGTGTCGCGTACAAGCAGCTGTGGAAAGTCAACTCTTTCCGGTTCCACAACCGTAAAATCCAGTCCACCGAGTGCCACTTCATACCAAGGCTAGTGAAGGTAACACTTGAGATCTGAATCACGAGATGAAGTTTTAAATCCAGTTAATGGTATTCAACTTACCATACGCAGCTACAGTGAGTGTGTTTTATCGAGACTTTGGTTCGAGTTCCAGTGATAACCGTAGCACTAACAAGTAAACATTTTTTATTATTTTATCTCCCGAATAAAAGCGCTGACAGAAACACTCATTGATTTATTTGCTAAAAATAACAGGCTAAGGAAAACGTATAATTAAATGTTATGTCTATACTAAAGAAACAATTTCATTCGGCTAGAAAAGTTCTGATATATAAGCGTTTAAAGCTTTTGTTTGGATTAGGAAAGGATGCTTTGTTCTCACCTCGCAATGTAAGAGTTGGTATGGGGTTTGTATAGCGTACTTACACCATACAAACGAGGTCATTTGTAAGTATAGTGCATTCTCTGTCTAGCACGAAATTAATCTGCTTATATCTTTCTTAATTTTGAACACATTTCAATGTTGTTTTTGGTGATCGGCTCTATTCATGGTCAGCGTTTAAGACAATAAAAAAAAAATCTGTTTTCTAGCCTATTCCAGTAAATGAGATACGGTTTTTTCCCATGATAACTCTTTGTTGCCACATATATTTATATATATAATCCAATATTATAATTATATAATTAGTATGTCTAAAATTTTGTGTTCCTACTCGTTGATGATGATATTTTGTTAAAGAGAGTAGATGTCTGCCTGAAATCTGCCTTGCAGTATGGCAGAGTTGTGCAACAATAATATGTATGTTATTCAACAGGATAAATCATAAATAAATAAAAAGCTGACGTGACAGTTTTAAACCGCCGTGATGACAGTGTCTGTGTCTGTGAACTCTGGGGTCGGCGTTGAGCCTTAAACCGCAAGTGACGTAGATTTTGGTATTCGAATCAAAAGTTCCTATTGTTATTTATGCATAATCAATTTTTCGCTCAGAAACAAACTAACTAATGAGCAATTGATCTTCGACTCTACCATAGTATAAGACCTACGGCTCTACCTGATATTAGTGAAATAAAGCGTCGCGGAAATAGAGCGTTTCACAACGCCCCTCTTATCAGCCCCATCTCGAATGAAAATATCTAAAAACTAGGATGTATTTGTACCTAATGTAACCCTGTATGCGAGCGATATGCTCTCAATCAGTTGTATAAAAAAAATAGAGAAAATTTATCTACATACAAATTTATCCCTAACTATCACGCCATAACTTTAAAGCTTAAACATCTTTTTTTTTAAGTTTTCTAATACATTGTGGAAGGTTTTTATGGAAAGAAAAGTTAAGAAAATTGCGCTGAATATTTAAAATGTTTTGAAAACTTAACGATGATTTTAACTTCGCGCGTTTGACAGTTCTAAGACAGGACAACGCCTGTCGGGTCAGCTAGTATTGAATATTTTCTAATAATCATAATCATCACAATTACAGTAACTATTAAGAATACTACTTGCATTTTGAAACAATCTTGAAGTCAGCGATTGAAAATCGAAAATAAATACATTCACTGTTTTTCACTGTAGACTTATAACGCCATCTTTGAGTACCAGTGGTACCTAGCTAGATGTCAAACGATAAACTAATAAACAATCCGAATGAATGGTGCTATACAAATCTCGGAACTTATTGGCGTGAAACATTGCTGGTTTTGCGCTGTTCAAACAGATGGCGCCAACAGTGGAAAACTTAAGACCGACCTAGGGTCTACAAGCCACAGCAGACAATGGCCTTACGGGTAGCTGTAGTTAATGTGATGAAAAAATGTTGCGCGACCGCAAACCGTATCTGAGCGCGTTAAGGTTCACGTTCGCGTGATTAACTGAACTGCACGGTTTAACGCTAGTTTGATACCGCGTAAGCAGTTGGCCGTTGGCGTTTGTTTTCATGAAAAGAGTTATATTATTTTCAAGAAATTTTCAAATGTTTATTTTGACCTTTGTTTATTTTCTGTATCGTACAATCAAAGTGTGGTCGGTAGAGCATATTATAATTATACTTTCGTAAATACTTTGTGATTTTGGCGCCAAAGTGAAATTGAAAAACAAGCACGTCACCTTCATTATATTATTTTCCATCATTTGTCCTAATGTCCTAAAACTGCGATCAGATCCACCAGGATGGGCAACAGCATCCTATTAGTAAGTATACGGTGAACGTACTGCGATCCCCAAGCCACTTGCCAAGCTCGGGAATTATGGCAACACCCCTCTCTAAGAGGGAGACCTTTGTTCAGCAGTGGACATTTACTGGCGGATGATGATGATGATGTATGATGTGTATTAATTTGTAATACTGGTGATGTATTATTTATTAAGAGTTCGTGAACGTACTCGGATGTGAGCAAATGAAACAAATACGAAACGAACGAAGAAAAAAGTATTTTGGTGTGGTTTTCAAAACTCCAATGAAGCCTTATGTAAAGTATATCTACCACAGGGTTCTTACATGGCTGTGACTTACTTTGCTTGAGTAGATATATTTAGGTATTAAAGCTTACAAAAATATATCAATACTAGCTGCGTTTCGTGGTTTCACCCGTGTTTCATATTTCCTTAGAGGAAAAAAAAATTTCGTCTACCGACACAGTAACCTTTGACTTAGATGTAATTTTTTTTTGTCTATGATTTAATACGATACGTACGATGTACGATATAAAATAAGACTTCAATTTTTGACGTTCCATATAAAATGTAAGGGGACAAAAAATCTTCATTTTTTTGGGTATTTTCCTATATTTTAATACTTATTCTGCTATTAGAGGCGGAGAGGAATCCAACAAATCAAAGATCATGAAAATCGGTCCAGCCTTTCTTGAGTTATAATTGGTGTAACCGACTTTGTTTTATACCTAAAATACTTGACACTGGTAAACGCATAAGACGTGTGACGCCAAAATACTACAAAAGAAACGCTGTGTTGCCGTGGTCTCAATTAGAAATAGGCATACACTTTTGTTTATTAGTGAGTGTACAGAAACTACAACAACTTACTAAAACTGTTTCAGACGTCCAGAAACGTAAACAGTAAAAATTAATGCGTATATAAAAGACATCGTAGGTATCGTTCACTGTCGTTACAGTCCATTTAAGGCGTATAAACATCAGGTATGGGTCAAACGCTATTCCATAAGACAACAAAACACCATAATGCTAGTGCCACCCCAACCCCTCATGGACAGGGAAAGTTCAGCGATTAAAGCTAAACATGCGAACGTCGGGAGACCTGCGTTTACGGGCGAAACAAGGTCGCAGAGGGGTGCGATCTAATAAACAAGCCCATATCCAGGGCCGTTTCCAGTTGTGACTTTCCTGGAAGGTGCTGAACCTAGAGCGAATCCCCTGTCTGTGCTAAAATATTTTTAAATAAGTTAATCGTAAAAAAATAAAAAATAAAATAACATATTATTGTTACACAATTCTACCAAACTGCATAGCAGTTTGTAAGCAGACATCTATTCTCTTTAACTAAATTTCATCATGAACGAGTAGGAACACAAAGAAAATCTAATCCGCTGTCTTGGAGCCGCGGCCATATTGAATTTAGTGGGATGTCACTTATAGTTTTCTACTCTTCAGGTCCTTTCATTTGATACCCATAATAACAGGCCATCCGCCATCTTGTGGTGGAAATCATTTTAAAAATATTACAATACAGGGTATTCAAATTCAAATTCAAAATTCTTTATTAACTAATTTTTATAAATTCTGGTATTGCATATTGTATTGTTACAGGTTTATGAAAAATTTCAGCCAATTCGACTAGTAAACCGGTTTTAATTCAGCTTGCAAGATTTGATCTAAACAAACTAACAATTTTTTATTTCTTTTATAATTTTAAGTTTTTTAAGTTTAAGTTTTTTAAGTTGTAAGTTAAATAAAAACTTGTAATAATCAAAATGAGGTTCTCAATATGGTCCGTATTTTTTTAGGCATGTACATAAATTACACCGATTACTCTATCATTAAATTTGTAAATCAATTTACGTGGTTTTTTTTTTTGGTGAAACGGGTGCGACTGCGCAAGGAGGAGGGTTATGTTTTTCGAGTGTATGTATTTCCCTATTCTTTTACGTCTATATAGTATTTTATCATCAGATCCTTTGCGAAGAACGGTTGTTCTGACCCCTATCCCCTTCTCTTCAATACAGCCTTGGCCATATCATCGACCCAGTTCCATAGGAGCTGCGGCGCCACTCTTCCTGTTGCCGGGCTTCGTCCGCCATTTGTATTGATACCATCTGATTCTTACTTGAAGCCATAAATACTTGACGCGTCTGCAATAATTCTCGAATCACGGAATTGGTTAGTTAGCATTAATTTAGTTTCAGGTGTAATTGGAGATGGCGCGCCAAAACCGTGAATGTTTTTTCTTAGCAAATAATAACTAGATATTAAATACCTAGTGTGTGGCAAATTTACGCAGACTGTAATATTACTTGGGTACTTTTATTTTATTTTATAATTAATAGGCTTGCGTTTGACCACCATCACGCCTGATATTAAGCGATGATGCGGTCTGGAGCACGCTTGCCTAGAAGGAACCGATTTACTCGATTGGCTTGTTATGTTTTACAATATTTAGTAAAATTTGAAAATATTTCTGATCTTGAATACTGGCAAATGCACAAGAAGTTAACAACAGGTGAGGTCAAACTCAAGCCTGTCTATATAATTAAAATCCGGCCAAGTGCAAGTCAGGTTCGTGCACTCAGGGTTCCATATCAATAATACAAAGAGTAGTGCATGCACTACACACAAACAACAACACGCCCAGGCGGTCACTCATCCAAGTACCTACCTACCGAGCGCACCTGAGACATGGTTATGTCTTCTGTGACATGGTGGCGAACAGAAAATTTTCACCGACTCGCACTTGGTCATTATATTACATTATTTACTTTAGGGTCCTTAACTGATGGCCTTTTAGAAAAACTCAGAGTCACACAGCGGGCAATGGAGAGAGATATGCTCGTAGTTTCTTTGCGCGATAGAATCCGGAACGTGGATATTCGCCAAAGAACCAGAGTCACCGACATAGCTGTTAAAATTTGCAAGTTGAAGTGGCAATGAGCAGGCCACATCGCTCGAAGAACTGATAACCGATGGGGAAGAAAGGTTCTGAAGTGGAGACCACGAACCGGAAGACGCAGCGTAGGTAGGCCTCCCAATAGATGGACCGACGACATTGTGAGAGTCGCGGGCATCCAGTGGATGCAAAAGGCAGGCTGTCGTTCAGTGTGGAGGTTAAAGGGGGAGGCCTATGTTCAGCAGTGGACGTCTTCTGGCTGATGATGATGATGATGAACTAACTTTAAAAATATATTTTTTATTTAAGTTTTAGTGGCTGCGCGCTTAGCCTGCAATAAGAAAAATTACAGTACGAAGGATAAGAATGTAACTTGGAGTCATTTGACCCTTTGACCATGCGACAGTATGAGTGATAACAACCATTCGATCACATAAGCATTTGACGAAACGACCATTCAGGTCGTTTTCGATCAAACTGCATTCGAAGAAATATAGAACCCAAGATTTCCAACGCTCCTTCCAAAAAATCCTGTTGTGTTTCTGAACAAACAAAGTGCGAAGCCACTTTTATGGCAAGTTAAAAATAGCTCATAGGCCTACGCAAAGTAAGTAGAAACGTCAGTGATCTATAGGTTCTGTACTGGTCCCTTAGTGACGTCATGTCGCTGCCTGTACGCAGCCAAACTGTTATCTTACATTATTGCCATGCTCAATAATTATTTTACTCAAAAATGCTTGTAATGTTGACAATGGGTAATTGTGCAATACTGAGTTGTAAGACGAAGATTCCACCTCACTTTGCGGTGCGCTAGAAGATGTTTCCCAACTTCTGGTCGACTTCGGGCGGAGCGAGTCTATGAGAGAATATAATTATGTTGCACGAGTACGGCTTACTCGAAACGTTGGCATGTTTCAAGGTATCCTGGCCGCACCCACGTGTGATGCCATGATCACGGTCGTATTATATCAGCGTAGGGCCTCCGGTCCCTTTTGATTGAGTAAGTTGCTTTGAAAAAACGGGGTTGGCATAACCGCATAGCGAACCCAAACAAAAATTAGATTTAAAAAAAAATGCCGCAAATAGAGTTCGTCGTCAAAATAAAGATATTTTTTCTCACTTTTAAGTAAGTACGAAAAATTTGACATGCTTAGTTTTCACACAGTATGGACCGTTAGTCTACTACACTACTACAGGACTACAGTCGTTTTATCACATTCCCACACTCGATCGCGTCCACGATCGCTTAATCTATACTAATATTATAGAGGAGAAAGATTTGATTGTTTGTTTGTTTGTTTGCATTGAATAGGCTCCGAAACTACTGAACCGATTTGAAAAATTCTTTCACTGTTAGGAAGTTACAGTGTCCCGGATGACATAGGCTATAATTATATCTACAAAAAAAAATAGGGATCCTTACTAAAACGCCAATAATGTAACCCAAGGTGTAAAAAATATGACTTCCACTCGTGCGAAGTCGGGGTGCGTTGCTAGCAAATAATAATTTTTAATTATTACGCAATATTAACACTCACATTAACGCCAACGTGAAAAAAACTTTTTTTCTTAAACTTGTATATTTTCGAGTGTTAATGCGTAATAATGGTGGATTTTCGTGAACCTGCTCGAGTGTGGTTAGTGATATAACGCGGTGAAGCATGTATTTTCGTGTTGTTGCCAAAGCTTCATAGAACCCTTTTGTAAAGTCTCCACTACTTTAGTAGGGCTTGACTTTGACTTAGCCGTGACTTACTTTGCTTGACTCTGACTGTGACTGACTTGTTTGACAAAATTTATCCAAACTTGATAATAATAATACTTGACATTGGCAAATGCACAAGAGTGCGACGCCAAAACCCTAACAGAGGAAAGAATTTAAAAAAGGCGTATTTTATAACTTTTCATGTATTCGCTGAGTATCTAAATACTTACGACAAACGCGATAAATACAACCCAAAAGAAAGTTAGCTCCTTGCAAGGATTCATATAACGCAATCCAGTAAAATATTTATCGCCATGTTACACGAATAACAAAATATAAATCCGCTGGTTTCCAGACATTGTGACGGCGTCCTCGGCTATAGGACTACGAACTCTGACCCATCTCCTTTGTGTGAAAAATTATTAATAGAACCACCTACATACCTGGGATTAGGTAGGAAATGTCACTAGCGCATACTCGTTCCGAAATTTTTCAACCGAATCCGAAATGATCTTAATTCTACTGATTTTACAATATTTCTTTTAACTTGCAATGTTTGTTAGTTTTTAGGGTTCCGTACCCAAAGGGTAAGAGTAAAAACGGGATCCTATTACGAAGCTTACGATGTCTGTCTGTCTGTCTGTCCGTCTGTCCTACCTATTAACCGCTGTATCTTTCTAACCATAATAGATAGCCAGTTGAAAATTTCTCAGAATATTATGTAATATTACGGCGGGTTAACTAAGAATTAACAAAAAAGTCTAAAGTAAAAACGAACATACAACAAACGTATTTTTTTACGTATATTTGTATTAGCTCTATTGTAAAAACGGATTATAGTACACACTCTAAAGTATAACAACAAATAATAAATAAAGGCCAAGTGCGAGTCGGTGACAAATTTCTGTTCACCTCCGGTTCTCATACGATCACTATGACCGAATTGAAGCAACGCCGCGCACGGTCGGTACTTGGATGGGCGACCGCCTGGGCTTTGATGGGATTTTGTATTTTTTCAAAAAAAAAATGTACTTTAGTAGCTAACAAGTTATGTGGTGGTACGGAACCCTTTGTGTGCGAACCGACTCGCACTTGGCTTGTTTATTCCAGATATAATGATTTACTGAACCGATTTTGATGAAAGTTCTATAAGACTATACTGAAAGTATATTTATAAAATAAAAAAAGAATTTTCCAAATCTGTTCGGAAATGACGGAGTTTTGAGGAAACAAACTTTTATTTTTAGTGAGAACCCCCTAATTTTTTGTAGTATGTTGTTAAGTATTAAACATTAAATAAAAACCGTATATAAATAGTCTTCACAGCTTTGTAAAAGTACCCAATAATCTTATATAATATATAAAAATTTAACCCTATTTACCTTGGTCACGCCATAACTTGAGAACGACTTTACCGATTTCATTCATCTTTTTTACCGGTTCTTACGGAAAGAAAAATAGAGAAAATTGACCAGAAAATTTCAAAATTTCAGAAAACCTTCGCCCGTTTGACAGTTCTAAGACAGCGTCTGTCGGGTCAGCTGGGTCAGCTAGTGATGAATACAATGTGCTCCTTCCGGCTTAGTAAGTATACATTCCTCGTAACCTATATATACCGGCCCGGTATACGATCTCTCGTTGGAAGGCACCCATCACGGTTTAATTGACGTTGGTTATACCTATCTATTCATCCAAGGTTATACTTAGCAAACTTATTAGCAACCTACGACTTAGTTGACCTCGTTCTAGATATACTATATAATTTATATTGATACCGTCGAGACATATACATAATAACATACGAGAATTATATTACGTATCACCAAATATATGTGGGAATCACCAAAAAGAGCACAAAATTTTTCCTCGGGAGGCTTTCAGTATTATTAGAAAATAAAATACTCACCTTTACCGATTAGTTTGTTTTGCGCGCAGTTTTTTTATTATTTACTAGCTGAGTCCCGCGGTTTCAACCACGCAGATTACTCCTTATAACATGAGCTATCTGCTAGTGAAAGTCTTGTCAAAATCAGCCCAGTCGTTTCGGAGTCCATAGGGAACATACATACACATCGGTTTTTAATAGGGTTCCGAACCCAAAGGGTAAAAACGGGACCCTAATTATAAGCCTACGATGTTTGTCTGTCTGTCCGTCTGTCCGTCTGTCCTACCTATTAACGGCTGTCTTCTTTTTGACTTATTTATTATTTCTTAGTTAATCTGCTGTAACATTACTTTTTCTGGGAAAATTTCAACGAGCTATCTGTTACAGTTCGAAAGATACAGCCGTTAAAAGGTAGGAGGGACAGACAGACAGACAAATAGACAGACAGCCTAGGCTTAGTAAAGTGGTACCATTTACACCCTTTGCGTACGGTACCCGAAAAACGAGGGCATGCTAATAACTAAACGTTACATACAAAGATAATATAACCACTTGTTCGCGCATGTTGCACGAGTAAGTCACGTCGGTCGCGGTGGGGTATCAAATGGCGGCTAGTGATTGGAGACTCAAAAGTCATTCAATAGATTCGCGCCTAGGATTGGCCCGCTCGAAAAAGATTATGCAGAAAATTATGTATCCTTTTCATCACGCGGGGTAAAGGTGAGCAGTCAAGTGGTTATATTGTCATTGGTTGCGTACGACTATAGATGTCGTAAAGATTTAGTTTACTAATATGACACAAATGCATTGCAGTCACACACATGCGACATGTGACTGAAATATTAAATAGTTTTCTGTCATCACTAGTTTGGGACCTCAAT
This sequence comes from Agriopis aurantiaria, assembly GCA_914767915.1. Lineage (NCBI taxonomy): Eukaryota > Metazoa > Arthropoda > Insecta > Lepidoptera > Geometridae > Agriopis > Agriopis aurantiaria. The sequence continues at coordinate 10,151,703 of OU611998.1, read as the reverse complement.
GACATTATGCCAATAAATGTATCCTTATCATGAAGCGACCTCAACCCACAGTTGAGTAATTAATTAGGGCTTAAAGGTTTCTAAGGCATCGTAGGTTTAGGAAATGACCCTTCAATCCACTAGGATCTACTGACTCGATCCACCAGTGGATTGAATACCACTCTGGAGTACATTACGATCCACCATTGGTCTGGGTGGACCCTGTAACACCGCAACTTTATTAGAATCTACCGTCTGGTTCCACCAGTGAATCGAATGCCACTCCGCGAGTTCGTTGAGATCCACTTCGGTTCTCAGTGGAGTCTGTAGAAATTAAATGTCCATTTTGATCCTTTATGTCACCTTAATCCACTACCAGTTTCCAGTACCATAATAATATAATGTAGGTAGGATTAATCCAACAATCCGATCTAGTGGGATTTACCCTAACTGACTTGACGTGACAGAATATCTACTATCCTTGAAGGGGTAATACCAAATTAGCCGTGGTACCCTATTTGGGAGACCGCTAGACTTGAAAGCGTGAGGTCGCGGGTTCAAACCCCGGGTCCGTAACTCCGTACCAAGCTCTTTGGAGTTTATGTAATAAGTTAACACAAAAAAACATAAAATGGAAATTAATACAGCATTACTTAGCACAATAAAACATCACCTGGAGCATCCTGTATTCGTTGCATGGCGCGCTAACGCTGCGACTGCTGTACGAGTAGGTTAAGCTTTGTCTTTGTACTAATATGTATTCTGTAGTAAACGACTCACAACCGGTTATACTCCGCGATACGCTTATGCCTACAACAACAGCAGTCTGGTGTGTTCGCGCGCTTCATTTTTTTGTGCAATGTAGGTATTTAGATTATATAGATTAATTAGATTTAAAAATATCTTACCGAGAACCAGTTGTCTGGATAAATCTAACATAGATTTTAAGACAACTTACTAACTTGAAATGTAACGTACTATGTGTTTTAAATAAATTAAAAAAAAAAAAAAAATTTACGTATTTTCATACCACTGGCTTTTCGGTAAAGGAAAACATCGTGAGGAAATCTGCATACGTACGGAGACGAAATTCAATGGCGTATGTGAATCCACCAAACCGCAACTGGGTCAGCGTGGTGGATATGGCCCAATCACCCTTTCAGGGGTAGGCTAAAAGTCCAGCAGTGGACTGTTAAAAGGCTGATTATGATGGTAAACATTTAGTTTGGTGGAATGGTGGTAGGGTATACTTTCTTTCTAGTACCTACTCGGCTGGCAAGCTACGACCCCAATCAAGGTTCACTCATAATGCCTGGGTAACAAATTTTCCTTCTCATTTCCGTTCTATTTACTTCTCTTTTCTGTGTATCTAACTGCCAAATTTCTGCTACGTCAAGTAGTTTCGAGATTTTGTGATGACTCAGTCAGTCAATAGCAGTCAGTGAGTAGGTACTTCGCTTTTATACATTTATAGATAGATTGGTTAAGATGAGTCATCTAACGAGGCGAACAGCTGCTAAACTTGTCCCCCACTGCGAAGTTCACTAATACCTAACGTTCTCGCTTTAATTATAATATAGCCGACCCTCGACAGACTGTGTTTGATCACAGCTAATCTAATATTCATTATCATCAGTCAGAAGACGTCCACTGCTGAACATAGCCCGTTGGTCCAGTTGGTAGTGAACCTGCCTTCTGAGCTTGGGGGCGTGGGTTCGATTCCCACGTAGAACAAACATTTGTGTGATGAACATTTGTGTTTCTTCTATATCTGGTTGTTAATGTCTATTTAAGTATGTATTTAAAACTATATATGTATGTAGGTATATCAGTCTCTGGCAGCCATATCACAAGCTTTGCTTAGTTTGGGGTCAGATGACCGTGTGTGAAAAATGTCCCGAATATTTATTTATTATTTATTTATTTATTTAATAGGCGTCCCCCTTTAACCTCCACACTGAACGACAGCCCGCCTTTTGCATCCACTGGATGCCAGCGACTCTCACAATGTCTTCGGTCCATCTAGTGGGAGGCCTACCTACGCTGCGTCTTCCGGTTCGTGGTCTCCACTCAAGAACCTTCCTTACCCATCGGTTATTGGTTCTTTGAGTGATGTGGCCTGCCCATTGCCACTTCAACTTGCAAATTTTAATAGCTATTTCGATGACTCTGGTTCTTTGGCGAATATTCACGAATAATCTAATATTGTGTTGCTCTAATACTTTCTGATTACTTTTAACAATAATTATTATAGTTTAACAAGTATAAATTGTTTGTTTAAACCCCTGTTAGAAGAGCTTTTTTAGAGCTGATTTTCAAACGACTGAACTGATTTTCATGGATCTTACATAATACATAACTAAGAACATTCACGATCAAAACTGTTTATTTGACAAATCTCTAATGTATTTTCGCTTCAACGTACACTAAGAAATTTAGGATTACCAGTTTTACTCTACTGAAATGTGTTAATGATGCTAATTTAGCCTAACCTGAAACAAACTTAATTACATACACATAAAAAAAAAACAAGACTATAGGTACCTACATGTACAAACTTACACTAAAAAGTACAAAATGACATACTTAGTTAAAACAGAGATGGAAAGTCCACATCAAAACGTTTGCTGAAGAGAACCACAAACAACGTCATCTGTGTATTTTTTTGTTTTTGGTGATTTTTTCACCTATTAGTTAGTTCATTGTGTCTTGTGTCGCTGCAAGTTTCTTGGTGTGCATGTAAATTAAGTATATATGTTTACAGTTTATGCGGAATAGTAAAAAAAGTAAGTGAAACACGAAAAAATTTAAAGAGAAACGATACCTAATTGTACTAGTACATATTTATTTTATTTTAGGTAGGTAGGTAGGCTAAAAGTCCAGCAGTGGACTGTTAAAAGGCTGATGATGATGATGATAAATCACATTTTAACTACACCAGTACCTAACTGTAATCTAAAGGTTATTTTGCTATAATGTGGTTCCTGTTTGACCGAATGCACACCAAATTTGAATGTAGTATGACCACAAATTAAGAATTCTGTACCCTTAGTACAAGTTTTGATAGTTTTCTGAAACTTTTTTCGTTATCGTATTGTTCCATACATTACTAGGGGAAAGCTATTCGAAAAGTGTATTTGAAAGAAGCAACCTATACTGCCGATTACTACCGATTTTAATTCCTCCGCGTTTCCGCCGGAGGCGCTTTACTAAAATTTATTATGGAACAATATGAAAACGAAAAAAGTTTTCGAAAACTATCAAAACTTGTACTACTACATACATACCTATACTATTTATGTTATTGTTGTCAGTCTTTTGCATCTCATTGGAGGGCAAGGCTTAACCTCCTTTCCATTGCTTACAAGAAAAGGCTTAGGTGGAACAGGCCAGATTTAATGCTTTTAGGATACATCATGTGGCAAAACGATTCTACTTTATCTTGAGCAGCATGCAAGCGCTAACCTCTTGAACAAGAACGAACTTGATTGATCTGGGATACATACAAGCGAGAGAGATCGGGGATCGAGAGAGCGTTGATGATCGCATACCATCAGGCGGCTCGTTAGCTTGTTTGCCAAATATGGCATTAAAATGCTATTGCCACCTCCGTCTAGCCACCATATATCGTCAGACGGTCAAAGGAACTCACTGTGTAGTAAGTAAGCTCACTCAGGCCACTTGTCGTCCGAGATCCGGAATACGGTGTCCGGCACATTTAAATTGCCGTGGCTTTTTCATCGTCATCAGTAATCTGAGTTTTGTATGGCTGTATTATTTTTCTCACATCCGCCGTCCGATAGTTTGACGCCCAAAAGTCTGCGCTCCCTGCATTGCGATATATTTATACAGTGTTAATTTAATTAGAATTAAAATTTTTATCACGCATTATTATCAGTAACGTTTTTGGAACATACAAAACGATTTAAATAAAATGAGTTCGGCCATAAATTGATAAGAGTGCAAGGTCAACTGATAGAGTAAGGATAGTGCCGCGTGGGTACAGCGTGGTGTGAGCGTCTTTCAGGTGAACTGAAATTTTTTTCCAAGAAAGGTGTCGTGACCAAACAAAAAATAAACCGGCAAAGTGCGAGTCGGGCTCGCGCACTGAGGGTTCCGAACTACCACAAAATACAGTAAGAAGTCCAAGTAACTGAATTATTATATTAGCATTTTAGGCATAACGCTTTCCAAAAAAGTTTAAGCAATTGCTACGCAGTATCATAGTTACTTATTTTGCTACAACAACGCTCGAGTATAACACAATTATAACGTGGAACAGAAATTTGTTACCGATTCGCACTTGGCCATTATTTATTATTTGTTGTTATACTTTAAAGTGTGTACTATAATCATGCCAAGTTTGGCGCTTGAGATATTACAGATTTTACATTAGACTTTATACAAAAATACACTTCGGACGGACGGACGGACGGACAGACGGACGGACGACGGACCGATGAATGGAAAGACGGATGGACGGACAGACAGAGAGAGAGAGAGAGAGAGACGGACAGGCAGAGAGAGAGAGACGGACAGACAATGTAGGCTTAGTAATAGGTTCCCGTTTTTACCCTCTGGCTACGGAACCCTAAAAAGAACATTATAATCTAACATGAATAAATCTACGATTTTTCTGATACCTTTTACCCAGCCCAGCTGCATTAGGGTGCAACCGGGTTGTTTGAATTTGTACCTATGACGGACGGACGGACGGACGACGGACGGATGGATGGACAGACGGATGGACGGACAGACAGAGAGAGACGGACAGACAATGTAGGCTTAGTAATAGGTTCCCGTTTTTACCCTCTGGCTACGGAACCCTAAAAAGAACATTATAATCTAACATGAATAAATCCACGATTCTTTTGATACCTTTTACCCAGCCCAGCTGCATTAGGGTGCAACCGGGTTGTTTGAATTTGTACCTATTAAAACTCTCAGTGTCAGACTCTGTGCCAGACTTCTATGTATATTTATCTTTGGCCAGACGTAGAGCATCGGGATCTCCATAGGAAATTAGGAACGCACCGGTACCTTCCTAGCGCACTGCATAAAGCATCATTCCCGGGCAATGCTCGAAATTCTCCGACTTCCAAACATTTCCGCTCCTTCTCTCTACATTGTGGCCCGCGCCATTGTATCCCATGGACTTGCTGTCGACATCAGTTTTTTTTTATTTATTTTTGTTTTATTAAAACATATCTATTATTATTACAGGTAATTAATATTCAGTCAGTGACGTTTTATTAACGTAGTTCTGCCATGCAGTTTTACATGCTTATAAGGCAGCAAATAAAGGAGAGTCGACCGTGATAAGGGGGTGGCACGCTGTCTCTGTGACCTCTCGGTTGTGCAAATAGTAATAAACGGATGGAGTAAAAGTAGTTTTGTCACGCGGCCTTGACTGATTCACCAGGTACTTTATTCTCGTGTCCTCAAAATTATTTCGTCACGCTCACTCTCATGAAAGTCACAACATCTCTAATGTGAGAGCTGGACAGTGACTAAAATAAACTCGACCGATCCAGAAAAAGGGCCAAGCATGAAATGCGTTGTGACGCAAGCGCAAGCCCCTTATACTCGTATTCATAGACCCATGCGTTTTGTGTCTAAAGACATAGAAGAAATAACAGTCCACTTTACAGCTAAACGAACATTTCCTCTATGCAAATGCTTTGAGGAAATGAGCAGGAACTTTCAAACTGCTAACTGCTGGGACTCAAGCCTTCTCTCAGACAGTGTGGATAAGCCGTAAAGGCTGTATTCTGGCATCTTTTCCTTCTACCAAGGCTTTGATTAGACTTTTATTTTAGTTTATTGCATTTTTTTTTTTTTTTTTTTAAGTAGTTTTAGGTTTTAGTTTATCATCAGTAATAAGCTTATTATGTTCCCGCTGTTACTGCTCAGACACAGACCTTTCAGAGAGAGAGAGAGAGAGAGATAGGGTGGGCCGTAATCCACCATGCAGGCCTAGTGCGTGTTGATGATTGTCATATATATGTCTTTGAACTTTTAAGGTTCTTTGATATAGGTACCGATTTCCTCAAAATGTTTTCCTACGCAGTTTTTGAGCGATGGCATCGAAAGTGCACATAATTTACAGTTACAGTTTTCATTAATTTAATTTGTGTTATTGGTTTAGCGGTATACTGAAAGTGGAGTGACTGCAACAGTGAGTCAAATGACACGAGCTTGTATTAATGCAAATCTTCCTGGTTTGTCCGATCTGAAGTACTGTGGGTAATTCAATCAAATTGTCCGGTCGGTATCGATGAATTCTTATGTGACCAATAAAACTGTTTTCACGTATTTGTTTCCAAATATAAAATTAATATAAACATACATAATATATTCATAAATACATAATCAATAGTACTTACCTACTCCTATAATCCTAATATATATATATATATAAGTATGCTATATATATATGAATGACCTACAATATCTTAACTAGAGGTGTAAATCTAAAAAAGAATCAGATTTCCGCGATACATGCCTAGCCTAGTGCGGGAATCGCATAATATCGTCTATACTTACCTAACTCAGCATATAACTATATTTACTCACCTTACTATATTTCTTGCTACTGTTAATTTGATGTACATACCTTATTTTAAGGCTACGTTTATGTTATTTTCTTTTTCACTAATAGCGATTTGATCTGCTAGCATGAGAAACCTCAAAACTTCGACAAAATATCCAAAAAAATCGTAAGACATGCTCAACCCAGTGACCGGCAGCCGCCCGGCGGGCGTCGTCGCACTGTCGGGCTTCGCTTGACTCGTTTCAGCCATTTTGCTCGTCGTCAGTCGTGTCCCAGTATCGTCTGTTCTACGCCCGCGTTCGCCCGTCCACTGTGTTGTCCAAACATAAACAAAATACCAAAACCATGGCCCGAAGTGTCGCCGCTTGTTTAGCTGTCCTCCTAGCGATCTTCGAAGTCGGTACGTCATGTTTTTCTAAAACTTGCGTGCGCATTGTACTTTTTCACCAATCACCATTGCTATCTATCTGGGAATTGGAATGATTAACCACAATTGTTTTCAAGTGCCACATTTGTTAATAGCTACAGTACTAGTTGGCACTGATTTAAATTTTAGTGGTTTTATTGTTACACGTTGCATTGTTATTCAAATATAAAGCTGGGTAGTCACTTTACGGATACAAAAAGATTTTTATTTAGTTTTTTCTTTTTCTTTTTTAGTAGTGTATCTAGGGCGTAGCGTAGGTAGACTGGAAGACGTAAAAGTCGTACAATTTACTGTATTTATAGCTAGAAAGCATACTATAGTCACTTCATAAATAGAAAGAGTAGGTTTTTTAGCAGTTGTACCTACCGAGGACATAGGTAGACGTAATATTGTTTACTTAAGCTATTAGATCCAATGTAGTCACTTCACTTATACTTACGTATTTTTTATGTATATTTTTTTTCTTTTTTGACGAGTATATTTTAGACCTAAACGCCTGAAGTAATATTTACTGTATTGTGATTTGTGTTCTTACCCACAAACTCTTACTTTTTTTTAAAGAATTGCTGTGAAAGAAGAAGAATGTTTAAATTCAGATATAGGTAAACATATTACAAACTTTAGGTATTTATTTAGGTAGTTTTATTAGTCAACGAAATATTATACAAATTTATTCAATACTATCTATCTATCTTAAACTTAAATTTAGAACTAAAACTAATCTAAAACTAAAATTAATCTAAAACTAATCTAACAATCCGCTACCGGTGGGCAGCGTTCATTAGTTCATTATTATTATTATTTTTATATTTTCTATATTTCACAAGTAAATTACTTGGAATAAAAATTTCTTGTAATGTGTGCGTAGATAGGTACGTACACTAGGTACTCCCAGTGGAAAAGTGTCGAAATAGTTTTTTATTTTATTTTATTTCTTTAATTTATTTATTAAAACGGCATTAAGCCAATTACATCAATTAATTTGAGTTACAGTTTACTATGGTAGATAATAGATATTTAGTGCATGACGTCGTGTAAATGTGTGTTGATAATCTTAAGCCATTATTGAGATATTTGCATAAAGCACTTTCCGCCAGGAGAAAGTTCTTGAATGAAGGTATTTTCTTTCAAAATGGACGCCCAAGAAAATAAAAATACCTTTAATTGGTGTGTCATGAAAGGTAAATGTGTGTGCTTAAATGAAATTTGTGCGTCATAAGACTCCGAAGATATTTGAGTTTCCGCTGAGGGAACGCTTGGCTGTTGGCTAGATATTCTAATCAGTTGGGCGCAGTTATATTTTTTTTCACTTATTGCTATTAATTTGTGTGTTATGTTGATAACCAGAATTCGAAAAAAAAACACACTAATCAAGAAGGTTCTTCTGGTGTAAAATGTTTTTCGTAAATATTTCAAAAATGGCTGGATATACAACTTCAAGATTATCATACACATATACACGGCGTCATGCACTAAATCTCAATACACACTCAATCATGAAATTCGACACTTTTCCGCTGGGAGTACGCACACTCTTGTAATGCAGATGGTTTGCTCGATTTCTTTGCGTTGTTTGGATAAAATTAGAGCACTATTCAGTTCGTTTGTCATAGAGATCATTTTAAAATAGATCACAGCTTATTCACAATAATAGCAATCTTGACATAATTTACATATCATATTATGTTTCTAATCCCGTAATAAGTACCACTCGAAGTGCTATGTGATGGCGTATGTGAATCCACCAACCCGCACTGGACCAGCCAATCACCCTTTCGGGGGTAGGCTAAAAGCCCAGCAGTGGACTGTTAAAAGGCTGATTATGATGATGATGACTAGAAGTGCATAGGTATACAGAAAAAATATCCATGAAGGTAGTTACGTATACGTACCACAGACCCACTTAGATATGAGTCTATGGTAGGTACACTAGGTACACGTGCTCTATATTTCATCATCATCATCATCATCATCAGCCAGAAGACGTCCACTGCTGAACATAGGCCTTCCTTTTTAACCTCCACACTGAACGATAGCCTGCCTTTTGCATCCACTGGATGCCCGCGACTTTCACAAACCCATACCGACTCATAGGTACTTGGCCATTATTTATTATTTGTCGTTATACTAAGAATGTGTACCTACTATAATCATACCAAGTTTTACTTTTGTACGTAGGTATTACCGTATTTACCTTAGATCTAATACAAAAATATATTTGTTGTATGGGAATATATTTGTTGTCCCCTTTAGTTATTATTATTTCTTAATTAATCCGCCGTAACATTACATATTCTGTGAAAATTTCAACTGGCTATCTATTACGGTTTGAACGATACAGCCGTTTAAAGGTAGGACGGACAGACGGATGGACGGACAAACAAACAGACAGCGTAGACTCAGTAAAAGGGTCCCGTTTTAACCCTTTGGGTACGGAACCCTATAAACTAAAAAATAAAGTACTGATTTTCAGAAAGAAAAAAAAAAATTAAATATGATTTTCTTTGATCGTGTGACTTGACTGCAACAAACGCTATGTAGGTCCAATGTCCTTATGACGTTAGACAAAAGTAACTAGAGGCAACAATTGTATGGCGAGAAGCACTCGTTTGCTTATGTGTGACGTCACTAATGTCACGTGGCCATAAATGCCAAAGTGAGCGTTTATGCGGGAGTTTAATAATTTGAATTGTGATCCGCCATTTAAAACACAAATACTGAAGTTATGAGGATTAAATCACAAGATTGCTTTATCTATATCTATACTAATATTATAAAGAGGAAAGATTTGATTGTTTGTTTGTTTGCATTGAATAGGTTTCGAAACTACTAAACCTATTTGAAAAATTCTTTCACTGTTGGGAAGCTACACTATCCCCGGGTGACATAGGCTATAATCTATACCCGTGCGAAGCTGGGGCGGACCGCTAGTTTTAATATAAATATACAATTTAAGATGGTATCGTAAAATAGTCAAATATCCTATTACTATTTTAACCGTTCATAATCAGAATAAGGATCAGAAAATCTTTATTGTATTAACTGTGTATATGGATGGTAAAGTACATACAATATTATTTGACTGCGTAAAATGTATGGCCAAGAAGTCCTAGTTTTGTTGATACGTCTTTTCGTAATAAATCGTAATGTAGAAATTTTAGACGTAGGTACATTTATATATTATAGTAGGACATTTTAGGTAGTAGTTTCGTAGTAACTCAAGGTTAACATCATTGTCACGCGCGCGTCGCGTCTTGTTATTTGGTATTCCATTCTCATATTAAGTATTATAAGGATTGATTGTTATGGTCAACTTATGATGTCACTTTAAGGTGAGGTTTTTCCATTATAAGCAACGCCATAACAGATTACCATACAGCTTAATAGATTTAGGAGCAAAACCATGGCGCTTTAGTCGTGCGTTTCGTTACTTCTATTTTTGAGGGTATTCTCATATTTTTCGAAAATTATAGCTGTATGTAAAATGTATCTTCATTCAATGTTTTCTTCCCTTCAAATCGAGTGATGGATTTTGTATAGCTTTGTTCTCACTTTTCGAAAACAATGAACCATTTCAGAGTGGGTATGGTAAAGACGATTTTAACACCTTGAAATTATAACACGTAGGTACTTGATAGGTTACAGGAAAGGTAACTCAATGGCGATATATTCTTAAAAGGCTGATAGTTATTGAAGGATGACAACATCTACTACACGTAAGACAATATTATGTAGTTGTTACTTAGGACCTTGCCACAATGATGTCATTTCCTAAACTTTGCCTGTTCAACAAGTTTATTCTTAGCACGAGATCGTAAAATTTTCCACCAATACGTAAATATAATGATGACAAGAAGGAGAGCTGCTCAATTTTTTACACAGTAACTATTATGTCTTCTGTGGTAGTTATTTTTTTTTGACGCTGGTAAGTCCGTTTTCTACCACCAACTCGTCTGAACAATTACTAATCAAATTAGTGTAACAGCATGGACTCCGAGGTCCATGCTGATGCACTCCGATGCCGATGAGAAGATGTCCGATGCTCTTTGTCTACTCATATTTTTTTGTCTATTATCTACAGATTCTATATAATATGATTGCAACATACCAGTCACACATTCAGTCACAGAATCGTCTAAATAAACCAGCGTCAAGTGCCAGTCGGGCTCGCGCACTGATGGTTCCGTACCACCACATATATTGTTAACTACAACTAATGTACAAAAAAGTACTGCAAAAAGACGCAGGTGGACGGACGGGAAAGGTAGTACGGAACCCACAGTGCGCGAGCCCGACTCGCACTTGGCCGGTTTATCCTTCTTTCTTTTACATCCATGCATTGTAAATTTGCCATAATGTACATTTTGCCGTGTGGTTATCATATTGCGTGTTGTAAGCTGGAGGGCTTTTTCAATAGGATTAACGTGTGAACCATAACTCAAAGAAATTTATTGAATCTTGGCCAGGTCGTATGTCGGGTCAGTTAGTATAACATAAAACTAATGACTTTACACGATGATTATAATTTCATTTCCAATTAGATTATCTTTCGACCTTTAACGTTACAGGAAAATCAAACTGATCCAATGACAAAAAATACATTTATACAAGAGAAAATTATATTATATTTATAGGTAATATAATTACTGAATACCTATAGGTATTATGTAATTATATTACCGGTAAGTAATATCGTTTTTAGTAAGTTTCCTATTTTTACTAGCCGTGAAATCGATGGGATTTACCATCGGCAACTTCTCATATTATCTTTTATTATTCATTATCCTTTTTAACTCCCTTAGAGAACGAGTTTCCAAAAAATAATGATTACCTATACCTACTAACTTTTACTTACAAACAAAAGTTTAAATGCCAACTTCAAAAATTAACAAAAACTTCTATACAAGCTTTTGTCCCCATTAAGGAACGGATTTTCAAAAAAATATGGTACTACTAACTTTTACAAACTCTTAATTTCAAAAATAGCGAACTTCCATACAAACTGGAAAGTTTGGCGGTCAAACGCTTGGACGCTTTGGACTAATACGCGATTTAAAAAAAACGTTTAACCCCTTTAAGGCCTAAGCGACTGTGCATTGAGTCAGTAAATGAATCAGTTTAAGATATTTTATTTATATTACACGGGAATTACTCACGTAAGATTAAGCCGGTCACTCCGACTATAGTTTCAACCGCATTAGGTAGTCTTTTTCAAGGTGAATGCGCGCGCGCGGCTGCGTCTCGCTAGTTTAAGATAATGAAAAAAAAAAAATGGATTATAGAAAAAATACCATAATCCTACCGGAAAGGTTTCCTGTTCCTGTTATTTATGTAGTCATCTGACAATGTGGCATATACCTAATATCAAGATTTTCAAATCGCGCCAGTGTCCATAATATCGGTTTTAACAATTATTAGAAGTAAATACCATTTATAAATGCATTTTACAATAAATTAAATACGGTTAAAAACTGTTTCGTTAACGAATATCTAGAGGAATTTACATCGAGATACAATATCTTGATGGGAATTTAGGATCAGTTATTTTTGTTTTACTAATAATCTAGCAAACAAAATTAATTGTAACTACTACTTGGATTTCTTTTAAACAGGTTTTAATAAAAAAAAAAAATATATATACTAATTTAACGTAACCAAAAAAAAAACAATGAATTAATTCTGAAACAAAAAATTCGTTATGCCTAAACTAACTTGTAATTATAGATCTGTAACAATGATAACAATTATTATAAAATCTGAAACCAGAAAATTAAATGTGAAATAAATTAGTTGTTTATGTGTAATGACTATAAATATGAAATAAATATAAATGAAATGACCATAAACCCTTATCCTTACAGCACTTTTTAACAATCGACCTTCGACACCTATTTTGCCACTCCACGAGGCATCGAGCGTGGCAAGTTATGAAGACGATTCAGTCAACTAAATAAGTTTAATAATGCCTAAAGAAATATTTGAAGCTTTTTTTTTATTTTTATTGATGACCGATGATGTGGCTCTTATTTATATAAGCCGGGAATCCGATTCATAATTCTTTATCATACCAAATATGTTACACGTCAGAATAATAATTAATAATTGCTTATTAAAAAATTACTTGTGCGCTTCTCAATCTGACGGTGATCGGTGACGGTGATCGATGCTCCGCCCTGTACCAACGACTTGTAACACTCAAATAAATTATGTGCAGTTTCGATGTCATCGCTCAACAACGGTGAAGAAAAGCATTGTGAGGAAACTGGTATGCCCAAGAACCTTAAAAGTTGAAAGACATATTATGACATACACCAACATGCACTGGGCCAGCATGGTGGATTGAGCCCATACCTACTCTCTCTCTGTAATTATAGTTGACAATGATGATGACGATGATGAATACAATACCAAATTAAAACAACAGTGATTCACTATGAATAACAACAAAATAATGTATTTTTGCAGTAATATTTCGAAGGATTGTCTATCCGTGAATGAAATTATAGCTTCAGACATCCAGAAATACATCCCGACCAAAGTTCATCGGTGTCACAAGCGGGGTTAACTGCTGAGTTTAATTTGCAATTGGCAAAGATCTCCTGTACGGACAAGTTGATGTCAGCATCAAAAACAGCTCTCCCTAACTCTGTTTTATATGATTATGTCAGTATTAAAAGTTCTTATTCAATCTGGGTGTTGAAGACCCAGAGTCGCGTGAGAATCAGTATTTTTTCAAGCAAGCATGCTCCCATAACGATGGAAACCGCATCATCGAATAAGCTTATGGTCCTTTTCAAATAGCATGGCACTTGACAGGTGGTTTGACAGTACGATAGATGTAACGTGATTCGTAAATATTGAATGTGACGTTACAGAATTAAATTAAAGATTTACATTTTGCGGCGAAAACACAATGGCGTCGATTCTGATGTACCTACTCTAAACTAAACTAAATAAAAAAAAAAAAAAATTTTTTGAATTGCAAAAAAATGTTTTTAAATGTTTTAACTTAAATGTTAATGCCTTTCGGATTTATTTCTTTATATGTGCTATAAGACCATATGCCTCTTGCCAAATTTCATGATTCTTGGTCAACGGAAAGTAGTACCCTATATATTATGTTTTGATACCCCTGTCAAATCGCAAAATATGCGAAAATATGCGACATAAACGGTCATTAAAGTTATATGATTATTTACGGGATATTTACCGTTGTAAGGTTGTGGAATGAGCTCCCGATATTTCGGCGCAGTTACATACACCATGTTCACGGGAAGACTGAAGAATGCGGGTGGTTGGAGAACAGTTAAAAAGTTAGGTGCAGACATAACGATCTACCCTCTTTCTTAGATAAACGGTCATATCTTTTGATCGCGTTGACTAACAGGTTTAATTTTTCACAACTGAAAGAAACCGTAGATTTTAATATTTGATATAAATTTCAACTCGATATCTTTACGCGTTCCTGAGGAAAAGGGTATTGACAGACGGACAACAAAGTTATCCTATAAGGGTTCCAATATTTAACCTTTAAAATTGCTGAATGTTATTTGAATGATAAGGACGAAAATGCCATCGAGGATAAGACAGCCATAAACCAGAATAACCTTGCCTAGTAATGTCTTATGTAAAACACAATGTACTTTGCATTTGGAGAGATGCCAGAAACCTTGCAATAAGATGGAATGAAGGGTATCATGGAGAAAAATTGGATAATAGAGCTTCAGGAAATTAACAGTTTCATAAAATGTGTTTTAATTTACTATTCTATATATTATATAAACTAGCGACCCGCCCGCCCGGCTTCGGAAGGGTGTAATTTACGTGCGAAGCCGGGGCGGGTCGCTAGTTATATATATAAACCTTCCGTGAAAATATATCTAACTGATGGTGAAAACCGCATCAAAATCCGTTGCGTGGTTTGTTAGCGGCCATACAGACAAACGCGGAAAGCGACTTTAATTCTCATAGCGTCTCATAGCTTTAAAACTGCTGAATATATTTTGAGCATACATAGCTACAAAAACACTGCAATAAAACCTGTTTGCATTTTTATAAAATCCGTCCAAGTGCGAGTCAGACCCGCGCACTGAGGCTTCCGTACAAATTTGTAGGTTTATTCCAAGGGATTGTAGACCTGAATATTTGATATTAATTTCAACTTGATACCTCCACGCGTTCCTTACAAAAATAATCGTGACAGACTGACAATCGGACACATTGGCGGATCCAGGGTGGGGGCCATGGGGGACATGCCCCCCCCCCCCCCAAATACCTAGCAATTCCATACATTCGACTCAATTCTTTGATTTGATTCCTTCGAACCTTGTCAGAATGGCCCCCCAAAACGAAATCCAGAATGCCCCCCCCCCCCGCAAAATGAAATCCTGGATCCGCCCCAGATCGGACAACTAAGTGATCCTATAAACTTATAAAGGTTCCTTTTGAGGTACAGAACCCAAAAAAACGTCGTAAATCGGTGTAGCTGGCTTGGACAAAAATGGTAACAAACAAATGCGTTATCTCCACACATACCTTGTTAAGTTGTTACCTACTCCGTTACGTCGTGGCTAACAAATACGCAGAAAAGATACATTCAATGTAACTAGAAGCTACAAGGTGAATGCGTTCATGGCCCCAATATAAAAGGCGGCGATGACATCATTCAGTAGGTACGATTCATAATACGTCACGATAACCTTTTCTGTGATCCGAAACGCAACCCACCTGCAATACGATATAAATAGTGATACGTACAACAATAGCTGCAATGCATAACACAGGTGCTTATCGCGTTATGACTACTAACCCTATGTTTTGAATAACTGACCACGAATGTTATGATATTATGAATTACACCGCCAATATGCCAGGTCACAGTTTTGTAAATTATGCACTAATATAGTGTATAATTAGAAATACTCGTAGACTAATGAAGTTTTATCAATAGAGACCCTATTTTCTACCAGAAAAGGGTCGGCCACGTATTTATAATGCCTCTAGTGTTACAAGTAGGCGACGGTGACTGCTTACCAGCAGGCGGCTCGTATGCTGGTTTGCCACCTATAGCATAAAAAAAGATACTCATTTTACCAGTAAAATATGTTTTTGGTGCTTTTTTAATAATCATAATACATGTTTAAAAGCGTCAAACACATATTTTACTATAGCTGCCTACAAACAGACCTATAGAACTTACGCAAGGTTCTATCGCTGAGTAAGTTAAAAGGTTACAGAGATATATAGGACGCCGTTGTCAGAAAGAGATAAACATACTGTTTGTGTTTTGTTTGCCGTGCAGACCTCGATAAAACGTTAAAACAGTCGAATAGGGATTTGAACCAGAATTTTTTTTAAGTAGCAATTTTCCTTCGGAATACGTTGGGGGCCAGTGATCCACGGCAGTCTAAATTTTGTTTTGCGTAGTACTCGATCCGTTGCGTCATCCACCATCTTGATTTTAAGGGTTAATTTTTGTTTATTGAATAACTCGTTTATTTTCAATTTCACATGAAAAATAATTTTCACCAAAGTTGTTAAGAAAGTATTTTTGTAATTGCTATAATGTAAAAATAGTAATACATCAAGCGTCAAACTTGGCATGATTATACCCACAAGTATAACAACAAGTAATAAATAATGGCCAAGTGTTGAGTCGGTGACAAATTTCTGTTCATTGCCAAGTTATAACTGGTAATTCGGTTACTTCGATGACCTTATCATTTCTTTCACTGAATCGAAATTACATATTTCACTAATGTTAAATCCGTTTTTAAAATTTATAATTAATATATTTTATAGTGGTACGGAGTCCCCAGTGCGCGAGCCTGACTCGCACTTGGCCGTTTTTAATTATTTCGTCGTTTAAATTAAATATAGCTATAATATATTAATTTTCACCTATTATAACTAAATCACATTATTGTAAAGAAACATATAATGGTAGTGCCTACTCTTCCTTTGCGAGATCTCTATATCCCGCTTATAACAACATAACTCCTACGAAATTTGCACAAATTTGATATCTAAACTTTCAAGGTTATATCCCTACGTATATATAATATATTTTTATGTTCAGAAAATCGCCATTCTCCTGATAATATTATTTCCTCTACCACAAAAACAGTGTCATAAATTTCATTTGGCTTGTAACGACATTGTTTACTTGATATGCTGTTTTTGAACTGACTTTACTATTCTTATTTAGTAGAAAAGCAATAAGAATAGTACACAAGTTTTTTTTTTCTTTATCTCTTGTCTACTTCTCTACAAGTGGATCTTCTGAACTAGCAATAATGGTTTCAAAAACTTTGGAATATGCAAAGTACAGCTTTTAGAAATGCAAAGTACAGCTTTTAGAAATGCAAAGTACAGCTTTTAGAAATGCAAAGTACAGCTTTTAGAAATCAAAATGACATCAAAGATGCTGGCATTATCCATAGATAAATCAATAAAGAAAGAAGAAAAAATTATTAAAGAGAGCAATACAGTCAGTCAAATCAAATCTTTCAAAGAACTCATCTATACTAATATTATAAAGAGGAAGGATTTGATTGTTTGTTTGTTTGCATTGAATAGGCTCCGAAACTGAACCGATTTGAAAAATTATTTCACTGTTGGGAAGCTACACTATCCCCGGGTGACATAGGCTATAATCTATACCCGTGCGAAGCTGGGGCGGGCCGCTAGTATATTATATTTGACCGAGCAATGAGATGTCTCAGATTCTAATGGAACAAGTCGGTGTTTGTTTGTATACCTATTTGTTCAACTACAACTTGCGTATCGTTGATTCGATCGTCATGAATTTTTGTAAGAACGTAGTTCGTTTTGATATACAATTGAGATTCAAATATGAGCAACATTGGTTTAGGGGTTGCGAAGATATAGGGGTTGTAAGAGGCTTTTTGAGGCAAATAAGTCATTTGAATACAATTTTTGTGTTCAAAAATGGGCCACATCTGTCTAGGGCAGGGGTGTCCAACATACGGCCCGCGGGCCACTATGCGGCCCGCCAAGGTTCCTAATCCGGTCCGCGAATGAGTCAAAAGTTGGTTAACTTTTTTCGACGTAATTTTTGTAAAGAACGGATATTCATATCTACTCGTATATCATCTATATCAGTGTGCCTGTGGATGCAGTTACAAGTGAAACCTGCTGTGAATTCCGCCAAAACCCTTTATTATACCCTTTCTACCATTTTACTTATATTAGTCTTGATTTGCTCAGTTACGAAACATCTCTTGGCCCGCCAAAAGTTACAAAGTTAATAAATCCGGCCCGCCACAAAATTTAGTTGGACACCCCTGGTCTAGGGGTTGCTATGTTATAGGGGTCACGACTCGCGAGGTTTCAGCTTGATAGATCTACTAGGTAACTAGTATAATTATTTTAAACTGATGTTTTTTGTTACAGGATCCTGCATAAAATGCTATCAATGTAACACGCAAAACGACAAATCTTGCGCAGACCCGTTCAAGCCCGGAAATCAGATTGTGGTAAGTACAGTAATTCGATAGTTTAGCCCACATACAATATCAACACCCATTTTTATAAGCGTTTATTTAAATTGCAATGATTGTTAGTTTGTTTAGGTCAAATCTTGCAAGCTGAGTTAGTTCAACCAGTTCTTACTATTCAACCAATTCTGCTGAAATTTTGGATACACCTTTAATTCTGGCGACAATACAATTTTCGTATTGGCGTGTCGGCCAATACGACCCGCGCTTCTCGAGCAAGAGAGACCATGGGGACCGAGCTGGTCAACAGCAGTACCACCCTGACAGCGATGGGCCTCACAGCACCTTGCAACCAACAGACCTGACCAACCTGACAGCTAGACGAAATCTTCGACCAAAATAAAATTAATGGACGGGCCATAACCATTGAACTTGCTCTGTAAAACGAAGCAAACCGTTGGACATATACTTCAACACCTAATTATAACCACGTACAGTACATTTGTTTAAAAAAATCGATATCGATTTTTTTGACGTATATTTACACTTTGGGAAAGCACACGACGGTATAATTTTGTAAGATGTTTCGTTATCATGTAACAATAGACGCATGTCGCACTTCCTACTGCTAGAGACCGACTGAAACGAAGTGAGCGCCGGCGCTCATTTTGTAATCTTCAAAAAACGCGCTTCTGGGTCCGTCCATTAATTTTATTTTGGTCGAAGGATGAAATGTGGTTGGGTCTAAATGATACATAATTATGTTAAAAGAGGGCATGGCTAGCAACCAAAGTACCAAGCAAAAATTCGAGCGCAACAAAGCATCATTCAAATACAATATTCTTTACGAACAAGTTTTATTTTGTAAATGAAATCTTGTTACTTGACATTGTAAAAAAACAAGTTCTTGATATTTATATTTTATGGTTACCATAATCCGTATTTGTAATTTTTCCAGGACTGCATGACACAAGACAGCATCAAGCATAACCAGTTGTTCTTGTATGCCATCCTCCCAGCGGAGGTGTTCGGAAGCGTCCCCGGAGCTCCCAGATACTGCCATAAGATCACCATGGGTCAGTATTCTCTAATCGAATACTATTAGAATCCTGACTGACTTACTGAAAGACGCACATCCTAAACAGCTGGGGGGTTAGACAAGACCCACTTTCTGTTTGCGTTAACGCCTGCGGAAAGATGAAATTGTATGAAAATGAAATTGATAATGACATGTCTAACCCCCCTGAGGGGTTAGACAAGACCCAATTTCTGTTAGCGTTAACCTTAATCATCAGCCAGCCAGAAGACGTCCACTGCTGAACATAGGCCTTTCCCTTTAACCTACGCACATTAAATAAACATAAGAAATGCATTTACACAGATTAACCAGTCACTCATTAAGTAACACATTTAATGACTTGATAAATAACGTTGTTCGTTTCTCACATGTTATAACACAGTTTCGGATGCCTTTTTTTACATTTTTCTTCAAATCTCGTTGGTTTTAATCTTCATTCTGTGTTGTTATGTACCTACACCATGTCGATTAACAAAAATGCTCCAAGAGAAAATTCTTCAAAGGAATCTTAAATATCTATATTTACAACATGTACGGGCTGGTTATACACAGACTGCCTTAAAATAAACTATTTAATTACTTGAAAATATATTTGTTTCTCTCATGTTAAGATAATACAATAGCATTTTTCTGATTCCTGAAATCTCTCTGGGCTAGCTTTTACCATCCGGGTCTTGTTTAGCATGTGCAACACACCATTCTTTGTGAAAACTCTTTGTTTTTGTTCGATAAATCATTGAAATTGTCTTCATAATAAATGTCAAATTCGTAACAGATATGGGAGTTAGGTGACGTTCCACGCAACCTCACCATAGCACCAGTTCCAAAAGATTTCACTTTGTATCATCTTTTTGGAATTAAATGCCTCTAATAGCTTCCATGCTATAGTTCAAATTTGAGAAACAAACTCCTGCAATATTTCAATCTTCCATAGCTTCCATAGCATTGATTATTTTGTAAGTGACTTTTTTCACAGACGAAAATTTTGTAATGGAAAAGATTGTATGATGTTTGTTCTTCTTTCTTCTTTTTTATTTCTGTTTTTTTTTTCTTCTTTTTTTTTTCTTTTTTTATTAATAAAAAACTTAAAACTACCTCCCAACAAAAATACGCCAGTAAGCTCGACCCTGCAAAACAATTCAAATCAAGTAGTCAAATTTCAATTTCAACCCAGCTGATCATGGTTATGAGAACACGAAGAACAATGGTGAATTGTACAATAAAACGATTTCGACATTATTTCTAAACGGAAAATACATAAATATATAATATACATGCTGTGAAACCTTGCTTTTGCCAAATTTCATGATTCTAGCTCTACGGGAAGTACCCTATAGGTTTTGATTTCCTTGTGATATCGCAAAATAGGTATGCGACATAAATGTTCATATCTTATGATCGTGTTGTCTTACAAGTTTGTTTTTTTTCAAAATGACCTAATATGTTTATAAAGTAGACAGTAATCTTGTATTTAAAAAATAACATGAAATGTAAAGTTATATGATTATTTACGGGTAAGGTTGTGGAATGAACATTAACCGTCTTACCACAAAAGATTTAAGCAAGCTTTAGACAAGTGTTTAGCATATTTTTCGCAGTGAAACAATTGCTAAACACATGTCTAAAGCGTTCTTAAATCTTTTGTGGTAAGACGGTAAATGTGCAAGTGAGATAGTGGTGCGTGGAGCTTAACATTCAAAAATACACAAAGTTAGGAAAATAATACATTGGCGCCAAAATTCATGTAGCGATGCATCTTGTCTCTTTTAATCTCTATCGGTAGCAGACTTTTTTTCTCATTTACAATAACCAAATAACACCAGTTTGTTTTACTTCAGAAAGTGGCACCATCATCCGTACCTGTCTGGACGGCAACCCCAACGACATGAACCACACTTGCAGAACGATGGAGATGAACTCCAAGACCTCCACCCCCGACAAGAGGATCAAATCTTGCAACGTGTGCGATAAGGACAACTGCAACTCAGCTGGCTCACTTAGCTTCTCGCTCCCTCTGGCTATATCTGCACTTGTCGCTTCTTACCTGTACAAGCAATAAGCAATAGACTATCTGGGCAATTCTGATCCTGTCTCTCTCGCTGGGATGTATATAAGAGAGACGGTAAACACAAGTGCATCAGAATTGCCACACAGGTATTCGTTAATATTTTCATTGTATTCACTAGATGACGGGAAAGAATTATTATGTAAGTATACATAGTATAATGCGTAAAATTTGCAGCACAGTACTGCCCATATGGACAGAAACCTTAGAAATCAGCACTGAGATTAATCTACTACGTTAGCCACCATCCATAATACCATCATCTTTGAAAACAACATTACAATTGTAATGTCGTTTTCAATTGTTGAATACTTGTCTAGCATTGATACACAGTTTGTCGCAAAATAATGATTGCAAATAACTGTGTATTCGTTAAACTTTTGGAAACTATATTTAAAATACAACCACCCATCTGCTAGTATCCACCTACTGTATTTATAATCTGTGGTATTTCTGAAGATTTTGTCCGAATTAGTTGTTATGGTTCCCACAAAAATTAAGTGTGATTATAATGGCTATATTTGCTCTTATATTGGCTCCCGTCACACAGTCTTTGACTAGTTCGGGAGCCTCTGGGATCATTACTATAGCTTACTATAAATTATGCCCGAATAAATGATTTAAAAATGATTTGTATTTTAAGCTATCTTTCCCGACGCCTTGAGACTGCCTGTAAAGTTGATCAACGATTTTGCTTGTATAAATTCAAAGATTGCTTGTATAAATTCAAAGATTGTAATGTCACAAAACTTTAATTGGCTTCATTTGATGACTGAACTCAGAGGCGGATTTCCCTATAGGCCAGGGCGGCAAAATTTAAGGGGCGGTAAAACTTAGTGAGCTTTTGTAACCGCACCCTCTCTAAACCCACACGTCTATAAACACTAATTAGACGCTGATTGAGATAATTTACGTTATTTTTATGTTAAATTAATTCTTAAAGATCATTAAATTTTTCGTGCTGTACAGGGAGTAGGGGGGCGAAATTCTTCCGTAGCCTAGCCGCAGCCCCAAATCCGCCCCTGACTGAGCTACGGCTTTAGGTACTATTATGAGACCGTCCATGTATTTTGCTTTGATAAGCAAACGTGTTAACTCAGATAACTTGTATAGTTGCTATTGTGTCTCTTGGTTTTTCCCATCAGAACACGGAGATTTTCATACAAACCTAATAGTTTAATTATTCGAAAACTACTCGTACGATTTTGATGAAACTTAGTAATTAAATTTAAATTCTAATACAATTAACTTTTAGAATTAAAAAAAATTGTGGTGTATTTAAAAAAAAAAAAAAATTAGAAATTCCTCATCATCATCGATTCAGCCATAGGACGTCCAGTGCTGGACATAGGCCTCCCTCATAGATCTCCAAAAGAGCCGGTTTGAAGCGGCCTGCATCCAGCGTTGCCCTGCGGTTATTAGGTCGTCTGTCCATCTCGTGGGTGGAATTCCTACGCTGCGCTTACCGGTCCGTGGTCTCCATTCAACATACACTGTCACTGCTTATATTAGAAATTACTAGTGCCAATTTAAATTGAGTTGCCAAGATTAATCAAGATCGAACGAATTGTTTCAAAAAATGTTTACTAGTCACGTTTGTGTGAAAACTGTAAAAATAACCCGATGTCTGGAGGGCCAGTTAAATTAGTTTTAAATGTGATATGAAAGCGGTCTTTAAATTAGAATTAATTATGCAAACGCGAAAAAATGCTAGAAGCGCATAAACTTATATACTTAGATCTATCTATAGATGTGATGTAAATAATTTAGTATCAAAAAAGGTCATGTCATAAATGAAAATGCGTTTGCTACTCGATTCGCACAATCAACAAACCTTTGTTGTTTTTCCGTTTATTAAAGTTTGAATCCTAATTATTAGTGCTTTCATTTCATTTTGCTGTACACATATTATGTCATGTTCATATTGTTCATTAATTACTAATTAAATTAATTAGTATATTTATGTTATTTGTAACGATAAATATAACTGCTATTTTTTACTGTATGGTTACGTTGTATTGTTATTTTAGTATTTTACTTATGTCAAACGATTTGAATCTCAAGATGGTGAAAAGTTATATTAAATGTATTCAAGTTATATAAGTACAAGAAATCTACTTATTTATCTATAGTTTCTTTAAAAATCTTATAATTTTTCTTTACATATACTTATGTACAAATATACCCATACGCATTTATTTATTAAAATTACTTCTTATAGTATTATAAATACCATTAAGTACCTAATAATGCGTATTGTATGACTTATATGTGCCTGTAAAATAATTTATTGTTATGAATTTATAACAAAGCTAATAAAATATGTGTTTTTATAATATTTTTTTAACTCTATATTATTTGTATAGGTTTTTTATGCCATAGGTGGCAAAGAAGCAGACGGCCCGCCTGATGGTAAGCAGTCACCGTCGCCAGTGGAGATTTGTAACACCAGAGGCATCACAACTACGCTGAATCTATTGACTCGCGTTTTGAAGAACCCCATGTTGTACAGTAGGCACAGCGCATCTCTGTGTACCTGAACTTAGGCTCTGCGAATAATTGCGCAATTAGCACATCCCTTGCGACACAAAAATAACTACTGCGCAGCGTCATGCAGCTAACTTCACAGACACAAAGAGCCGCTGTGCCTACTGTAGCTTCTCGGAAACAGCGCGGAAGGTAGCTCATTCCACAATCCACATTTTGCACTTGTCTCTAATGCACGTGTCTCCACTGTGCTGGTGTAGAATATACGTAATAGTAAAATTATCACGAGCGGAAGTGCTGGTTGTAGTCTAAAGAACAAACCGGCATTTTGTAAATCTGTATAATTATTCATGTGTATGCATTGACCTATATGTACTAACATTAATTTATTTGTGTGTATGTTTGTTCAAAATTCAAACCAATATTACATTTGAAAGTTTGCATATAATCATGCAAAGCTGAGACTAAGATAACTTTTGCCTATAACTAACTCAAGAATGGCTGGACCGATTTTCATGATATTATTTGATTTGTTTCCTTTCATGATTGAGATTCCTCTCCGCCCGAATAGCAGAATACTTAAGTATTAAAGAAAAGTAGAATATTCTTTTTCCCATATATTTTATATGGAACGGCAAGAATTGAATTCTTATATTATATTGACCAAGAGTCACACAGCGGGCAATGGAGAGAGCTATGCTCGGAGTTTCTTTGCGCGATAGAATCCGAAACGTGGATATTCGCCAAAGAACCAAAGTCCGACATAGCTGTTAAAATTTGCAAGTTGAAGTGGCAATGGGCAGACCACATCGCTCGGAGAACCGATAACCGATGGGGAAGAAAGGTTCTTGAGTGGAGACCACGAACCGGAAGACGCAGCGTAGGTAGGCCTCTCACTAGATGGACCGACGACATAGTAAGAGTCGCTGGCATCCAGTGGACGCAAAATGCAGGCTGTCGTTCAGTGTGGAGCTTAAAAGGCCTATGTTCAGCAGTGGAGGTCTTCTGGCTGATGATGATGATGATGATTATATTGACATATTAGGTACATCATAGACAAAAAAAATTGAAATTGTCATCTAAGTCAAAGGGGGTTGCTGTCGCTACCAAGGCCAAGTATTTATAACTTGGATAAAACCGCGGGGTGCAGCTAGTTTTGTTTAATTATGCAAAGCTCCAATACCAAGGATAACTTTTGCAAGTTCTAAAATACTTGTACTTCATTTTTAAGACAAACTTTAATAATAAACTGAATAGAATATTATTATGCTTATGAATATATAAAATAAGTTGTAGTTACGTTGTAAAGGATTCCATTTAACTTATTTAGTTTATCTTTGAAGAGGACTCTGCAATCTTGATATGGAACCAATCTATAACGTATAAGTATGTTATTTATCTAACAGTCAAGTACAACGTTCCACTTAGCATGAGTTTATTATAAACATGGTGGTGTGATTTATTTTAAAAAAAAGGTGTCATAAATGTTATGCTGAAACTTGTTGATTGGCACTGTTGAACGGATGTCAAGGCATTTTTGTAAGAAATTTGTTGTAGCCAGTTGCACCCATATAAACGAAACGTCAGTCATTCGAAATCAGTTAGCAACTGTGCTGCGGAGTTGGACGCGTTGATCTAAATAAGAATGTTTAATCAAGGTTCACTCATAATGCCTGGTAACAGATTTTCCTTCTCATTTCCGTTCTATTTACTTCTCTTTTCTGAATGTCATATCTTTGAACTTTTGAGGTTCTTGGACCGGTTTCATCACGATGATTTCCTTCACCGTTGTTGAGTGATGGCATGGAAACTGCACATAATTTACGTAAGTCCTAAATAAGTCATAGGCGCAGGGCCGAGGCTCGAACTGGATGGCGTCAGATTGTAAAGCGCACATGCTAACGCCCGGCTACCATCGCTCTAACAAAGGACGTAGTCGAGTTTTAGTTTTTCAACCTATATTTTGTTTAAATTATGTTTTATGTATATGTACCGATTACTCCGACGTTTATGTTTTAAAAAGAAAGTGGTTCTCAATATTTTTTTTTTTGTTTGTTACCTCAGAACTTCGGCATTTATAAACCGTTTTTTTATTATTATTGATAGAATATACTTTCAAATTGGTCCCATAGATATTTCATTAAAATCGGTTCAGTGGTTTGGCTTTAAAATCATAACTGGAAAATTCTGTTACTTGGATGACAATAAATATGGTCATTGAAGTAACTGAAATTGACTATATACCAACCACCAAACCAACCAACCAACCAAATTTCAATTACCAATACCATACCAACCAATATTACCAATTAACCCAATATTACCAATTCCAACCAATATATACCAACCAATTTTACCAATACCATACCATGTATTACCATGTATTTTACCAATTTCGTAAAATGGTATTTTAATTTTTTTTATTTTATATTAGGCTTGCATTTAACCGCTATCTCGCCTGATGTAAAGCGATGATGTGGTCTACGATGGAGCACGCTTGCCTAGAAGAAACCGAAATACTTATTATATAGGGGAAACTCAAGAGGGGGTCCCCCATAAAAATTTGTTAACTTTGACTCGTAGTCGTAGTAATAAATATGAAAATTTTTGTTCGGGTGCCTTTTGATTTGGCAATATCAATAATTTCGTTCGAGCGTACTTATTTTGAACAGGTGGACGTACTTATTTTGAACAGATGGCCGATGGGGCCTAAAGGTTCTAGAATGGAGATCACGGACTGGTAAGCGCAGCGTAGGACGTCCACCCAAAAGATGGACAGACGACCTAAAAGAGACCGCAGGGAAACGCTGGATGCAGGCCGCTTCCAACCGGCCCATTTGGAGATCGATGTGGGAGGCCTATGTCCAGCAGTGGATGTCCTACGGCTGAAATGATGATGATGATGATGATGATGGTACTTATTTAAATGTCGATTAAATAAAAATTTATTATTATTAATATATTACGTTGTTTTTTAAACATGCTGTAGATAGGCGTGACGTTGATTTTAATATATAAATGTTATCAAATACACATCAGCCCCAGTTGTACATGGTAAAAATAACAGGACAAAATGGTAAAATCTTGGATCATTGCTGTGATAACAATAGGAGCATTTGTAAGTGGTATGTAAAAGCATATTTTACTTCGTTTCCTCACGATTTTCCTTCACCGTTATTGAGCGATGGCATCGAAACTGCGCACAATTTTTGTAAATACTAAACAAGGCCGTGGTTCGAACCGGTTGCCGTCAGATTATAAAGCACCCAAGCAGCTACCGCACGGCCACCATTGCTTTTCAAATGTTTCAATTTCAATTTATTTTGTTTGCAATTTCTTAACGTATTCTCTACAATGCTAATTGCTAAAACATCAGCTACCCTCATGTTTTTTCTCTTTTTTTTCTTTAGTGAACACCATGATAGTTTATAACAGTGTTTGCCTTTTTTAGTTGACTGCCTACAATGCTACTCTTGCGCAGACTGCCCCGCTAGCTCATTGACAGATAACGAGCTAGTGACATGTGGCGCTGTATCAACAACCAGTACTACGTCTTCCTCAACAACTACAACTACTACGACAGCTGCTCCTATAACTCCAGGCACTAATCAGACAGGTTCAAATACTAATGGGACAGAACCAGGAATTAATGGCACAAACCCAGATACTAATGGGACAGACATATCTGGGCCCGGAGTTCTTCGAGTTCCACGCAATGTCCAACCAGGATGCACATGCTTTGTATGTACATTATATACATATATATAGTGTTTGATAGAGTCCTCAAAGGTAGACAACGCACTGTCCATGCCCCGGGTATTGTAGGTGTCTATAGGCAGCGGTGACCACTTACCATCACGTGGTCCGTAGCTGGTTTTCCACTCATTCTATAAAAACATGTTTACATATTTTTTTTACAACGCATTAGGATTCTATATCTTTTATGCAAGTTTTTATTTAACTTGCCCTGTTAGTATGTTCGTATGTGTGGGACAAATCTTGCGACCGAATTTTAGACCAGCCCCCCGATTCTACTAAAGAAATTGTCTTTAAATTGTAATTGTTGCGATTTTAATTGTTTTTAAACTGCCTCAAAATTGACAGTTTTTTTATATTTTTTTATATTAAGTTATAATATTAGGTGGTTTTATTTTTCTACAATTTAAAGACAATTTGTTTAGTAGAATCGGGGGGCAGGGGCCTTACGGACAACTGCTATTACAGGCACCTAATCCACTCAGTTGGAAAATCACGCGAACGTGTACCATATTGCGCGCAGATATGGTTTGCGGTCGCGTGATTTTCCAACTGAGCGGATTAGGTGCCTGTAATAGCAGTTGTCCGTAAGGCCCCAGTTATCCTCAATCGATTGCCTAGTTGGTAGTAAACCTTCCTTCTGCACTATGGGGGCGTGGGTTCGATTCCCACCTAGGACAAACATTTATGTGATGAACATTTGTGTTTGTTCTATATCTGGGTGTTAATATTTATTTAAGTATGTATTTAAAACTATATATGTATGTATATCAGTATCTGGCAGCCATATCACAAGCTTTGCTTAGTTTGGAGTCAGATGACCGTGTGTGCATAAATGTCCCGAATATATAAATGTATGTATGTATGTATGTACTTATTTAAGTTCGGTGACAGTGCAAAATTATGGTACCTACTATCAAGCTGGTCTGATGATGGAGACAGGCGGTGGCTATAGGAACTCCTAAACGAAACGACGTAACCCCGTCGAATTTGGGTTTGTAAGGTTTGTCTTCTCAAGCACTTTGGTTTTTAACCGACTTCCAAAAAGAGGCGGTTATCAATTCGACTGTATGTTTTAGATGATAAATTCAATACGGTGGACGCCCCAAGATGTCGGGCAATTTTTTTAATCTCCTGTTAAGATATGGGTATCAAATGAAAGAACCGATAACCGATGGAAAAGAAAGGTTCTTGAGTGGAGACCACGAACCGGAGGACGCAGCGTAGGTAGGCCTCCCACTAGATGGCCCGACGACATTGTGAGAGTCGCGGGCATCCAGTGGATGCAGATGGCAAGCTTTCGTTCAGTGTGGAGGTTAAA
The DNA here is from genome assembly GCA_914767915.1 of Agriopis aurantiaria. Taxonomy (NCBI): domain Eukaryota; kingdom Metazoa; phylum Arthropoda; class Insecta; order Lepidoptera; family Geometridae; genus Agriopis; species Agriopis aurantiaria. The sequence continues at coordinate 10,122,578 of OU611998.1, read as the reverse complement.
GGAGGAGGCCTATGTTCAGCAGTGGACGTCTTCTGGCTGATGATGATGATCAAATGAAAGGGTTTGCTGAGAAGAATACGAAAAGCTTATTTTTTTACTAATTAAGTTTATTATTTAGGTATTAGTACCATGATTAATTGCTTTGTACATTTTCAAATTTTCAGGGTAAAGAGTGTGCTTGTGATGATGCAGCAGCCATTTTGAAGGCCTCTCAGTACGCAAATGCCACATTTGTGTGTGCCAAAGCAACTGTTAAAGGTAACTGTAAAAATAATAATGTTTTTTAAATTCAATCCAATTGAATGTTTTCCAAAAGGCAATAAAAATATTTCACGCATATGCGATAGATGGCGTTGGATCTGAAGATTTTGCAAAAGCATAGACGAAGAAAAGTCAATAAAAAACTTGCTTTTTTTCATCGACAGACACTTTATTATTCTGTCTTACACTGTCTGTAATGCTTGTTTTTGTGTTATTTTATTTTGTAGTACCGTAGAGGGATACTGAATCTATGTGTAATACCTATAATTATAGTATTTTTAGTGTATGGCAGTATTTTTGAAAAAAATATTAGAATCATGTGACGCCAGCGCCATCTATCGATGGTTGCAGAACCATGTTCCTCTAGCTGTCAGAAAACTTTCCAAAATATAATATTCACGTTTAAGTTTTTAAATTGTTATTTTCCTTTAGTTGAATATTCAACTAGGTTTATTTCCCTCTTTACACAAATTATTTGTAATGTTTTAATGGCATTTTCTTTAGCAACTGACATGGTTTCATAAATTTTATTTATATTGCCTACACGGGAATTACGTCTGATTAAGGTGATACGATTAACCCATGGCGGGAAATTAAAATTTTAAACAGTTTTTTGGTCCTAGTAGCCAGGCTAGTTAATTGATTTTAAATAACACAGTGTTTGCGCAAAATGTTGGCTGTTCTTTACATTATAATGTACAACTAGTTAACAGTAACGCACCATATTACGTACACTTGTCAATAAACCGTTAGAAACAGCATAAATTAGTTTATTGTAGTGTAAATGTAAGTAATAATGTGCATTAGAGATAAATAGCTTTGCATGATTTTGTAAAGACTAATAATTAATTTGCGGTAACATCATGATCGTTTACAATAATTACCCGGCCTAGCTACAACGACAAGAAAACTGTTTGAAATTTGAATTTCCCGCCATTTGTGAAACGAACCACCTTGAGCCGGTCACCCCGACTATAGTTTCAACCACATTAGGAGACCGGAGTGACCGACAATTCCCGTGTTATATAAATAAAATTGTATTTTCATTGTTTGTACAACTAAGATTTTACATAGGTAGGTACATACACACTCTGTATTATTCGGGACATTTCGGGACTTTTTTTGGGACATTTTTATTGACCCTTTCCTCTGACCCCAATCTAAGCAAAGCTTGTGATATGGCTGCCAGAGACTGATATAATTATATAGTTTTAAATACATACTTAAATAGATATTAACAACCAGATATAGAACAAACACAAATATTGGTATTGGTATATAAACATTTTTTATTTATTTACAGGGCCTAACGGTACGGACATAATAAACAGAGCGTGTGTACAGCCTCATATAGGAAATAAAACAGTATGCGAGTTTCTGCAGACAGAAGTCAACGCGACAGATTGCATCACGTGTACTACAGACAAATGCAATGAAGCTCACAAAACGCCATACTCCATGGCAGCCCTGCTGTTTGTCCTTACATCAATGTTTATAGCGAATACAAATTAATGTTAATTTATTTCATATTACGTGAATAAATTGCTTTATTTAATACCAATGTATTATTTTTGCGTGGTGGATATGGCCCAATCACCTTTTCCGGTAGGCTAAAAGTCCAGCAGTGGACTGGTAAAAGGCTGATTGTGAACATGATGATTATTTTTATGACAATTGATTAGTTACTTTAATATAATAGTAGACTAGCTGCGCCAGCGGTTTCACCCGCGTTGATACTCTCGATAAAAATAACCTAAGTTACTCCTTATATATATCAGCTATCTGCCAGTGAAAATCCCGTCAAATTCGGTCCAGCCGTTTCACATACATACACACATCTATTTTATATTTATATAGTACATATTAATACTGCAGGGGCCGGCAACATAAATTAAGCATTTAAGGACGAACGTGAATTATGTGGGTCGAGGCGTACCCGTGGCCAGCATACGTGAGTCCATAAAAGCTCAGTTGCCACCGATCTTTACATTTAACATTTGATTATTTTCAAAGAATTTATCATACTAATCATTTTATATTATAATATCATCGCCTATACCAAATTATCTTTGCCTTATACGTATTACTTTTCTTTACTTACCGTCAATATAAATAACGCCTAATAAATCTCGATAGCAATAAAGTGAAGTACCTAACTTAATTTTTAACACCCGACGCGAAAACAAAGGCTGTTATAAGTTCTGTTTAACGTGCGTATCTGCATGTTGGATGTGGCATCGTAGCTCCCAAACGGCTGAACTGGTTTTGATTTAGTTTTTTAGGGTTCCGTACCTCAAAAGGAAAAAACGGAACCCTTATAGGATCACTTCGTTGTCCGTCTGTCTGTCTGTCTGTCTGTCCGTCTGTCAAGACCCTTTTTCTCAAGAACGCGTAAAGGTAGCAAGTTGAAATTTATACTAAATACTTGGGTCTACGGTTTCTTTCGGCTGTAAAAAAATAAAAGTTGTAAGTCAACGCAATCAAAAGATATGAACGTTTATGTCGCATATTTTGCGATTTCACAGGGGAACCAAAACCTATAGGGTACTTCCCGTTGACCTAGAATCATGAAATTTGGCAAAAAGCAAGGTCTCATAGCACATATATAGGAATAAATCCGAAAGTTATAAATATGAAGGTATATCATTTAAAAATGATTATTTTGCTATTACAAACTTACATTTTGTAGTTGGAATGTATGGAAGAACCTTATTGTCAACTACAAACTTAAGTTTGTCTTTCAATATTTTAACTTCAGTTAGTTTTTTTTTTGGTCTCGCGCTCTTAGGGTTCCTTTATGTCGTATATTTTGCGATTTCACAGGGGAATCAAAACCTATAGGGTACTTCCCGTTGACCTAGAATCATGAAATTTGGCAAGAGGCAAGGTCTCATAGTACATATATAGGAATAAATCCGAAAGTTATAAATTTGAAGGTATTTAAAAATAATTATTTTGCTATTACAAACTTACATTTTGTAGTTGGGATGTATGGAAGAACCTTATTGTCAACTACAAACTTCAAAGTTGTCTTCCCAGAGACTGTGGGATCGGCCGATCTGCGAACTAGCATGGAAATCGCTACTAGATACGTGTCCTAGTATTGCAGATCGCGCTCGTATTCTTGCTGTCTCTGTTTGGGAATCGGGACTTTGGTTGCAAGCCATGCCCTCTTTTAACACAGGTAGCCTTTTAGATCCAACCGCATTTCGTCTAGCTGTCAGCTTACGCTTGGGTGCAAGATGCTGTGAGGCCCATCGCTGTCAGTGTGGTACTGCTGTTGACCAGCTCGGTCACCATGGTATCTCTTGCTCGAGAAGCGCTGGTCGTATTGGCCGACACGCTAGCCTGAACGACATCATACGCAGGGCACTTTCCACCGCCAATGTCGCAGCTGTGCTCAAACCGAGTGGTCTTGCGCGTGACGATGGAAAGAAGCCTGACGGTATGACACTTGTGCCCTGGAGGTTGGGGCGGCCCCTTGTATGGGACGCAACTTGTGTCGATACTTTGGCGCCGTCACATCTTCCTGAGACACAGGGTAGGGCTGGCGCGGCTGCTAATTCGGCAGAGCAGCACAAGCGTCGCAAATATGCTAACCTCGGCAGTGGTTACATATTTGAGGCGTTTGGGGTCGAGACATTGGGCCCTTGGGGACCAGGAGCTCACCTCATTTTCAAAAATCTTTCAGAGCGCCTGGTTAATGCGACGCGTGACCAAAATGCTGGCGTGTTTCTGGCTCAACGCATTAGCATTGCCATTCAACGTGGTAATGCCGCCAGCATGTTGGGTACGCTGCCAACTGGTAGTGGGCTTGAGCATTTGGATTGTCTTTAGACCTTCAGCGGTCTATGGGCAGTCTAACTGTATTTGTAGTGTTAGTTTTAGCTTGTATTTTGTTTAGTTATTAAAGGCACTTGCCCAGTAAAAAAAACTACAAACTTAAGTTTGTCTTTCAATATTTTAACTTCTGTTTGTTTTGGTTTTTTTGGTTCCGTCTAACGGAACCCTCAGAGCACGAGTCCTACTCGTACTTGTCCGGTTTTTTTTTGTTAGAAATTGAGTTGATCGATATTGTTTTTAATTATTATTCAAGAAAATATGTTCAGCAGTTTGAAGATTAGCTCTTATACCGGGGGATTAAAAAAATCGATGTATACTTGTTATAATCAATTTTAAGCGATTAAACTGTCATAATATCAGCCGCTAGTCACTCTCTCACCTTCCTGCTAAAACCATAAAGGGGTCAGGTTTTATTTTATTTTTAAGGGTTCCGTACTCACAGGGTAAAAACGGGGCCCTATTACTAAGCCTACTATATCTGGCTGTCCGGTATATTTCAAACCGTAATAGCCAGTTGAAATTTCACAGAATATGTAATGTAACGGCGGATTAACTAACATATTATAATAAAAAACTCAAAAAGTTTAAACGAAAGGGGCACCCCATACAACAAACGCTATTTTTAAACGTATTTTGTGTAAAAACAGTAAAATATCTACAAGCGTCAAACTGGATATGATTATAGTACACACTCTAAAGTAAAACAAAAAATTATAAATAATGGCCAAGTGCGAGATGGTGACAAATTTCTGTTGGGTTAGTATTTTTAGTTATTAGCAATTTATGTGGTGGTACGGAACCCTCAGTGCGCGAGCCCAACTCGCACTTTACCGGTTTATTATGTGTTTCTATCAGAATGAACTTTTCGTCGAAATTATTTAAGTATAGATAAATAAAATATTGCATTATTAGAAACATTAAAACATCTTAGAAAAGTTTCTGAAAATTTGTTGACTTTCTTTAATAGGTATTCATCATGCCTTTTACAGAAATAGAAAATATTTGATCAGATTTTCAATAGATCAGTGTAGACCACAGATATACAAGACTGATTCTGAAATGACACAATGTTTGCTCATTATGATTACATCTGATAATAAAAGTACAAGACCTGGTGATTACCCGACACATTTCTAAAGTGAATCATAGTGTTAAAAGCAAATAACAATTATTGCACTGAAGTGTTTGCTTTGTTTCGCTGAAAGTCCCTAGTAAAATCATCACTAAAAGTAAAAGCAAAAAAAGGCAAGTAAAAAAGCAAAAACGCATAAGCAAAATAAAGAAAAAAAAGTTAAAAAAAATGCATTAACAAAAATATAACTACTAACTGTTTAATTGGAAATGAGCCCATAAACGGCTAATCAGATTTTCATCAAACATAAATAAATAATAAAATAAATATTCGGGATATTTTTTGCACACACGGTCATCTGACCCCAAACTAAGCAAAGCTTGTGATATGGCTGCCAGAGACTGATATACATACATAATTATATATTTTTAAATACATACTTAAATAGATATTAGCACCCAGATATAGAACAAACACAAATGTTCATCAAATGAATGTTTGTCCTAGGTGAGAATCGAATCCACGCCCCCAAGCGCAGAAGGTGGGTTCACTACCAACTGAGCCACTGGGGCAGTCAAAATATTAAAAACATGCAAAAATGATAGCATGTAACTCGCGGTCAGCCATCTAAAGACAGTCCGAAGGTTGTTGATAATACCTACAATACTGTCTCGACAAAAGTCGCCAAACTCGGTCAAGTGCAAGTTTCACTGATGCGTCAAGGTTTCTGCATTCATCCATAGCGCGAGGAACTCTATTTGTTTACTTATTCATTGCCAGTTCTATATTTTTTTAGTCTCTGCAAATTCGGAGGTGCGTCGATTCTTTTTTAGTTGTTTTGTATTATTTGCACAAAACACGAGTAAAGCAGACTCACGTTATTAGTCATATTTTACCTTATCATCACCATCATTTCAGCCATAGGACGTCCACTGCTGGACATCCATCGATCTCCAAAAGGGCCGGTTCGAAGGGGCCTGCATCCAGTGTTTCCCTGCGGTCTCTTTTAGGTCGTCTGTCCATCTTGTGCGTGGAAGTCCTACGCTGTGCTTACTGGTCCAGTCCGTGGTCTCCATTCCAGAACCTTTTGGCCCCATAGGCCCTATATCGGATATGTGCCCTGCCCACTGCCACTTCAACTTGCTAATCCGTTGGGCTATGTCATATTTTATCTACGAAAGGTAGATTATAGATATTTTTTCTTCTGGTGACTCTCTACTGGAGTTAGAATGAAGTACTACTTTTCAGCTGATCTACTGCAGGTGTAAATCGGTGTAATGGGTACCACTTTTGTGGTAGTACCGATCGACAACATCGATGACGTCACAGCAGTGGTAGTACGCTTGCTTGAAATAAACGGACGTCCTGTGGGTGGGAACCACATATCGCGTAAATTCACATACTACCACATAAAACAGTTATCGTACTGCGGTCACGAAATAAATTTTCGAAAACTGAATATATACTCGTAAAATGTGCCTTATTTTGAGTGACCTTAACCTAACACTGCCATTGAAATTCGATCATAATTTTCCCTATATTTAGAGTGAATTTTAAACAATACAACAACAGGAACGCTAATCACAATTTTTGACATCACGAATTATATCATATTTAATATAGCAATACTACGAAAAATCTGGATACAGCCGCCGATAAAAAAAAAGCTTTAACTAATAGCATAGATAAACATATACTAGAATGAAAACCGCATCAGATAATGGTGAGTATTTGATTGTGTATAAAATCCCAACATGATGTAAGTGTGATTGGAATTTAGCATTCGATACCATATACCGACTAAATCCAAGTTATCTTGGTCGGCAAACTAGCATGTTATTCTTATTTTTATGAAAAATCTTGTGATTGCACAATCAGTCCGATTAAACAGGACACAAAACAAATTTGTTTCTTGATTAGACCGCCTTTAGTTTGTTAGAAGTTTATTTAAAAAAATATAACAGAACGGTAGTACTAAACCGAAAAGCGGTCAATTTGCTCATAATTATGAACACATTTTACTATAGGACCAACCCAGAAATCGAAAATAAAAAATAATTAGCTTTACATAAATATACAATCGATATATCAACAAAATGTATACAATGTCCGAAATATTTTACACAATCAGGGTTAGTCCGGCAGTAAAAGTTCATGATTCATTATCAATATATATATTTATATTTATATATATATATGTACATTATAATGACTTCTTTTCGGCTTATTACCTTCCCATGTATATCTCTGTATTTGTAACTCTACATAATGGAGAAGTTTGGTAACAAGTCGGGAGGTACAGGACTACAGGTGGGTTACTATTGGGGCATCACATATACATTGCCGACCCTTAAAGAATCTATTTATAGCCCTTTGAAGAACCTATGTTATAGTTTCTCGGAAACGCCACAGGAGGAGCTAATTTCACAAATTGTAGGTGTGAGGCAAAAAAGATTGCGTAAAAAGCACAGTGTGCAATTTCCATATGATATGTGGATGAACTTTCAGGCGGTGGTGGCTGGTGCGATGATAAAACTGCGATGCTGGCATCAGATTAAACAGTTCTTCAGAACATTCCCCGTTGTAAATGCGATAAAATGCTGAGCTGTAATTATCAAAATACTTAAAATTATGAAAGTCATTGAGTCATATATTTCATAGAGTACGAACGATTTGGTATCATTCTACAAATGTTTATCGATAAAATAAACATGTGCATTGTTTTGTTTCAATCATTCCTTGAAATACATTTTAATTAAATACCGTGCTAATAAACTCAACTCTTATCGTTAGTTATGTACTTTATTATTTTATGCAGGTTAAACCAGCACTAAGTACCTATGAATATGAGATTAACAATGTACCTATTGGAAAAAAAATCATTGCAACAAAGTCATTATAATCAAAGCCAACAAAGTCATTATTGGTGACAATACAAAAATAATGTAGAACTACAACGGCCTTACTTAGAAAGTAAAAGTAAAATGTTTTACTACAGTAAAACAGTGCTTTAAATTGGGCACATATTTAACCGAGCAGCTAATAAACTGTAATCTGGGATCTAAAAATGGGTATAAAATTAATAGGTTGCCGACTAATATTGAGTCTCATAATAATTCCCACAAACACAATAAGTAATTTTTTTTAAACTGTCATCTAGATACTTATTTTGCAACTGAATTTATTTCTAATTGAACTATCTTTGAATCGAACTAATTCAAGTCCGCATGCTCTATGTCGGATGATCTGTATCGGTTATATGAAAAATTTCGGACCAAACCTTCAATGAATATGAAAGTTAAGAAGTCAAGTTATGAGTATGAAATATGAATGACATGAGAATAATTCCCTAATTCCTGGGGTATTCAATGTTTATTCAATAAAACTTACAAGTGAAATAAATATTATCTTAAATTTATGACTAAAAGTATTCTAAAACTAACTACTGATTAAATTTTAAATTACAAACTAAATATAAAAAAAAAAAAAAAAATATCCCGCCCCTAACTGTACCCGTTGCAAAGGTGCCCATAATGCTAGCAGCATTGCCACGCTGAATGGCTATGGCCAACCTTTGCACAAGGTACGAGCCGGAGCGAGGGTCATTATTTTTCTCCCTCAACCTGCGCCCCAACTCGCCATTGAAGCTTCTGGCTTCAGTGGCCCAACTGCCCATGGTCTCCACGGCAATCGGTACAAAAATGTACTGTGGCATCAAAGCTGCATACTTCAGCCGCTTTATGCAAGCGGCATTCTCTGCTGCAGCTGCTGGGGAGTGAACCGTACGGCCTAGGTGGATGGCAGCTACCGTGCTGACGCAAGTAGCGTCCCACACCTGGGACATATATTTCCTGGGCTATATATTTTAGTAATAGTCATCAAGTTATTAATTCTCATAGGCTACTTATAATTTAAGTTTTTCATTTCTTTTGGTAAGTGGTTGGTAACTAAACAAAATACAAACTAACACGAAATTAATTGGCCTATTATACAAAAACAGTGAGGCTGCTCAAAGACCGCTGAAAGTCTAAGTTAACTTGTTTATTATATTTAGCCGCCCTTTGTCAGTTATGCTACAATTATGTTGACATAATTGTAGCATAAACATTTTTTCGCTGCCAGGTAAATTTATTAGATGCTTACTTTTAGTCGCCATTTAATTACTTTGTCGTCTGTAAAATGACAGGTGCTTAAAATGGCTCTTCCGATCTTAAAATGTTACCGAGAGAGCAGGGCCCCGATTCTACTAAACAAATTGTCTTTAAATTGTAATTGTTGCGATTTTAATTGTTAATTGACTGCCTCAAAACTGACAGTTTTAAATATTTTTTTATACTTGAATAATACAACCACTTAATATTGTAACTTAGCATAAAAAAATATTAAAAACTGTCAATTTTGAGGCAGTTATTTAACAATTAAAATCGCAACAATTACAATTTAAAGACAATTTGTTTAGTAGAATCGGGGGCAGAGTTATTACCGTAAGAATGCAATTTTAAGCATTGTTTAAGTTATGTAACGTTTTAAAGGGCTTTTTTACTTCACCAAAATATAAAATGTCAACATGAAAATAGCTTGTTTTGAAATGATCCTCAAAATTTTGAAAACGCATGAACGGGGATAGCCTGATAGGAGGCGCGGGCTTTTAATGCAATGATAACAATAACATGACCAAACATCATAAAAATGTATATAATTAGTGTTTAAACTCGTAACGTATTATGTGTCATAGCGAAAAGTACATTACCTAGTTCTATACTTAGCAAGTTTGCAACTCACTTTATCTTCTATCACTGCATACTTTTATTATCATTTACTTTGTTGGATTATCTGACCGCAGAAAATTACTATCAAACAGTAATAATCTGCAACTTTGGTAGTCGTGCCAAAGAGTGCGACCGCGGCACACAGGCATTACCACTATATTACTAAACACCAAACTTAAACAGGAAATTTTAATAAATTAAGTAGCACTTAAAATAAATATAGTAGTTGAAATTCAGACGTTAAAATGTCGGTGAATAATTATTTGAAGTGTGCTGCAGTTTTTCTATTAATTGTCTGTTATTTCGGAGAAAGTGAGTATTTATTTTAAATATATTATTTCCACCGAGAGGCTATATACAATATATATATTTTGCCACTTTTCCCTCCACCGAGGGACTTTTAGGTTTGGAATTTTTATGATTTTTATAAAAATTAGGTAGTAATAGTTTTCGTTTTTAAATACTGTGTTTTAAATATTTTTCGTGGGTATTTTTTTTTTTTTTCGTATTTTTTTTTTCTTACTAGCGGTCCGCCCCGTCTCTGCACGGGTATAGTTATATAGCCTATTAAAATAGCCTATATTAATCAGTGATAATGTAGCATTCAAATGGTGAAAGAATTTTTAAAATCGGTCCAGTACATTTTGAGCCATATCGTTACAAACATAGATACAAATCTTTCCTCTTTATAATATTGTAAGATTTTTAGCTAAATGTGATACTTGAACTTGACGTGTAGTTTCAATTAAGTGTCTTTTGGTTGCATGATAAGACAAAAGTTTTTAAACTTTTAGAGAGTAATAAACTTTTTAACTACGTTAGTTACTTAGGATTGAGGAATATTTTTGATTTTATTTTTATTCACTGGCTTAATTATTACGGCTTTATTATTATTACCTATAATGGGCCACTTTACAACTTTCCCTTTCCTCTGCGACTAGGGATGCCATCCGTCCGGGTTTCCCCGGGCTTGCCCGATTGGGAGGCCGTTTGAGGAGATTCTGAAGAAATGTCAGGGCGAAACTTGGACGCATCACGTCCGTCGCATTGGATGTTTAGTTCGTGTTACATACCAGTAGGTAATTCGTTTCACTTTGTATATGATTTTGGTTCAAAAACACTGCATCTCTCGCTCGACATACTCCCGCCAAAAAATAAGCAATTTTTTTATGTTTGAAAAACTTTGATTTCGACTAAATGCCTGTTGTTTTTGTAATCTTTGTCATGTAGGTTATGGTAACTCACAGCATTTATTAAAATATTCAAAATTTGTTAAAAACAAACAAAGCGATCGAAAAATTTCAAAATTCTTAAAACAACAAATTAGCTATGAGTACCTAAAATTCCAATTGATCTTAATCTTTAATGTTAATACAATCACAACAATTTCTTCAACACTATTTTTGTGGAATTAATTTTCGAAGCCATGCAAAGGTTTCCATAAAATGTTCAGACTCACATATAATCATTCATGTTCATGTACGCTGCCAACTGATAGTGGGCTTGAGCATTTGTATTGTCTTTAGACCTTCAAGGGTCTATGGGCAGTCTAACTGTATTTGTAGTGTTAGTATTAGCTTGAATTTAGTATTCGCTAGTTAATAAAGGCACATTATTAACGTCGACGATATTGTTACTATCGCGGGTCGAACCTGGACTCGATTAGCACAGGACCGAGGCAGATGACATAGCAAGAGAGAGGCCTATACCCAGCAGTGGGATAAGGAAGGCTGTGGATGATGATGATGATTAATCATCATCATCATCATCATCCACAGCATAACATAACATTAATAGAAACAACTGTTTAGTATTTGTTCACTAATTTTCCACCCTTATTGCTGGAATATTAATTTCCCAAATTTAAATGGAAGCATCCAAAATATAATTAAGATCGAATAAAAAAAAATTAAATTCGATATTGACGTTGTAAGTGACAATACACAACATAATTACATAACTAATACATACATAACTAATACATACATAGATACATAATTCTCATTAATTTAAAGATTCATCTGTAAATAAAATTATTTTGATTTGCTTTGATTAAAAACGTTCACAATCGGCGAATATGCCGAATTGTAAATCTCATTTCATGAACACTTTTTTGCTTGATAAAAATCTAGTATAGTATGGAGATATGTAATGTAATATTCTAAATATAATAACCAAGTAATAATATATATAAACATAATTATTTTATACTCATTCATAATGCTGGTTTTGAAACCACCTTCACCTTCACCTTGCACCTTCTATTAAAACTACCTATTTACTAACATAAACATAATATTATCATAACTAGAGCCCAACATTTAAAAAATTTGATTTTTATGAAACCGTATCAGTTTCCTGCGATACATGCCTAGCCTACTGCAGAAATTGCAGTGACAACATTAAGTATTCAAATCCTTCATAGATATAAACCAGAGTGTTACTAGCTGATAAATAACTTAAGTAAGCCTGTGTTTATAATATTTTTTTTAATGCATGTTTTTTTTTACAGCAAATTCACTAGAATGTTATGTATGTCGCAACTGCAAGGAGGTCTCCAGTCAATACATTGAGACATGCAGCGCCGCGCAACCGACAACGACTGCACCTGACGATGCTACAGATGAAACATATACAACTATTGAGCCTACGACGACATCAGAACCAACAACCACAACTGAAACAACCACACCTGAAACTACCGTTGCGCCAACAACTACAACGGAAACTACCGTCGCACCTACAATCACACCAGAAACTACTGTCGCACCTACAACCACACCGGATACTACTGTCGCACCTACAACCACACCGGAAACTACCGTCGCACCTACAACCACACCGGAAACTACTGTCGCACCTACAACAACACCTGAAACTACCGTTGCGCCAACGACCACACCGGAAACTACTGTCGCACCTACAACAACACCACAAACTACTGTCGCCCCTACAACAACACCTGAAACTACCGTTGCACCAACAACCACACCACAAACTACTGTCGCCCCTACAACAACACCTGAAACTACTGTTGCGCCAACAACCACACCGGAAACTACTGTCGCACCTACAACAACACCACAAACTACTGTCGCACCTACAACAACACCGGAAACTACTGTCGCACCTACAACAACACCGGAAACTACTGTCGCACCTACAACCACACCACAAACTACTGTTGCCCCTACAACAACAACTGAAACTACCGTTGCGCCAACGACCACACCGGAAACTACTGTCGCACCTACAACCACACCACAAACTACTGTTGCCCCTACAACAACAACTGAAACTACCGTTGCGCCAATGACCACACCGGAAACTACTGTTGCACCTACAACCACACCACAAACTACTGTCGCCCCTACAACAACACCTGAAACTACCGTTGCGCCAACGACCACACCGGAAACTACCGTTGCACCTACAACAACACCACAAACTACTGTCGCACCTACAACCACACCAGAAACTACCATCGCACCTACAACCACACCGGAAACTACTGTCGCACCTACAACCACTCCACAAAATACTGTCGCTCCTACAACAACACCTGAAACTACCGTTGCGCCAACGACCACACCGGAAACTACTGTCGCACCTACAACAACACAACAAACTACTGTCGCACCTACAACAACACCGGAAACTACTGTCGCACCTACAACATCACCACAAACTACTGTCGCCCCTACAACAACACCTGAAACTACCGTTGCGCCAACGACCACACCGGAAACTACTGTCGCACCTACAACAACACAACAAACTACTGTCGCCCCTACAACAACACCTGAAACTACCGTTGCGCCAACGACCCCACCTGAAACTACTGTCGCCCCTACAACAACACCTGAAACTACCGTTGCGCCAACGACCACACCGGAAACTACTGTCGCACCTACAACAACACAACAAACTACTGTCGCCCCTACAACAACACCTGAAACTACCGTTGCGCCAACGACCACACCGGAAACTACTGTCGCACCTACAACAACACCACAAACTACTGTCGCCCCTACAACAACACCTGAAACTACCGTTGCGCCAACGACCACACCGGAACCTACTGTCGCATCTACAACCACCCCACAAACTACTGTTGCCCCTACAACAACACCTGAAACTACCGTTGCGCCAATGACCACACCGGAAACTACTGTCGCACCTACAACAACACCACAAACTACTGTCGCCCCTACAACAACACCTGAAACTACCGCTGCGCCAACGACCACACCGGAAACTACTGTCGCACCTACAACAACACCGGAAACTACCGTCGCACCTACAACTACACTGGAAACTACCGTCGCACCAACAACAATACCGGAAACTACCGTTGCGCCAATAACCACAGCTAATGACGAGGTGAGTTCTTTTATATTCTAATTTCACATTACATTTCACACTGATATTTATAAATACGAATGTTATTCTGTCTATCTGTTTGCTATATTTTCATGACAGAACGACTGTACTGATTCGAGTATTTTTACAACCTTTTATTTAATTTGCCCTGTTAGTAAGTTCGTATGTGTGGGACAAATTTTACAACTGAATTTTAGCAGTTATTCTCTACCGATTGAGCTTAAATTTTGCATACGTAGATACTTAAGTTCGGAATGTAATGTTATGGTACCAATTACCATCGAGCTAGTCTGATAATGAATACAGAAGTAACCATAGGAACTCCTAAGCGAAACGACGTAACCCCGCCAAGTTTGGGTTCGTTGGATTTGTCTTCCAAAGCTCTTTGATCCTAAATAATAAACTCAATAATGGCGGACGCCCCAAGATGCCACAAAATGTTCTACTGTATCTACCATCATCATATGATTTATGGGTATCAAATGAAGGGTTTGCTGAGAAGAATCCGAAAAAGCATAAACTAATAGACGGCTAGCACTCACGGGCTGGCGGGCACTCACGTTAGTTTCTATAGTAAAATGTAAAAAAAAAGCTTTAAATTTAATTTCTGATTATATATTTTACAATCTTTTATTTAACTTGCAATGTTTGTAAGCTTGTTTAGGCCAAATCTTACAAGCTGAATTAGAAGCAGTTCCACCTAACAGGTTTTGTTGAAATTTTGCATACGCCTTTAGTTCTAGCATAGATAAATATATACTAGAAGGTTCTAGTGACAATGCAATATACCTCCAATACCCAATATTGTAATATTTTCAAAATGGCCGCCATTTTTTTAAATAAAAGCTTATATTAAACATGTATTTCAAATAATTGCTTACTAGGCTATTAGAGCAACTGTGCTGTGCCATTATTAAATGCAATTTATGCTTAGGACTTATAAATATTTTATTAACTAAGGTCGCTTCGAATCTACAGTCGGGGATAGGCTTAACGTAGCTCGAAATTAATGCAATTAACTGAGAAAAAAAAACAATAGATATCAGCGAGCGTGTTGAAAGATGATCAGCTGATGAAATGAATAGCAGATGAAATTATGTTTTGTGATTGAAAGTAAAATGATTAGGTACGCATCATCGTCATCGGCCAAAAGATGCCTTTCTTCAAAATGTTCTAATGAGGCATAAACTTTTTATAATTTTGTTTGAATAATTACTGAGACATCTAATTTTATGCCCTTCGCGGGTAGAGTTACCAGATGAAAAAAAAAATCCGGGCATAACCGAGACGCCTAAAGAAAATTCAGGACGTTTCCTTTAAAGTTCATATTTCGCGGCATAATCACCTAGAGTGGCGGTTTTTTTCATTTCATTTCTAAAATTCAGTACGTTTCTGTATCCCCCTGCATTTCGGCCAAAAATTTGAATTCCCATTCATGTTCAGGCGCACGAGTTTCACAGCATCCTGTATAATATGAGTGTTTGCCACAGACTTTTATGAATGAAATTCTGATAGACTAATCTAATTACAATACTTCCTGTCATAACTAAGTATAGTTCAGACCTATTTATTAACAATTATGGTACTTATTATAGATAAGATTTGATTAAATTAGAATTTTTATAACACATAATCACATCGCATTCTTCTGAAAACTATGACGTTACATTAAATTTATCGAGTGTTATAATCTTAATTTGATTTAGGTAATAAATGTAGGTAATTTGTTTTATTCATCATCATCATCATTTCAGCCGTAGGACGTCCACTGCTGGACATAGGCCTCCCCCATCGATCTCCAAAAGGGCCGGTTGGAAGCGGCCTGCATCCTGCGTTTCCCTGCGGTCTCTTTTAGGTCGTCTGTCCACCTTGTGGGTGGACGTCCTGCGCTGCGCTTACCGGTCCGTGGTATCCATTCCAGAACCTTTCGGCCCCATCGGCCATCTGTTCTGCGTGATATGTGCCCTGCCCACTGCCATTTCAACTTGCTAATCCGGTTAAATTTGTTTTATTATTGTACTACAATTTGTCATTGTTGCAAGCTTTTAACTTGCTTTGTATGTGTGGGATAAATCTTGCAACTGAATTTTAGAGCACTTATCCTCAACCGATTGAGCTGAAATATGGCATACTTTTGTAATATCGGTGAAAATGCAATGTTATGGTACCATAGAACTGGTCGGATGATGGAGACATAAGCTGGCCGTAGGTACTCCTAAACGAAACGAAGTAACCACGTCTAGTTTGATTTCGTTGGATTTTTCTTCCCAAGCACTTTAGTTCTAGATGATAAATTCAATATGGCGGACGCCCCAAGATGGCAGAATGTTCTTATCTACCATCATGATATGGGCATCATACGAAAGGGTTTGCTGAGGAGAATACGAAAAAGCTTGTTATTAAACAATATTTTTTAAATTAATATAGCTTATTTTTCTTCACAGACATTTGTGTTACGTCGGCGCAGATTCGTCAGAGAAATAGTTCCACCACAATATGAACCTCGTTGTGTCGTCACTTCTTTCATAGGTAAGTCTGATATATTGAGATGATAGATAGATAGATAGAAACTCTTTATTGTGTACACCAGAAATAAAAATTACAACACGATAGAAAACGCTTACGAGCTAGTGCCACAAGTGGCGGCCTTATCGCAGTACCGATGATAGTACCTGGTGTAGGACTGATACGGTACCAGTCTTGCCCAACTTCAATACAAATTTTCGGTATATGAAGCGGGTGCGATGTTTTTACACTACCCTAACATACAAGTTTGTCTCTATATACGTCTCACTTCATTAGGTGTCGCACCCGATACATAAATATTTTTCTCTATGGAAATCCCACCTCTTCAGCGTTAGCGGTTATATTCTCTTTGGTACGTACACGTACGGTGTGTAAGTTGTCTACAGGGAACTTCGCCTACCAAAGTCGGGACAAGCATTTTTTTGCTCTGACAGCTGCAGTAACATTGTAAAAAGCTGAATGGAAATCATGAATTCTGATCACTTTCGCTAGGCTTTTGAACGTAAGACTGAAGCAGGTACCCGATATACTCCAGTGTTATATTAAAGGAAAATGTTTTTTTACAGTGTTATTGAAACTGTCAAAGCAAATAAATGCTAATGTATAATTATGTAGAGTATATTATTATGTAGAGTGTGTGTATGTAAGTGGTTTTTTAATTTTTTCTTGACGCCGAAGTTTTTTAATTTTTGTTTTATATTTATGAAAATCAAAATATTAAAAAACATTTATATCACATAATCGTAGAATGACATTTTTCAATTGGACTAGCTTATGACAATGGGTATTGCAAGGATTCTAACGATACCACTGAAATAAAAATCGGTCCAGCCATTCAAGAGTTACGGCGTCAAAGAATAATTTAAAAAACCACTTACATACACACACACTACATAATAATATGCTCTACATAATTATACTCAAAAAAAATATAACACTCCTTTTCTAGGAAGTCGTGTAAAAACAGTTTAAATGCGTGATAAGTCCCGATAGATAATATAAAACTATGTTTCTCAAGCCCAGTAGCTTTTCGCATAAATTGATTAGATATTCGATACCTATTTGTGATTAAATCGAAGTAAAATTCAACCTTTTTTTACTTCTCACGTGATTTAGTTCCTTGGCAGGTTTTTTACGCAATAACCTTTTTCAGACGCGGAAGGCGAGACCAACGTCGTTCGCGGCTGCTCTATCGCTTCACCAAGCCCCGAGGAAAGGTGCCGAGAGACGATAGGCGGAGACTTCCAAGGAAACCTCACGAGCTGCGTCGTTTGTACGGGAGATCTATGTAATGCTTCGCATAGAATCACTGTAGGGTTCCTTAGTTTAGCTTCCGTCATAATACTGCATTTTATTAAGGAGATTCTGTAGAAACAATTGATGTTCAGTCCCACCCGTGGTTCAATGAGTTTGCACAGAAATGTGGTTACTTTTCTTTAAAATAAGTAACTTTATCAGAGTGCAAGTGCAGTGCCATCAAGATAACACTGCTTTCATGCAAATCGTAGTTAACGTGAACGCAATAAAAAAAACTCGCACTAGGCACTCTGTGCGTGTGTTGTTCTTTACTTCTTAGGCCAAGTGGTCCTGTTTTTAGGCCAAGTGGTCCTGTTTTTAGGCCAAGTGGTCCTGTTCAAAGTCAATTTAAGTCATGCAGTTAGAATTATATTCGTGTGATATTATTTTCTTCGTGATTAAAAAATTTAAAAAAAAACTAGTTGCACGACTAATGTCAAAAAAGAAGCAGTGAAGAAACGTTTACAGATTTTTTTTATCTTATCATGACTTTCTTTGTAATGATGAGTACTCAAGTTGTGATACCAAACTAATATGTTATATACTTACATATAACTAGCAACTCTCCGCGGTTTTACCCGGAAAAATCCCTGAAAACCGTACATTTTCCGGGTCAAAAAGTATCTCATGTCACTCACCGACCCTTCAAAAAACTCTTTGCAAAAGTATTGCTAAAAAGGAAACAAACAAACACATTTTCGTATTTATAATATTTGTAAGGATAAGGATGGAAGAAATACTAAGAAAATTATGCTAAATATATGAAAACAAATTAAAATAAAATATAAACAAAGTAGTACTAAAATGTTAACTAATCTAATAAACCGCTGCCAGCGGAAATCGTACCCAGTCTTATAGAGCCTTCTTTATTTACATAATATGTTATGTATGTTGAGACATTGCAGCCATAAACTTCAAAAAGACGTAGATTTCACCTAGATATAAGTGAATTGTCTCATTATCTGCCTATCATGTGGCACTGCTGAGAGAGATGCTGGCCCAGTACATGTTTGTGAATGTCATTATCTGTCTTTGATTTCAAATTTTATGAGTACATATTTTGATAAACTTGTAGTACCTAGTTATAAGGCTAAATTATTTACGTAATTATTTATATACAAGTTTTTAGACTTGCTTTTTGTGCCTACATTTTCAAGGAAAATCTCGTGGTTGATTAGTCAATTCCAAGGTTGTAATTATCCTAGTTGTTTAAATGCATTGTTAACTTGACTAGTTCAGCAATGTTATCGCATTTAAGTTAAATGTACCTATAGCCCTATATACTGTAGTTAATTAAAGTACATTAGTTTCTAAGGAAGTTTACATACTTAATAAACAGTTACCTGAGTAAAATAAAGTGATTGTTACCAAAATGTTCTCTATTAATCTAATATTCCCAAATTAATGAGTAAAATTTTTTACCAAGCGAAGAGATGAGACAGATTCTTGATGGAACAAGTTGGCGTTTCTATTTTTGGTTGTATTTTTGTTCGCCGATAACTTTTGCGTACCGTCTGTGGTATCGTTGATCTGATATTCAAGAAATAAGAACCTAGTTCACTTGAATTTAACAAAAAAAATAAGATCGAATGTCACAACTTGGATGGGCAGCATTCAAAAAACTGGACGACATCCTCAAGGCACGCCACAATGTCTGAAAACCCGCTCTTCAACCAATGTGTTCTGACCACCATGACTTATGGTGCCGAAACATAGACCCTCACACATGAGGCTGTGCGAGGCTCCAAGACCGAGTTCGTAATACCGAAATCCGACGAAGAACAAAGGTTCGTTAAAGTAGATCTGGGCAGGACACGTTGCTAGGCGCAGTGATGACAGGTGGAGTAAGGTTTTAACAGAGTGGTGGCCGAGGCAAGGTAAGCGAAGCGTTGGTCCGTCCAGCTGCAAGACGGGTCGACGATATTACTGTTATCGTGGATTGAACCTGGACTCGATTAGCACAGGACCGAGGCAGATGACATAGCAAGAGAAAGGCCTTATACCCAGCAGTGGGATAATGAAGGCTGTGGATGATGATGATGTGGTCATAACCGGTCAAGGGGTTGCGAAGATATAGGGGTCGTGAAGTCGCACTTCAAGGCAAATAACTATAGTTACATTAGAAAATCTAAACGAAGATAGAGGGCGTGTTTATTTGTCACGAATTTGTTCGCGCGCCGACACAACGCGTTTGTTAGGCGTCCTCCGCGCCTCCGCTGATCTAAAGATTACGCTGTTATAGCAAAATACGCTCTATCTATTTGGCAACAACGTTTTAAATTAAAAGTGTAAAGATAGAAATGAAAGACCGCGTGAAAGAAGCACGGCGACCGCGTGGTCAACGCGCGGCTGCGCGGTTACGTGATTCCGAGGATAGGAAATAGAATTCATATTTGCAGCTGAATGCTGATATTTGCATCTAGATTTCACACAACTTCGTCAACTTCGTTTACTTTTGTCAAAACCTCCTCTCTGTCCCATATGAACAACTAGCTGTCTGCCCCAGCTTCGCACGGATATATATTATAGCCTATGTCACCCGGGGATAGTGTAGCTTCCAAACAGTGAAAGAATTTTTCAAATCGGTTTAGTAGTTTCGGAGCCTATTCAATGAGAACAAATAAACAAACAAACAATCAAATCTTGCGACGCGTGACCAAAATGCTGGCGTGTTTCTGGCTCAACGCATTAGCATTGCCATTCAACGTGGTAATGCCACCAGCATGTTGGGTACGCTGCCAACTGGTAGTGGGCTTGAGCATTTGGATTGTCTTTAGACCTTCAACGGTCTATGGGCAGTCTAACTGTATTTGTAGTGTTAGTTTTAGCTTGTATTTTGTTTAGTTATTAAAGGCCCAGTAAAAAAAAAACAAATCTTTCCTCTTTATAATATTAGTATAGATAGAGTTTTTCGATGTATCTTCGCATATTATTTTTTTGTTACACAAACTTGCCTTTCGTGGACTGTTTTTTTTTTTTGTTAAAATTTTCATGACCGTGGATTCAATGTCCTTTAGTCGTAATCTTAAACAGTTTACATAGCCTTAATAGCGTCAAACAAGTAATAGTCACAGTCAGTGTCTAGCTAAATAAGTCACGGTCAAGTCAAACTCATGCTCCTGTAAAGTGGTGGAGACTTTACATGAGGCACGTACAACACGTAAAGACACGTTTCACCTCTTTATATCACTTGGCCACACTCGAGCACGTTTACGAGCACTTAATGAATAATAATTCACCATTTAGTTTACATTAAAACTCGAAAATACACAAGTTTAGGAAAATAATCCAACGAGCCGACATGTTTTTTCCACGTTGGCGCCAAAACTCGGGACAGAATTTGAAACTTATTTGTGTTGCAAAGAAATAGATTATTTAAAAACTACTAATCTAAAGAACTTCCGGTTTAAGACTATAGACACTGATTATACTTGCATCAATAACCACGAATTTTTATAAACATAGATTTCTAAGTCTAGATTATCTACCTATCCGTAGATATCGTTATTTATAACTGTTTCAAAGATAACACTGCATTGTATCTCAGGCGGTATTTGATCTAAAATATTTATCACATAATTACTTTAATCGCTCAATCAATTGATACGTGTTATCACGTTTTCCAGGAATGAAAAATATAAGAAGCGTTAGATAATGATTAAATTGCAATTGAATAGGGAATTACCCTAACAAAAACAAAAAAAAATCGCGCCACCTGCTCGACAATGTCCAATTACATATCGTGCAACCTCATCGTAAAGTAAAGTATATCGTCATGTTGTATGAAACTACCTTGGGAGTAAAGTGATATAAATCTGTAACGTCAAATTCGTGTGGAAACTCGTGGAAAACTCTAAGTAAATAAAAAAAGAATCAAAACAACAACAATTCATCAAAAACAATTCAAAATTGGCGGAGTAATCGCGTAACAAACATACAAAAAAAAAACTGGCGAATTGTTAAAGTCCTCCTTTTTGAAGTCGGTTAAAAAATGCCCAGTAAGGCATTGTAAAAAGGTTTGTTCGAAAATCGAACATGAGCAGATCTCCAAAACAAAAGAAAAAGGTGCGTTCACAAAGATTCTGAAACAAACTACGATATTTGGTGCTGTGATTTTCAGGGAAACCTGGCTTTTTATTGTCTTGCTGTAGGCTTAGTCCCAGATTTGATAGTTTTCGAAAACTTTTTTTCGTTTAAGCCTACAGGTGTGAAAAGTAGATAAGAGTATATGCTTCTCTGGAATAAAGCCTGTCTATGTCTGTGTAAGACACTGCTTTATTCCCTTAGTGCATAATCTACTATAATGCGGAGGAACTAAAATCGGCGGTATAGATTGCTTCACTCTAATACGAAAAAAGTTTTCGAATACCTTTCAGCCCAGCAATGTATGGAACAATACGTAAACGATAAAAGTTTTCGAAAACTATCAAATCTGGGACTAAGCCCCCAGGGAGCCCGATTGCTTGTTTCCAACATTGGCATTAAAAAAATCGGCTAAAATCATCTCCATGATAATTAAATTAAATAAAAAAATAATTAATTAAATAAAAAAATAATTAATTAATTTAATTAAATAATTAATTAATTAAATTAAAATTGAATCCCAAGTTTTAGTTTCACTTTTAGTTTATTCAAAACCTACCTAAACTTGGCTTGTTTGTCTAGACGCGATAACATATTAATATATTGGAATCAGAACGCCTGTATTAAAATACTCACAAAAACACTCGTATTAAGCCACAATTTTTCACAAGGCGTTAATAATTAAGTTTAACATTCTGATAGAGTTGTTTTTAAACCTTAAAGGTCATTTTACTACGTCCTTATACTTTTTCTAGTAAGTAGTAGAAGATGAGCTCAAATAGATACTGTATGATTGGACTCAAGGCAATGTTCCAAGTGATTTCATGTTCTCATTTCTCATTAGACCAACCCTCATGCCGAATTAACTAAATAGCTTCTGCCACGATTATAATTTTATTCAGAACATGCTAGCTTTTGCTTTTATACAGTGTTACACGGAATGGTGGTACTTAGCCGAAAGGAGATCATCATACTCATCATAACAAGCTTTCCAAAGGGCCAGCCCTAAAATTGCCTCACAGAAGCTCAAAGTCTTTGACTACGGACCCAACTGACACTGACTGTGTCCTTTAGATATAAGTATGTAAGGTAGTATGATGGAAGGTGGTGGTCACGACCCTCAGACATGAGGAATACGATTTAAGGAGGAGGATGTAAGGTAGTATCGAATAAATGTATTGTCTTTCTGTTAAAATCGCGAAAATATAATCAGCATTGTTTCTTGAATGAGCTGATTTTTTTCGCGATTCAAGGTTAGCCCTGCAGTAAAAGTTGTTCCTAAAGATGGCAATTGAAATACTTCGATCAATCAACAACTTTATACATCTCACACATAATATCATCACCACCACCATTCATAATTTTTACATCTTTCTTTAGTGTTACGCTGAATCGTAACCGGCGAATGCGGCATCTGATAAATATCAGCGGCTAGCGGCTCGCCTCGCTGTACTGACTATACGAATGCTTGCATCGTAACGTTACCTTACGATTGTATGTTACCGGTGATGAGTAACAACGCTTGATATATATCAGACGCCTCGTTCGCCGCGAATGTTACATTACGATGAAACGCTCCGGTCAATCGCCACCTAAATTATGAGTAACAATACCTCCTTTCGGGTTTTATGGAACGCTGAGAACTGTTCCGTGTCACCCTGTAGATTATAAACTATTATTATAAAGGAGTACATTTAAAATGTTGTAGGTACTACCTATTTATATTTTATTGGTCCATTGTAAAAATAAATATTAAATTTTTTATACTCATATTCCAATCGTAACGCTCATTTGCTGCGCAGAATAACGATTGTCGTCATCCACCGTCGAAGCATGAAAACCTCAATTGTGATGTTAAGAACAGCAAAGAAATCGAGTTCAGTTGACTATTTATAGGGTGCGGATGTGTCGCCTATTTATTAATAGTTCTCAATAGAAACATCGGAAGATGTCGCGGTACACTGCTGTGTTTCTACTTCTGGTTTTTGCAGCAGTCATAGGGAACATCGCGGACGCAAATGAAGGTATGAAACATTCCGATAATGACCTATAGTCGGTATTTTAGATCTGACAGCTGCAAATTGCAATCGTGATTATCATTTCAATAACATCATAATGATGGACCTCTTCTGTTGCACGTCGTTCAGCGTGATTTTCGATTCCAGCCATTACCGCTGCCTTATGCTATGATATACATTTCAGCTGCAATAACATTGTAAAAAGCTAGGATAAAAGTACCAATGTGTTAATCTATGTATTATTACCAGACGTTTCCAGGATTTTGCTCAGACCCGCCACAGATGGGAGGGAAATCTTGCTTACATTTGTTTACTTTAGGTTCCGAAAGAGCGGTTATCCACACTCTGCTTGGAGACAGCTGTCCGGGGTCCCCCAATACCTGACTACGACTTTGGATATAACTATAAGCTACCTCCATACTAGATTTCATCCAAATCCATACGACTGTTACGAAGTTAATTGCAGATAAACACACGCAACTTCATAATTTTAGTCTGATCGTGTTGATTCCAGCATTAGAAGAGACTCCAAAAGCACCGGTGCTTTCGGTGGCACGGTTCACACGGCGCTCAGTAGTGGCGGCAGTGGACTGCTACAGCTGCGTCAGTTGTCCCAAAGTTTTAGATAAAACCACCACGCAGACCTGCTCGTACCACCCGGACGTCAAGAAGGTTAAGAAATGTATCAAGTACGCGGAGAGATACCCAATTCCTATAAATGGTAAGATATAAGAGATATAAAAGCTTAAGTTGTTCTTAGGAAGAAAAAAGTTGCTCGGACGCCCGGCAGATGTGAAACGTGATGGCATAAAAGAGTGTCATATCGTTTGCCGTCACGGAATACGAGTCGGTTTTACTGTGAAGGCGCGCCAATCTATGTTTCACATCAAAAATATGAATTAGATAAACCTAATTCGTTAGATTCGGAACGCTAATATTTCAGTAGTAAGTTACCGTGGTCGGGATGCAAAGCCGCTATTGAAGTATTCTGTACTATGGTACAATTTGGGTTAAAATCACGACTCACGACTATGGGTTTGACTATGGGTATATTGTATGGGTCCCGACTATGGCTTTTTGGTGAAATAATGATATGGCAATTGCTCAATAAAATTGTCCATTACAGTTTCCAATCCAGGTTACATTTTGCTAGGCTATTTCATGCAGGGGTACCCAACATTGGCGTGGGTGCTTAGGGTGTTGAGAGATGTGCTTCACTTTCAATGAACACTTAACACTTCCACCCTGGAGCTTAGGTTCTTTAGGTATTGCAGTTAAAAAGCTGATAAAATTAAATAAATAAAGGGTGCCGTACATTAGCACCAGAGGGGTAACATTGGCGTGTTGTCGAGAGGTGTGCTGCACTTTCATTAAACGCTACTCGCGGTGTTATGCCCTTTAACACTTCCACCCTGGAGCTTAAATTCTTTAGGTCTTACGGTTTCCACCCCCAGACGGCCGGTTAAGGCAAGCCAGAAGTCGGGGTCTCATTAATCCGCATGGAATCGGGGTACGCGGTGTCGACACCCACCGACGGCTCGCAAAAAAGCCGCCTCTCTCTGCGTTATTATTATTATTTATGTAGGTATGTCTATTCGCGAATTATCGTAAAACATTAACTATAACAACAACAACACCCACACAAACACAACAAGCTATTAGTTAGTAATAAGGGTCGCCGCAAGTTCTTAGTGTGCATGAAAAATGAGTAAGTGAGCCGTGCGGTTTAGCAGTATCGAGACAAAAGTGGGTGAAACACGTTTGACCACAGGTACATTTGAACACAAACGATAATTGTAAAAATGGCATATCTCTAGTCTAGATCTAGGGTCTACTAGATGGACCGACCGCGGGCATCCAGTGAATACAGATGGCAGGCTGTCGTTCAGTTGTTCAGCAGTGGACGTAGGCACTCTAGCTGCTGATGATGATGATAATGATATCTGCCTAATTTATCTTATCTGAGGTTATGACCAAAAATGACAATCTACAAAGAATTCTGCTGCAAAAACTAGCCAAAATACGACAGCAACATTATGATTGATTAGGTACTTGAGAGCGATGGTGGCCGAGCAGTAGCAAGTGCGCTTTAGAGTCTGACGGCATTCGGTTCAAACCTCAACTGTGCAATGACTTATTTAGTACCTAAATAAATTATGTGCAGTTTCGATGCCATCGCTCAAAAACGGTGAAGGAAAACATCGCGAGGAAACCGGTATCCAAGAACCTCAAAGTTCAAAGACGTATGACATTCAACAACATGCACTGGGCCAGCATGGTAGATTAGAGCTCATCCTCTCGCTCTGAGAGAAGGCCAGCAGTGGGAACATGATAAGCTGATATGACGGTAACGATGGTAATTCGCAATTTCCAGGTAAGAACATCTCCTGGGTGATCAGAGGCTGCGCATCAGAAAGAGGCTCCTGCGAAGAGTTAAAAAAGGCGTACATCAACAATCACGATTTAGATCTGGATTACTGCACAGAGTGCGAGGGAGACCTATGCAATGGTGTGTCTCGCTCTGTTTCAGATTTGTTCTTCGCGTTTTTTGCTGTAGTACTTGTTCCAATATTTGGGAAATCTATTCTCTCATAGCGCATAGCATTCATTTGTCGCAAATGAAAAATTACCAAGGCTTTGTTATGTAAAAATAAATAAGTAAGTGTAACTCATTAAATAGGTTCTCCTTTAAGATTTAATGCAAGTGTCTCATTAGTTTGTACAAAATTGTAAATAAAGCGATTTTCTACTTGATTTTTTTCCTATTTTGAATATTATATTGCTAACAGACGCTCGAACGCGGCTGGCTGACCTCAACCGCCGTCTGACCAATGGGAGAGAAAGAGTGGGAATATCATATTTCCCTCTCTTTCTCTCCCATTGGTCAGACGGCGGTTGAGGTCAGCCAGCCGCTTTCGAGCGTCTGTTAGCACTAAGTATGTATTAGGTTTAAATGCACAGTCGTTGAGATAATCAGCGTGGGATATCCGCTCATTGCTGTTTCCACCGATATCGTATAGTTACTATTATTATCTTCTAACAGTGCCCAAAAAGTTATTAAAAAATTAATAAATAAAATTTAAATTAAATCAATTTATAAGAGGTCATCCCGCAGAGGTATACATATTTAACGCACTCTGCGTTCGCTAACTAGTCCGGTCAAGCTGTAGAGGCCAAAAGGCCAACAGTAAAAGTCACTCATAATAAATAAATAAAGAGGTATAAATACCTGAATAAATTAACACTCACAAACATTTAAAAAAAAAAAACTATCCTTGCAGAGTATTCCTGACTTTTGAAGATTGTATTTCTTCCTGTTCACGACTAAACAATGCAACTAAATAACTAAGTTACTATTATTTTGCTATTATTAATACTTTTTCTGTTTTAACTGTTTAACTGTAACTTTTCTAACTTTCGTGTTTTTTTTAATACGTGATAAGTCCCGATAAACGTTTAAAATACCGGAACTAATTTTGAGATGAAAGAAATAACGATACCTAAAGGATAATAATTTTTCCCGAAAATGTAGAAAAAAAGTGATGTGTTATGTTAATTTTACTGTTTTATGTAATTCATATTTTATTTCAGGATAGGCTAAATTAGTATCACAAATATCACAATACAGTAGAATAATGTATCCCAAATTCCTTACAGGGGCCTTACGGACAACAGATATTGCGGCACCAAACTAACGTTAGATCCGCTGGAAAATCACGCGAACGTGAACCTTAACGCGCCCAGATACGGTTTGCAGTCGCGTGATTTTCTAACTGACCGGATCTAACGTTTGTGGTGCTGCAATACCTGTTGTCCGTAAGGCCCCAGTACTTGAAGCGACGTAGAAGCGGCACAAGAGATTCGTCACAAAAGCAGTTTAATAAAAAAATTGAAAAATCATGATAGAAACCGCTAGGCGCAGCTAGTATTTTATAAGATTACACGGAAATGCTATGTCGCGTCGTATCTATTTTCGAAACGGTGACAAAACATAATAAATACCTCGAATATGCAAACAAGTGTTAAACTCTGTCGCAAAACATGTTCCACAAAATATCTTTATATTTTCATCAAGTTTAGCTATTCCGCTTATTGTGACAAAGTGTCATGAAGTGTGTATATTTTCATCTAATTGGGGCAGGAATCCGTTGTGACCTGAAATACAGGAAGCTGGTAGAAACAACATGCCTAAATATTTCCATATAGAATAATAGCTATTTATTTTAGAGGAATTGTAAGTACCTACTCGAAAATAGCCGAAGTGGGTTATTTCTCATCAATTTGTGCTCATCATTATAGGATTTGTAGGGAAAAGTCACGTCTGTAAAGAGGGCACGAAAGAGTACCTATAATAGAATGACTATCGATATTTAAAACAGACTTAAAAAAATAACAGTAGGTAAACTTACATATTATCTATCAATTTGAATGTTTTGTGTGTTTGTTACGTAGGTAATATCTTCACCGATTGTGAACCTATTTTATTGATTCTTTCTACAATACAATACAATTATTTATTATTATTTTCCATAGTTACAAGTCAAACTTCTCCAGTACACTTTTCTACAACAATGTATTTTGATTAATAATATTAATATGCCAGTACATTAAATTAAATAATAATATATTCAATTTATCTAGGTCAGGTATGACCCGACAGATCTGATGTTGTCCTGTCTTAGAACTGTCAAACGCGCAAAGTTGAAATCGTCGTTAAGTTTTCTGAAATTTTCTACGCAATTTTCTTAATTATTCTCTCCGTAAAAACCTTCTACCAAGTATTAGAAAACTTTGAAATAAAAAGATAAATGAAATCGGTAAAGTCGTTCTCAAGTTATGGCGTGACCAAGGTAAATAGGGATTAATTTTTATATAATGTATATAAAATAGGTACTAACGACTAACACTGAATACGTAATAGTACAAGTACTGCTAATTAGGTTATATCTATAACTCGACAGTGGTCCCATTTAAATTTAAAGAAAATTTCCATTCTTTGAGTGCAAATTTAATTCCCAGAATCCCGTTTATTGAATTTACGTTATTTATATTTATAACAAACATGACAAGCAGACAGTTATGTAACAGTATGTTTAAAAAGTATATCATTGCCAAAAAAGTTTCATACACATCAGGGACGGAATAAATGACTCAGTGTCCCTCTGGCTGCCACATTGAGTCACGGGTTTATGGGGGGGGGGGGGGGGGGGGGGGGGGGGATAACTATCATCGTAATCCAACGATAGCAATAACTTAGTTTCGATGTTAGGCTTGCCAATGAGCTATGGTTACAATCTGAGTGTCTTCAAATCACGAGCGAATCGGTTTCTTCTAAGCAAGCGTGCTCCAACGTAGACCGCATCATCGCTTAACATCAGGCGAGATGGTGGTCAAACGTAAGTAAAATTTTTATAAAAATAAAAATAAAAACCAATAAAACAGTTTTTTTAAACCGACGAAATAAAGAAGAAAGTCCCAAGTCAAAGTTATTCCATGGTTTTAAGTTTTTCTTCTGTTCTATTTTAACATCGCACTACATTGAAGAAAGACCTCTCTTTCTCATCTCTTCCCCCCTACGATGAATATTTATACAGGTGACAGGTTTATTTTTACATCTGACTAGGCTAACGTTTGACCGCGATCTCGCCTGATGGAAAGCGATGATGCGGGTGAAGAAAGACCATGTTTTCCCAGTAATCATCATCATCAGCCAGAAGACGTCCACTGCAGAACATAGGCCTCCCCCTTTAACCTACACACTGAACGACAGCCTGCCTTTTGCATCCACTGGATGCCAGCGACTCTTACTATGTCGTCGGTCCATCTAGTGGGAGGCCTACCTACGCTGCGTCTTCCGGTTCGTGGTCTCCACTCAAGAACCTTTCTTCCCCATCGGTTATCGGTTCTCCGAGCGATGTGGCCTGCCCATTGTCACTTCAACTTGCAAATTTTAACAGCTATGTCGGTGACTTTGGTTCTTTGGCGAATATCCACGTTTCGAATTCTATCGCGCCCAGTAATAACCTAACCTATTAACCCTAGACTTGAACACTCCAAGATTGTAATGCTGCGGAAACACAGACAGGGGCAAGGCGTTCCATTGTTTTGCTGGTTAAACGTCACATTATAAAAATTTAAAATCATATTATCGATATAATGTAACGCTTACAGCATAAGAGAAAGAAACTAAAATGTCCGCCATACAAGCGACATTATTTCGTAACCACAATCTTGGGTCAACTATGCCAAAGATTACAAAAAACAGACATGAATCAGAAGTGAAATGTAATGTAGGTAGTTCGAATTTTGCAAGTCATCTATACTAATATTATAAAGAGGAAAGATTTGTTTGTTTGTTTGTTTGCATTGAATAGGCTCAAAACTACTGAACCGATTTGAAAAATTCTTTCACTGTTGGGAAGCTACACTATCCCCGGGTGACATAGGCTATACTTACATACATACTACTTACGTACTTTTGTACTAAAACCTTCTAAGACATGAAATTTAATAAAAAAAACATTGTTGTTTTATAAATGTATTTTGTCGGGAGTGAATGATATTTGTGTATGGAACAGCTGATATTTTTTTTCGCAAATATCGAAAAGTCATTCTCATGCGGATGCTAACTGATTACCAGTAACCATGTCCTAAAGTGTGGAAAATCACATCGAATATACTAATTATTTCTAAAATGTTATTAAAAAAACTCTTACTATCATTGTTGAGGGCCATCTGTAGTTAAATCATCTTTGTTACGTTGAGTTGTACGCAACACGAATATGCAGTGTTCACGCCAAAAGCCGCGCCTAGCTAACAGTGGTTATATGCGACTGGATAATTAACAGTGAGGCAATAAAAACGTCGAAAATCCTGAGCGTGTTTTGGTCTAAAAAAACTTAGACAAAAGCAGGAGCACAAAAAAATAAAGATGTATGACTATGACGTCATGCATATATTTATGACGTCATTATCATACATTATTATTTAATTTACCCACCTGGACATTTGATCAGGGGGCCGTACATTTCGCCGCGATAATAAGTGTCTACTAGGTAGTATAAAAAAAAACACATCAAACTGTTGTTGCATGGAAAAGGAACAAACAAACACAATTTAGTATGTATGTATTATATTCGCATTTAGCACCCTCGTAAGGCGGCTTCAATAGGCAAATACGTCAAAACAAAGAACTTTTATTCTAGGACTTATCAAAATTCGCAAAAAAGAAAAAACAGAATCAGCACTCATTAGATTTTATCGGGGCCATCGGGAGTAAATGGTTGTTTTGTATGGAACGGCTGGTTTTTATTCTCGCGAATTTAGAAAAAGTCGATGAACAAAAGTTGTTTGTTTTGATGTACTGAGGCCGCCCTTAAGAGGATTCTAACTTATTACCAGCAACCCTGTAATGATGTTGACGTCATATGATCATGACGTCTAATATTATTATGCTTTTTATATAGTACTTCTTTTATATAATTATGTAAGACAATATGCATGTACATTATTCGATGGTAATTTATATAATATATCAATAATTATGATCTATATATTTAAAAAAAAGAATCCCTATTTGCCTTGATCACGCCATAACTTGAGAACGACTTTACCGATTTCATTCACCGGTTTTTTAAAGCTTTTAATACTTTCTAGAAGGTTCTTACGGAAAGAAAAATTAAGAAAATTGCGCAGATAATTGGAAAAAATTACTCGCGGGTGAAACTGCGGGCGCAGCAAGTTTAAATTCATTATCTCATACAAAATATTGTAAGTTTTTTATTACACATTATCACAGATTACAACGTTCTAGCATATTTAGCATAAATAATAATTCAAATTAGATAGTCAACTAAGCTAACAAACTAAACTAGCTAACTAACAAAAGCAATTTTTATGTTAAAAAAATCAGCATATTGAAAAAATCTGCCGGTGAAAAACGTCGCGTTTTTCCACCGCGTTTTTACCGCTCCTCTGTGAAAAGTCCCAACCCGCAACTACGAGTTCGCCAAGCGCTTGAAGCGTTCCGTGGGACATTCGCTCGCCGAGTACGAATCGAGACGAACGTATCGTAACGATATCAATTTATTTAAATACCTTGTGAGAAAAGTGAACTTTCTGTTATTAACATAATACAATGGCGAATCTCTCACTTCTGGTGCCTGTGCTTTTCTTAGCCCTCTTTATTCAAGATGGTGAGTAATTTTCTTTAGCTTACGTTCTTTTGGCGCCAATATTTTTATTAGTGTTTACGTCGCGATCGTGTAAATAAAACACGACCGCGTATTTTTGTGCGATCACTGTTGAAATGGGAACAATACGTGTTGCATCATAAATGAATTATTACTTATGAGGACTACATTGTTAATAAAATTACATAGCTTTTTTTTTACTTTTGGCTTATTTCAGTCATATTTTATTGAATTTGAGCATTTAATTTTCTAAAACTCTAAACCTTTGGTCTAGTCCATGATTCAATTAAACAAGGTACGGTGTTCCGGGAATGACACATGCCTACGACACTATCTAGTTGCCATTTCATTGCAATAAACACAGAAATTGAGAAACATATGTGTAAATTCTATAAAATATCTATTAATAAAATACAAAAAGCAATACAATACAAAACAATTCAAATTAAACACAAATTGAATATATTAAAGATATTTAAATCAAAACCACATGTTTTATCGGATTCTACAAGCAATACACGAAATTTGGGAGTTATGATTTTACGCTACTGGTAACACAGTGTCGATGACGTAGGCTTGTGTCGCCCACGTGACCTTTGTGTCTCGAAATGCCATACCTGACGGAGTAGGTATATGGTCTAATCTAAAATGTAGAGCTAACAAGCATACTAAAAATAAAAATAAAAACCCGATGACTGAAACAGATCAAAACGAATCAAACTATATTTGGTCACAGGAGATAATATGGTACTTGATATTATAGGTATATCCATAGACGACAGTGATTGCTTAGGCTTACCATCAGGCGGCCCATTAGCTTGTTTGCCATCTTATGATAAAACATTACCCTTATTCTGGGCAGTTGCATAGTTAGATAAGATTACCTACTTATCTACTTTGTTTTGTAAATAAAGGCGTTCTACACATGTCATATCATTTTTACGTAGTAAAAGTAGTATAATGTGGGTAGTACGTACCCAAGTAATGAACGTACGTGCACCATCAGTTATATCATCACGCAAACAAATTATCTACCTTACTACATCAAGTAGATACTTACTACAGTTTACGGACAGCAAAAAAATTAGGGAAGGGCAAACTTTAATACAAACTTGAATAAAGATTTTAGATTTAGATCAAAACAATTTTAAATTATTAGAATGGATAGGCAAGAAATTCCGCAAGCGCGGGCGCCTACTTAGATTGTTTTTAGTTTGAGTAATAATTATCAATTTAAAAAACCGACTTCTAAATTAGTAAATACCCAATTTCGGTTACTTGGATGACATCATCATCAGCATCATAATCAGCTTTTTAACAGTCCACTGCTGGACTTTTAGCCTACCCCCGAAAGGGTGATTGGGCCATATCCACCACGCTGGCCCAGTGCGGGTTGGTGGATTCACATACGCCATTGAATTCCTTCTCCGTACGTATGCAGGTTTCCTCACGATGTTTTCCTTCAACGAAAATTGGATGACATATTTTTTTCCAATTATTTTATTTAAAAACCAAAGTACTGAACCAATGATTTTCTAAAATGGTCTATAAATAACAGAGTTCCGAGGTAACAAACATTACTACAACCTGATTGAGAAACCCCTCCTCTTATGAAGTTATTTAAAAATAAGTGAGTATGGGTGTCTTCAAGACGAGAGAGAATCGGTTGCTTTTAGGCAAGCGTGCTCCATCGTAGACCGCATCATCACTTAACATCAGGCTAGTTGGAAGCAAAGCGCAAGCCAATTTATAATTAAAAAAAAAAAAAAATAAGTCATCAGCTTTTGTTGTTGTTTGTACTTACTTCAATATATATAACTAACACGTTACATAAACAAACAGAGGTGTGACGAGTGAAACCGGATCAGCGAGTTCTCGATTTAGCAGAAGGCTAAAAGTGGAATAAAAAATATTTGCGACGGTTGTTCCTTTAGCAAACATAACGTAAGCTTACTCGACTACTCTCTAAACCTTATACAGGGTTATTGACAATTAGCTAACAACTTCTACGTTTGTATGAAAATGACCTGATGCAAAGAATCCGTTAAATGTTATTTAAACGTGAGAAACCTATCCAAATGTTAATATCCAGCTTTATTTTGAGTATAGACTATGACCATATCATAGTTTAGTCTACAGATAGCCAGATGCAGTCGACAAACTAAGTGCATTTATTTAAGTAGCATTGAATGCTCAATTTAGTAATACAGTATCATCAAATGCACTATTACCATATCATACTCACACTCAGTTGCAAGTCTGGAAGTACAATATTTCAAACTTAAATTAACCAATGTATGTAGGTAACATAACACCAAACACCTAGCAATTCCATACATCTCTACTAAATTTTTGGTTCTATTTAGTTGCACTTTTACACAGCATACGCATAGGTATTACAAGGAAACAGGTATATATTTTAACAACAAGTGAAGTTCTTGTTCCCGGTTATAATATATAAAGGTAAAACAAGCTACAAGCATGCACATATTGCACATACTTAGGATATCGAGATACATATCTCGATAACTTAGGATCACTAGCAAGCAATAAGTATACCCCGTAAACACGTCCACACGGGATCTTGAATTGAACATAAACACTTAAAAATGCAAACTATTACAGGCATTACTTCGGATGATTATATCGAACCAACAGTGCAAGTACCGTTCTTTTATCGATCGTCAAATTGACAGTTGAGGTCGTCAAATTCGATAATATGCAATTTTTTCAGTACTCGCTGTGATCGATTCTATGGCATTTTAGCGAATTTGACGGTCGATAAAGAACGGTACTTGCACTGAATGAGTGAATCGGTTTCTTCTAGACAAACGTGCTCCGTCGTAGACCACATAAACATAATCGCTGATATGTGATAGACAATTTTATTTTCAGATCGGATACGATAAAAAGACTTTTTAAATGTTATGTGCATGCAACCCCACCGTTGCTATATAAGTACCTCCTTTTTCCTTTACGTAATACGAGTTATTATCAACTTAGCTTCTAGGCCGCTGCGAGTCTGTGGCTGCGAGAGAATACATCTGACAGCTTCAATAACGATGAAAAATCTGTAGTGCAAGTACCGTTCTTTATCGGACGTCAAATTCGCTAAAATGCCATAGAATCGATCACAGCGAGTACCTACTGAAGAATACTGAAAAAATGGCATATTATCGAATTTGACAACCTCAACTGTCAATTTGACGATCGATAAAAGAACGGTGCTTGCACTGTAACATTTTATTTTAGTATTGTATATTGACTATCAGCAACAAATCTTGCGTTCACCAAACATAAAAAAAAACATACAGTTGAATTGATAACCTCCTCCTTTTGTCGGTTAAAAACTAGTAAATATGATCAGAATTTACTGATTTCATTCAACTTTTACAATATTATCGCAACGAGTTAATCGAGTCCTAAAGGGTCGGCAACGTATTTGTTACGCCTCTGGTATTACAAGTATCCATAGGCGACGGTGAATGCTTACCATCAGGCAGCCTCTCTGCTTGTTTGCCACCTATGGCATCAAAAACTGTCAGACGCATTCTTTTAGCACTCGAGTGCCTAACCTATGCCGTTCACGAGTCGGCTGCGTCTACGTGCTGCGTTACAAAATTAAATACTGAACGCAAGCAATAAAGCCTTTACGGTGTGCATACAAAAGTACCTTCCACATACCACGTAGGCGTAGGTGTAACCCGCTTTCACTTTCGCTATCACGATTTGACACACTTTTTAGCCCTTTTCTATTTCAAACGCACACAGCCACAGCTTTTACACGCACAGCTGCAGTTAATTGTCTAAAAGGGCCACACTTTTGTTTGGAAATGTTTAATTGTTTACTCAAATGAAACTAAATGGGTTAGAATTGTTAGGAATACCTTATGCATGACGTTCCTACTAGTTCCTAGAGCGATTTGATCGTACTGGCGCCAAATAAACACAAACAACATAAAAAAGAGAAAAAAGGAAAGGAAGAGTTTCTGTGAATTTTAATGTATTTTTTTATTTCTAGATCTTTTCGGATTTTATCTGTCCTAATTCTGTATGAAACCACATAACACGCCAATAACAACACGGTTACCATTCCTAGTTAAAAATTACAAGGTTAATATTGATACAAAATTAAACTAAATCAAACGTGTCTTCCAATTGAATTTAACATTCTTGACAAACGCGCACGTAACGCATTGGTTTACTCCACGTTATTTTGACAATTCAAAACGAGGGTTTTATGAACTTTATCGCGTTAGTAAACTTGACATTGCCAATTCTACGCATATAACGTAACGCGACCGTGTTACGAGTTTATGTAGTCTTATGGTTTTTGTGGTGTGGCTTCGACTATTGGGGCACAGAGACCAGTTCTCAATTATATTTTGATGTCATGACGTCACACGTTTCTGGCAAGGAATCTCGTGAGACAGAGAATAAGGGGGGCAGGACCGCAGCAGTTTTATGAAATATCTTCTACCTACATGCAACACGATACAAGCAACACGATACAAGCATAGTTACTTTACGCACCCCTCATAGAAGTCAATCATCAATTCAAAAAGCAAATATTCTAACGATTCCATAATAAAATGATTATATTATCCATACCCGCATAATCACAATGGCATTCAATAAAAAAGTCACGACCCCTCTTTGACCAAAGCCATTGTGGCAAATCACAATATTACAGTATTACACCATAGACTAAACAATTCATACAATCAGTAAGAGAATCTACTACCTACTGTAATAAATATATAATACTATACTATATACATATACGATATACATCTACAAGAGTGATTAAATCATCGCTCTTGTGGCTCATTCCAAATGCAAAGGGGATTTTTGTATTTTTGTCCAGAGATACCCTTTGCGTCCCATTTGAGTGCGGGAAGGGGATTATTAGACAAAAAGTCCAGAAATCTTGTGACGTCCAAAATACATCAGCACTCATTTTTTTTTAATTGATTAATAGCTTTCGTTTGACCGCTTCCTCGTCTGATGGTAAGCGATGATGCTGTCTACGATGGAGCACGCTTGCCTAGAAGAAACCGATTCACTCGCGATTTGAAGACACCCTGATTGTAACTATCGGGGAACACAGCGCATTCCAGACCAGCAGTTCGCATTATAAAAGTGAAAAGTGCTCGAGTACCACAACCACGGTAGCTTTTTGAGACCTTTATCAGCTCAGCTAGCAAACTTTCCATAAACTTTTGCTGGCATTGCTCGGGAGAAAGTTGTGTCGTCCAAAATATTTGTACTTACTATCACTGTATTCTGTGTCCATGTGAACGGTGCCGATGACCTTTAGTTTATACTGTTGTTGTGATAGCAAATGTTGTATATAACGCCCTACATTTACTTACTAACTTAGTAAAACGTTATTAAGGTTAAACATAGTGAAGTAGCTTATTCTCGTTTTCGTTGGTGGCAATATTCTTGAGCAAAAAGTTGACAACCAACAAGTTGACAAGTTGGGAGTGTGGCGCCAACGTAAAAAAAAAACATGTATCATTGTATTATTTTCCTAACGTGACGGACGTGCTCAAGTGTGGGACCGTGATGTAACGCGGTGAAACATGTACTTTCGTGTTGTTTCCAAAGCTCCATAGAAGCCTCTTGTAAAGTCTCCACCACTATACAAGCGCATGACTTGGAGTTGAGTATGACTTACTTTGCTAGACTCAGACTGGAAATATGACTTGGTTTACGCTAACTTACAAAAAAAAAGTTGACAGATAAATTTAAGAAATGCATAATAACATGCTTAGTAAGTTCATACTATTTATATCGAATTCAGTAATTTCACATTTTCGAAAATATGAAATTACTGTATGTAAAACAGTAAGCTGTCCAGTAAAATTTTCACTTGACTCAAACAATATAGTTTTATTTTGAAGTTTTTTTTTTTATATTGATGCCATAATAGTAAAGTTTCTCTGATTATAATATTGGAGTTGCCGGTAAGAAACTTTTATCAGGTGGCATTTTATGTATTTGATAAATGTCAAATGTCATAATGTCAAAATTATAAC
This sequence comes from Agriopis aurantiaria, assembly GCA_914767915.1. NCBI lineage: Eukaryota > Metazoa > Arthropoda > Insecta > Lepidoptera > Geometridae > Agriopis > Agriopis aurantiaria. The sequence goes on along the minus strand of OU611998.1, from coordinate 10,084,091 downwards.
AAAGTTAAAAGCTATGCGTCCCTATACTACTTGTATTCTAATTTTCGCGTATCGTTTCCCTACCTTTTAATCGTACGACTTGACATGGCAAAAGCCCCAATACGGAAAAAGGAAAAAAATTACGCTAGCGCCATGCGCTACTGACTATTGCCAATCCCATTGTCCTTACTTATTTTTGTTCTGTACTGCGTTCTGTCTTCTGTCATTGATTTATATTAGAAGCCGTCATCGGTAACACTCCTAGGAAGTATTCGCTTAATAATACCCATGAAATTACCATCGTTCTACGAATAGCCACTCAGCTTAATTAAGTGAGTGTACAGCGACTTCTTCATTTTGATAGCGTTAATGGTTAACTGACAGTGACTGTTTTAGTAACTTGTATGGTTTTAATAACAATTTTATTTATCTACTTTTATTTGATGTTTTGTAAATTTTTGATCCGTATGCGAAAGCTTAAAGTACAGATTTACTTTTACTTTATTTGCATGCTATCAAAGTAGCGTCAGTCCCTTCTCCAATTATTTCTAGCAACCGCCGACTTCATTGGTAGTAATTCTCAAGTCGTGTTTCAAGTAGTCCATTCCTACTTTTTGACGGTGCGTTCTTTTTGCTTTGTTTTCAGTTTGTAATTGTGTGAATATGTTTGTTTCAACTCAAATCCATAAAAGCTGGACGTAATTGGATTATGGATATCATTATATTTGGAGATAGATTAGACTCTGGTTTAGCACATATACGTAACTTTTTATCCCGGAAAAAATAAAGATTCCTGGGGCCTTACGGACAACAGCTATTGCGGCACCAAACTAACGTTAGATCCGCTCAGTTGGAAAACCACGCGACCGCAAACCGTATCTGGGCGCGTTAAGGTTCACGTTCGCGTGATTTTCCAACTGAGCGGATCTAACGTTAGTTTGGTGCCGCAATAGCTGTTGTCCGTAAGGCCCCTGTAATAGCGGGTCTGTAATCCTGTAACCGCAAGACTCTGCTATCTGCTAGTGAGTTAATAAATCGATATAAAAATTATTTGTCACTGGAATTTTCCCTTATATCTTTGTCATTTTAATTACGTTTTATTTATTAATTCAAAGAAATTTAAATAGCCTAATTTCATTAATTTAATTGACTCATCTAATACAACAGTTTTGACCTAAACTAATACAGAGGTAGTCGTTAGTGTAATTATGCTGTGAGTAGGTACTGTTCAAGTGGCTCATGCCTCATGAGTCATGGCCTGGTGACCTTAGGCAGCCCTGGGTCAGGGTTCCTCCAATGAGATGAGACCCACTTGGCTCTATTGCACTTCTAATGTGATTAACTAAGGATTACACAGCGAGACTGCTTTCCTATGATAGTTTGAAGTTTGTTGTTGATTTATTCAAACTGTAAAGTGAAATGTTCAACAGTTGTCTATAGACGTAATTATTTCGGAAAAAGTTTGTGTTTTGAATTCGAGGTGGAAAATTACCTACTATTTAATACGTTTAGGCGAATCAAAATTTTAACAACATTGACACGCCAAAACTTAAAAGGTTATGTACCTTTATACTCATTGATGTAAGTATTAAAAAAGTCATTGACAATACTTTTTTTATTTCATCCTTCTTAATAGTTTTGCGCTCTTATATTAAATTCGTTATCGCGCTCTTTTTACTATTATATAGGAGGCCGTCCTATACCGCCTCCTATATCGCAGGCGGGTACCGAAAAGTGACATTGTTTCTTAGTTGATATTCCGAAAATCTGAAGGAAGCGCTTCGATTCCTCTTTCATTGTACATTGTACTATCCTCAGATCAAACAAACAAGGAAGATATGCCTTAGTACAATGATCGTTCGCGTTCTAATATCTTCGTGTTAAATAAAATAAAATCGCTCGCTATTTCGCTCACTTACTTATTTTTACGCACACTAAGAAACTTGTAGCAATAGTCCACATGTAAAAAAGGGCGGCAAGATCGTATGAAGGGGGAGTTCGACTAAAGGTATCAAGACTGATTTAGGCGAGATGCGTTCACACCTGCCTGTCACCTTACTATAATATCTCCCTTGTTTAGCTGATCTGAGGTACTAACGAAAAGATTCTGATTCTGAACCGCTAGACTATGGAATGCGCTAAATGCCTGGGCCCCGATTCTACTAAAACAATTGTTTTTAATTTGGCAATTTTGGCTAAAATTGACACTTATGACACTTAAAGTATAAAAAATTTTTAAACTGTCAATTTTGAGGCAATTCATTAAAATAAAAATAAATAAAAATTACAATTACCCACCAAAATACAGGTGTTGTCACACCTAGTTTGGTGGCTATGGCTACAATCTTAATATTAAATGATATTTAATTTAAAATTTTATTTAAATTTAAAAACAGTTGTCTTAGTAGAATCGGGGCCCTGAATGGGTGTTCCCCGGTAGTTACAATCTGGGTGTCTTCAAATCACGAGGGAATCGGTTTCTTCTATGCAAGCGTGTAGACCTAGGCAAGATGAGGTCAAACGCAAATATTATTTGTTAAATAAAAATAAAACAGTTGACACTAAGCCGAACGTTTATCTAATTCTCTTCTTAGCTCATTGCTTAATCGTTTAATGATTACTTAACCTATTATGAAACTATTATGTCTATGACACACGCATTCCAAATTGGGGATCTAAGTAGCGGAAGCAGTCTATAAATTATGTTGGGTCCTTAGAATAACTACACAAAGAAACCAAGTACATTCGCAAAATTTAAGTCATTCAAATGGTGTCATATATGACACCATTTAAGCCATTCAAATGGTGTCATATATGACACCAAAAAATATATAAAAAATTTACTATGACAATTTGCGCGGTGAAATCGTACCACAACAAATCAGAAAAGCAGCATAAGAGTTATGGTGTGACATTCCACAGGTAACCCATTAATTTTCTTGCTTAAATCGTTTAAAATACCAATCGAAACGTAAGCTACAAAGCGAATTTGTAGCTTACGTTTTGAGAAGGCGTTGTTTGGAAACCTACCTTCTCTGAGTAGTTATTCTAAGGTTGGGTCTTTTGATCGTGTCTATTATATTCGAATGAATAATAATTTTTTATATTCTGTAATATTCCTTCTATCGTGTAGCCACTCGCATTTTAGATTATCTTAGGTTCAAGTTCTTATAAAAACATCTTAATTTTGCCTCGGTACCTATTTTATTGTTGAGAATAAACAGAGATAAAATTATTATTTTTAAACCCTGAGATTAATTATGTAAATATCGTAACAATGAGAGTTTATGCTACTTAATTTTAATTGTTTAATGGGCAGTACCTATGCTTGAGTTGAATTAATATTTTTTAAATGTTTAAAAGAAGGCAAATATCATGTCATTTAAAGAGGTGAAAACGCTGGCGGAAGACCGTGCCGTCTCAAAGTTAATCCACCGACAACACCTACATTCTTAAATAATGAATTAAATGTAGGTATCTCTAAAAAATACATTTCAGTACCATGAATCAACAGGTGGAAAAATTAAGTCATATTTTCTCAAACGCATCTATTCATCAACAGCAGATAAACTCTGGGGGTGACGTAATACAAGTAAAACGGCGTTCATAAATACCACCTGATAACAAAAACGGTGACTTGGACTCATTCTGCCAACCTGAATTCTAGCGAAAACTAATTCTTCGCCAAGGTTCGAGTGCCAAACTCGACTTACCTTGCTTCCACTATGTTTAGTTTAGGTCGCGCTGAATCGGTACCGATTGTTCCCTTTGTTAAATTGATTGAATGTGTCCGTGATTAATAGCATGTTTACACTGGCAGGTACTTGCCAAATAATCAACAACACTATAGTAGTATATAGTTATATCTATATGCAAACTTATCTACAAGTTGTTAAACTTTCGCAACAATGAAGCATTATGAATAACAATTTTGATTTTGTACGCAAAGGACGTATTATTACGCTATCAGACTGTCTTATATCTGTTTCTTTGTTGGCTTTTCACGACTAAACTGATCAGATCTTGATGAAATTTGACAAAGAAGTAGTGTGCATCATGAAGAAAACATAAAATAAGCCCTCCAAAAGAGTGTGCATCATGAAGATATACATAGAATAAGCACCCCGAAAGAGAGCCACTAAAATGGTAAATTGCGGACAAATCCGAAGGTAGCGAGCCCCTATGTACCGATTAGGTAGGACTGTAAGTACTTGCACTTCTTAAACTACAAGTGGAACTGCATAACCCAATTCCGCTATCCCCTTTCCACTATCGGACGTCCAAGGGCACGGCATAATAGCTTCATGGTCGAAATTCCACGGATACGCACGAATTGTTTTACTGCTACCATTGTGCGAACAGCAGAGCATGGAATGCGCTGCCAGAGTAGGTGTTTCCTAATAAATTTGAGTCCCGGCTACCATATCAAAAGTTCTGCCTTAAATACGAATATTTCAATAAAAGCCCTAACATTTTTGTCACAAATTACAAACACTGCGCACGTCGTTACAGTGGTAGCACATAGCAGTGGTATTACATCGTCCAAGCTAAAAAGGCCGAACAAAGGTCTAAAAGTTCGGCCATAGTGCTTTTCCCCAGGCGAGTTAGCAGTCAAAAGCAGGCCTATTTCATATTTAAAAAAATGTGCTCCAAAGTAAGTAGGCACTACATAGGCATTAGTAGTAGTAGTAGTAGTAGTGGCTTAGTAGGCATTAATGCTGAGACGGACCCATTCGACACTGAGTGTATCCTTTAGATATGAGTTTTTGTAAAGGTGTCAAATTATTTTTTTTTCTTTCTTTCTTTCTTCTTTCTTACATAATAATAATTATTATACCAATGAATGGCCATAATTTTACGTTTATGTTGTTGGTCAACTTCATCAACGAGTAGCCAAGACAGTGGGTAGATACATATTTGAACCTTTTGGGGTCGAAACTTTAGGACTGTGGCAGGATTGTTTCTGCCACGCACCTGTAAGTTGTGGAATGGCTTACTACCTTCGGTTTTTCCTCCAAAATATAACCTCAATTGTTTCAAGCGAAGAGTGAATAGTCTTCAAATGTAGGCAACGTACCGCCAATGCCCCGGGTATTATAGGCAACGGTGACTTCTTACCATATCAGGTGGTCCGTCGCTTGTTTGTCTACTATTATATTTTAAAAAAGCGGACGTTAAAATTATTTCTAAATAATTATCTACACGTTTGGTTGAAGCATCCTGGGACCAAAATGCGGCACCTTGCGCAATTCGTCAGTATTGCAATCCAACGCGGTAATGTGGCTAGCATTTTGGGAACGATGCCTGCGGGCTGCGCTCTATAAGATTACAGTTTTGTATATTAATTTTTATTTAGGTAAGTTCATTATGATTCCTAATAAGTATAAGTTTCTTCTGCTAACATAATAAATTCGAAAGCGTGTTTGTTTCTTAGTTTGTTGGTTTGTTTGTTCCTCTTTCACGCAGCAACAGAGCAACGGATCGACCCAATTTTTTGCTTGGGTATAGATACTCGTAGTTCAAAGGCCGGAGAGTGACACAGGATTTGTATCATCATCATCACCATTTTTCATCACTACGCGAATGAGACCGCGGTACGCAGCTAGTATAATATATTTCCTTATACTCCGTTCACAAATCTTAGATATTTTATGTCACAGATCTACTACCTATGTAAACAAAGAAATGTCACGAAAAGTCACTGTTAAAGTGAAATGCCAGTACCTCAAAACTTTTTTCTCTTATGATCAATATTTTACATTATATTTTCTTCGGCTTTGCTCTCGCGCGGTACAATGGGGGATAATCTGATAGTTTTTTTTTTTTAATAAAAAAAATTATTAAAAGATTTTAATAGATGGCGTTGATTATGGAGACGTTGACTATTATGTTAGAGGAAATAGAGGTCAAATCAAACGTTGGCCAGAAATGTTTTGAACCACTACTGTTCTACCAGTCTAATAAAATATTTTCTATCAATTTTTTTTTTTTTTATCATAACATTGTATAGAACAGATATTACGCTAAAACAAATATTACAAAACGATTGTTATTTAATTATTGATCATATTACGAATAGAAAAACTTAATTAAATATCTTTTTGGTCAAATATTGTAAACTACCACTACAAAAGATATTTTTTTCACTGGTAACTCCTTTGTTTACATAAAATAACTAAGATTAAAGAATGGAGTATAGAGTAAAATTGTTTTAGTAAAAGGACAGTAGTCTCTATTGAGTCTGGATCAGAGTTTATGAAAAAAAATCTGGTTACATTTAGCAAATTTTACAGGATGAGCGAAAATGTGCTTATTGGTCTGTCTGCTTTTTAATCTATACCTACTCTTACACATCGGCCACCCGAAAACTAAGCTAGATTTCTTTTCATGAAAGAAGTCCCACGGCAAACAGCGGAACTAAATTTCCATGTTGTAGTTGTCAGGTGTTGTTACTGTGTTTGGACGCTAGTGAGATTTTTATTAATTTTCCATCGTTAAAGAGTCGTGTACGATGCCAAAAGTTGTTAAAGTTCTACTCGAGAAATGATACTGATAGTGATTGATACGCGATGACAGCGCCGCGTCTGGGGGACTTCTTTCATCAAAAGCACTCTAAGTAACATTTCGGGGAAAATCTTTCTAGGTCTGAAGTGTGCACTGTGGTATGATAGCTGAGTGTGTATGTAGTAGATTTTTGACACTAAAGTAGGGTCAATTGGTCAATTTAATAGATATCATTTGACACTTCATCAAAATTCAATTACTTGTAGTATGTATTATTTATTTTTGACGTAATAACGTCTTATAAATCGATGAACGCCGGCTGCACGCACGAAAAATTGTCACGTTACGCCTGAGCCACGCGTGCAAGCGAGAGCGCGGAACAAGCGATAGAGAAGCACAATCGGACTAGGCGTTATCACGAAAAATTATCACCCGTAAACCGACTTTACAGACAACCCGTTTTTTTCAAAGTTATAACTGCACAATTAGGCTATTTTCAGTTAAAAGTACATAATTATTGTAAATTGCAATAATGACAAAAGAAGACAATTTTACGATTTTCTTTGACAATTCAACAATAGACTGACAGATGTCAAATGTGATCTGTTAAATTGGCCCTACTTCAATCAAATAATCTCTAATTCTCTTTATTGTCAGTATACTTAAGTTTCGGGAGCAACTCTTCGACTAAAATAAAATGAATGGACATTGAACATTTTTGAAGATAACAAAATGAGCGCCAGCTCTCATTTCGTTTCAGTCGGTTTCTAGCCGTAGGAAGTGCAACACATGTCTATTGTTACGTGATAACGAAACATCTGTCAAAATTATGCATTCATATGCTTTGCCGAAGTGTAAATACACAAATAAAACCGGGATCTATTTTTTGTAACAAATATACTGTACATTTGTATAATTAGGTGCTGAAGTATAATATGTCCGACGGTTTTGACTCGTTTTTACTGAGCAATTTCAATGGTTAGGACCCGTCCATTCATTTTATTCGTCCATTCATTTTATTCGAAAGAGCAACTAGACTAATATTTTGTCAAAATCTGGGCAATAAACTTTTTCACTTTTTTTCATATGTAAGGAAACGGGTGATGATGGTGATGCCATATACATAAACCAGTACATCAGTGTGTGGGTAACAGATACCACACCGGTGGTGTTGCGTTTCAGGTTGTCGGCAGAATATCCTATTAGTGTCATATGGCTCGTTTTGTCTTTAAGTTTTAGTTTCTTTGCATTTACACTAAACATCTTATCATCATCATCATTATCATCAGCCTGAAGACTTCCACTGCTAATTATATGCCTCCTCCTTTGGCATCCACGCTGAATGACAGCCTGCATGCACTGGATGCCCGCGACTCTCACGATCAAAGACTACTATATATATACGGAGACTCACGATCACGTCGGCTCATCTACTGGGAAGCCTATCTACACCCTACCTTTTTAAACATCTGCTGACACTGAAGTATCACACAAATTTAAAATGACAGCTTTTAAATGGCAACGTAATAGGGAATATGCATGTGTTTTTTTAATATTTTTAATTAACTGTTTACATCGGTATATCATAGTAAAAAATATAATTACAGTTGGAAATGCTCAAATTAATTTTTAAAATAATATTTAAAACATCGAATAAATTTGAGCTGTTTGAACGCCGCAATTTTTCGCGGGCCTTGGATGACGTCAGAAGCCACGTTCTGTGTTTGTTTACTATAGACGATACAGTTATTTCACACAGATTTTCAGTTTTATTGATATCCAGACCATGGAAGAAGCTAAAAAACATTTTTATAGGTATTGTCGTGTGCCAAAATGTACAAACACTATTAGAAATACACCCGATAAAGTGTTTTTTTGCCATTCCAAGAGATGCGAAAATACGTAAACGATGGCGTAAGGTTATGAGAAGAGATGAAGTATCTCCAACATCGTGTTTGCATTGTTGTGAAAATCATTTTAATGTAAATATGTTATATTTTGATAGCATGGTGTGAGTTAAAAGTATGTTTAGTATTGAATATTATGCACTCAACAAACAAACAATAAGTAGGCACATTAAGTATTTAGAGTAAACAGTATTCAAATTCAAAAAAAAAAAAAAAAAAACACGGAAAATAAGTAATGTTAGGTAAAATTACTTATAAATTATTATAATGTAGACCGTAGAACAGCAAGTTCATAACAATTTTAATGACCAAGATTATTTACAGGTTATGTTTTGGTAATCAGTGCCGAGTGCATTTATGTGTAAAAACCTATGTAATGGATTAAAATATATCATGAATTATAACAATTACCTTGCAGCTTTCACTTCTTTGATCTCAGCAACGATAAAATCTGGATTTGATGCAAAATATGCTGTCATAATGAATGCATCTAGGTATTTTTGGTAGATTGTCCGATTGTGCTTTGACAAAACCAGTCTCAGTCATCGTCCTAAAAAATCTCGTCCTAAATGATCTCTAGTCTCACGAGAATGCTAAAATTACACTAGCTAATGGAAAAAACTACAGGAACTCAATATAAAACGATTTTTCTCTCAAACACTACTAAAACAGTATGAATATCGACGCCGATTTAGGCGATGTTGTGGCTTTTGACGTCACGTTTCGTTTCGACCAATGGTGAAGCGTTTCACTAATTTGAATTTCCCTCTTATATTTTCCACTTTTTGTTTAATATTTTAAGCAATTAAAATGCAAATAAATAAATAAAATATCTTTTAGATATAAAGTTAGAACAATAAAGATTCGGAAAAAAATTATTTCAACCAAATTTAAACCACATGCATATTCCCTATTCAATAGACTGAACTTAGTCACATGTATTTTTGTAATTATCGTCTCCACACAGTTCTAGTCGATGAAGCAGTTTCATCTGTATCCTCTGCCAGCGATTTTACTTGGAAGCATTTTGTTACTAAAGCTAAAAATGTAAGAGCCAAAAGATGTGTTAATAGACTACAGATTCCCTACGAAGTCAGCCGTCCCGGCGCGTCGTCGTCGTGTCACCACTAATTATGACAGCCCAGATTTTGGCTCACTCCCAAAACATTTTCTATAAACCGGAGGAAGCATTAAAACCATGGACCATGGTGTTTCGACATGATCAATGCCATCTCTGACATCATGAGGTGTTTCTGAGGCGATTTTCAACTTTAATGCTTAAGTTATAAGGTGGATTGTTGATGGAATGATTTATCTGTGTCTTGGCTAACTAATGTTTACCGTAAGGTCACGCGATGGCGATGGAAACTGGTTTGAGGATCTTTAATGCTGTTAATTTTATTGGCAAATGTCCCTTTGAAAATACAGTGTTGGTTCACGATTTTCGTATGGCAACATTTTTGCAGGCGACTTAAGTACCAACCAATCAAGCTAATTTCTATCTACTAGTAGCACAACAAAGGTGGAAAAATTGAGAACAAACACGCCATTCATAGGTACATGCCTAGATATGAATTGTTTTCTTTCTGCAACAAACAGGTGACTACTACAATGTAGGTAGATTAGTAAATAAAGGGTTTAGTACACTTTTCTTGAACCATAAGGAAAACCTCAAGGTTTTAGCTACACGAATCACAGTCACCTCATCTTGTGCCCTGTAGAATAGTAAAATTCCGACCTAAAGGTACTTTACAATGGTAAACGTATAAGTATAGATATTAAACGCGTGACCAAAATGCTGGCGTGTTTCTGGCTCAACGCATTAGTATTGCCATTCAACGTGGTAATGCCGCCAGCATGTTGGGTACGCTGCCAACTGGTAGTGGGCTTGAGCATTTGGATTGTCTTTAGACCTTCACTAACTGTATTTGTAGTGTTAGTTTTAGCTTGTATTTTGTTTAGTTATTAAAGGCACTTGCCCAGTAAAAAAAAAAAATTGAAATTATATATTTTATTGGGTTTACCTACTTAGGAAAGATAGTTATAAGTCTCAGATAAGACAATAAAGGGAGATATGTCATGGTAAAATTATCGTTTGCGTTCAAATGTCTCCATTTTTCATACTAAATTACCGCTGTACCGGGTTGCAAGTACGGCTCATTTAACGCCCATCACTTAATTATCTATTTATTTTTTGGTAATGTAAATTTTAAATTTTTTATGTTCTATGTGTAATTATTGTATTTTATATTTTCTAATCGTCAATTAATTAATATAAACTGTGTAATATGTTATGGATGCAAATCTGGCAAATAAAATTGGTTATTTTATTTCATTAACATTAACATTTTTTATGCACACTAAGAATCTTGAAGCGATACTAATGAACTAACTAATGGTCCACATGCAAAAAAGGCCGACAAGCTGGATGAGTTAGACTAAAGTCAAGCCGATTTAGGCCAGATGCATTCGCACCCGCCACGACGCATCTTACGATATCTCCATTGTTTGTCTGATCTGAGGTACTAGTCAACAAGTTAAGGTCAGCAGGCTTCGCTAGACACGATCAAGTTAGCTTATAAAAAGTCAGTAAAAAACTTTAATGCGTCGGTTACAATACAAATACTTCGAATAGGTCCCGCAATAATCCTAAGCAGGGCCTATATTGTGTTTCTTTTCTATATCTATATACTTTTTTTTTTTATATTAGTCTTGCGTTTCTCTGCCAACTCGCCTTATGTTAAGCGATGGTGCGGTCTACGATGGAGCACGCTTGCTTAGAAGAAACCGATTCACTCGTGATTTGAAGACACCCAGATTGTAACTATCGGGGAACACCCATTCAAATAGCGCATTCCACAGACTAGAAGTTCGCATAATAAAAGTGGAATCAAAGCGCTTCGTACGGGTTTTCAGAATATCAACCATAACCGTGTCGATTTTTTGTGTTCGCTCTGGCATTCCGATAGAAAAATGGGCAGGAGGGAATTAGATCATGCAAATCCGATGCACACTCTCCGAAATGTCTATCAGATAAAAAACCGATAGACTAGCAACTTTGCGTCGATGCTCAAGTCTAAGAAGCTTAGTCCGAACTAAGGATTCGTTGCTGATTAGCCTCTTGACACGTTTCTCAATAGAATCCCATGCCTCAAGCTGGCACTTGGCTGATCCATCCCAAAGTTGCGAGCAGTATTCCGTGCACGACCGAACTTGTGCTTGGTACAGTGAGAGCAATTGTTTCGTTGTGAAGTACCGTCGCAAGTTACTAATAGTTACACTAATATTTTCCCACAAAATAATTTATTCTCTTTCAAGTCACCCGATAGAAACCATTAGTATAGCTTTTCGTGTCGATCATTAGGACCTTTACTCTTCTTCATCGCATTTTTGTGACCCCGTGCCCTAGTTTCAGCAATGATATAGAATTACTAGGTAGACCTTTGACGTGGTCATAATAATATCACTAACATAAATTTTTCAACTGCCTTCAAAAAAGAGGTTCTCTTTTCGACTGTTTTTTTTTTGTGTATGTATTTAAAAACATATATTATGTATGTATATATCAGTCTCTGGCAGCCATAGTACAAGTTTTCAGATGATTGTGTGTGCTAAAATGTCCCGAATATATTTATTTAAAAAAAAACTAATCATATGTAATGTCGCGTATGTAAATTTTGAAGGAGAACTTTTAATGTAGCCTTATCACTAGCTTCGAAGGTCAAGTTTTACTATGCGTCATATCCCACTCAATGCTTGAATTTAAGGGCCTCTTATGGCGTTGTCCAACACAATAGCAGGAGTCATAGCGACCTTGCCTGTTTATACCCGGCACAGGGACTCATTAAACCGCTAAAATTAAAAAGGCCACAAGCGCCAGTTCCGTACGCCAGTTACGTCCTTTACGGTCTGCTGGGATCGTTTTAGGGGGTTTAACGGTTGACCCATTAACCACACCTATTAGTCAACGACAACATGTGACACTGCGGATATGGTGACGTGAGTCTTACTTAATACCTATTAAAACAAAGGCTTCCGGAGCCACCTTTATTTTTATACTGTGCACGGTTTCACCCGCTATCCTACAGGAACCATAACTGGTTTTCGGGATAAAAGCCCATGTGTTAATTTGGAGTATAAACTACCTCCACAGGGTCCTCCAAAGGGTCCATAAAATTACCATACGCCCAGAATTTTCCGGGCATGTCCGGAAGTTCTGGCTTCTGTCCGGAATTCGAGAGGTACTCCGAAACGTCTGAAATTCTATAAATGAAATGAATAAATAAATAGTAAAAATCATTTTTAAATAAGCTTTTCGCTTTAGCGAAATATCGTTGTCATCCAAACTAAACATGTATACAAAATGTCAGCTCAATCGGTTGAAGATATCTGCTTCCGAATTGAGTTGCAATATTCCACCCCAATAAACATAGTTACATACATTGCTAGTTGAATAAAAGCTTCTAAAAAGACTGACACACAAGTTCATTATGCCGCATACAAGATTCATTCAAATCTGTTCAGGTGTTTGCGGACAGACATACAAACAAACTTACAATCGCGTTTATAAATCCTTGTGATTAATGTGATGTTGTGTGTAACAAATATTTGAGTTGAACCGGCTCAATATTTAACGGCCTTGTTGAAAAACGTTATACTTAAAATTGTTCTGTCAACTTTTCGCAAACGGTCCCTCGCGAAAACGACACACAGCAAATTTTTACACACGCTGTAATTTATATAACCTTTCTATGTGAGGTTGTTTGTTCTTATAAGTACCTGAGTAGGTACTTAATATTCGCTTTACCACAGTTTTACTGGCAAAACGTGGCCTATAGAAAAGTGCTCGATTCTAATAATTGGTAGCTCTTGTAAAACAAGCAACATTTCCCAGTTTTTCCAAAAATTCCTTTAAAATGTACATATACAACTAGGAATTCTAGAGCACAATCTTAGCTGCACACATTTTTGACTTTTAACACTGCACACTACTACTATAGTAGCGTACTGAACATTTGGATTGTCTTTAGACCTTCAATGGTCTATGGGCAGTCTAACTGTGTGTTAGTATTAGCTTGTATTTTGTATAGTTAATAATAACTACCATATTATATACTACTGTATATAATGGTACTTATTACGATCCGAGGTAGGTACTCGTACATTGTTATTATGTACGTACTGCACGTAGTATTACGTATAAGTGACATTTATTTAAAGTATTTATCTAAACCCCGAGAAACCTGTATGTAACAATACGCATACTTATATACCTATACGAGACGGTATATCCGATCCTGTCCTCTCAAAAAAACCTTTCGCAACACAAGGACAGCAGTGTATTGCCCTTTAGGGCATCGCTTAACGTGGGCTGGTTTGTGCAACAAGAATGTTGCGTAAGGACATTAGAAGGGCACAGCCTCTCAGCCACAGAATACTGCAATGTATCCCAAACACAGCCACGATCGCTTCAAATTCGGGCTATTTTATGAAGGGAAATAATTTTAAACGCATGCTATAAATGGGCAGATCATAATCGTAGAGACAGAGGTTAGAAAACTGCGCATCGTCCTCTCCTTCTGGTTTAGTAGGTACAAATTGTATAAATGTTTTGTAATAATATTTTTTGGATGTTATATTTTGATGACATCAGAAAGATAGCAGTACGGATTATTGCGACTGGAAAGCATAGGCTTCACTGGCTTCACTGGTTGGTGGTCATGGGACCACCAGTGAGTGATTTAGGGCTATATTTATTGAAACAATGTTTTACTGTGCGATTTTAAAGCATCTTTTTAAGGGATATAAGTAAATAGATGGATATAATTTTTTTATTGTGTGTGGTTATTTTTTACTCTGGTTTCATAAGTATCTAATAGAACTCGTTATTGTGTTCACAAAAAATAAAAATTACATACAGAGAAGCTTACGAGCCAATGCCACAAGTGGTGGCCTTATCGCTAAAAGCGGTCTCTTCCAGGCAACAAAAATATATACGAGGCAGTCATTCTTGACACAGCTCGCAAAGTCAGGAGGTTCCTTAGTCTGCTTCTCTTGTTAGCCCTGACCACCGGCAGCCTGAGTCCTGCCCCGCTGTCAGCGTTTTTTATAGATAATGTTTTGTAGTAATTCATACAATATTATATAATTCTATTGCAGCTGTCAGACCAAATAAATGCTTGCACCGAGCATAGTTTTAAGAGACAGTGTGTATTTTGCTATTTGAACTATTCTACGTATCTGACGTCATGAAAAACTTATAACTTAATCATAGATAATGTAAAATAGACACTCAAATAACGAAGAATTAACGCAAGTCCTTCCTTCCATCTTTGTTTGCAGTCTAGCAGTTACCTCACGTGATATAATTATGTATAGCTATTCTAGATTCTATCGACATGGTAGAGCCATTATCACTTCAAGCAAAACTTCGAGTCAAAACATAATTTCATCCTAAATTAACTTCTTCGCAGCAAAAACTAATTGATTAAAATTCCGAGGCCACAACAATCTAGCAAGATGAGATGTGTTTGCCTTGCGACTAAGATAAATAAAATAAAAAATAAGATTCCTCCACAATAAGATAAATGCTAAGATTGGTCTGTTATTTTTATAGATGATTCAAATAATCATAAAGAATAGAAACAACTTATATGTGAGAACTTGCCTATTATGACAGTTTAAAAAACAACATAAAAACTGTTGTTACCTACCAACCGGGGTCATATGATTCACCTACTCATACCAATGACGTTATATTATTATCTTTGACTTGTACTTAGGTATAGAAAATCAATGTCTATCAGATAGTCATTTCTAAAGCCTGTAGAGTTGTAGATAGTACTGTAGTTAAGTTACTCAAGTAACTACCTAAGAACACAAGAACGTAAAAGTTACAATACAATACAATACAATAATTCTTTATTAAAATACCACAAAACAAGGATAACATAAACATTACAATAAAAATATTATCTAGGCTTTTAACAGGCGGCCTCATCGCTTAAAGCGATCTCTTCCAGGCAACCGTGTGTTCAACCAAAAGTTATACACACTTTGTGTTGTTTTTTTAAACATATTAAGTGTATCAAGAACGCGCTCATGTGATGACTACGCATTAAGAAATGCAGTTTCTATACCATTTATCAAATAAGTAATTTTAATATTTGTTTTATGAATTATCCTTTTTCTAATTATATTTACCTATATCTAAAGATTCTCGGGTCTAGCCCGGTAATTTTTGAGAGGCATTGGTAGAGCTAAAGTCATCACCAAGAGCCCTGTTGAGTATAAAATAAAATTATTGAGTGTGTCCAAAAGGAAATATAAAACTATTGTACAGTATAGGGTTTCAGTCCTTAAATCAATCAATTCCAAAAATCTGGCCTATTACGGCGACTACTTGCTTATTTTTTGAATTAATTTTAATTGTTTTTTATTCCTCTTCATTTTGGGACTTACAATCTTTACATAGCGATACCACTGTATTCATAAAGACTCAAAATATACACAAACAACAAAAGAAAGGGTCTATGGTATAGAGTATAATATGGAAGAAATGTTATCAACAACGTTAAACTACGGCCTTATCTATATGGCACAGTTTTCAGGCTACCTGCACTCCTGCGTACATGGAATGACACAGGTAACTGAGTCATTCAGCGTAATTTATGTAAGGTAGGTGTTACATAAAGATGCGGTAGGTATAGAATATAATGAATGTGTTCATTCCACGAGCTCGGTAAAC
Source organism: Agriopis aurantiaria (assembly GCA_914767915.1). Classification (NCBI taxonomy): domain Eukaryota; kingdom Metazoa; phylum Arthropoda; class Insecta; order Lepidoptera; family Geometridae; genus Agriopis; species Agriopis aurantiaria. The sequence goes on along the minus strand of OU611998.1, from coordinate 10,067,954 downwards.
AGGCTTCGTCGAGACGCACTTGGTGTAAAACTGCAAACACTAAGTAGTAAATTGAAGTGTTTGAGCATTTTACGCTGAATTAGAACCAGTTCCTATTTAACCGATTCTGCTGAAACTTTAAATAGACCTGTAGTTCTAATGACAATCATCATCATCATCATCATCATTTCAGCCATAGGACATCCACTGCTGGACATAGGCCTCCCCCTCCAAAAGAGCAGGTTGGAAGCGGTCTGCATCCAACGTTTCCCTGCGGTCTCTTTTAGACCGTCCATCCATCATCGCACGACGATGATCACATGTTGATCACGATAATCATGATCACACATCTCCATCTGTCGGAGCGGATGAAATACGGTTATCTATAGTTAGTATATTTCTTTTGGATGACATCCCTCCTTACTCCTGCTTATACCGCGTAAGTCAGGAAGCACTCATTTAAATATAGGGGCTCGGTAAAGAATCCGTACCTAATCAGCACGATATACCTACCGAGAAATACGATACCACGCCGACAAACGGGGAAAGGCCTTAGTTTCAGCTTACCTGTGTTTTTGTTTACTATTTCAAATTGTTTACACACGTATAATACATAAAACCTTCGTTTTCACCCGACGACGAAGCAAAAAAGAGAGATAGATAGATAGATAAACTCTTTATTGTTCACACCACAAATTTCACACACGATAAAACAGCTGCAACAATCGGCGGCCTTATCGCTAAGAGCGATCTCTTCCAGGCAACCTTAGGATGGAGAGGATTCATACAGGAGGTAGAAGACGGGGCGAGCAATATTGAATAATGTGATAGTTGTAATATAAACCGTACATTCTAATAACACATACCAATACATATGCTACTTAAATTTACGATAATATACTAATACATAAAAATATAATATTAATTAACCTACCAGAGTGTAGGTACCTATTGTGCAAAATACCGTACCGTTTATAATTGCAAAATGCAATTGTTATAAAGCCATAATTGTCAAGAAGAATATAAAACAAGTAAACCATAACATTACATTTGTTTATTTAATGTCAGTAATTTAGCGAAATCCACTCTCAAACCTTCCTAGAGTTTTACGAAAAAATTGTTTTGTAAATAGGGGGTAATAAGTTGATATAATATTGAGTTTTGTATCTTTGAAAGACGACATGTAAAGTGGCGATAAATAAATAAATTTGACTGCACCCTCATGTGAATCATCAATCTAAGAGGTCTTTTATAATCATCAATTTAAAACCAGGCTATTTTTATTTTATTTTTTATCGTTAATACGAAGAAGTCAACTGCGGACAGCGTTTGTCTTCCAACTCGCCTGTTTGTATAAGTCACGATGTGAATAATCACTTCAAAATTAATAAGCATTTATACTATTTATGTATATTATTATCTAGGTACTATGATATAGGTTTAATGAAAATTTTGTGGGAGTACGCACTGCCACATAGTAAAAAATCGGTGTGAAGCAAGTTACTTGATTTATATTAATGTTTATTTTTTTCATGTGATAAAGTATTTAATCTGTGTAAATACATGAAAATATAGACATCTTGAAATCGGTAAAAAACCGGGTCGAATTGAGAGCCTTCCTCCTTGTTTAAAGTCTGTTATTGAAATTGTGGTTCGGTGACTAAGTAGCTTTAAATACTGTTGACAGGATTTTTTTAAGAAAGAAACTTGTTACTATTTGAAGGTTCATTCAAGAAGGTAACAGTATCTACTCGTACCTACTTATAATCAGAATGCCGCTTTGGTATTCACTGATCGTCATCATGCGTGCGTGACCATCGTACACCAAATAATGTTGTTATGTACTAAAAAATGTCTTCCTTTGTCGGTGGTCACTGTGCGTGGCGGTCCAAGGAAAATTATAAGTTTAACAGCTCTATTCTTCCCCACGCTGTATTTGGATATAGTATAAGTAGTTGATGTAGAATTGTCATTATGATTGTTCAATGAGGTCATAATAAAATTGTCACGCTCACCGTAGCTTCACAAGTTGTAATGCTTCCAGCGTACAGAAAGCGAAGCAAACGCGTAGCGAGAAAAATGTATTTCGCGTCTCTAAAGCAGGTTGATGTTTTTTTTGTAAAGTTAATAATAAAATAATAATCGAGACACATTTGCACACACGGTCATCTGACCCCAAACTAAGCAAAGCTTGTAATATGGCTGCTAGAGACTGATATATATACATATTTAGTTTTAAATACATACTTAAATAGATATTAACAACCAGATATAGAACAAATACAAATGTTCACATAAATGTTACATGAAAGCATAAGGTTTTCAAAAATGTAATTTTCAGGAGTCACTTTAAGACTAACAGTATCCCTCTGCTAGTATAGAGCCACCATAAAGGTATGATTCCGAACTCAGGCTGCTGAGTTCGGCACAGTGCTGCCGCAACAGTGCTGCTGCAGCTGCACAGTGCTGCTGCAGCAGCACTGTTGCCCGTACATTCTCTATATCTATAGGTTTATATGAGATTACATTACGAGGGTGCGGCTGCATTGCTGCGTAGCTCGAAATGAATCATACCTTTACACTAACGGAGTCCTTCAATTACTACGGAGTAAAAGTGTCCTTCCACTGATACGGAGATACCTTACCGTAAGACTAACGGTTCCCTCCTCTAGTACGGTGACACTATAAGTCTAATGGTGTCACCACTAGTAGTAAATAAAGTAAGTAGGTAGGTACTTAATTTTAGTAACCTGAGAAAAATGCGAGATAGAGTTAAGATATAAATAAATAAAGGGTTTGTACAAGTATAAGTTGCTTTCCGTCGCTGTCGCCTTGTTTCTCTCTGTGTATAACAAGGTCTCCAAAGGCCTCGTGAGATGCCATTAAGTTTTTATATTGAAGGTTACTGATCATTGAATGATGTTTATTGTATAGAGTGCGATGACTGTAACAGCACGTAACCTGTAAAAAATACGGAACTGTTATGAAGGTGGAAATGGTGTAGAAGTACTACGAAGGGCAAATGAGAAACTATAAATTGTTTGGAAACCTTTTTCTTTTTTTATTGGGTTTCTTGATATTATGATAGGTAGATGAAACCTTTATAGATTGGAATAGGCGCAGTAGCCTATAAGAAAAGTTTTTATTTTTTTAATTAGAACGGCTTTCAAGACATTTTTGATAGAAATTTGTTGTAGCCAGTTGCACCCATATAAACGAAACGTCATTCGAAATCATTTAGCAACTGTGATGCGGAGTTCTACGCGTTGATCTAAATAAGAATGTTCAATCAAGGTTTACACATAATGCCTGGTAACAGATTTTCCTTCTCATTTATGTTCTATTTACTTCTCTTTTCTATGGAACCCCCAACATTTTAAGATAAACATTAACTAACTAAGCAATTTGCGATAACTTTATTCCTAAGTTGATTTTAACCAGACTTATCTCTCTGCCCAGGGGGGGGGGGCATGGGGGCCATCCCCCCCTAAAACACCTAGCGATTCCATACATTCGACTCATTTTTTCGAATTGATTCAGGTGCACCTTGTCTGAATGCACCCCCCCCCCCCCCCCAAATGAAATCCCTGAATGCCCCCCCCCCCCCCAAAATGAATTCCTGGATCCACCCTGATTGAATCAGACGTTACTGTGCGGAAGTCCATGAAAAAAGCAAAAAAGTGCGGTAGAACCGGAATTACACTAGAGATTCTTCAGAAAAACAATTATGTAAGTAGGTATCTACATTTACCTACCCTAAGCCAAAACCCAACCTAAACCCAACCTAAACCTCACCTAAACCCAACCTTAACCTAACCTAAACCTAGACTTCTAGTCTACTTTCAGATAGCATTTAATAACTTACTCATACTTTTTATACTTAAGATAGAGAGGTAGAGGCCTATAAATGATCTTACTTACTACTTTTAATTAACTTGCTAGTTACATAACAGTCAAAGTTAAACTTTCACAAAAAGCTGCCATCTCCGTTTTTGTCTCACTACGTTCTTACTGAGAATTATAACCAGTTAAGACAATTAGGTATAGTAATTATTGCGCAATGCACATAATCACCGTTATTATCGGTAAAGAAAATACACTTAAAGGTGGGAGAAACTGTACTTACATTGTGCACGATACAACGGAAAATTAAGGAATTGTCTGCGTTTCGCGATTATACTCGTGGTTCCAAGCTATCCCGCATATTCCTGACAAAAAGTAGCTACTAACGTACTATAGTCATCTCATACAGATAAATTAACAAAGCCTATTATTGAATGAAAAAAACGTTTTTAACCGACTTAAAAAAGGCGGAGGTTTATAAATTCGTCTATTCGTCGAATTATAATTTTTTCTTTTTAATTTTTGTTAAGTACGCGATTACTCCACCAATTTAGAATTGTTTTTGATGATCCTTTTTATTTTAAACATATTTTTGTGTTTGCCCTAGTGTAAAAACGGTAATACTTACATGCAAGCGTCAAATTTGGTATGATTATAGTACACACTCTAATTACTGGCCAAGTGCGAGTGTGACAAATTTCTAATCTGCACCGGTTCTTGTACGATCACCGAAGTTAAGCAACGTCGGGCGCGGTCCGTACTCGGATGGGTGACCGCCTGGACATGAAGTCTTTTTGCACTACTTTTTTAGTAGTTAACAATTTATCTGGTGGTACGGAACCCCTAAGTGCGCGAGCCCGACTCACACTTGGCCGGTTTTATCCTAATCTCAACTCGAGAGATCCTTCTTCATCTATTCCATTGTACCTAAACGTTTCCTCAAAATACGAATTCATATTATTCATATGTTTTTTTCTTCAATTTCAGGTGAATCAGTCCGGTGCTGGACCTGCTCATCCGACCTGAACCCAATCTGCAACGACCCCTTCCTTATTGGTCAAAGAAGTGACAACGCGGACTACTACAGAGATAGTTCATACGCCTTCAAGCTGGAGAACTGCGACGCCAACACCGGGGCCACATATCCCTACCTGACGTCTTCTAAGTCTGCTTGCAAGAAGCAAAAGAAATACAGTAAGTTCCTCTTCTTTTCCGCTGAGCTGATGATCCAAATTAGCTTTTTTTATTGGTTATTAGTCTTGCTCTTGACCGCCACCTCGTCTGATGTTAAGCGATGATGCGGTCTACGACGGATCACGCTTGCCAGACTAACTTTCGGAGAACACCTATTCAGGCAGCGTATACTAGTCTAACAGTTCGCATATTAGATGTGGAATCAAAGCGCGAGGGTTCTCGGCATATCAACCATGAAACGGTGTCGCCTTATCCTAGTTAAGCCTACTGTGTTCTCCAAGTATTTGACCATTGCAGCTCCGCAGAGAGGCATTGTAGCTATTAATCTTATGTAGAGCAGCAGGCCTAGAACGGGCTGTGTACAAATTTTGCCTTTCCACCGTCTTTATCCGCACGTAGACACGACAAAGCTAGAATATGGATTCGTTTCTCTTTTTCCCGGGCGATAAAAACGGTAGACAGACAATTTGTCCACAGCTCGTGCTAGGACAGGTGGGTAAATTTGTAACCTCAACTAAAAACGTAAAAGGAGTGAAGGAGGAGGCCAGCTTCAGCAAGGAGGTACGATACCTTCGAGAAAAGAAATGGAAATAACCACGCCAGGGAAGCTAAGTTTTACGAAAATGTATTTCTCACCTAGTACATAGGTAATTAGGTACTTGGTGAGGATCTTTATTTTCTTTAAACAACATTTAGGCGTATTGTAAGGTTGGCGCTCGTCTTTGGACAACCGGCAACCTGTGTTTCTCAATAGATAACTATTACTTATCCAATGTTTACACTGTTATCATATTACAAATAAAAATAGCTTTTCCTATCGCGGTCACACTTCCTATGATCTAAACAACTTTCTACTTCGCGTGTCGTAAAGGAAATCGAAATGGACTTTACCTAATCGGAAGAACCAGATTTGTATCTATTTTTATGTGATTACGATTCGTGCGTAACTCTAAACCTAATCCTAAATGATCTAAAACTACCAACTTATCTGTAGAATTGGCCAAATGAGGAAACTGAAATCTTCGACGGGAGGCTAAAAGCTTTGTTAAGAAAATACAATGATAGCTCCCCCATTCAACTTTATATAACTACTAGTAACAAACAGGTGGCGATTTATCAAGTGGGCGTGGATGGCCAAATCCGAAACTATGAGGAATAGCGTACACAAAGGAGTTTCGGGTCCAATTTTGAAAGGGTCATTGCAAGATTTTAGAAAAAATCTATAGATATTCCTAGCCAGGAATCGAACCCGTTAAAAAGTATTTTGTTAAAAATGAGCTCTTTCCTTAAGTTTGCCGTTTGTCATTACTTCCTAGAACTCGGTCCTTATTAGCGACACTATCGAAAGGTGTTATATAATTAGTATTTTTTTTTTCTATATCAGTTGGTTCGATTCCTTGCTAGGAATGATACAGTTTTACTTTTCGTTAGTACTTTTCGCTATTCCTCATAGTTTCGGATTTTTCCATCTACGCCCTCTTGAATAACTCACCCTGTATAAGTTGGTATGTTTTTTCCACCTGCTTTGTCAACGCCACTTGGAACTTCTGTTGTACTCGTAGAGCAAACCTACTATTGGTACCAGAATAATTGACGACCAACGAACCAGTTTTCGTTTTGATTTGGATGCCGCTGCTTCACCATTAGCTGCAACGGTTAAGTATTGTAATTTGTAGTACTTATTTATACGGGGCTGGGACCTTGAGATTGCATTAATCATATATGAACAAGTTTATCATTGTTTGCTTAAATACATGTACTTTCCTAAATTTTTATCTCAATTAGTTCTTAATCATGTTTTGAATAATTATGTTGACCTTTTTGTGCCATATCGTGTAGATTGTAACTATAGTGCATACATATAGCTAATTGTGGTAGATAGCCAGAAAGAGCCTACCTATACCTAGTAAGCTACCTACCTAAGAACTACTAATCAAAAAGAGCTGTAGGTGTAACTGGTATAGGCTCTGAGAAGACTTGCAGGTAATAATCCGGCCGCAGAAATAGTGCACCAGACAGCTGCAATAACATTGTAAAAAAACGGAATGTAAACAATTTATCTTTTAATATTTCACTGTGGCGAAAAATGCTAAGACGTCCCTGTAAGCGACGAATCAAGTCGCAGCGCAAACATGCGCATAGCTACATGGAACATTGATTCCCTGACTGGACGCAGCCAAGAATTGGCAAATACATTACATATAGGCGTAATATTAATATATATATTGTATACAAGAACTTAAATGACATGACAGTGAGCAACACAATAAAAGAGACAACCGTACGGTGTGTCGCAGAAGGAGGGCTGCCCCCAAATAAATTGGGATAGTAGCCAGGAGAAGAAAAAGAAGACTGTTGTATATTGGCTACCAGCTACAACTTTACAATAAAAAACTACTAAAAGTGATCAGAATTTAGAAATGCTATGGCAATTGTCAGGCGCATTCTTTCAGCGGCCTCAATGGGCCATGTTATGGGCCTCTCTACTTTACTAATCAAGTAAACCTATAAGGTACATACTATAATATACACTCAGTCTATAAAATCTACGCATACAATCTGCCTGATACCTACCCACTAATCAGATCTTCCCTCGGCGTACGTAATGATATGTCATTGCATAATTAGCATGAATCCTTCAATGAGTTGAATACCTAATGCCTACTTATCTTACCTGTCTACATCATTTATGTAATTGGTCTATTTATTAGCCGTTACACTGAGTAGTTATTTATTGCTGCAATTTACGTTTTGCTGAGGTTTTCAATGGCTTAGAAAATGTTGTTTTATGAGGTAAGTTACCTACCTTATATACATGTTATATATAGAAAGTAGGTAGGATTGTAGGTGTCTTAGCCAACCCACCGTTTTGTACATACCAGCCTTGGTAGTCCTGCGTTTGCGATTGAAAAGGTGCCTAATGGCCTATCATGTCCATGAAACTGTAGTACCTAATTGTGTCTAAATGAAACCAAAGACGACCCTTTTTTTTCGACACACAGGTGGACCCTCTTCCTTTCGAGTCGAATGTACTGTGGTTTACCACCGCAACTGACTTGCTTCATAAAGGAAGTAATACAGCCCTACAGCGGACTATAGGTTCCTATTTAGTACTTACTAGCGACCCGCCCCGGCTTCGCCCGGGTGTAATTTACGTGTCCGTAGGTTATATTATAAATATGCGTTCCGTGAAAAATTATCTAACTGATGGTGTAAACCGCATCAAAATCAGTTGCGTGGTTTAGGAGGAGTTAGCGGCCATACAGACATACAGACAGACAGACGCGGAGAGCGACTTTAATTTATACTATGTATATAGAGAAGAAGAGAAAATACGGATTAAGCAACTATAGGTATCTACGTAAGATTGGGATCAACCAACGATCTATATGTACCGGCTCAACCGTATAGATTTGAAGGAAAAACCTAGACATTCGGCATCAGCTCTGCATTTGTCCACTTCGTGCACTATTAGGTACCTATCTATGTATTTTACAAAGCTGTTGAAAATGTACTTAATGGTGTATGCTCCAAAAATAGATCAGGCGGATTCTTTAGAAAAAAATGCTGGTAGAAGATTACCTACAATAAACTTAAATAGCGTCCAATTTGTTCCACTAACTAAAAACTATCCTACCTTAGTAGGTAGGATAGTTTTTAGTTAGTGTTCCTACTTTATATGGCTAGTGCCATATAAAGTAGGAAGCTATTTTCTTAGTCATTATTTAACACGTTTCTCGTGTTTTTCAATGCCATATTTGCAATTACAACATGTGCGTCAAATCGAGATGTTTGTCCTTCCACTTCTATTGTTCTAGTGAATCGGCGCTAATTACAAGGCAAGCTTCATTCTTGCGATTTTCATTAGAGATGCTGCGATTGTGTTTTGAACGAATATCCGGCTGCTACTGTCCTGCTTGACCTGAATATGGCTGGACCTATAGTCCGGTTCGTAATATGCCGGCTTCCTTTGAATCAATGTCTGATAATGATGTAGTTACGCGTTTCGGCATTGCGTCCATGGTTTCACTGAATAAGTTTACGGAAGTTGTATAAAATAAAATAAATAAATATTTTGGGACATTTTTGCACACACGGTCATCTGACCCCAAACTAAGCAAAGCTTGTGATACGGCTGCCAGAGACTGATATACATACATATATAGTTTTCATACATACTTAAATAGATATTAACAACCAGATATAGAACAAACACAAATGTTCATCACACAAATGTTTGTCCTACGTGGGAATCGAACCCAACGCCCTCAGGCTCAGAAGTTCACTTGCGCGCGTTTTGCCCAATGCAATATATAATTGGGGTCGTTTGTTTTTCTCCAAGTTGGGGTCGTGACCTAATTAGTGACCCATCGTAAAATCATCTTCTCCCAAATTATGTCACGCAATATTTCTGCTTTCTACTACGTTAATGTTTTAAACTTTCAACACATTAGACTCAACCTCTAAGTTTCTTGTTCTCTTTTTTTTCCGGAGACGATGATGGTAAAGTATTCTGTTAGTAATTATGACATGACTACGATTGACCAAAGGTACAAAGTTCAAGTAGTATCTAGTACCTAGACTTACCTAGTAAGTAGATAGGTAACTAGACCTACACATAATGTGGCCTACATGCCGTTCATGCCGGATTTATTAAAATAGCCGGATGCAGTCCACTTCCTTTTCAAACCCTTTGGGTATACGGCTGTGTAGTAGGCGTGGGACCGAGGCAAGGCCAAATTAGCTATGTGCGAAATGAGATTAAGTCACATTGTCATTTGAGTAGCGTTAAATGACATCGTAAATAGGTACATGTTCATGTTTATTAGATGATGTTTACTAGATAATTTGTATGACGCATTGCATCTGCAACGAGCAAGCAAGCAAGCTCAAAGTTGCACAACAAGCTATGGAGAGGGCTATGATCGGGGTTTCTCCACGAGATCGAATCAGAAATGAGATCCGTAGACGAACGAAAGTTATCTACATAGCCCAAGGGATTAGCAAGTTGAAGTGGCAGTGGACAGGGCACATAGCACGCAGAACAGATGGCCGCTGGTGGCGAAAGGTTCTCCAATGGACACCACGGACGTACGTGACACAAAATGGACAGACGACCTAAAAGAGACCGCAGGGTAACGCTGTAAGCAGGCCGATTCCAACCGGCCCTTATGGAGATAGATGGGGGAGGCCTATATAATTATGTCCAGCAGTGGACGTCCTATGGCTGAAATGATGACGATGATTGCATTTTCTCGCTATTATATTTTTTTTTTAATGCAGTAGTCCTTAGTATCTAGTAGGTACGTAGTCCCTACCAACGGGGTAGGTAAATTGGTCCAGACAACATCCGATAGATCGATCTGACATGAATTTTCTTAACTGTTTCCTACGCGTAACGCGTTAGTAGCGTTGCCTACTAATTGAATGTTGTTAATTTTCAGCTCCTACGCACTTTAGTTTGTGCCAGCGGTCTCACAATAGCTCGTTATTTTGGTCCATCGCGTAACGTTCGTAAAGGTTGGAAAATACCGAGGTTAGGTACAAGTTCATTTCACGTCATATTTGCTGAGCTTTTACCACCAATTTCCGTAACCTAATATAGTCACACGATAAAACGATAATCTATCTATAGCGTGTCCACCTACTTATGTACAAAAACATAGATACCTTACATTTACCTCATAAAGTAAGAAAGTCTATTGCTAAGTACAAGTCCAACCAATTTCCGCCATAAGTCATCGAGGCGAACATTCTATCCTTACGTCGTGAACTTTGGTAAAGTCCACACGCAGCGTTTCCGAAATTCCTTCCTAATACGCTAATACGAACTGCACAGGAATGGAATGCGCTTCCTGCCTCGGTGTTCCCTACAAGGTACAACCTGGGTCTCTTCAAGACAAGAGTGAATAGGCTCCTCATGGGCAAACGTGCCCCATCTTAGACTGCGTCGTCACTTACCATCAGGTGATTTGTGCTCAAACGCTAGCTCACTTTATGATTTTAAAAAAAGTCCATTTCGATTTTCTTTATAAATTCTTATTATATCTATATCTTATTATATTATTATTATTTCTTTATATATATATATATTATGTGTAGGTAGGACCTAATGTAGGTACCTTACCTATCTACCCATTTTAAACTCAGACTATACTCGGTATAAGTCTTTTAGTTTCGATATCTGCAATTAGATTGTAAAAAAAGTAATTTTGATAAGTACTGTCAGCACCGCTTGTGTTGCAGGTGTCCATAGGCGACGGTTTCTGCTTACCAGCGGACCCCAAACTTGTTTACAGCTCTTTTTATTTAAAAAAAAATACTTCTGTTAGGAACATAAGATTTTACTTCTTTATAATGTTATTGCAGTTATGAGATCTAAATAAACTTTATTATAACGATTTTGATGAAGATTGCCATGATTTATACCGCCAATTAATGTTAGCAAAAACTGACTAACACTGCCTTTTCCTCCTTTCAGTCAATGGTCAGCTGGTGATCTCCCGCGGTTGCACGTGGAAGCGAGCTGACGACTACACCACCAGCTGTCCCAGCTCCAACAACGGACCCAACGAGGTCACCTCCTTCTGCGAGACCTGCGAGTACGACGGATGCAATGGCGCCGCTGCAGTCGGCAAGACCTTAGCACTCGTTCTCGCGCCTGTGGCCCTTCTGCTCTTCAAGTAAATTGTAACCATAGGGCATTGATTGAAATTGCGCGTTGAGTGTACTTAGGTAACTTAGGTCATATTTTATACCTACTTTTTTAAATCGTTAGCCTGTATATCATACCTACTCATGGGGAGAAGTCTCTGGGAGAAGCCTCGCCAAGACTTCTTGCGAACACACGGCACTGTTCACACTCACGATGTCTCACTGTTCACCGACTCTCACTGTTCACTGTACACTTCAGTGTTCAGTGCCCGTTTCAACGGGCAAATTTGCCTACATCGATCAAAGAACAGATGAGCGTAAGGACGACACAGTGAGAAACCACTAAATGCCCTAACAGACGTGTGGGTCACCGTACCACCGTCCAACCAACGGAAGAGAAAGAGTTCGAATATGTTTCCTCTCTTTTTCTCACTTTGGTTGACATCAACCAAATCCACCACGTCTGTTAGCTACTTTACATTTACGCTTCTCGGGTGATCTCGAGGCTTCTTGCCGTGAGTCTGTATGGGCCATTATTTATGATGTTCGTTGGACGAAACCTCTGCTGAGTGTTTAATCAAAGCTAAGTCTTAACTAAGTAAACATAAGATCAAAACTGTCTTGGAAAGGAAAAGACCTTTGAACCAACACTGTGTTAATCGCAGATTCAATATGAACACCATAGCAAATGGAAATGTGTAATTTCAATTTATGTCCAATTTATTTAGGTGATTATTATAAGTTAAAAGTTGTAATGTAAAAAAACGAATCGCAAACCAGAAATGTAATTCTATCTTATTTTGACGATAAGTAGGTACACAAGTACTACCGAGGTCGAGGTATGACTACCAACATTGGCGGATCCAGGGCCATGCCCCCCCCCCCCCAAAACACCTAACAATTCCATACATTCGACTAAATTTTTCGATATGATTCCTTCGAACCTTGTCAAAATGCCCCCCCCCCCCCCCCCCCCCCAAAATGAAATCCTGGATCCGCCCCTGACTACCAACCAGTTGGGCATTCGAGAAAGATGATCAGAACACTGAGGTAGGATGTATACCTACTACCTCAGTGGATCAGAATAAAGTTATGATCTCATAAATAGTCAAACATACCGATTCGGATTATTAGTAACAACGTGTTTCTTGCGATATCGCCAGCGTAAACATGGGCGCGTCATCCGATGAAAGTGGGACAGTAAGGTACTGTCCTAAACTGGGACGACGTTATGTAAATTCAGATTCATCATTCGCGTGATACTCGACTGACTTTCGATTAATTCTGCAGTTGTCCTTTTTATAACAATGATCTTGTTCTACCTTTGGAAATAAGCATGGGATCAATTTTGAAGATTAATATTGCGTTTTATTTTATAGAGCAAGGTGGAATTTAATCTTTTCTAATAATGTGATCAGAGCAGTCGAGTGCTGCATAGGACCTTGTGAGTTGCAATCGTGACGTCATTTTATATTTCATACAATAAAACATCATTTCATCCATAGGACGTCCACTGCTGGACATAGGCCTCCATCGATGTCCAAAAGGGCCGGTTGGAAGCGGCCTGCATCCAGCGTTACCTGCGGTCTCTTTTAGGTCGTCTGTCCATCTTGTGGGTGGACGCCCTATATTATACGCTGCGCTTACCGGTCCGTGGTCTCCATTCGAGAACCTTTCGGCCTGCGTGCTGCTTACTGCCACTTCAACTTGCTAATCTGGTGGGCTATGTCAGTAACTTTCGTTCGTCTGCGGATCTTCTCATTTCTGATTCGGTCTCGTAAAGAAACCCCGAACCTAGCCCTGTACAATCTGTACATAGCTCGTTGTCGACTTTGAGCTTGCTTATGAGGCCCATATTGACCAATACAAAGTATTACAAATACTTGTTCCAGTCAGATTTGCGATTCGTTTATTATAAAATCAAGAGTACAAAAGTAAGTGGGACCACAAGGAATGTCCAAAGTGTACCCACCGACCGCTGGAAAACTTTACCAATTTGTGCTGTTAACCATCAGTGTTGTAAATTTTTCTCATACTGTTAATTTTCTTAAATTTTTAGTTAACCTAGTTTAAAATAATTTATGATTCCCGCTTAAATCTTTTCTTAAATCATACCTATATGGAACCTTGTCTTTTCTGTTCAGTATAATAAATAATGTATTTGTTTTCTTGCTATGTTTATGTCATTGTCGGCGTTTTCCATGTATTGGGTACCTAATATTTTCTACACTATGCTTAATACTTACCTGCCTAAGTAAGGTCTGTTTGTAAATACATTTCTATGTGTTTTTATAAGTTAACGTAAAGAACACAAAATATTGAACTAATTTTGTCATAGATTATCTCACTAACAAGCACAAAAAACCGATTAGTGCCTTATTCCATCAAAGTATCGTTATTTATACGCATTTACACTATCACAAAGTTATTGTATCTAAATAGAATTTTATGCGTAATTAATTTTAATTTTACGTCCGATTATAATAATGTTGAGTTTTGAATAATAAATATTTCACAAAATATATTTACTGATGTTTTAATGCTCTCCATGCTACCTACTTATGAGAATAAAGCCAGTCACAGACAAAGCGCAGGCACACCTTTCACGATTGAATTTGGGAAACAAAGAGGTTCCACAGAAGAGGTTCGACCACAAAAAAGAAAAAAAATCGTTTGGTTTGTAGATAAGTGGCCTATAGTCCGGCCGCCATCTTGAATTTTCCCGAAAATTACCATTTTGACTGAAACCTATGTACGTCGATAGAAGCAAAAGAACACGTCGCGCGACGCGGTCGCCTACATTGTTTAGCACTCCATATTACCATATTATAAATTCATACTGAGCAGTGGGTTGCGGGCCGCTGTCGCCGGTCGCAGTCACCATGATCGGATGCTACCTCATACTAAACAAAGGGTAATCTACAAAACTTCTCCGGGCTGGCAAAGCATCGACAACGCCACTTGTGCTGCAGGTGTCCATAGGCGACCATCACCGTTTACCATCAGGCAGAGGCTTGCCAGTTTGCCGATCTTTAAAAAAAACCTACGACACGTGTCATACGCAGGATCATGCGCAGCTGTTTGTAGCCGGCATTATACTTAATTATATCATAACATACTAAATTACTAATATTATAAATGCGAAAGTGTGTTTGTTTGTTCCTCTTTCACGCAGCAACAGAGCAACGGATCGACCTGATTTTTCGCATGGGTATAAATCAAGGGCTGGAAAGTTCTTACTTTTCATCATCATCATCATCATCACCATTCACAGGAGAAACCGCGGGGCGCAGCAAGTAAAAAATAAACCAAATATTAATTTTAATAAAAAACCGTTTATTGACAAGTCACTTATACTTATTGTTAAAAATGTTTTACATACAAATTACGGTATACCTACATATGAAATGGACAATTTCAGTTTCAGTCTTATTATGGACCTATACCTATTTAGATTCCAATAGAATCTTACTCATATGTAATACAATAGATATTACCATGATTAAGACAGAAGCAATATCCTTATCACCATTATCAGCCTACCATGTTTCCATTGCTGGGACACAGGCCTTCCTTCAGTGAGAGAGGATGGGCCTTAATCCACCATGCTGGCCCAGTGCATGTTGGTGAATATCACATATCTTTGAAATGTTGAGGTTCTTGGACGTACCGGTTTCCTCACGATGTTTTCCTTCACCGTTGTTGAGCGATGGCATTGAAACTGCACATCATTTATAGCATGTACAGAAGTAATATAGTAAGTACTTGGTATTAGTATGAAATTGTGATGCAAGTTGTGCTCAAAAATAATATGTAAATATAAAATATAAATGGCTCACTATCAAATTATCAGTTGCCAAGTAAAATAACTAACTAAATTAAAAACCTTATAGCATTAACAGACATGCGGATTTGATTCGCTCAGACCACGGACTGACGACAGTTTTGTCTATGGTCATACCAAAACTTACCATGTGGAGTGTGTAAGTGGAAAGGTGAGACAACGAGTGAGAACTAACCGTAAATCCACCAAAAACTGAACTTCTATGTTCACAAACAAAAGAAACTTGGATACGTATCAACTACAGTATCTTTGGACGACAAGTAACGTTGTCGGAGGAACTGCAATATCTGGGAGTTGGGAGTTACTCTCCAAAGAAAACTAAGTTATTTATCAAAATTCATATGAGGAAAGCAGGGACATTTTCTTGCCTTCCTGCTTTCCTTACCATTGTAAGTAATACTTGGACCTTAACTCTCTGGATATACAACTTCTTAGCCTAGTGGTGCAGTAGTATAAGAGTAGACCACCATACTACTGCACCTCAAGTTAAAGATGGCCTGAGTCTGCCATCACAGTGGTGGCCCAGAACCAAAGTGAGGTTGAAGAAATAACCGCACATATGCAGCTTGAGGAAGCAACGTGGCGGAACTGCAAAGCAACATCTCCAGGTTACTGGACACTCTGGGAGGCCTGCGCTGGCATCAGCAAGCTACTGGCTTTCCTCGGAGACACCGAGTGGCTGAACTTGCTGCAGCCTATTCATGCAATGAAATTCTATCACTCATAGTCTGTGTTTTGTTCACAACATATAAAAAAAAATTACCTATGCATGGTCTCATTAATTATATCTTTATTCTACTATACTATATTCTACCAAGGAAGATAGTCTAAGATTCTACTGTGCTCATGTACAGTAACTAAATTCTAGGTAATTCATAAAATTTAACTGAAAAGAACTTAAAAGATAACTGAAAAACAACTGTATTTTCATGAACCCTATTCCAACTATAAATTTTATTTCATTTCATTATTTAAATTTTTCATTATTATTTTGTAATTCACATTGCGCGTTTTGATAATGACCTGTGGGCTGGTCAGTCTGATGTGGTCTCATTTGGTCAGTGGTTTCTTTGTCTGTTAACACTATAAGTAGAGTTTTTTTTTAAATTCTATTTGACTTAACCTATCTGTATAAAAACATTGAGATTCTTAATGTTTAAATTAGATACTAAACTTATTCATATTCACTGATTAATTAGATTATATTAAAGGGTTACGTAGAAAGGGTGTACTAAGCCGAAAGGGGTCCATAGTACAAATCATTATGAACAACTTTTACTATGGAACCAACCCTGAAATCGCGAAAAAAATATCAGCTGTTCCATACATTTTGTCGAGTGCCAATGAAAGTTTTCTATGAAACAGCTAATTTATTTTTGCGACCAGGGTTGCTCCCAATAGTTAAAGTTGTCCATAATGATGGATACTATGGACCCCTTTCAGCTTAGTAGTAGCAAAAGTGGTAGTAGTCACCCTTTCTATGTAACCCAGTATACAAGGTCATACGGAACAGTGGTAAGACAAACAGGTGTCCATAAAAAAATTGTTATTGACACTTGAAATGTATCGAACAAATGATTTGTTTTGCAATTTCTGGTTTGGTCCCTCAGTAAGAGTTGTACATAATGATCTTACGGCTCATAATATCGTCCTTAGTACCATCATCGCAAGTAACCCTGTATGACCATGCACAAAATCAATTCAAAAATAAACTCTATTCAGTTTGATAGAAATTACTACTAAGGCACTGAAAATCTTCTGATTAACCAGAAAAGAACTGTTTATGTTTTTGTTGTGCACTTAAAAATAGAGTGTCATGTTCTCTTACAAGATAACTCAGATCAAATAAAAAAATATTAATGCAAGATAATAATATCAAACTTAAGGGCATCACTCAGCGTTTAAAATTCACACAACTTTGACCCGCCAAAACTTTTGTTAGCATAACTTATGTTTTACATTTTTATTTTATTTATTGTGGCTAGCTTAATTTTAGCAATACGCATGCCTGAGCTAGTTATCTTGTTTGCCTCAACTTGTCACTTATTATTTAACTGAAAAGCACAACTCGTTCCATTCTTTGTTCATCATTGGCCAGAAAAGTAGACCAATTTTCTTTTTGAAGGGGTTCGCAACCATCTGGTAAAATATAATAGGGGTACATAGAGGCACATGTTTGAGAAAAAAACTGCCATTTTGAAAATATTGCAATATTGGATGTTGCATATTGTAATGTCACCAAGGTGTATGCAAAATTTCAGCAAAATCGGTTAAGAGGAAATGTTTCTAATTCAACTTGTAAGACTTGTGCTTAATATACAAACAAATATACATACAAACATGTCAAGGTAAATAAAAGCTTGTAAAAAGTACAGAATTAAGTACCATTGTACCGAGTACCGAGAGATTGTAGTCTGGCATTTTTTAATTTATTTGGTTGTTCAAAGTCTTGTGAAAATCAGCATTGAGTTGCCCCCTTAATATTGGTACTATCGTCTAACTACTATACAAACAATTTGAACAGGAAAGACGGCAGTGCAACTAAAGACACCAGTAGTAAAGGCAATGGTGCAAACATAGAGGATGAGTTGCAACCATCCTTGCTGTTACAAGTACAGTATTCGATAAATATGTTGTAAGTACCAGTCCTCATGAGGCAGAATCGTTCATCACCCTGGATGCCAACCTCGCCGAGGTATGCACAGTCCCTGAAGTAACGCCACTCGCCGTTCACTGAAAAGCAGAGTTTTATTCGTTAGTTGGTTACGTATCAGAGAATCCAAAATTAACTAGACAATGGTTTTTTAACAAGTGAGCCTAGCTGTGAAGCGTGATGGGCTTAGCAAGTTGGAAGGGCAGAGTTTGTCTAACTAATGGGGCCGCTCTGGTACCAGGGCAGGCAATTGGTGTCGGAAGTATAGGACGGGCAACAGTAGCAGAGGGAATACATCACTGTAAAAAAAATGCACTTTGCTTTAGAAAACTGCACACTGGAGGCAGTCGAGAGTGAATCGGTTTCTTCTAGGCAAGCGTGCTCCATTGTAGACTGCATCATCACTTAACATCGGGCGAGGTGGCGGCCAAGCACAAGCCTATTTATAATAAAAAATAAAAAAAGATCAGTGACCTCAGGTCACCTTAGGTACACTGCTTACATGCTGCACCATGGGCATTATGCACGTCGACAAAGCCCTCGCTAATATTACCGGAGTCTAGGTCATGCAGGGCCTTTACAAATTGCCTTAGACTTGTAGAACGTGCAACCTTAACTTTGATTTACAAAAACCTCCTTAAAAAGTTTTCTGGTAGGTTTACAACTAACCTTTCTGTCTAATCTTCCGGCACATAGTTGGCCGGATTCCTTGTAAATGCGACAGTCCTTTCTCTTGCTTACAATCGGTAATAGGCACTGTACTGTTGTCAAATGGGTCGGCGCATTTGGGGTCGTTGTTAGAACGGCAGTTCCAGCATTTTATTGATATTCCTGTAAACATTTTTGCGGTTATTGTATTAGCGGTTTGTTGGGCGTGACCTGTCTAACGAAAACAAATTGAAACAAACTTACCGTGAGGTATTACAGTAAATATAATAAATACGCACAGCGCAAGTTTTATTTGTAAAAGCATTTTGTCCTTCAGCTATATTATTGTAACCAAACAAAATTTTAAAGAGTTAGGAATAGGAAATTATCGTTGAACTCTTAGCCAAGAGATAACCTTTGAAATCTATGGCGATAAAAGTTAACAAACATAGCAACACAATAATGTCAATAATCAAAACAACCACGTTTTTTTTTTCTTTTAAGTTTTGGCTTCAGTCAGACAGGGCTAGGTATAATTATGTTTTGGAACAAAAATTGAAAACTTGCCTTTCGTGTTGTTTCTAAAGTTCTGAAGCCTCAAGTAAAGCCACAGCCTTCATTACTTTACTATATAGGGCATGACAAGGCCTTTACATTGACTTACTTAGATTGACTCTGAATAGGAACCATTAATGAGGATCAGTAACGTGTTTAGTTAAGAATGCAGATTTATAGAGCTAAGAAATCCTTAACATACAGTGCAAAAAATATTGTTCTACGACAAAAAATAACGAAGTTATGACCAAATTACTAGCGAAATTCACTGGTCGGCCGGCGCGATAGCTTGTGACATCACTGGGCCGTTCGTCGCCAGTTACCCGTTGGCAGCTATAAGGCGCGCAGTGTTTTGGGTCGATAATTGTGACTTTCGATACAAATTAAGTGCCCGATTTGTGTCTAATTGATCTTTTAACTATGTACAAATATTGTATAGTGCCGAAATGTACAAACACCTCTTTTAAAATGCCAGACAAACGATTTTTTTAAGGTGCCGTGAGACCCAAAACTTCGTAAAAAATTGCATTCCGAAAAAGAGTAAAAAGAAAGAGAGAGAGAAGAGAGAGTAAAGAGTCAGCATTGTAAAAAGAGATGATAAAACTCCACCATGGTAAAAGTATAATAGTAAGTTATCTTCGAAGAAAGGTACATCGTGCGGCTTGTATGTGCGCATGCCTGTACGCACGCACCGCAGCACGCACACAAATACCAATGTCTGGGGTACAATGGTATTTTCAGTCGGGGCTATGCCGGTACCCAGCCAGTGTAAACACGTATACACACGACACATCACCCAGCTGATCAAAGTGGAATAGACCGATTTTACTACGCCGAAAGGTCTTTATACAGGGTTACGCGTATAGACTGTACTAAGCAAAAAGGAGGTCATTTTACAAGGTTACGCATATAGACTGTACTAAGCCGAGAGGACATCATTATACAGGGTTATGCAATAATATAGACCGTACTAAGCTGAAAGGAGGTCCTTATACAGGGTTACTCATATGGACTGTACTACGCCTAAAAGAGGAGGTCTTTATACACGGTTACGCATATAAACTGTACGAAGCTGAAAGGAGGTCTTATACAGGGCTACGCATATAGATTGTACTACGCCGAAAGGAGGTGGGTTACGCATATAGATTGTACTACGCCGAAAGGAGGTGGGTTACGCATATAGACTGTAATAAGCTGAAAGGAAGTCATTATATAGGGTTACTCACGTAGGGTTGATTGTACTAAGCCGGAAGGATGTGAGTTACGCATATAGATTGAACTAAACAAAAAGGAGGTCATTATACAAGGTTACGCATATAGACTGTCCTATACCTAAAGAAGGTCATTAAACACGGTTACGCATATAGATTGTACGAAGCCGAGAGGAGATCATTATATAGGGTTACGCATTTAGTATAGACTGTACTAAGCTGAAAGGAGGTCATTATACAGGATTACGCCTATGGACTGTGCTACGCCTAAAAGAGGTCTTCATACACGGTTACGGATATTGACTACTATATGGATAGGCGTGGCACTTACCATCAGGTGACTGAATTGCTCGACTCGCACTCAGTTGTATATTTAAAAAAATATACTTACAATATATTGACATAATATAATCGGAGTAATGGAGATAGCCGAGACTGATGTTTGTTGAAGAATAAAATTATACTTTTACCGGGTTGTAGATAGCCCGCTACAAACATAGATTTATTTTAAGAGGATGTACCTAATTATTTACAATCGTAAAATCCGTATCTACGTGTTGTTGTTTCATTATAACATACATAGGTACCTATAAAACTCAGAGACAGGGACAACCCTGCGTGTTCAGGCATGAGTAGGTATTTAAATCTCCTACGGGCCTCGAGTCAACTTACTATTATATTTTTACTATGACTCCACCCTCTACCCAGGCTACTAAACATTGCTGTGAAGATCATTTCGATGTAAGTACCTACATAAATATACCTACCCATTATTTAGTTGATATGTAAATAAGTTGGTACCTACCTACTTTTACATTCTGGCGTTTTAAAAGAGGTGTTTGTACATTTTGGCTCTATACAATATTTGTACATAGTTATAAGGATGAATTAGACACAAATCGGGCACTTAATTTGCATCAAAGTCACAATTAACCGCTCAAAACACTGCGCGCCTTATAGCGGCCAGCGGGTAACTGGCGGCTACCGACCCAATGACGTCATACACACCCACGTAATAAAAACTTGACAATATTCAAACAATATTAGACACTAGAAAATGTACAAGACGTGTGAAGCCAAAATTCTCAAATGAGAAAAGATTTTTTTTATTTTATATTTGTGTTGTCATTACGATGTCATGTCAATTTGAAGTTGAAGAATAATTGTCAACTGTCAAGTCAATTCAATTCATTGTATTTTTGGGTGTGTTCAGAGAATTCGTTGAAAACATATCAATTTAAATATTATAAATAGTTCATCAGTGAGATCAAAATGTTATTAAAATCATTTTTGATTCTGATTGCCTGTGTTCTTCCAACCGGTAAGCACCTAACTCTCCATAACTATATTTTTTCAAAAGCCTAGTTTTGAACTTTATCTAACTTTGTAATTTACAGTAATATGTGTGAGATGCTACCAATGCGCATCCTCTCAGGATAGTAAAGGAGACGACACTTGTGGAGCGTACAGAAAGTTTGACAGAGAGAGTCACATAGCTGTGGAATGTGGTAGCGACGAATCTCACATGCCGGGGTCTTTCTGTATGAAGCTGACTCAGCAGGGACCTCGAGGATTTATCTGTAAGTACAAGAAGCCTTATCCCGTTCTGTTTAAACAGTTATAGGTACCTACTTACTGATTATAAAAACAAAATGTATCAATGTACCTAATACCTAACCAGTGGCGGCCCTAGGGCGGTGCGAGCGGTGCGGCCACACTGGGTGCCATCATGTGAGGGGCGCTGAAAACGCCAGACCACCAACTGACTAACAACGATATAAAATCTACCTGGCGATAACGTATCGCGGCAGCGGAAGCGTTAGCGACGAGGGCGCAGGCACAGGGGAATGGGGTTGGATGTTTGGTTTCAACTTTCTTCTCTCCAGGTCTTGACCTAATCTGAAAACCTCTCTGTTCATCTCCCTCTGGATCCTTGGGCAGCAGGTGTGGCAGCTACCAGTGCTCAGAGCTGCTGAGTAAGGAATCTCGTGATGATGTCTGCTGTGTCCAGCTCCAGGATGAATGCTTTCTGCATCTGACCCTTGACCCAAGCATCTAGCGAGAGCCTTTTAAGGTTTTGGCCGAAGATCTTCCCTATAAGGCTGTTCTCTCATACGACTATTGGAACAATAATCGTCAAGTCAACATCCCACATGACGGTAACCTCGTGAGCCAAGTCAAGGTACTTGCTGAGTTTGTCCTGCTAGGCTTTCAAGAAGTTCTTTTTTATTAGGGCACTTGCCTTTATAAACTAAACAAAATACAACCACCCAGCCTTTACTGTGTGAAGGAGTAACAAACATAACATACACACACACTCGCACACAATCGTTCGCATTTATAATATTAGTGTGATTAATCTTTTCAGGGGATGGTCGGTGGCGCCAAGTGATCAGACGCTGTGCATCCGTGGCAGAGACTGGAGTCACGGGAGTCTGCAACTGGGGTGTGTACGAGAATGGAGTGTACTGGGAGGAATGTTACTGCTCTTCCGATGAATGCAACGGCTCCACATTCACTAGAGCTTCAGTGACGCTACTGTTAGGGTCCATTTTGTACTGTTTGTCCAGACTGTTGTGATAAGTGTTTCACAGTAATTTCACTTATTAATTCATTTAGAAACAACGTTTCTGATACAGTTTCTGACACATCACATATATGTTTACCAGGAACAATGTTTCAGAAACTGAGCCGCCCACATCATCAGTTTAAAAAAAAGTCCTACAATGTTTAATAAACAAATGAAACACGCGTCCACACTCATATGCATCTGTTCCGAAACTAATTTGTTTATGTGTTCCCCGTCACGAGCGTGGAGCACAGGTATATGCCAATAAACACGTAGTGTTTACCTAAACAAAATGATTTGTTTTGGAAACACATTTAATGGTTTCATAAAAACTTTGATTATGTTTCTGAAACAGTTTTTATAAACAATTGTTTCTCAATGAATACATGGCTTAAGTACTGCTAGAAATATCTCTTAAGTTAAGTCACCGCAAGACACTGCACGTTCGTTCGTCGTTGCTGTACTGATACATGCAAGTGAATCCTTCTTTCGCAAGCGCTTGCTTTCACTGAAATGGATGTATCAGCGAAGCAACTCATTCGTTCGCTCGCGTGCGGTATTGTTCATTTATGTGCGTTCCCTAGGCACATGGCATGAGTAAGAAATCTAATTTAGTTTTGATGTGATAACGTCTTATAAATCGATGAGCGCCGCCTGCACGCAAGAAAAATTGTCACGTTCCGCCTGAGCCTCGCGTGCAACCGAGAGAGCGGAACAAACGATAGAGAGTCACGATCGGCCTAAGCTAAGTTATCACGTAAAATTATCGTCCGTAAACCGACATTACAGACAACCCCTATTTTTTTAACAGACATAAAATTAATTGATTGTTTTTAATGGAAAAATTATTATTAAACATACATTAGCATAGATTTTGATAACTGCCAATGTTTACTTATTTAGGTTAGTGTTATAATATACTAGCGGTCCGCCCCAGATTCGCACGGGTATAGATTATAGCCTATGTCACCCGGGGATAGTGTAGCTTCCCAACAGTGAAAGAATTTTTCAAATCGGTTCAGTAGTTTCGGAGCCTATTCAATGCAAACAAACAAACAAACAATCAAATCTTTCCTCTTTATAATATTAGTATGGATAAAACATATTTTTAAACTCTTTAACTGATGCATATTTTTACCATCATATTTTTTTTGTTTTTTTTTTATTTTAAGAAACAGTTTTTAACATTGTCACTGTTTCTCTGGAAATATGAACCAGAGTTGATGTTTTAACAGATAATTCGTGTTATGTCGAGCCTTAAATGTATAATGTAATAAATATCCGTCCAATGAAGTACCTAGCCTAGTATAGATAAGAATTTTTATATGACATTTTACTATACTTAATGTTAAGCGTAAGTATCCACATGATATGTTAACGCTTTTCAAAGACGAAACTTGTGAATCTCATAAATGTTATAAGCAAATTGTTCTTTAACAAAGAACAATAGAATACAATCATTTTGTTGTATAATTATCGGAAGTCGTTTAATTTTCGAGCCAATTAGTATAGTAGTTTACATGTAATACAGACCTGCTAATTACTTAGATTGGAACTATAACTGATCTTATTATAGAAACTGACGTTGTTTTCACAATTTTATTTATATGACACGGGAATTACTTGACTTGGAAATCGTGTCGCAGTCGCGCGGGCGCATTCACCTTGAAAAAGACCGCCCAATGCAGTTGAAACTATAGTCAGAGTGACCAGATTAATCTTACGTGAGTAATTCCCGTGTAATATTATTTTGAGTTGATTCTAACTAAAGCTCTAGAGGTGGGCTAAGTTGTTACTTCGAGATCACTGTGACGGCTGTTCTTGTTACTCAAAAATAACAGCAAAAATTCACTGTGACTTTGTCACATCGATTATTTCGGATACTTGAAACATGGAATGTTTAGAAGAACGTACATTTCATTGATAACGGTTGATCAAAATACCCTTCACAAAGCACAGAATTAGTTTGGTTAACTCTGTCGTAGCCATGGTCCACCAGCTCAGTTCACCTGGATGCGCCATGGGTACTTTTTCTTGCCTATAGTCCACCTCAGTTCACCTGGGTAGACCATGAGCATTTTTTCTTGACTATAGTCCACCTCAGTTCATCTGGGTAGACCTTGAGCATTTTTTCTTGCCTATAGTCCACCTCAGTTCATCTGGGTTGACCTTGAGCATTTTTTCTTGCCTATAGTCCACCTCAGTTCATCTGGGTAGACCTTGAGCATTTTTTCTTGACTATAGTCCACCTCAGTTCATCTGGGTAGACCATGAGCATTTTTTCTTGTCTTTAGTTTACCCCAGTTCACATGGGTACACCATGAGCATTTTTTCTTGAATAAAGTTCACCTGGGTGGACCACAGACACTTTTTCTTGCCTTTTCTTTTTTCATAGCTACGGCGCGATTTAATTTTGTAATATTAAAACAAGGGATGTAAAAGTATTGTTTTTAAAGGTAACTATTTACAAATACATGGAAGTTAGGTCTAGTACAAAATTAACGAATAGTTTCCTAAGTTTAATCATTATTTCGTAAATTTAGATACAATTTAGAAATACCGACAAACTAATTTAATTCTATATATCGTTGTAACAATGTATACTTACAGTATCTAGCAACAAATGTATGTAGTCTTAATGCACAGAATACTTTATTTCTTGGTTCGGAAGTTTTTAAGCGCTGAACCGGTATCTATAATGTTAAATATCTATGATAGTAGATGGACCTTTAGTAAATACTGATTCATTGACTGTTATAAAATTTTATATTAATTATATCGGATACTTACATATTCAAACTTGTTTTATTCGGCTGCTAATCCCCCAATATACAGGGTTACGCATAAAACCTGTACTAAGCCGAAAGGAGGTCATTGTACTCATCATTATGAACAACTTTTACTATAGAAGCAAGCCTGAAATCGCAAATAAAAACTCGTATTTAAAAATGGATGATATCAATAGTTAAGTACGTAGTGTTTACCTATTGATTTAAGTAGGTACATGATTATGACGAAGATACATTAAAAAGAAAATCAATGTTTTGCGTACAAACTATTAAAAAATGACGTGATATGATAAGTTTATGAAATAGTTACGTATGTTAAGAAATGCCGCATCTGTGCAAACGGTAGGTACGTCGTCGGTCGGGGGAGTAACGACTGATGTAGGTCCAATCATACGCTGCCTGAGTAGGTGCGCTAACCTAACTCAATGCGCTGCCTAAATAGGTGTTCCCGGATAGTTGCAATCTGGGTGTCTTCAAATCGCAAGTGAATCGGGGTTCACTTGTGATTTCTCTCGGGGTTCAATCATGAGGCCATGACCTCATGACCTATGTTTACGGAACCCTACCATATGCGTGTCTCGACACGCTCTTGGCCAGTTATTTATTATAATATGTTAGTTAATCCGCCGTAACATTACATACCTACCTATTTTATGAGACTTTCAACTATCTATTACGGTTCGAAAGATACAGCCGTTTAAAGGTAGGACGGGCGGACAGACACCGTAGGCTTAGTAATAGGGTCCCGTTTTTACCCTTTGGGTACGGAAACCTCATAAAAACGAAAGCCGTGTTCATATAGATGGCTTATAATAGGTAGGGCTACATTGACTGGAGTATCAAACCGTCTAATAAAGGTACCAAACAGACCAGCTTCTCAAATCGTCCAGTCCCAAAATGTCCTGTGTACCAAAATTATAATGGTGGGTATATTTATTATTTTAAAAAAATATTAAAACGTGAGATGAAATAAAAAACGTCTCAATCCGCAGTAGTAGGTAGTAGGTACCCAGTAGATAGAACAGCGTTCGGGAAATTGCGGGACATTATCTCTTCCAAGATACCACGATGCCTAAAGACAAAGTCTTACCGTGGTATCTTTGACCAGTGTGTGATGCCAGTGATGACATATGGTGGTACTGAAACGTGGTCCTTAACTGTTGGCCTTTTGGAAAAAAAACAGAGTCAGAGCTATGTTCGGAGTTTCTTTACGCGATAGAATCCGGAACGTGGATATTCGCCAAAGAACCAGAGTCACTTACATAGCTATTAAAATTTGCAAGTTGAAGTGGCAATGGGCAGGCCACATCGCTCGAAGAAACGATAACCAATGGGGAAGAATGGTTCTTGAATGAAGACCACGAACCGGAAGACGCAACGTAGTTAGGCCTCCCATTAGATGGACCGACGACTTTGTGAGAGTCGCGGCATCCAGTGGATTCAGATGGCATAGGCTTTCATTCACTATGTTCAGCAGTGGATGTCTTCTGGCTGATGATGATGATGAGTAGATATAAGGGAACTAACTTATTGTAGACCTATCTACAATAATTAGATGTTCGCGTAGAAAAATCTTTTAGTAAGGTTTATATAAGTACAAACGCCAAACTAGGAAAAAGTTTCGCTGAGACTCTACCTACATACTGAAGTGTAGATAAGTATGTATGTACATAGGTGCTCATTACATTTTCTTATACGATTTTCATAGAGGAAAATCGTATACCAACCTACTCGCATGTCAGATTTCTTCGAATCGTCACTATAATATTTTGGAGAAGCCTCGAGGCCTCTACAATCTCGGCATAACGAGAGGGATTCGTAATTTATAAAAGTAGAGAGTAGACAAAGGGTAGAGGTAGAGACGTACCAACCACGGACCTATATATAAGGATAGACATTGGACACCGCGATAGGTAGGTATTGTAGGTAAGTAGTACCTATATTATATAGGTGGGTTTGTTGCTATGTGTAGAGATCGCTTATAGCGATAAGGCCGCCAATTGTTTTACTATAATTTAAGTTGTTTTAAATTTATGTAGGTATGTAATTTTTGGTGTGAACAATAAAGAGTTATCTATCTATCTAGGTATCATGTTTGTGGCCAGGGGTGGATTTGATACCTTAGCTGCTCTAGGCCTATATGGAAAATTGCCGCCCCTTACTCAGAGCCGGCCCTGTGGTAGAGCGAGAGGAGTGGTTGTTCTACTACGAGTTGGGGCCCACTGCAGACTTCTTTTTTTTGTGTTTTTCTATATTGTATGTCTTTTAGGAAATTTATGTGCTGTTCTTTCGGAAATATATGATTTATGATTTATTTATGATTCTAGGCGCCATAATAATAGCAAGGGGTGCCAAAATGCCAAAACCGAAAAAACTCTTATGGCGGTTCGCGCCTTGGGGCAGGGGCGGCGTAGCAGGCGGCGGGAAACACTTGTGTTGTTTGAAACCAGCATATTTATTTATGTGAAAACAGTTTACATCATTGATTAGCACATAGCTACTTTTTATTCCGGATAAACTACCGATTCCTGTACGATAGTTTTTAGAAATGAAAAGCACCGAAAGACAATCACGCTCTACCCTGGTCAAAGGCTTGGGTCGGCGCTGCCTCTACTCCCAGTAAAGCATGAAAAATTTAATGATCTATGAATTGAATTTATTTATGAAATGTATTCTTATTCACATATTGTCTTGTATCTGGCCTTCTGAGCAGTAACGATTCACAGAGGGCGAACTACTAAAAAAAAACACCAAGTATTGCCGCCCCTAGATTTTTCCGCCCTAGGCCCAGGCCTACTTGGCCTATAGAGAAATTCCGTTTTTATATTTATAGATAAACTCTATTGTTTATACCAAAAATTGCATACACACGAAAAATAAGTAGATAAGTGGTAAAGGTGGCATGGCGGGTGCGAACTGCGAACGCATCTCGCCTAAATCAAGTTTTAGACCTTTAGTCGAACTTACCCTGCAGACGACCTTGTCGCCCTTTTTTTGAATATCGACTATTAGTTATATTAGTTAGTTGTGGTATCGTTGGTACAAAGCATGCGGCCAACTGCGGGATCTATCCTGATATAAAGGTCTGTGGTGCCCACAGATTCCATTCGGAGATAATTTGAGCTGCGCTATCTCACTCAGCAGCCATAATAATAACTCGCCGCAGATGAAACTACTTCACAAAGTCAATTCTAACAAATAATGGAGTTAACAAAGTAAGGAAGATGCGGGAAGAAAATGTCCTTTCAATTTTCATAATTAATTATCGTTACTCATTGAGCTTTCGCCGCTTTCCGCGGCACTTGCAGTCGGGATAGCTCGGGATACCTCGTACCATGTATCTCCCACGTGTACAGAGACACATCCGGTTACCTCACTCTGACTCATGGATGAGTCAACGCGTCGAGCGAGCGAGAGAATCTGCCCGCGCCGTATTTCCTTCAAAACGAAATCCCGGTCGGTCGAGGCCTGATGGCTGATATTTTCCCGTAGGCTTCAGTGCTCTGAAACCCGCCGAGGGATTTGGACACCCCGTATAATCCAGCGTTAATATCCATGCGGAATGGTTAAGTAATCACTCGGATGCTGGACGCTTAAGTGATGAGAAAAGTGACATCTAAGTGGGAATTGTGTTTTCAGTCATAAAACCTGGATTTAAGTCTATTGACACCTATGGGAACATTCGCGGTGTGTTAGAGTTCAAGATACACAGCATTCTGATACAGGCGCCGAGGTAAGTGCTAATACTAACCACCTAATGATTTTATTTCATTAATATTATTGATTTATAGTGTTTGATTTGTTTTGTCGAAGGAGGGCGATAGTTAAAGGTTACGACCCCCGTCTGTGGCGGGGGAGGCAACCTGTGACGTTATCTAACTACCCCTTAGAAAAGTGAATAGGTAAGTACCTATATAGGTATATCACGTTCGCGTGTGGTTTGATAAACTAACATAAAAACTCACTGTATAATACTAACATTAGTTTTTAAAGTCTTATAGGTATTACTAATTGCTAATACTCTGGATTATTGTTATTCTTAGTAAAAAAAAATTGTAAAGTGTTACGAATATTATTTAAGTTGTGTTAATATTTAACGGCACGTCTACGTGTTAGAATGTCGAGAAATCTCAAAACTTAAATATTATTGTTTTGGTTTAGAAGCGTGTACCAAAAACAATGGCTATGTAAGTATATGTAGGTAGGGTACCAAGTACCAACCTATCAATTAATGGATAATTAAATTAATGGATTTTATTACATTAACTGTAATTTTTATTTTATAACTGACTTATTTTTTATTAAGTAATTGATTGATAAAAAAAATATTTTAGTCTAGTTCTAAATTATTTGGTTGATCTAATTTATTATTTGATTGACATAATTTATTATTTGATTTGTATTATTTTAACAATTTTATTTGACATGTAAAATAACATTTTTTTTTTTTTTTTTTAAATAAATTATTATTTAATTTTATTATGCACAACTAAAACAGAAACATTTTATTAATAAATGAATATGAATATCATACAAATTTAAAAACACCAAGTTTAATTTAACTGATATTTCTTACTAAAAGCTAGGTGTCTATAAATGATTATTTTGTTTTTTCAACAGACTCTACCTAGAGCAGGGGTATCAGACTGAATTTTCTAAAGTGCTACCCATTACAAAAAGTTCGGTTTGTTTGCAACTTAAAATAAGTAAACATTATATAGAATTAGAAAGCCTCTAGAGTTAGGTAGGTACCTAGGTACATTATGTTTGGTCCTTACACTAGGTGACTTACTGAATACTTGTGACTAACATGGATATTATCTATAATCTACATAATTATATAAAAGACGATCTGTGTAGGTATGTAGGTATGTTTCCTATGGACTTAGAAACGGCTGGACAAACGACGGGACTTTCACTGGCAGATAGCCGATGCTGTAAGGAGTAATCCCCGCAGGTGAGACCAGCTAGTATATACCTCATCAGAAGGTTAAGCAAAAGATCTTGTTGATGTTTGGACCCGGTGACTGAATTCTTTTCTCATAACACCTTAACCACCACCTAAAAAAACATGATTTTCCATTCAGGCCACTGGGGGTAATAATGTCATCCCAAGTGATACGTCCACAAGACTCCCAACACAGACGACCTGAAAGAGAACGCAGGGAAACGCTGGCCGCTTCCAACCGGCACTTTTGGAGATCGATGGGGGAGGCCTATGTCCAGCAGTGGACTTCCTACGGCTGAAATGATGATGATGATGAGGTGATACCTACATAAGTTAGTGACTGCAATTACTATAATGAAGAGTACGCGCAATTTTAAATACAGGAACGCCTATCGTGTAAAAATCTTGAGATCTAGGTAGGTAGGTATATTCTGGGCCTACGATTCTTAGCTATGCTAACCCGACACAACATCGTTATAGTCCGAGGGCTGTATATATGTTTGACATGATTGTCCTAGAGCATACCCAGCTCACCATGTGACATTATACGCAAGTAGGTACGGAAATATGATATCCTTCACCATGATGCCTAAACAGATTTAGATGGAAGCCTAGGGATCACGATAGATTAGAGAAAGCCGAAAAGAATAATGGCAATATCCTTCCCGGAAAATCTCATTGTTCATCTAGGTAAAAATACCTTGGGCTCATCTCCATGTAAATAATACCGCGGGGCATAAGCATCGAGATACAATACATTATAGAATCAAAATCGTGCAAAAAAAAATGACCGTACCAGCGCACTCTGCGAATTGCGCAGACTTTTTGGTTATTTATTTTAAAGCATACTCAACCAACGTGGTCTCTCACTATGGGCCTCATAAGCAAGCTCAAAGTCGCACAACGAGCTATGGAGAGGGCTATGCTCGGGGTTTCTCTATATACGAGATCGAATCCGAAATGAGGAGATTCGTAGACGAACGAAAGTTACCGACATAGCCCACCGGATTAGTAAGTTGAAATGGCAGTGGGCAGGGCACATATCACGCAGAACAGATGGCCGATGGGGCCGAAAGGTTCTGGAATGGAGACCACGGACTGGTAAGCGCAGCGTAGGACGTCCACCCACAAGATGGACAGACGACCTAAAAGAGACCGCAGGGAAACGCTCGATGCAGGCCGCTTCCAACCGGCCCTTTTGGAGATCGATGGAGGAGGCCTATGTCCAGCAGTGGACGTCCTACGGCTGAAATGATGATACTCAACCAAATCATCTTTGAAACAAAATAAAACTAAGTCAAAATCGATTCAGCTGTTTGGGAGCTACGATGTCATAGACAGACACACACAGACACACACGTTAAACTTATAACACCCCTGTGTTTGTTTGTTTTCGATTTTACAATATTGACGTTAGGTTTGTTGTATTTACTGACGATCCTACACGCGCGCAAAATACCAAGCTATTTTCTAGAAAACTCTGACTCAATGTTTTTACGCAGAGCTTAACCTATTTTCACTGAGTTGCTAAGGTTTTAAGCGCCCACCTAAATGATCCGAGAGGGTAAGAAAAAGGTCACACCTTACCTAGAGTGATGTGATTTGTCTCTCAAGTTTGGTTGCTGGAACGTATTGGTAAGTGTTTGGCTTGGATTTTCAACTGTTCTAGTTAGCCGGACAAGACTTTAGACTAGAATGTGCTCTACTAGTTCTCTATCATGCTTGGATGTTTAAATGTCAAAAGTTTCAACAGACTTGTGACCAATAATGGAATTATGTTCTTAAAATGTATGCCCGAAAATAAGAGTTGCTATTTCGTTTGTATTGTCATAATTTGCTGGACATGCTTCTTCTTTTATTTTATTTTATTAAAAGTATGCTTGCCCTTGCCCGCCAACTCGTCTGATGTTAAGCGATGATGCGGCTTACGATGGAGCATGCTTGCCTAGAAGAAACCTATTCACTCTCGACTTGAAGACACCCAGATTGTAACCATCGGGGAACACCCACTCAGGCAGCCAATTCCACAGACTAGCAGTTCGCACAATAAATGTGAAATCAAAGCAAAGAATCTTTAACTCGCTCCTCTTCTTTAAAGAAGACCGATACGACCAAGTAGGCTAATTACTAGCCAGGTGGAAAGACGATATCATCAAAGCACAACCGGAGAAAGACAGGAGAGTTAAAGAAGAGGTCTATGTCTGGCTGTTGATTGATAGGGGCTAGGTAGTAGATCTGTGGATAGGTGCTGAAATTTTGACGATGACAAAGCAAACGAGATAATAGACCATTCTGTGACCGCTTTAGTTTTCCTGCCGTCAATTCATCTTGCAATGTGTATTCGTCGTTCTTCCTTTGTACCTACGTATATCTATAACTTAGAATGGTTTTCGCGCCTTGGGTCACGAGAGGAGGAAAATTAAAAACAAGATTTATTACAATAATTTAATAAAAGCTCACAAAATCACACAGAAAGCGAAAGCTCTTATTTTTATTCAGGTCCGTGACGCCCCAAGCTTTGAAACTAATTGCCTGCCATTTCACAAACACAATTCCTGACACTTTAGGAAAATTGTTTTTATTTTTCAGTTGGGCACTATTTTGACAGAAAGTATAATCATGCGTGCTACACATCAGATACTGGTTACAGAACGTATAGGGCTTAATATACTTAGCTTATGTTACAGAACGTCTTCCTATTGAGTATTTTGACAAAAAATCAAGGATGTCCTTGCAAAAAATACATCAATAAATTTTTTTTTAATAAAAATCATCATTATCCTGCTTTCTTTATCCCACTGATGGGTAAAGCTCTGCTTATCGAATCTACCACGTCGCCACATCTTACCAGTTTGCCGATCAACGCTCCGCTTGCCTAGCCTCGACCACCACTCTTTCCCAGCCCTACAGTCTTATTCCACCTGATATCACTGCTACTATCTTAGCGTAGCATAGCTAGCCTCGCTAGTCTGCACAAGTAGTACATAAAATACTATTTTAAGTGAGTAGGAACCCTTGGCTTTTAATAGAAAAACATAGGACAATACAAAGTACAACACAAACGATTCCTGTTAACAGTATGATTCATTCGTCTTTTAAATTGATTCGTACTTGGCTTAATGAACGAGCCGCTGTAGGTATGGCTGCACTGAGTTCGATGCATTGATGTCATCAATTCACTAATAATCTGTGCCTTTGCCTTGGCCCCTGAATCATACGGACAAAAACAAACTGAGTGCAAACTAGAACGAAGTAGGGCAAATTAATTTGAGACAATTAATGTACTTGACATTTGAGATAATAATATCGATGGTATAGGTGCACTGTGGTATGTACTTATACCACATAAACAAACATAATATGTTTGTTTCTTTGCGTATAGTTTGTGACCTAAAGCCATCGAGATACTTCTTATAGAGTCACAATCTCTCAGTGAAACAGTCAAAAAAACGTCCGAATGTCATTGTACATACTTACATTGTATCAATTATATACTTCACAATGCCACAATTTTCCCAATTTAGACGATAATATGTCGCTTGCATAGTGTTTAACGTTAGTTGTCCGCTATTTCGTCATAGCTATGGCATTGCAGCAAACCGCGCTTGTCGCGGCATTGTAGTCGAATCGCGGTTACCTTGTAACTAACCAAACATTCTGCGCAATTCGCAGAGTGCGCCGAGTTTTGGTTCGGACATTTTTGACACGATTGTGACTCTATATGTATTGTATCTCGATGCCTAGAGCTAAAGATAACTCTATATAATTACCAAAAAAACACAAAATGAGTAGCCACTTGAACAAAATTATTGCTATTGCCAAACCAACAGGCCCCGAAATATATTATTCAAATAACTGGTCAAAAAATTACTCAGGCAAAGATAACGAAATTTTTCTTTAAAAAAACTTTCTTTGACATAATAAAAAATAAACACGTACCGAATTCACGTATGTCGGAGTAATCCGCATACATACATGAAAAAAGTATAGAATTGAGGAACTCCCCTCCTTTTTTTGATGGCGAAAAAAGTCGTCAGCAATGCGAAATTAGTGTACCTTTCAAGCTATTTGAATTTACAGTATTCCATAGTTAGTAGCTCCATTTCTGCCATTGACAAGGCTTCGTTTATAATCTTTTCCGCCATTATTCTCTGAGTGTCATTCTTTGAGCTTATGTACCGCAATTTCATGGCTACGTTTCTTCCGAAGACATCGTGCCTGTCTACGTCCTGCCTTCTGTAGTTTCCTGTAGCTGACTGCAAGTTTAAATCTGTCGGGTGTGAAATTTGCAAAGTTACCGCTTCGTTCGTTGGTTGACAAGGTTTTTCAGTTGTCAGATTTTGTGGAAAGTATTCATCTTGGTGGGATTTGTCTGTGATATCGGCTATGGACTCGAAGGGATCACTGGTTCCCAGTTCTAATTTAATATGTCCCACGCTGGTCATATCTTGTATTTTAATAATTTTCACTCCCTAAAATAACAAAGGTTGATTTAATAAACTTTTCATAAACATGGTAAGTATTTAATGTGTACATTTCGACGAAAATTGGACATAAGAATTTCTTAAAACTACTGGTGCTCAATTTTTGTCCTTATAATATTATAAATGCGAAAGTGTGTGTATGTTTGTTCGCTGAAATCACTGGACGGATTTTGATGAAATCACAAATTCTAATTCAATTTATTAAACCCGTGAGCCTGGGTTACAAAAAAATATATGTGTAAAATAAAGTTTTCCAGGTCCCGCTTTGTCAGCATACAAGCAGTTACTTAAAAGTAACTACAAGAATATAAATGAAAATAATACTAAAAATGACAGTTTACATTAAGATTATAAGTACTGTCAAGATTATAAGATAATGAATAATGTCAAATAATATTATTACTATAATACCTATATGCTCATTTATAACGCCATGTATATCATAATTTACATAGCGTTTGAACGAGCCGGCAGTACACGTATGGCTGCACTGAGTTTGATGCATTGATGTCGTCAATTCATTAATAATCTCTGCCTTTGCACCCCTGAATCATACGGACAAAAACAAACTGAGCTCAAATCGTAGTCGAGTGCAAAATTTATAAAGTTACCTCTTCGTTCGTTGGTTGACAAGGAACTTGAGTTGCCAGATTTTGTGGAAAGTTTCCATCTTGGTGGGATTCTTCTGTGATATCGACTATGGACTCGAGGGGATCTTCTATTTTAATTTGTCCCACGCTGGTCGTATTTTGTATTTTAATATTTTCCACGCCCTAAAATGACAAAGCTGATTTTATAAACTTAACATAAACATGGTAATTAATTTGTAAACATCTTTTATAAAAAAAAAAATATATAATAGAATGAGGCGACATTCTGTGTTCACGTTGGCGCCAAAACCCACATGGCTTTGCTTACCTATCGAGTTTTTATGTAGTTTTATGTAACCTATTGAGTTTTAGTTACCTTTGACCCTGTAGGTCAAAGGTAACTAACGCAAACCCCTTAAGGGCGACTTTAGTGCAAGCTGATTTTATAAACTTAACATAAACATGGTATTTAATTTGTAAACATCTTTTATAAAAAAAAAAATATATAATAGAATGAGGCGACATTCTGTGTTCACGTTGGCGCCAAAACCCACATGGCTTTGCTTACCTATCGAGTTTTTATGTAGTTTTATGTAACCTATTGAGTTTTAGTTACCTTTGACCCTGTAGGTCAAAGGTAACTAACGCAAACCCCTTAAGGGCGACTTTAGTGCATCAAGACTAAAAAGTTTTGTTCTACAAGTTTACGAAATTCGCGAAAAATATCAACTTAGCCACATAGAAAAAAACATTCACATCCGACAAAATGTATGAAACAGCTGTTTTTTTTTTTTGCTTATTTCGAAATCTTCTAAGTAGAACAAAAGTTGTTAGTCTTGATACACCAAAGAGGTTTTGCGTTAGTTACCCTTGACGCTGTATAATTATGTAGGGTTAATTTGCAATCAATAAGCCATAATTAGAATCAGTACTGACCTCTAGCCTTGCCGCTTCTGTCTCTGCCTTTCGACATATTCCATTCAGAAAATCAAAATAATGGTGATACCACAACTTGGGTTGGACAACTTTTCCCTTCTTGATACCTTCTAGAATCTTTTTCTTCTCCTTCCGCAAATTAGACCTCAAGCAGTTAATTTTCTTTACAACCGTCATACGGTCTGCGCCGGGCTGGAGTTCTTGCATTTTCTTTACTAAAACCTTGTACGCTTCCGTTCTCAGGTCTCTATCGTGGTATTCAGATGACTTCAGGTTCCACAAACAAGGGAAACTTTCATAGAGCCGTATAAATTGTTTGATGAACTGACGCTTCTTATAGATGCCAGTCATGATTACAAGACGCTTGTCTCGCTTTTTTATGATACTGATAAAACACTATAAAAAAATATGCAAACTTTATAACTGTTATTTGCGTTTATCGATGACAGAAAACGTAGGTACCTATTTGCTGTAATTAGCCAATATTTGTACACCGCCAGGTATGGCATTCCTTGACACAAAGATCACGTGGGTGACACAAGCCTACGTCAGCGACGCTGTTACCAGTAGCATGAAATCATAACTCCTCAATTTCCGTGTACTTATAAGGTACCTGTAGAAATCCGATAAAATAAAACCATGTAGAAACCATTAATATGTTTAATTATATTGAATAGGCATGTGTCTTCATGTTTAATTCGCTACAAATAACAGGCTTAGCGATGAGTAGTAAGTAGGTACATTACCTACACATACTGAAAAGTTATATAGTTTTTTAAGCAGCTCGAATACTATGGATAATTATGCCAGAGCGCCTACGAATTTCGCGATAGCAAATAACTACTTATAACTACTACCACTACTTTTGCTCAGGCGCTTTGTTCGAGTCAAAACAAAGAGGTATTCATGCATGGATGGCATGTATCTATAAATAAACTAGTAGTTCACCCCAAACGGATTTAAATAAGGCATTCCAATATAATGGTCGTTGTTAAAAAAATTGAATTTGTAGTGATACAAATTCTATTTTTTTACCGATAAAATTTCAGAAAACCACAACACACAAACATTCTAAGAAGAACAAATTAATTAATTACACGGATTTTGAAGTTGGACGTACCCGTGCAGTCCGCGCCGATTATGTAGGTATTATAGGTAGGTATATGAGAATGTTAGTCATATTTTTGAGTTTTAATATCCGGGTGGCGTTTCACAATCTCAAAAGCATTCTTAGGTAGGTATATAAATCTTTCATTGTGCTTTATCTCGCTCTCTCGGCTAATGAGAGAGCAAGACAAATTCCATGTAAAATTTAAATGAATGTTTTTGAGGTTGTGTCGTATGGTTAGTACCTACGCCCCCTTTGTGAATTAGGAATTGGCTACTTACAGCAAATACGTTTTCTGTCGTCGAAATCGAGAAGTAGACGCGTAACTACACCTTTTGTAATCGGTCAGAACCACGTTAGAACAACATAGGTATAGACAGGAAAAATTGCGCAGTTATTTATGACGTTTTTGAAATACGTTCTTGCTCATTGCACGAATGGTGACGACTGACGTGAAGTGAGCAGTGAGCCGCAGACAGCTTGGTTGCACAGGCGCGTCACAAAGGTCGATAGACACAGGCTCTTGGATTGCACAATCCAATAAAATACCTACAAACTGGCGAAAGATCCTAAGAAAAAAATACGATTTTATGAAACGTTCTTTCATTTTAATGACCACGGTGTATTATAGAGTATATATTAGACCACCAGCTGTCTGCTTTCAAATTTAGGCGGACTATAGGTACTTTCTCTTTGTCTTGATATTCAAATCCTTTCATTTTGTCATAAATTATGCAAACAAACAATGAATGTAGGTACACAACCTTTGTGTACCTACATTCATTGTTATTGTTATACTAGCTGCGCCCCGCGGTTTCACCCGCGTAGTGATGAAAATGGTGATGATGAAAAGCCTATGTCACTCTCTGGCTCTTGAACTATACCCATACAAAATATCTGGGGGCCTACCATAAGGTGTATAAGTAATGTTATTTTGATAATACTTTCTAATTTCGTACCATAGACTTTAAAATACATTATCATTATGTTATTACAACGGCTAGGAAGTTTTGATGACGTCATTCTATTTCGTTCACTCATATTTATGAATTTTAATGATCTGTGGTCATTGCCTGTTTTTTTTTTTTTGGGTTTTGGTCTGGCTACAAAGGGTGTTACACTCGTAGGTAGGTTCACAAATAACAACACACTGTATACCGTAGAAAGAAAAGCAATTTTATTTACAAACATTGACATGGCCTTACATTGCCGCGAACGAAACACTTGCGCGATCTAATTTTTCCTATGGCGCCATCTAGCGATATTACTCGGAACTAAATAAAGAATGCCAATAGATTTTACCATGCAATGCGCTCTGGGTTTGGACAAAGGCCTTTGGACCATGTCTTTATTTTGAATCACGGCACTTTATATCATTGCTTGGTTCATTGCCGCAGTGATGCCAATTTAGGGTATTTTACCCTAGATTTAGAGTAAACATTATGTCGCAGAGTAATTTTTAGGGTCTAGAATTGTTTAGGGACTTTATAATCCTGAGGGTATTTTTTTTTGTTACAAACAACAATTCTTGTAACCTTGAAAACTGATTAATTATGGCTACAGATATATTAGTAGTATTGTACCATAATGGCGTGTGTAAATCAGAACGCACGTTCGATAAAAATTTAACCATTAAATATAAAAGAACTTGTTGTATTAATTATCTAAAACTAAAACTTTAGCCTTAGGGTATTTTTATATAAATAGTAATGATTTAAGGGTAAAATTAATCAGGCGTTGGGGTAAAATGAAAATCTAGCTTAGCATCACTGCATTGCCGTCAGATTGCTTGGGAGTTTTGGCGCTAACGTGAAAAAAAACATGTCGGCTCGTTGAATTATTTTCCTATACTTGTGTATTTTCGAGTGTTAATGTGTAGTAATTGGTGAATTATTATTTATTAAGTGCTCGTAAACATGCTCGAGTGTGGGTAAGTGATATAACGAGGTGAAACATGTTTTGGAAACAACACGAAAATACATGTTTCACCTCGTGCATTCTGAAATGCACTGCACGTCGTAAAATGAAAAAAAAAAAAAGGAAATCAAAAATATTTATGTCAATGACAGTAACAACAAAGAGCATGTTCCTATTTACATCTTCAGTGTTACGAGAATCAAGATGGCACGGATTCTTTTTTTGCATCGGCACTAATGGTGTGATTCAGAACTCTTAAATAATTTACGAAGACCTGTGACGAAGACAATGTAGACAGTTTTTTTTCCTCCATGATGATTTTCGCGTCGCACTCTTGTGCATTTGGCAGTGTCAAGTAATTATATTCGACTTCATTCGACGCGATTTTTCTTTCTTCTAGTATATTTACATATTGTAGCTGAGTCCCAGGCTTCAGCTCCACACAGAATTTTTAGAGTAGATATCTAAATAGCAAAAAGAAAACCCGAAGTGGCAACACCACGAATGCCAACTTCAGACGTCTCACTCGGCAGCAATTCATTCTGTGTTTTCTGTGCAAAGGCTCCACAACGTTTCGCGTCTCAAATATTTATTTTTACAAAAAACATCAAGATTTAGTGTAAGCGAGCAGAAGATGGGAAAAAAAAAGCGACGGGAAATGGAAGTCACTACTAAGCGACGTCGTGTTCTACATCTTCATCATCGTCAGAGGACGAATTACCGAGCTGTAAGCTATTTTTTCTTTACGAAATCTACCCACATTATCAAATTGATTTTCTACGACTATTTGTGGTGCGAGCATTTTACCTGTATTATCGTAATGCGAACAATTAGCGGGATTGTATCCTTTACGAGGTACGCTTGAAGGCGCGTTATCCAGCGGGGATAACGTCCATCAAAGCATAAGTACCCACTAGCTAAAAATAGAACAGGTAAAATCCGTGATACGAACAACCAGCGGGGTTGTGTCTATTACGTTTCAAGGCGCGCAGTCCAGCGGGGACTACGTCCACCTATAATTTTCACGTACATGTGGGTAGATCCGATACAGTGATGCGACAAATCCAACTGGGGTTTGTTCGTCATTATTTGATCATTCTACGTACGAGAGGTTGTCTACCTACTACGTACATATATTTCTTTATACACAATGTATTTTGGGTCCACGTGTCGATGACACTCCACTGGGCACGCAAGTGATGCCTACCTTCGACGCATGTTCGAATGTTGTTTGTAGAAAATGCCCAGCTGGACGCTGAAGAGACTAATTTGGACGATGAAATTCTCGTTTTATTGGATGATACTCCGAAAGATGACACTGTTTTGGGTAAGCCAGTACATAAGGATATAGCTAATAGGTGGAAGTAAATTCTCCTAAAGGGTTTATGCAGCGAAACTAAAGAAAAACTGTTGAAGGATTAATTATTTCCTTCAAATTGTGAAATGTTAATAGCACCAAAAATTTATCCCGAAGTTAAAGCAGCTGTCGCAGAAAATATCTACAAAAGAGATAGTGCTTTAACTTCAAAACAAAATCAAATTGGCACTGCTTCGACGGCTTTATCGCAGGCACTTGACAGTGTTCTGGCGAAAAATTGTTCTAACCAAAAACTGTTGAAACCGATAAGCGACGCTTGTCGCATTTTATGCGACAGTCATTATTCGAAAACAAAGAATATAAGACACTTTGTAATGTCCAATATAAAAAAAAAATAATTAAAAAATACAGGAACTGATCTTAAAGCGACTAAAAGTGGTCCCATATTTCGAAATCAGAAATTATATATATATATATATATATATATAAAACAACAATAGCCGTGAATGCCGTGATCAATCAAACTGGAAGACCCTGCAACCAAAAACAACGGGCACAACGTATGCAGGGTACAAGATAGCCCAAAACCAGCCGCGCTTCAGCACCGTCGCCGCCGCCACCGCCAGTGCCACGAGGAGCGGTGTTCAGTATCGGGAAACAGCACACCGGTTTCAGCCAGTGCGCTACCAGCAGCGCTGCGCCGGCGCTAACACGTAGCGCTCACCCGCCCGCCCGCGCCGTCATATCAGCGCCTGCGCACCAGTCGCCAGATGAGGTACGCTATGTTGGTCGTTTACAACACTTTGTTCACAACTGGCTCGAGGTCACTGATGATCCTGTAGTATTATCATGGATCCAAGGTTATAAAATTCCCTTTTATTCCGAGCCGATAGATCATACTAAGCCTTGTTTTGTTTCTAGGACAAATCAAGAGCGCGCTGATTTTGACTTAGAAATAGAAGAACTTTTAAAAATCAATGCCATATCAAAGTGTGAATCTAACGATGAACAATTTTTGTCATCTATATTTTTGAACCGAAACCGACCGCCACTAACAGATTTATCCTCAACTTAAAACGCCTTAATAAATTTATCCAAACTCAACATTTTAGAATGGAATAGTTCAGATCTAGGGACATGATCTCGGCTATACATATATTTAGATGATATTATGTTGTATTGGTAGGTCGTTTAAAGAATGCGAAAAGAATG
Organism: Agriopis aurantiaria; assembly: GCA_914767915.1. NCBI lineage: Eukaryota > Metazoa > Arthropoda > Insecta > Lepidoptera > Geometridae > Agriopis > Agriopis aurantiaria. Next base: position 10,025,502 of record OU611998.1, on the reverse strand, counting down.
TTAAATGTACAATTGAATTACTAGAAAAATTAGGTTTTAATATTAGTTTACTTTTACAACAAAAACTGCACTATCCCGAGTCAGAGTTGCAAATACCTTGGTTTCATGTTTGACTCTGTAAATATGTGTCTAGAATTACCAGACTTTCAAAAACGAAAAATCAAACAGCTAATTTTTAAATTTCAGGAACGAACTATGTGTAAACTCAAAGAATTTGCACGTTTGATCGATTCTCTAGTATCAGCTGCTACTGCCATACAATACGCATGGCCGTATACAAAACAGATGGAGCGTCATAAGTACTTGTGTTTTCTTGATAATCCGAATTATAATCAAATTGTAAATATCCCGAGCTCTGTAAGATGGGATATGGTTTGGTGGTTAAGCAATATTGACTCCGGTACGGTCTTTAATTGTTAGTGTATATAAGCAATTTTTTAATTTTTTTTCTGACGCATCAAAAAGCGGTTTTGGCAGTTATTGCAACGATCAAAAATTTCATGGTTTTTGGAAGATAAAGATAAAGATTTTTTATTTGCACAAAGCACGAGTAAATCATACACACATTTAAAACGCATGCACAATAGGTGGTTTGGAATATTTGTCACTTTGTATCATGTTTTGCCTAGTTTATAGGCGTACAAATCTAGAAGAAGAAGAAACCTCTCAACATATTAATGTTTTAGAGTTAAAAGCTGTTTTTTTAGCTTTAAAAGTTTTTGCTAAATATGAACACGATTGTAGAAGAACGTCTTGATAACATTACATGGCTGTAACGTTATCAAGACGTAATAGACGTGAGATGGCTCTCATGTATAAACAGAATGGGTTCCGTTCAATACCCATATTTGAATGAGATAGTTCGTGCGCTCTAGGATTGGTGCGAAGAACGTAGAATTATAATTTTTGCATCATATATTAATACTAAAGACAACTACGAAGCGGAAAGCTTATCTAGAAATGGGAACTATGTGAATCAGCTTATAATGAAATAGTTAATAAAATTGGTTTACCAAAGATAGATTTATTTGCAAGTAGTTGTAATACTTAATGCCGTAAACATGTGTCATGGCAAAGTGATTCTAATGCCTTTGCAGTAGATGTAATCATGATATCTTGGTCAAATTTAGATTTTTTACGCTTTTCCTCTATTTGTTTTAATTCTAAAAGTGTTGCAAAAGATTATTTACGAGATGTTTGAAGGTATAGTCATTGTGCCCAAATGGCCAACTCAGCCTTGGTTTCCCATTTTTAAAAGGCTCATGATCTCAGTTCCATTATAAATTTTGAACCAAATATTAATCTTTTAAAATCTCCTTTCAGAGATCTTCACAATCTACAACAAACACTGGGTTTAATTGCCGCCAAATTGTCCGACAAATATTACTAAAGAAACCTTTATCGCATAATTCAATTAATATAATTTTGGCATCTATATCTGATAACACTTACAAACAGTACGATAGCTCTATAAAATTATGGATCACGTTTTGCAAACAAAATGGTATGATTATTATAACGACTCATGTTCAATTGTAATTGATTTTTTAACAGAATGCTACCAAAATGGAGCAAAATACGGCACCTTAAGCTCGCATAAATTGGCTTTAGCTTTCGTTTTTAAAAAAAAATAGAACGATGATCACATCATACGATTTACGATAGGTTACGACCGCCTGCACCTAGATATAATACCACTTGGGATCCAAGTATAGTATTGAGTTACTTAGAGAATAAATGGCCTAACGAACATCTTAGCCTAGAGACGTTAACGAAAAATACACTAATGCTTATACCATTAGTAACAGCTCATCGTGCCCAATCTTTCGCACATATAAAAGTACATAACATAGACGTACATAACTTTACGATCGAAATTCCTGACCTAGTTAAAACTTCCAAGGAGTAATGCATTACAATCCTTATTAGAAATACCTTTTTTACAATATAAAACCGGAAATATGCCCAGCTAGGTCTCTAGTAGAATATATAAATAAAACAAAATTAATGCGTAAATGTGACAATTTGTTTATTTCATGTAACTATCCAGACAATCAGCAACTGGACCAAAAATACACTTCAGAGTAGCGGAATAGATTCATCTATGTTTTCCGCCCATAGGGTAAGACATTCTTTTACTTCTTCAGCGACAAGGCTAGGTGTTCGCTTAGAAGTTATACATAGAACTGCAAGTTGGACCGAATCATCCAAGGTTTTCGCTAAATTTTATAACAAAAAATGTATTGGACTTAACCAATATAAGAATACGATATTGTCAAATTTAAAATGTACTACATAGTACTTGTAACTCATAAGTTGTAAGATCTGCGTTCTTTACGTAAACTAATAATTTTGTTATTTATAATTCCATTGCGATTTTTTTTTTAACTTAATTAGTGTTTTGTACAATTAATTATTCTTATTGCAATTATCAATAATTAATACTAGATTTATTTTATTTTTAATTTCTATTCTACTCTGAACATCCTACAATATGTAAATATACTAGAAGAAAGAAAAATCGCGTCGAATGAAGTCGAATATAATTAGTGATCAAATGGACTTACCCAAGTATGTGAAGTTCGATCACTATTATATGAAGAACTTCATTCGACGCGATTTAATATAAAAACCCTCCCATAAATTAACCCAGAACCCCAAAAATAAAATAAAAATAAAGATATGGTATATTCGAATAGGTAGACTAGGGTTGAACCTGCTTTAAACATAATGAATTGCTGCCGAGTGAGACGTCTGAAGTTGGCATTCGTGGTGTTGCCACTTCGGGTTTTCTTTTTACTATTTAGATATCTACTCTAAAAATTCTGTGTGGAGCTGAAGCCTGGGACTCAGCTACAATATGTAAATATACTAGAAGAAAGAAAAATCGCGTCGAATGAAGTTCTTCATATAATAGTGATCGAACTTCACATACTTGGGTAAGTTCATTTGATCACTAATTATATTGATATCAAGTTTGCTAAACATTATATGTATCAAACAAATCAGTCAGAGTCAAGCAAAGTAAGTCACGGTCAAGTCAAAGTCATGCCCTAGTAAAGTGGTGGAGATTTTACAAGAGGCTTCTAGGAGCTTTAGAAACAACACGAAAATACACGTTTTAGCGCCTAATATCACTTTCTCAGACTCAAGCACGTCCACGAACACTTATTAAATAATAATATATCAATAATACCCTTTAGCACTTAAAAGTGATTGTTTTATTAATTAATATAGCGTATCGATAAATAATAATTTAAAAATGAAATTTATTTATTTGATTTTTCATAATGACTGCGTGTATCGGAACGCGATTCGAAACTTTAGTAAAACGATAATGTAGCGTTGTCCGTTTTGTTTTATCTTACGTACCATAATCAAAAAATGTATTATGATTATATTATCGTAAATGAATGTAAGTAAAAAGAACGGTAACGGCTTAGTAGAGCAAGACAGCGCTATAGATTTGTGTTGCCGTTTCTACTTTCTTGGACTTGTCTGAACGCGTAGAAGTAGCTATAGGCATCTATAGGTGAGTATACGTACTTAATTATTTTATCGCACTGTGTTTTGAATATTTTTCAGAATAATTTCCCAGTGAGAAAATTTTGGCGTTGCACGTCTAGTGCTTTTGCCTGTGTTGAGTATTGAAATTATATCAAGTTCTATTAAATATCGTCAATTAAGTCAGAGTCAAGTAAAAAAGTCACGGTCAAGTTCGATAAAGTGTCACGTTTGATTGTCGGAGGCCTAGAAGCTCTAACACTAGGGTTGGCAACTCAGCCTGTACTATTGTGTGCCTACTACAATATTATTCTAGTGATATATCTATTTATTCATCGGAGTCCTTTCGGTGGCCTAAGATTCTGACACTAGGGTTGGATAATACAACCAATATTTTCATGCCTCCTACATATTTTGGTGACTGGAACACACATTTGTTGGAGGCCTTCAGGAGGCCTAATAGTTCTCACACTATGATTGATAATTCAGCCTTTACTATCTTATCTACTACATATTCTAGCGATATAACTACATATTCGTCGGAGGCCTTCGAGTGGCCTAAAGTCCTAACACTAAGGTTACCAATACAGCCAGTTGTTTAATGCTCCTACATATTTTGGTGACTAAAACAGATTTTTGGCGGAGGCCTTCGGGAGGCCTAATGATTCTGACGCTAGGGTTGCCAATTCAGCCTGTATTATCTTGCTTACTACATATATTTTAGTGAATGACACGTATTTGTCGGAGGCCTCCCAGCGGCCTAAAACTGACATTTGGATCGACCGCTTAGTCTTTATAAACTTGGTTTATGATTTAAGTATTTGTCAGAGGCCTTCGGGAGGCATGAAGCAGTTTTAATTTCAATGCGATAGTAAAAAAGTTGGTCCTGACTAACTTTTTTATTATCGCTAGAATGGAGCCTCATGGACGCAAAAATAATGTTATTCGCGTTGTTAAAACCAACTATGGTACGGGTTTAATTTAAAACTTTTGTATTACGGAATAATGAACGGAATCTAACGAACTATGATCGGGTGTGTGAGTGAGAACTCTGTATTAACGTAGAGCGTCGTCTCGTGCTTTCATAATAAAGCGGAAACGTTTTGACGGCTATGGTATGGTCAAAAGTAAAAATGTTTTGCGCTCGGAACGCTATGTTCACGCAGCATTGTTATTTTGTGTAACGCTTATGGTAAGGCCCCAGGTCGATCCGTTGTTACGTTGCAGCGTGAAAGAGGAACAAACATCCATAGATCTATACATACCTACTACTTTTGCGTTTATAATATTAGTAGGATTTACATTAATTTTGCATTAATAATTAATTTACTGATGTCATCAAATATGTGAATGTTTAATGCTTACTAAATATTCATGTATATCAAAAAAATTACGTTTCATCATTAAATAAATAATATATAATAGATAGCCCGTATGTCCAGTTGGTAGTGAACCTGCCTTCTGAGCTTGGGGGCGTGGGTTCGATTCCCATCTAGGACAAACATTTGTGTGATGAACATTTGTGTTTGTTCTATATCTGGTTGTTAATATCTATTTAAGTATGTATTTAAAACTATATATGTATGTATATCAGTCTCTGGCAGCCATATCACAAGCTTTGCTTAGTTTGGGGTCAGATGACCGTGTGTGAAAAATGTCCCGAATATTTATTTATTTATTTATTTATTAAATAAATATTCGAGACATTTTTGCACACACGGTCATTTGAACCTAAACTAAGCAAAGCTTGTAATATGGCTGCCAGATACTGATATACTTACATGTACATATATATTTTTAAATACATATTTAAATAGATAGATATAGAACAAACACAAATGTTCATCACATGAATGTTTGTCCTAAGTGGGAATCAAACCCACGCCCCCCAGCGCAGAAGGCAGGTTCACTACCAACTGGACCAACGGATCTAAATCTATCTTACTAACCATCTATCAAATTATTCGTTTATCATTTACAAATCGTTTATTTGGGCATAATTTATATGAAGCTAGCTGCTAGGTACTCATAGTGTTGATCCCAATGACTATAGTATAAACTAGTCAGCCTGTGACGGGAGCCAAAAATGCCTCTCTTATATATGAATCAAAAAATTATATAAAAAAAAAAATTTAAAAATTAGGTAAAAAATATATATGCTAATAAATGCCTATAAATTTGGTAGGTATTTGACGTAATAGAAATGAATATTGTTACAATTTCTTGACATCGGAAAAGTTATTTCAACTTATTAAATAAATAAATAAATAAATATTCGGGACATTTTTTTCACACACGGTCATCTGACCCCAAACTAAGCAAAGCTTGTGATATGGCTGCCAGAGACTGATATACATACATATATAGTTTTAAATACATACTTAAATAGATATTAACAACCAGATATAGAACAAACACAAATGTTCATCGCACAAATGTTTGTCCTAGATGGGAATCGAACCCACGCCCCTCAAGCTCAGAAGGCAGGTTCACTACCAACTGGACCAACGGGCTATCTAAACTTAACTTATTGCACAAGATCGCTCAATAGTATTGCTCAAAATTGCGTAAGCAGTGTAAATACGATAAGCGCTGATCGCGGAGAATTTAGGTATTAGTCAGTGGGCGAATAATCGATAGAATAGGTAAAATACGTATCTAACACATCATCTTTTAACCTACTGGATTAAACTTGCTTTTTTCTATATTCTGCTATAGATAAAGTGATATTACAACCATCTGTCTAGATAGTTCTAGTAGTATCTATCTAGTGATTCACTGGTGATTTGAAGACACTCAGATTGTAACCATCGGGGAACACCCATTCAGGCAGCGCATTCCAAAGACTAGCAGTAAAGAGACAACAACATTCTAATAATACAGATCGATAGAAAACAAAATTTGCCGTTTGATAGCATATTCAGTGTACCTACATATTACGACATTTGAAATTTCCACAGTCGATATATTACTGATTTTATTTCTTCACAGACATCGAGTCTAGAAATAATAATGTCTTTTTTACAATTTGTAGGAAACTCTCCCTAAAAATTAATTTATTCATTTCGATTAGAAATTCATGCCGGCTCTCTGCTTATCTTTGTCAAGGGTCTATCAATGGACTCGATTGAATAGTCAATACAATCGTTCGCATCAGATCGATATTCTCGACGATTATTTACCAATGCAAAATAGACTTCGAATTTATTCGGTAAATAGCGTCTAATCGTTCTGACGTTGCGGCCTTTCAGGAGTATTAAGTTGAGATATCGTCGCATCTTTCGTTCATGCTTACCTCACCTATTCTATAAAAGAAAGGGAAAGGGTTGTTTTAATACACCTTCAAGAAATTATCTTCTTAGTCGGACACTCTTGGCAGAGTGGTCGTGGTTGGTAAGACTGTGATACACGGCGGGTCGTTCTTCTCGGCGGCGATCACTGATCTTGCAATGCTTTTCCATTTCGATTCGTCGCATTACGTGAACACTCTGTTATGCACTCTGTTAGTTGCTGCCTTAATGAGATCCGTTCAGCGTGTAAGAGATCTGCCTTGACCTCTCTTTCCTTCTACTTAACCTTAGACTACTAGTATTTCCATTGAGTCTTCGCTCCTGGAGATGTGTCTGAAGAACTTTAATATTCGTAATTGGATTGAAGTGTCATTGAAGTGTTTCAGCGTAATGAAACCGGCGGAAGAGAAACTCACAACCCAGATCAAAGGCTAGGGCCGGTGCTGTTTGTTGGTTTGTTTGTTCCTCTTTCAGGAACCAGACGTGATGTTAGTAAGTAAAAGTAAAATTTGATTGCTTATTTATTTTATTTTATTTCTTGCATCCACCGATACAAGCGGTATCAGCGGGTAATTTGAAAATTATTTTTTTCTTGTATCCACGGATACCGGTATCAGCGGGTAAAATGAAAATTGTTTTTTTTTAAGGAAACGGATCACGGTATCGGTGGATACAACTCGCCCGGATCCGTGGCTAATAAAACCGATACCGGTATCCGTGGATACAAACCCCTTATTTGTATGTTTTGCATAGAGATAGTTGAAAAGCTGGAGAGTGACATAGGATATGTGACTTTTTATCCCGGGATAATTTGCGGTTTCTGAGGAAATGTCCACTGGCGAAACCGCGGGGCGCAGTTAGAATCTGATACAAGTAGAAATGCGATTTAAATTTCATTATCACAGGTAGGTTAGGTAGGTATCTACTACATATAAAAAAAGGGTCTCCTACGCTTTTTTTTCTGTAACATTACACAAAACATTGTTTTGATTTCGCTACACATTTTCGGTCAAAACTCGCACAGGTGACCTGGAATAAATAGCGAAACAATGTTTGTGTAGGTACGTGTTTTTGTGTTGTGTTTTGAGCAGGTAAGATTAAGACACATAAGATGACTCTATTCTTTACATTAGAAATGACGTATACATACGACAAAAAGATTTAAAAGCAGTGTAACAACTGGCAGCCTTATTTTTGAAAGCAATCTAGGCAACCTTATTAACATTACACGTGCTCCATGTACTTGGTATAAATGTTCTGACTAAAAGCCTATAAAGTTTCCAGCAAAAATAACCCGATCGTCTAATTCGTTTCAATTTTCAAAGCACGCTCGCCTGAACAATGTTTCAGTACGGTAGATATAAGACCTAGCCAACCTACTAATTAAATATTTGCCGCTCTACCGAACATCTAAGCTCGTTGAGAGACGGTAATAACAACGCGACCGTCGCGTCGTCGGCCAAAACAAGGCGAACCACAAATTGGTTAGTTGCCCAATGCCCTCGTATCATGCAACTTCTGGCATCTCTACAGAACTTTATCATGGATACCGCCAGCACTTCAAATTGTATGAAAACCACAGACTAGGTAAGACTAATAAAAACAAGCATGCTGTATTTTTGCACGCCCAACAACTTTTGAAGAGTTTTTAAACTTTCATCCTCATTATCTCTAGTATATAATCGTTGCTATCATGTACTGCTGGGATACAGGCTTTCTATCAGAGAGATAGATGATGGGCCCTAATCAACCATGCTGGACCAGTGCATATTGGTGAATATCATATTATGCCTATAAACTTTCTTTGAGGTACATTGACAATATGGTTTCCTCGCGGTGTTTTCTTTCACCATTTTTGAGCGATGGCATCGAAACTGAAAATAATTTATTTAGATACTAAATAAGTCATTGGTGCAGGGCCGAGGATCGAGCCGGGTGCCGTCAGATTGATAAAGCGCACATGCTTCCGCTCGGTCTCCATCGCTCACCAGCTTCGCTTGGCGAAGCATCGCTTTACAGTTTACAGTTTATCGCTTACACCTTCGATAATTTTTTCGATCGAGTTTTTTTTGGACAGTTTATCGATCTACAATTTACTATGACCCAATTTGACATTTTTACAAGCTTTTATCTCGCAATGTTTGTATGTTAGTTTAGGTCAAATCTAGCAAGCTGAATTAGAATCACCTCTTATCCTGCTGAGTTGAATTTTTACATGTTGGTTCAGTTCCGATGACAATGCATTTTTATGGTAAGCATGATCTGAATCGACATCCAGGATTAGCTCCAGATAAAGGATTTCGTCAACGGTCAACATCACGAAATTTCGTGTACGCATTTCATTATGATAGCCGGTGATATTACTACAGCACTCCTTACGAGAGAACTCCCTTCACTCTGAAATGTTGTATACGCATTATTAAAGCTTGTTTTTTCAAATGTTTTTTTTTTTACTCTTAATTTATTATGGTTGATTCTGAAAAGTGATCACATCTTACTTCGTGGTGGTCACTCACATCTTGAGTCTCGCTAATATAACATTCTATCATTTCTTATCTAAGTTTTAACCTACTAGACCATAAGTAATTAATTGAACGCGAACAAGCTGTAAATTAGACTTTGTACGTATTGATAATATTGTATGATTGATGTAAATAGTGCTCATTTATCCAATTTCTTTTAAGTAAATTAGATGTTACACGTATCACTATAAAAATTTCAGAAATAAAATAGGAAACGTTCGTCGATCTGTCCTTTCTATAATAATTAAGTCTGTCTAAATAGACCAAAAGCCTCAGGCATGGCTTGACTATCTAGCTCTCAGAAAAAATATAATCAAAGAAAATATAGCTCAATTTACAGACGTAGGTATGTAGAAAACAGACTGCTGACTCAGTCTGAAAATCCAAATTTCCGTAAGCCGACTTCACGTGTGACGTGGCCCTGATTTTATCTGCTTGATTTAATGCTCTTCACTTAATTGAATTACATTTTGCTCATGCTGTTTATTATGTACTTGTACAATGTTAGTGATATAATTATCCATATTCAAAATCTCTTCCAACCTCTGAACGAATATTTATTGTTCTAAATAAATATAATCTGTGAGAAAAATTTTGACTTTAAGATTTAGACCTTCAAGCCTATAGTAATAAGCGAAAAAAAAACTCCACGAATATCTTGTATCTATTTACATATTTCAATGTGTGAAAAGGTTGGATTACGTTTTCCTACTAAAAGACGTAAATGACATAAATTGTATTTGGAAATTTTCCTTACCTATTTTTTGCGTATAGTTGGCTTTACAAATACGGATCGAATTAAGAACCTCCCTCTTTTTTTGAAGTCACCTATAAATAGTTGGCGGTTTTGGCGCTTGTCTGCTGGCGTGTTTCTGGCTCAGCGCATAGGCATTGCCATTCAGCGTGGTAATGCCGCCAGCATGCTGGGTACGCTGCCAACTGATAGTGGGCTTGAGCATTTGGATTGTCTTTAGACCTTCAACGGTCTAAGGGCAGTCTAACCTGTCTAACTGTATTTGTAGTGTTAGTATTAGCTTGTATTTTGTTTAGTTAATAAAGGCACTTGCTTTGCTTGCTCTAGTAAAAAATAAATTGTTGATATTTCCGTATGGCTATGGTTGGTTTGGTGCCCTGTGATTAAAGTATAATAGCAACTATAGCCATCTGGAAATGTCATCATTTTTATTTGATAGCTATATAGGAAACGTTTGAAATGAAATGATGATGAAATGTGATAATTACTCCTAAATATTCATGTATATATTTACGTGAATATCCGCGCAGTTTTTGAGAAAATTACTATACAATAAGCCTTAGCACCAATTGGGCATTTTTGTAATTGTGTAACATTTCGTATCACGTTCTTCCTTAAAAGCTTCCGATGCCTGTCGTTTTAGTAATGTACTTTTTCTTGCATTTAGTACATATATGCTCTTTCAGGAGACTTGTTTTATATGGGTCTGGCTGTAAGGAAATGTGGTATACTTGGGGGTTTCAAAATGAAATTGATAAGCGTGGACTGCGGACAAGCTTTTATCAGATAAACTTGTAATCAACCGCTAATCAATTTGATAGGTGCCAGCCAACCGTGCCTTGCTGTTACCTGCAAGTAACGATTACCTTTATCTTTACATAGTATAAATTGAAGTCGCGTTCCGCGTCTGTCTGTCTGTCTGTCTGTATGGCCGCTAACTCCTAAACCACGCAACGGATTTTGATGCAGTTTTCACCATCAGATAGATAATTTTTCATGAAGGTTTATATGTATAAAAAAATCTAATTAAGTTGTTATGTAAGTACAAAAAGACACAATTTTGCAACCAAGTCGCTGAAAAATAAATTTACATGGCTTACATAGGCTAAACCGTAAGAGATACACAAAAATGATGTACTAGAGAATTGTAGCTCTTCTAAAAATCTAAAGAAAACTCCGCGATGGCATATCCCTATCTGTTATTGTTGACTCACAGTAACCATTTCTTTCATTAAAACTTCATTTTAAAATTGCGTTATACTTGCGACGCTATTTAATCTTATTCAGTATAATCCTTATCCAAATAAATATAACAGTATTCTTGGGCATTAAATTAAATTTATAATTGTCTTTTACAGTATACAATTCTAATGAATACTTTAGAAGATATCAAAGGTAAACGAAAAAATAATGCACGGACCGGAGTCGCTCGGCCACCACAGGCCGCTACGAACTACCGCTCTTAGGGTTACGTACCCAAAGGGTAAAAACGGGACCCTATTACTAAGCCTGCGATGTTTGTCTATCTGTCCGTCCATCCGTCTGTCCGTCCTATCTTTAAGCGGCTGTAACTTTAGAACCGTAATAGACAGCCAGTTGAAATTTTCACAGAATATGTGATGTTACGGCGGATCAAATAAAAAATAATAATAAAGCCAAAAAGTAAAAAGTTAAGGGGGTCCCCATACAACAAACTTAATTTTTACTGTATTATTGTAATTGCTCTAATGTAAAAACGTTAATACGTACAAGCGTCAAACTTGGCATGTAAAAGGGGAATTTTGATTTTTTCCTGAAAAAAATCGACACGAAAAAGGTTTTAAACATTTGAAAATTTTATTGGCAGTTTAAAAAAGAGCCGTGGAGTTTAAAAAAGTACGTTCCAATTTCAAATTTTAGACTGAGGCTGGTTTTTAGAGAAAACAACTTTTTACTACCTACATTTTGTGACGTAAATTTCCGAAAGTTAATATCGACTCTAAATAACTTTTAGTCAATTTTCATTTGATTGTTTCATGTCCTTGACATTTTTAAATGTTGTTAATGCTGTTTAGCTCTTTGGAAAATGGTAGATAAAGTGATAAAAGTCAGCATAATTATTGCGCTGCTTGAGGAAGATTGCAGCCAATGCTCCGTGGCTCAAAGGCAAAATTTTAGTTGTTCGACATTCCAAAGAACCTGGCAGCGCTATCAACAGACTGGTCCCGTCTAGAGAAGGCCTGATTGTGGGAGAAAGCCATGTACCGAACCACGGCATGATCGTTTCCTGATGATTCAAGCGTTGACAAATCGCAAATCTTCGTATGTGGACCTCAAGAACAACCTCGAAGAAGTAAGAAAACAACCTCGAAGAAGTAAGAAATGTGCAAATTAGTCTATGGACAGTCAGGAGGAGACTTTTCACTGCCAATATAATTAGTCATCGCCCAGCCCGCGGCTCTAAATTACTCCGTGAGCACCGAGTTTCCAGGTTAGCTTCGGTCGAAATTGTGTTTAATGGACTCAAGAAAGCTGGGATAGGGTATTGTTCTCCAATGAAGCCATAATATCTCTGTACGGTGACTACTGACGTCGGCGAGTGCTACGAAAACGAGAAGAACGTTTTGCAGAGGCATGTTTTGAAGAAATCACACCTTATGGTACCTCTGTTATGTTTTTGGGCAGGAATAAATTCGTTGGATCGTACAGAGTTAGTATTCATCGAAAATGGCACACTGTCTGGACACTGATACAAAACTGAACTTCTAACTCCTCATGCACAACCCACATTGGCTGCTCTTGGCGAAAACTAAATTTTTATGGACGACAACGCTCGCGTCTACTGGTCTGGCGATGTGGAAGCGTATATGCTAGAGGCGTATATTCATCGTTTGGATTGGCTAGGTCGACGTGCCAACCTCAATTCTATGGAGCATGTTTGGGACGTTCTGAAGCGATGAGTGAGACCAGTGCAGCCGGCTCCGCAGACCATCAGAGAGCTAAAGAATGTGATTACCGCGGAGTGAGAACGTATTCCGCAAGAAACCATAAGGGATATACTCTCTAACATGCCCAGACGAATGCAAGCTGTGATTTCGGCAAGAGGGGGTCACACTCCATACCAATCTTTTATCTGCACTACATCATAAAGAAAAAAAAAGTTTTTCATATATACTTAGGGAGCAGTAGACTACTGGCTTTTAGAGTTTTAACATTATTACTCATTAATTTAATCAAAAGGTTATGATAAAACTGACGAAAACTATTCCTTGCTAATTAAATTACAAAATTCTGAGGACAAGACTACCTAAATAAAATTATCAAACAATCTAATAGGAAGAATAAATTTTTATTATAGAAACTAACGTGGTTTTCACACATTTTATTTATATTACACGGGAATTACTCACGTAAGATTAAGCCGGTCACTCCGACTATAGTTTCAACCGCATTAGGCAGTCTTTTTCAAGGTGAATGCGCGCGCGCGGCTGCGTCTCGCTTGGCTCGGTTGAAACTATAGTCGGAGTGACCGGCTTAATCTTACGTGAGCAATTCCCGTGTAATATAAATAAAAGAATAAAATTGGTTCTTTGCTTAGGTGCCCGTTTTTTTGTGCAAATGATTGTAGTAAACAACAAATAATAAATAAGTGCGAGTCCGTGACAAATTTCTGTTCACTACCAAGTTAAGCAACGTAGAGCGCGGACAGTACCTACTTGGATGAATGACCGCCTGGGCGTGATGTCTTTTTGCACTACTTTCTGTCTTTTGTGTTGGTACGGAACCCTCAGTACGCGAGCCTGACTTGCACTTGGCTGGTTTATTTTTCTAAATTGTACCCGTGCGAAGCCGGGGCGGGTCGCTAGTTAAAAATAAATGCGAATTTATTTATGTAGACTCATATTTAATGTATACCTTTAATCACATAACCATTTTCACTTAACCGTCTGCAGACATAATATCCGTAGGTCCTTTTAATAGCGTACCGTTGTCCGTAATTAAAGTTGCTCCAGTGATACTTCTTCCCGAGTCACTCACCACAAAAGCAACCAAATCCGCAACTTCCTCAGCATCTGCGACTCTATCTAGCAATGTCATTTTCTTCATTGATTCCCAAACATAATCTGTTTCAGCTGCACCTAATCCTAACATACTCAGTATATCAGTTCTCACTGGCCCTGGATTAACGCTGTTCACTCTGACTCCTTTCGGTGAGAGTTCCAAAGCGATACTTCTGGTAAAATGATCCAAAGCTGCTTTTGATACACAATATGCGAAAGAATCCTTCATCACCATTGTAGAAGCAGCGCTTGATATATTCACAATATTGCCTTTACTTTCCACAAGATGTTTTGCCGCAAGATGCGTCAGGTGCACCGCTGAGTGGAGATTTGTAGACATAACTCTGTCGAAACCTTCCATAGCGTTAATATTCAATATACTCATAGGGCCACCAATTCCAGCATTGTTGACCAAGATGTCAAGCTTACTAAAGTATCCAATGGTTTCTGTAATGATACTGATCGCTTCATATTCTTTCGTGATGTCCGCGACGATGGTCAATGGTTTTGTGCCAAGTTTCTCACAAGCTTCAGATACAATTTTGAGCTTATTTCTGTTTCTGCCAACGATGACGACTCTTGCACCTTCTTGAGTTAATTTGATAGCAATAGCAGCGCCAATACCAGAGCTGCCGCCAGTTACGAGAGCCACTTTATTTTTAAGACTCATGTCGTGTTGTTTGTTTAACAGACAACTGCAAAATGAAAGGGTTCGATAAAATATATAATCTTATCCACACATGCATGAAATAAAATGAATAAACATTTAATCATCCATCGAAAAAAGCCATTGACGCAACGCAAAGTTGATAAAATGTTGCTATCTGTCTATCTAATACAAATAGATAGATACAAGTATAAAACTGCAACTTATCTAGAATTCGAGCCATAGTTCGATAGTGGATCGTAAAGCACACACGAAAAATGAGTCTTGCAAATAAAGTAGCCCTAGTGACCGGTGCCAGTTCTGGCATTGGTGCTGCCATTGCCATCAAATTCACAGAAGAAGGAGCAAAAGTTACCATCGTTGGCAGAAATGAAAGCAAGCTGAAAAAGATTTCAGAAATCTGCGAAAAGCGTGGCAGCAAACCGCTTTCTATTATCGCAGACGTCTCTAAGGATGCCGATGCAAAAAGAATGGTCACTGAGACAATCAAGTTCTTCGGTCGCCTCGATATTTTAGTCAACAATGCTGGCATTGGTGATATGACTGGCATACTGGATGACAATGCAATGGAGGTGTATGACGAAGTTATGAGTACAAACTTACGCTCAGCAGTTTACATGACGCATCTCGCTGCAAAACATATAGTAGAAACTAAAGGAAACATAATTAACATATCCAGTATTGCAGCTCAGAGAATTATGACAGAGAAATTATTTTCATACGCGACGTCAAAGGCTGGTCTGGATCACTTCACTAGAAGTATCGCATTAGAGCTTGGACCACAAGGAGTGCGAGTGAATGCCATAAACCCTGGACCTGTAAGAACTGACTTTGCTGAGAATATGGGAATTGACAAAGCTGTATTAGACCACGTTTGGGAAGAAACGAAAAAAATTACGTTGCTCGATAGAGTAGGTGATGCTGAAGAAATCGGAGATTTGGCGGCCTTTTTAGCGAGTGACAAGGGAAGAAGTATCACAGGGTCGACATTTGTTTCTGATAATGGCGCTATGCTGAAAGGCCCCGTGAACAGAGCTTAGAATGGGACAGTTTTCAATACAAACACGTAAATATTTTTAGAATGCTTTATTTTTGGAATGCTTCTGTACAACTTTGATGAGTTTTTGTGTTATCTAACAATATATCGATACCAATAGTAAAATCTACTTCAGGGAGCTTTCTAGTTGATACGTATCGTACGCAAGGCCATAGCCAGGAATTCAATTCAAGGGGGGGGTTCCAGGCATTATTGTATTATTCCGAGGGATGAACCCCCCACCGGCCCTGCCCCGCCCCGTTCAATCGAATCAATCATTATTGTCTCATATTGATCTAAATTTTATTAACGGTCATCGTTATAAGTATCTTCTTTAAAGGTAAATTTTCTGTTTAGATTATTTTTTGGCACCATGTGTTATAATAAAGATGAAAGTATTGTATTGTGTTTGGTAATTTATTTTCAGGTAACGACAAGTCCTTTATGTGAAACTAGTAGGGAGACAAAATAAAACACCGGCCCACTCACCGGCCGGCTCACTCTCTTCTTGGCCGGTTATTATTATTTTTGTTGTTTGAAGCTGTAGCGCTATTAAGATTGAGCTAATGGCGTCGATTCCGTCACACCACTCACTAAACTAAACCAATCTGACAGAACTAAAATTATCTTCCTCTCTTTTCATTTTAATATGTGAGAGAAGGATGGCAACAATTTTAGAGCTGTCAAATTTAGTTTAGTTTTGAGTAAGTACATCAGAATCGATGCCAATATCAAAAACAACAAAAACAGAAAAACACTTTTTATGTAATGGAGGTTGATTGAAGAGTGGGACTCTATAATAGCTACCAGTAAACCTTTAAAGTTTGAGTGTGATTTATTTTAAACTAGCTGTAACCCGCTACTTCGTACGCATAGAGCTCGGCCTTGGGCCTCGCTACTACAAACCGTTATAGTCTTATGTGTTATTCTAATGAATAAGCTATATTATTGTAAACTTTCATTATACCTATAAAATCTAAATATAACCATATATATATTTATAGTAGGTGTTCTATCTTCCATTTTCATGTATTCCTGCAATTCTTTTATTTTCAACCTTTAGCCTGAAGGGTTTACGTGCACTTTACCTTGATGCAATGTTACGAATATCGTCTAGAGGCGTGTACTAGTAAAGAGCCAACTTTTCCGGAATATTTATATTTTGGCCGGATTAATAACTGAATAATAAAATGAATAGCACTCTGGGGACCTTTCCCTCCACTAATGGTCTTTTAGTATACGTTTTTAGTTTGTATGTAGTTATTTTAAGTTTTTTATTTAAGTTTTCGTTAATTTTCTGTTTTTTTTAAGTTGTGCGTAATACAGAAATGATATAAGTGCATCGAAAAAAGCTTTTGATCTATGTACTTATATAATTTTATTTTTTTTATTATAAAATCTGAAATATATACACCTATTCTAATAATAATATATTATTGTAATATCTACTCGAAACAAAACATCACTACCTTATTATAAATTATACTACATGGTCCTATATATTTAATCATAAATAAATAGTTTTTTTTCGCATATTGGGCGTAACTTGGACTTGAGTATTACTCAGTTAGCATGACTTTGACTAATTTAAAGATATCTTCTACAACTTGAATCTATGACCACTTGAAAACTTTACTATGCTTGACACTGACTAAATAGACAACCAAACGAAAGATGTTTGGAACCAAAACTAGAAAACAAAATTACAAACTTAGCAACAGCGCCTCAAAGACTCAAATCCATATTAGTTCAAAAACGTGTTTCACTGTACTTACAATTCAGTGAGTTAGTATAGTATTTTTTTTGTTGATATCTTAATACGCAACAACAAGTTACCAACGAATATGTTTGTGATCACAAGAAATATAAACATTCATGGAAATTGAAAACATGCAGTTACGCTGAACAAAAAGCGTGAATCTATTGATATTCCTTGCCATGGCTAGGTTAAACTGTAAAAAATTTTTTTTTTTAAAGAGTAATGTAGCGAATGTTAACAAGCATAGACACTAGCTAGCGCTTGTAGCTAGGTCTAGTAGCTAGGACACCCTACGGTCAGATGGAGTACCGACCTGCGTAAAACTGGATTCAAAGAACTAAGTACCGACCGAGCTCAATGGCGTGCATTAGAAGAGGCCTATGTCCAGCAGTGGACGGTTAAAGGCTGATGATGATAAGACACTAATGCTGCTAGCAACCGGCAGCGGCAGTAATCGTAAACAAAAATAGACGTTCAACTTTTGATAGCCCGTTGGTCCAGTTCGTAGTGAACCTACCTTCTGAGCCTGAGGGCGTGGGTTCGATTCCCATGTAGGACAAACATTTGTGTGATGAACATTTGTGTTTGTTCTATATCTGGTTGTTAATATCTATTTAAGTATGTATTTAAAAAATATATATGTATGTATATCAGTCTCTGGCAGCCATATCACAAGCTTTGCTTAGTTTGGGGTCAGATGACCGTGTGTGTAAAAATGTCCCAAAAATATAAAAAAATATATAAATATAACTATCAGAAATCAACGTCAAATTTACGATTATCGCTTTTTTGACAGTGACTATCGCAAATAGTGTATACCGTAATAGCGATGCGTTGTAAGTAGGTCTTACATCGATATTACGATCACTTATTCATGTATATTATATTTAACGCTCACTTGTTTAATCAACATAATATTAATCGATAAGCATAACGCGATAAGTAGAAGTTCTAATGTAAGAATTAATTAATCCCTTACATTAATCAATAGATATTTAATACTATCGGTAAATTGATAGTGGTTATCTAAAATGTATTTCATAGTGTTGTGGATTTTCGTAAAGTAAGCACGAAAATGAGTCTCACAAATAAAGTCGCTCTGGTGACTGGTGCCAGTTTAGGCATCGGTGCTGCCATCGCTATCAAATTCACAGAAGAAGGAGCAAGAGTCGCTATCATCGGCAGAAATGCAAGTAAGCTGAAGCAAGTCTCAGAAATCTGCGAAAAACGTGGCTGCAAACCACTTACTATCATCGCGGACGTCTCGAATGACGCTGATGCAAAGAAAATCGTCGCCGATACCATTAATTTCTTCGGTCGTCTCGATATTTTGGTCAACAATGCTGGTATTGCTCATTCAGCCAGCATACTGGATGACAAAGCGATGGCAGTGTATGACAAAGTGATTGCAACAAACTTACGCGCGCCAGTATACTTGACGCATCTTGCTGCAAAATATCTCGTGGAGACTAAAGGAAATGTCATCAACATAGCGAGTATTGCAGCACTTAGTGTCATCTCCAAAACTTCATTTTCATACGGAACTTCGAAAGCTGGTTTGGATCACTTCACCAGGTGTATCGCTTTGGAGCTTGGCTCAAAAGGAGTAAGAGTAAACGCTATCAATCCTGGACCAGTCAAAACTGAAATTGTTGAGAACACTGGAGCAAACCAGGCTGTAGCAAATCACTTTTACGAGGTAATGAAGAAAGTGACAGTGCTTAATAGAATAGCTGATGCTGAGGAAATTGGAGATCTGGCGGCGTTTTTGGCGAGTGACAAGGCAAGGAGTATTACAGGATCGTCTTTAGTAACTGATAATGGTTCCGTCATGTTAGGTCCTTGGGATAAATGAGACCTTGTTACTGTGTAAATTGGAAAATAAAAAATTTACAGATCCACATCTTCGTTTTTTTTTCTCGTCGACGGGCTACCTGTTGGTAAGTGGTCACCGCCGCCTATAGACAATTACAATAGCCGAGGCATTGTCAGTGCGCCGCCTACCTTTCAGGATCCTATTCACCTTTCGTTTAAAGTAGCCAAATTCTACTTCGGAGGAAAAACCGAAAGTAGTAAGTAAGCCATTCCACAACTTACAGGTATACGTGGCAGAAACAATCGATTAAATCGGACAGTGAGTGCGACACTTCCTGATATCTATAATGTGTGAATGGCATGGTGGACCAGTTGATAGTGAACCTGCCTTCTGCGCTTGGGGACGTGGGCCTGGATTCCTACATAGGACAAACATTCATGTGATGAACATTTGTGTTTGTTCTATATCTGAATGTTAATGTGTATTTAAAAATATATGGATATATATATCAGCCTCTGGCAGCCATATTGCAAGCTTTGCTTTGTTTGTGGTCAGATGAACGTGTGTGCAAAAATGTCCCGTATATTTATATTAGTATTATTTCTGGCGATGGCGGCTGGTTCGGTGGTGAAACCGGGATCGGGTAAAATCAAAAGTTGGGTAACTTTTAACTTTTTAAGACGTAATTTTGTAAATAACGGAGATTCATATCTATATCATCAATATCAGTGTGCCTGTGCATGCAGTTACAAGTGACACTTGCTTTGAATTCCGCCAATAGGTTATAATTATACCCTTTCTACCATTTTACTTATATTAGTCTTGATTTGCTCAGTTACGAAACATCTCTTGGCCCGCCATAGTTACAAAGTTAAATAAATCCAGCCCGCCACAAAATTTAGTTGGACACCCCTGATATAGAGTATCAATTGCATACGTCTTCAACCATTATTTCCATCTCACTTCCGGCTAACCGGCAAAAGTAACACAGTACTCGATACTCCCTTGAGAAGTTTTTCGCACAGTTTTTAGTTTTTACCCTCAAGTTATTTTTCTTGTAATAAATGTATGTTTCGGCTTGTTTGTATATCTTTAGATCAATTGTAAATGAGTAGTTATTGTTTTTAGGGTTCCGTACCCAAAGAGTAAAATCGGGACCCTATTACTAAGCCTACGATGTCTGTCTGTCTGTCCGTCTGTCTGTCCTACCTATTAACGGCTGTAATTTTCGAACCGTATATATAGCCAGTTGAAATTTTTGCAAAATATGTAAGGTTACGACTTACGGCGGATTAACCAACAAATAATAAAAAGGCAAAAACTAAAAACGAAAGTGGGGTTCCCCGTACAACAAACGTAATTTTTAAGTATTTTTGTATTAGCTCTAATGTAAAAACGGTAATACGTACAAGCGTCAAACTTAACATGGTTATAGTACTCACTCGAAACAGTATAAAAACAAATAATAAATAATGGTCAAGTGCGAATTGGTGACATGTTTATGTTAATTACCAAGTTAAAACTGGTAATTTCGTTTAATTTTGAATTTTTTGGTGGTACCACCCTCAGTGCGCGTGCCCGACTTGCACTTGGCTGGTTTTTTTAGCTCTATTATATGTGCCAAAGACTTTCTATAACTAGAAGCTATACCTAGTCTGTGATATGTGCAATAGACATCAGGATGTACAGGTTTATTTGTATACAAGGCATACAATGAACCTAATAATATAAGTTAGTAGCTGCGCCCCGGGTTTCACCCGCATGGGTTATCACGCATGGACCCATCAAAATCGGTCCGGCCGTTTTTAGTCCTTATAGATTATAGAACAAACACGTATCGATTTTTACATAATATGAAGAATATCAGACAGATGTTATATCTGAAATAATATGGCACGTATTTAAATTATTCAGTAATGCGACCCGTATCTCCAGCGAGCTGTTATGTAATTCAATTGACTTTGGACCTTTTCAATGCGCTCAATAAAACGAAATAAGAGTGCCAATTTGATCTTTGGACTTATGGATAGGAAACTTAATAACGATAAGAATGGTTGATAATTTTGAGTCATAATAGAATAAGGTGAATAAAATATTACCTATACAGAAAATATACATAAAATCTTGTTTTATCGCAAAAATGTTACTGTAGGACTGTATTGGAACTATTGGACCATTTGGATATGCAATTTGCGATGTTTACTACAAGAAAAATAAAACGCCCGTGGAAGACGAAGCTGAAGATCAGCCCGTTTTGGCGATGGGCGATGAGGACGATTTAGACTGTCTACCTTGACACCAAACACTTGATAAGACTATGACGATGCAGATAACGATTTTGATAATGATTCAGATTATTGACAAATCAAGATGGACAGACGACCTAAAAGAGACCGCAGGAAAACGCTGGATGCAGGCCGCTTCCAACCGGCCCTTTTGGAGATCAATGGAGACCTATGTTCAGCAGTGGACGTCCTATGGCTGCGCTTTCGGCCCCATCAGCCATCTGTTCTGCGTGATATGTGCCCTGCCCACTGCCATTTCAACTTGCTAATCCGGTGGGCTATGTCGGTGACTTTCGTTCGTCTACGGATCTCCTCATTCTACTGCAATAACATTGTAAAAAGCAGTAAATTTTTGAAGTGAAATTTTCTTTAGTCGCATTGACAATTTTTTTTTTTAAATATTGCAAATATGGGCAAAATATATGAGTTCGCTACTGACCGACATGCAAATGTGACAGCGCTTCCCACAAATCATATGTGAGAGCATTTCCCATGACTGCCTATTTTTAACTGACTTCAAAAAGGAGGAGGTTATCAATTCGACTGTATATTTTTTTTGTATGTTTGTTACGCGATTACTACGCCAATTTAGATTTTTTTTTGATGTTTTTTTTATTAAATTTGGTAGGTCATAACTCATAGTTGGTCTCATAATTTTTTAACGCTATTGAATCAGCGGTTTTTTTAAATCTACAAAAACCAACGAATTCAATGTACAATGTACAAAGCCACCAACTTAGCTGTGACTCCAAAAATAACTAAGGTATAGATCTGAAGACGGTTCTTGTTTTTTTTTCCTTAAAATTTAGGTACTTTATTTAAATGTTTCTCTGAAGTATATGGTGTAACTGTTCAGTTTTAAGTTCAAAAACGTAGCAAAAGTGATCAAAATTCGTGATTTTCATTGCTTTTTACAATGTTATTGCAGCTGTTACAGCAAATTAATGCTTGGATCGAGTTAACTTAAGCAAAGATGTCAATCGTGTTCTTCTATCCATAGCTAGACACAACATCAATACGCCTAGCCTCAGGTAAATTTCTGAACTTACCGTTCCGCCATTTACTGGGATGGCACATCGGAAAATGCGATTTGCAGGCAATTTCAGTTGTTATTTTCAAGTTTTTTTAACGTCCCGGTTTTATCGGATTAGCAGATTCACTGGCACCTATCGAAATAGGCTTTTCGATATTGGTAAAACAATAGCGACGTATTTTAAAACGCTCGTAGTCGTGCTCGGTCATAATAATCGGGTTATACATTTTCATTTTTATTCAGTCTTATTGTCACTATGAATTGTATATAGGACGTCATAATAATCGGGTTATACA